>OY997262.1:283693840-284293840 GCA_963921465.1 Triticum timopheevii
ATTTGCCATTTGCCTGTCGTTTCCCTCTCCCCCACTTCACCCTTGCCATTTTATTCGCCCTCTCTTTTCCGTTCGCCTCTCTTTTTCGCTTGCCTCTTGTGTGCTTGTGTGTTGAATTGCTTGTTACAATGGCTCAAGATAATACTAAATTGCGTGACTTTTCCAATACCAATAACATTATTTCCTTAGCACTCCGATTGCTCCTCTTAATGACGCTGAATCTTGTGAAATCAATGCTGCTTTGTTGAATCTTGTCATGAAAGATCAATTCGCCGGCCTTCCTAGTGAAGATGTCGCTACTCATCTAAACAACTTTGTTGATTTGTGTGATATGCAAAACAAGAAAGATATGGATAATGATATTGTTAAATTGAAGTTATTTCTGTTTTCACTTAGAGATCGTGCTAAAACTTGGTTTTCGTCTTTGCCTAAAAATAGTATTGATTCTTGGAATAAGTGCAAAGATGCTTTTATCTCTAAGTATTTTCCGCCCGCTAAGATCATCTCTTTTAGAAATGATATTGTGAATTTTAAGCAACTTGACCATGAGCATGTTGCCCAATCTTGGGAGAGGATGAAATTAACGATTCGCAATTGCCCTACAAATGGTTTAAATCTATGGATGATCATACAAAAATTTTATGCCGGATAGAATTTTGCTTCTAGAAATCTTTTAGATTCCGCCGCAGGAGGCACTTTTATGGAAATCACTTTAGGAGAATCTACTAAACTCCTAGATAATATTATGGTTAATTATTCTCAATGGCACACCGAAAGATCTACTAGTAAAAAAGTTCATGCGATAGAAGAGATTAATGTTTTGAGTGGAAAGATGGATGAACTTATGAAATTGTTTGCTAATAAGAGTGCTCCTATTGATCCCAATGATATGCCTTTGTCTACTTTAATTGAGAATAATAATGAATCTATGGATGTGAATTTTGTTGGTAGGAATAATTTTGGTAACAATGCTTATAGAGGAAACTTTAATCCTAGACCGTTTACTAGTAATTCCTCTAATAATGGTGGTAATTCCTACAACAACTCTTATGGACATTTTAATAAGATGCCCTCTGATTTTGAGAATAGTGTTAAAGAATTTATGATCTCTCAAAAGAATTTCAATGCTTTGCTTGAAGAAAAATTGCTTAAAGTTGATGAATTGGCTAGGAACATTGATAGACTTTCTCCTGATGTTGTTTCTTTGAAACTTAGATCTATTCCACCTAAGCATGATATCGATGAGTCTATCAAAGCCATGAGAATTTCCATTGATGAGTGCAAAGAAAGAACGGCTAGGATGCGTGCTAAGAAAGATTGCTTTGTAAAAGCGTGTTCTTCTAGTTTCCATGATAATAATGATGAAGATCTAAAAGTTATTGATGTATCCCTGTTAAGTCTTTGTTTTGCAATATGAATCTTGATAATGATGGGACTGGAGATGAGTCAACTTTAGTTAAAAGGCGTCCCAATGATTTGGAGTTTCTAGATCTTGATGCTAAATTTGGTAAAAGTGGGATTGGAGAGGTCAAAACTTTACATAGCAATGAACCCACTATTGTGGATTTCAAGGAATTTAATTATGATAATTGTTCTTTAATAGATTGTATTTCCTTGTTGCAATCCGTGTTGAATTCTCCTCATGCTTATAGTCAAAATAAAGCTTTTACCAAACATATCTTTGATGCAATCTTATGAAGAAAAACTTGAATTGGAAGTTTCTATCCCTAGAAAACTTAATGATGAGTGGGAACCTACTATTAAAATTAAAATAAAAGATCATGAATGCTATGCTTTGTGTGATTTGGGTGCTAGTGTTTCCACGATTCCAAAGACTTTATGTGATGTGCTAGGTTTCCATGAATTTGATTATTGCTCTTTAAACTTGCACCTTGCGGATTTCACTATTAAGAAACCTATGGGAAGGATTAATGATGTTCTTATTGTTTCAAATACGAATTATGTGCCCGTAGATTTTATCGTTCTTGATATAGATTGCAATCTTTCATGTCCTATTATTCTTGGTAGACCTTTCCTTAGAACGATTGGTGCAACTATTGATATGAAGGAAGGAAATATTAGATTCCAATTTCCATTAAGGAAAGGCATAGAACACTTTCCTAGAAAGAAAATAAAATTACCTTATGAATCTATTATCAGAGCCACTTATGAATTGAATACCAAAGATGGCAATACCTAGATCTATTCTCGCTTTTATGCCTAGCTAGGGGCGTTAAACAATAGCGCTTGTTGGGAGGAAACCCAATTTTATTATTGTTCCTTGCTTTTTTCTTCTATTTAGTAATAAATAATTCATCTAGCTTCTGTTTAGATATGGTTTTATGTTTTAATTAGTGTTTGTGCCAAGTAGAACCTATAGGATCATCTTGGGTGATAGTTAATTTGATCTTGCTGAAAAAACAGAAACTTTTGCACGCATGAGAATAATTTTAATAAATCACAGAAACGTGATTTTTAGTTTATTATTTTTTAAGTATATTAATATAAAAATTTCCCAGGACTTCCTATTTTGGTAGGATTTTTAGAGTTCTATCAGTATTCGAAAGTTACAGATTGCTACAGACTGTTCTGTTTTTGACAGATTCTGTTTTTCATGTGTTGTTTGCTTATTTTGATGAATCTATGGCTAGTATCGGGGGGTATGAACCATAGAGAAGTTGGAATACAGTAGGTTTAACACCAATATAAATAAATAATGAGTTCATTACAGTACCTTAAGTGGTGGTTTTTCTTTCTTGCACTAACGGAGCTCAAGAGATTTCCTGTTGAGTTTTGTGTTGTGAAGTTTTCAAGTTTTGGGTAAAGATTTGATGGACTATGGAATAAGGAGAGGCAAGAGCCTAAGCTTGGGGATGCCCATGGCACCCCAAGATAATTCAAGGACAACGAAAAGCCTAAGCTTTGGGATGCCCCGGAAGTCATCCCCTCTTTCGTCTTCGTCTATCGGTAACTTTACTTGGAGCTATATTTTTATTCACCACATGATATGTGTTTTGCTTGGAGCATCTTGTATGATATGAGTCCTTGATTTTTAGTTTACCACAACCATTCTTGCTGTACACACCTTTTGGGAGAGACACAACATGATTCAGAATTTATTAGAATACTCCATGTGCTTCACTTATATCTTTTGAGCTAGGCAATTTAGCTCTAGTGCTTCACTTATATCATTTTAGAGCACGGTGGTGGTTTTATTTTGTAGAAATTATTGATCTCTCATGATTCACTTATATTATTTTGAGAGTCTTTTAGAACAGCATGGTATTTGCTATGGTTATAAAATTGGTCCTAGAATGATGCACATCCAAGTTGGGTATAATAAAAACTATCATAGAAAGTGAATTGGATGCTATGATCAATTTGATGCTTGATAATTGTTTTTAGATATGAGGATGGTGATATTCGGGTCATGCTAGTTAAGTAGTTGTGAATTTGAGGAGTGCTTGTGTTGAAGTTTGTGATTCCCGTAGCATGCACGTATGGTGAACCGCTTTGTGATGAAGTTGGAGCACAATTTTATTTATTGATTGTCTTCCTTATGAGTGGCGGTCGGGGACGAGCGATGGTCTTTTCCTACCAATCTATCCCCCTAGGAGCATGCGTGTAGTACTTTGTTTCAATGACTTGTAGATTTTTGCAATAAGTATATGAGTTCTTTATGACTAATGTTGAGTCCATGGATTATACGCACTCTCACCCTTCCACTATTGTTAGCCTCTCTTGTGCCGCGCAACTTTCGCCGATACCATACACCCACCATATACCTTCCTCAAAACATCCAACATACCTACCTATTATGGCATTTCCATAGCCATTCCGAGATATATTGCCATGCAACTTTCCACTGTTCCATTTATTATGGCACGCTTCATCATTGTCATATTGCTTTTGCATGATCATGTAGTTGACATCGTATTCGTGGCAAAGCCACCATTCATAATTTTCATACATGTCACTCTTAATTCATTGCATATCCCGGTACACCGCCGGAGGCATTCACATAGAGTCGTATTTTGTTCTAAGTATTGAGTTGTAATTCTTGAGTTGTAAGTAAATGAAAGTGTGATGATCTTCATTATTAGAGCATTGTCCCAAGTGAGGAAAGTATGATGGAGACTATGATTCCCCCATAAGTCGGGACGAGACTTCGGACTTTACAAAAAAATAAAAGAGGCCGAAGAAGCCTAAATAAAAAAAGAGGCCAAAGAAGCCCACCAAAATTAAAAAAAAATGAGAGAAAAAAAGAGAAGGGACAATGTTACTATCTTTTTACCACACTTGTGCTTCAAAGTAGCACCATGATCTTCATGATCGAGAGTCTCCTATGTTGTCACTTCCATATACTAGTGGGAATTTTTCATTATAGAACATGGCTTGTATATTCCAATGATGGGCTTCCTCAAAATGCCCTAGGTCTTCATGAGCAAGCAAGTTGGATGCACACCCACTTAGTTTCTTTTGTTGAGCTTTCATACACTTATAGCTCTAGTGCATCCGTTGCATGGCAATCCCTACTCACTCACATTGATATCTATTAATGGGCATCTCCATAGCCCGTTGATATGCCTAGTTGATGTGAGACTATCTTCTCTTCTTTTGTCTTCTCCACAACCACCATTCTATTCCACATATATGCTATGTCCATGGCTCACGCTCATGTATTGCGTGAAAGTTGAAAAAGTTTGAGAATACTAAAGTATGAAACAATTGCTTGGCTTGTCATCGGGGTTGTGCATGATTAAATACTTCGTGTGATGAAGATAGAGCATAGCCAGACTATTTGATTTTGTAGGGATAGCTTTCTTTAGCCATGTTATTTTGAGAAGAAATGATTGCTTTGTTATTATGCTTGAAGTATTATTGTTTTCATGTCAATATGAACTTTTATCTTGAATCATTTGGATCTGAACATTCATGCCACAATAAAGAAAATTACATTGAGAAATATGCTAGGTAGCATTCCACATCAAAAATTATGTTTTTATCATTTACCTACTCGAGGAGGAGCAGGAATTAAGCTTGGGGATGCTTGATACGTCTCCAACGTATCTATAATTTTTTATTATTCCATGCTATTATATTACCCGTTTTGGATGTTTATGAGCTTTACTTTACACTTTTATATCATTTTTGGGACTAACATACTAACCGGAGGCCAAGCCTGAATTGCTGTTTTTTTGCCTATTTCAGTGTTTCGAAGAAAAGGAATATCAAACGGAGTCCAAACGGAATGAAACCTTTGGGAGGGATCTTTTTGGAACAAACGCAATCCAGGAGACTTGGAGTGGATGTCAAGAAGCAGCTGAGGCGGCCACGAGGGTGCAAGGCGCGCCCTAGGGGGTGGGCGCGCCCCCACCCTCGTGGGCCCCTCGTGGCTACCCTGACCTACCTCCTTCGCCTATATATATCTACGTACCCCGAAAACATCCAAGAGCACCACGAAAACCTATTTCCACCACCGCAACCTTCTGTATCCGCGAGATCCCATCTTGGAGCCTTCGCCGGCGCTCTGTCGGAGGGGGAATCGACCATGGAGGGCTTCTACATCAACACCATAGCCTCTCCGATGAGTTGTGAGTAGTTTACCACAGATCTTCGGGTCCATAGTTATTAGCTAGATGGCTTCTTCTCTCTCTTTGAATCTCAATACAAAGTTCTCCTCGATCTTCTTGGAGATCTATTCGATGTAACTCTTTTTGCGGTGTGTTTGTCGAGATCCGATGAACTGTGGGTTTATGATCAAGTTTATTTATGAGAAATATTTGAATCTCCTCTGAATTCTTTTATGTATGATTGGTTATCTTTGCAAGTCTCTTCGAATTATCAGTTTGCTTTGGCCTACTAGATTGATCTTTCTTGCAATGGGAGAAGTGCTTAGCTTTGGGTTCAATCTTGCGGTCTCCTTTCCCAATTGACAGCAGGGGCGGCAAGGCACGTATTGTATTGTTGCCATCGAGGATAAAAAGATGGGGTTTTATCATATTGCTTGAGTTTATCCCTCTACATCATGTCATCTTGCCTAATGTGTTACTCTGTTATTATGAACTTAATACTCTAGATGCATGCTGGATAGCGGTCGATGTGTGGAGTAATAGTAGTAGATGCAGGCAGGAGTCAGTCTACTTGTCGTGGACGTGATGCGTATATACATGATCATGCCTAGATAATCTCATAACTATGCACTTTTCTATCAATTGCTCGACAGTAATTTGTTCACCCACCGTAATACTTATGCTATCTTGAGAGAAGCCACTAGTGAAACCTATGGCCCCCGGGTCTATCTTCCATCATATAAGTTTCCAATCTACTTTATTTTGCAATTTTTACTTTCCAATCTATATCATAAAAATACCAAAAATATTTATCTTATCTTATTATCTCTATCAAATCTCATTTTCGCAAGTAGCCGTGAAGGGATTGACAACCCCTTTATCGCGTTGGTTGCGAGGTACTTGTTTGTTTGTGTAGGTACGAGGGACTTGCATGGAGCCTCCTACTGGATTGATACCTAGGTTCTCAAAACTGAGGGAAATACTTACGCTACTTTGCTGCATCACCCTTTCCTCTTCAAGGGAAAACCAATGCAGTGCTCAAGAGGTAGCAAGTCTTTGCTTGTTTTGCTTTGTGTTTTAAGTCTTGAATCCTTGCTGGAAACACCTTTTTGAGAGAGCCAAAAATTATACTATACTTGCTCCTATGCTTCACTTAAATTTTTAGAGCCATGGAATTGCTCTAGTGCTTCACTTATATCTTTTTGAGCATGGTGTGCTTAGTTATTTTTTAAGAAATGCTCTCATGTTTCACTTAGATTTATTTGGGATTTAGTAAAATTCTAAAGAAATTCTCTCTTGCTTCACTTAGATTATTTTGAGAGAAAGAAATATTATGCTCATGTTCTTTACTTATATTTGTTTGAGTTTATTAAAAGCAACATATGAAATTAGTCCCAAAGTGATAGATATCCAAGAAGGATATAATAAAAACTTTCATGAATATCATTGGACAAAATAAACTTGGTTCTTAGTAATGGTTTTGAGATATGACGATATGATATGTGAGTCATGTTGATGAGTAATTGTGCTTTAGTAAGAATATTGGTGTTAAGGTTTGTGATTCCCTATGCAAGCATGAAAGTCAATAGTTATGCAATGAAATTACATCCTACTTATGGTGCATTATTTGGTGTTACTTATGCTTAATGCTTGGGTACGAGATTTTTCGTTTCTTGGTTGGACGCTTCTCAATCTTTTTGCTAGCCTTCATTTTGCACTAAGTATGATCACTACTTGTGCATCCAAAACCCTTTAAACCAGTTTTTCCATATGAGTCCACTATACCTACCTATATGCGGTATTTTCCGTGCCGTTATAAGCAAATTTGTATGTGCCATCTCTAGTTTTGAAAATAAATTTCTCTTTTGTGTGCTCGTACCGCTCGCGAGGCGGTGAGGGGTGGCCGATGTTTTCCATGCTAGATGTGTTATTCTCATGATGAGTGTTTATTCACTTGTCATTGCATGAGAGTACGGCAAAGGTATTAGGGATGCCCAGTCCTGAAATGAAAAAATGAATTTACTTTATGTCATCAAATAATAAATTCCTTGGAAAGTGTTGGTATGGAGGGCACCGGTGGATACGGTTAGCCATGGAAAGTGAAAGTATGGTGGAAAAAGGAATAAAGTTTATTTTTTTGTTTGGAAACCGCTTATGATATATCTAGCATGGAAAGTGTTGGGAGCTCTAAGTTGTTTTCGTTGGTGGGAAAAGTATGCCTCCCAAAATGTTTTTATCTCTCAATTTTCACTTTGAGCTCTGGCACCTCTACAAATCCCTACTTCCCTCTGCGAAGGGCCTTTCTTTTACTTTATACATTTTTATTTTGAACTTCAGTCTCCATCTTCTCTTACAAAGCACCAACTAAGGGGCACTATGATCGTATTTGAGCATTGTGTATAGCTAATATTCGAGTGTGTTTCATGAATGGATCAATGATTGAGCATAATGGGCTAGGGATAACTTGCTTTAGCATTGATATTTTGAAAGAGATGGTTGCTTGTTGGTATGCTTGAGTATTAAAGTCTTCATGTCAAAACTAGACTATTGGTTTGAACCATATAATAGTCGAAATGTCCATGCTACAAAGAAAAGAATATGTGATGAACATGTTAGGCAGCATTCCACATCAAAAATTCTGTTTTATCATTTACCTGCTTGAGGACGAGTAGGAATTAAGCTTGGGGATGCTGGTATGTCTCCAATGTATCTATAATTTTTTATTGTTCCATGCTGTTATAATATCATTCTTCGATGTTTTACAATCATTTTATAGTAATTTTATATCATTTTTTGTTAATAACCTATTGATATAGTGCCTAGTGCCAGTTGTTGTTTTCTGGTTGTTTTTTACATCGCAGGAAATCAATACCAAACGGAGTCCAAACGTAGCGAAACTTTTTGTGTATTTTTTTGGACCAAAAGACATCCAGTGGGCCGAAGAAGTACCGGAGAGGGAGCCCGAGGGGGGCACAAGACACCAGGGCGCGCCTGGGCCCCCAGGCGCGCCTAGGTGGGTTGTGCCCACCTCGGTGCCCTCCCACACTGCCTCTTTGCTCTATAAATACCCCAATATTCCAAAAACCCTAGGGGAGTCGACGAAAATTAACTCCAGCCGCCGCAAGTTCCAGAAACACCAGATCCAATCTAGACACCATCACAGAGGGGTTCATCTATTGGGGAACATAGTAATTTCAAAAAAATCCTATGCACACGCGAGATCATGGTGATGCATAGCAACGAGAGGGAAGAGTGTTGTCCACGTACCCTCGTAGACCGAAAGCGGAAGCGTTAGCACAACGCGGTTGATGTAGTCATACGTCTTCATGATCCGACCGATCAAGTACCGAACGTAGGGCACCTCCGAGTTCAGCACACGTTCAGCTCGATGACGTCCCACGAACTCCGATCCAGCAGAGCTTTGCGGGAGAGTTCCGTCAGCACGATGGCGTGTTGACGGTGTTGATGATGCTACCGACGCAGGTGTCGGTGTCAAAACCAGTGGATCTCGGGTAGGGGGTCCCGATCTGTGCGTCTTAGGCTGATGGTAACAGGAAGCGAGGGACACAATGTTTACCCAGGTTCGGGCCCTCTCCATGGAGGTAAAACCCTACTTCCTGCTTGATGGATATTGATGATATGAGTAGTACAAGAGTAGATCTACCACGAGATCGTAGAGGCAAAACCCTAGAAGCTAGCCTATGATGATTATGATTGTAATTGTGATCGGCCTTCTAAGGAACAACCTCTTCGGTTTATATAGACATCGGAGAGGGCTAGGGTTTACATGGAGTCGATTACAAGGAAGGAAATACAATATCTGGATCGCCAAGCTTGACTTCCACGCAAAGGAGAGTCCCATCCGGACACGGGACGGAGTCTTGAGTCTTGTATCTTCATGCTCCAATAGTCCGGACGAAGCATATAGTCCGGCTGTCTGGATACCCCCTAATCCAGGACTCCCTCAGTAGCCCCTGAACCAGGCTTCAATGACGATGAGTCCGGCGCGCAGTCTTGGCTTCGGCATTGCAAGGCGGGTTCCATCTCCGAATACTCCAAAGTACTTATCGAACACTTGAACCGTGTCCGTATCTGCAGAATGATCTTCACATACCACCGTAGAGAGAATGATATTTCTGCTGATAAACCTTTTTTTAGACAACGTGACATGTCATTACGGTCGGGTCATTATTCGAACCATTCTCCCACAACCAGCCACAGCGCATATTGCGAGGCGGTTTCCTTGACACGTCTTGTCAAAGCAGAGATCGTGTCCCCTTATCACGGGATTCTTATCAATACGGGTATGGGTAATCCAACTGTGCCATCAATAGTGGCGCTTGGGAAGTAGGCGATTCTCAATGGGCAAGTGGGGAGGCGCACCGCTTTCGTCGCCTCTATAAAGGGATAAGGGTTCCCCATTTTTACCCACGCCTTCTTCCTTCCTTGCTTGTCCTTGCCTCCTCAAGCTCCCGTGCCCTAGTCCAAGCCTTCTCCGCACAGCTAAACATGTCCGGAGCAGGGGGCAAGTGGTTGGCTTCCACCGTGAAGGAGAAGCATATCACGAATCTTCGGGCGGCCGGTTACTTGGCTGCAGACATCGCGCACCGGCTACCGGACGAAGGGCAGGTCATTCCAACCCTGAAACCCCATGAGAGGGTCGTGTTCCTCGCCCACTTCGTCTGTGGACTGGGGTTTCCACTTCATCCCTTCGTCCGCGGGCTCATGTTCTATTACGGGATAGATTTCCATGATCTAGCCCCGAATTTCGTCCTCAACATCTCGGCGTTTATCGTCGTGTGCGAGGCCTTCCTCCGCATCAAGCCTCACCTTGGCTTGTGGCAACAAATCTTCTGCGTGAAGCTGAAGATCGTGAGCGGCCAGCAAGCGGAGTGCGAAGGGCCCATGGTGGGCAAGATGCCAAACGTCACCTGGCTTGACGACTCCTTTGCGGAGACCGTGAAAGGGTGGCAGTCGGGGTGGTTCTACATCACTGAGCCGCGCGGCGCCAACTAGGCGGCGGCCCCCAAATTCTGATCCGGAACCCCCATGCGGCTCACCTCCTGGGAAAGGAAGGGCTTGGCCTGGGGTGAACCTACAGAGCTGACCGGACTCCAAAACTACATCAAGAGTATGAAGGACAAGAACATAAAGCTTGTCAACGTGATCCAGGTCATGCTCGTTCACCGGATTCTTCCGTGCCAAAGGCGGGCATTTAATCTGTGGGAGTTCGTCCCGGCCGAACACCAGACGCTTCGGAGGCTCTACGGCATGACGCATAAAGACGCATGGAAGGCGCTGTTCAAGGCCTCCGAAGTACCTCCTCCCACATCCGAGGACCATGGACTTCATGCCGCGCGGCCTCCTCATCCGGTGAGTTTTCTGACTACCACCGGATTCAGTTCTTCCCAATATATTCGTGGGGGAGTCTTAAGTAATTATGCATATTTGATCAGGATTATGTGGAGACAGCGGAGCGGATTGACTGTCCGGCTCCGCTGCCAGAAGGCCCAGCTGATGCTCTCTTGACGGAGATGCTAGTCCCAGCGCCCTACAAGGCACCGGAGAAGAAGGCCGAAAAGAAGGCCTCGGGAACCAGGAAGGGTCTCCGGAGTAAGGTCGTACCGGAAGCCTCGTCCGAAGACGGCGAGGCACACTCCTCCCCCGAAGGGGAGGAAGAAGAGGAAGGGGCCGCCCCATCCGGAGAGGATGGGGGCCTGAGAAGGCGGACCAGGGGGCCGGGAAATGCCCCCGGCGGAAGGCCGTCATACCCACATCGTCCGAAGATGACGAGGCAGATTCCTCCCGCGGAGGTGGGGGGAAACAAGAAGAAACTCTGCCTCCCCGCACTAGGGAGGAGAAGAAGAGGAAAGCCGCCCCGGAGGGGGAGGCTGGGACGTCCAAGAAGGGGAAGACGTCCCTTCCGGACTACTCCACCACGGCCGCCGATAGTGAGGAGGGGTGGCTGCCCAGGGGGAAGCCCCTAGCAAGATCGTAAGTCTCCACACTCTATTGTACTTTAGTGCGACTTCGCTTCATAGTCTTGCTATAACACCGAACATGTACACAGTCCGGCCAGGGACCATCCCGAGGTATTGTCTTCGGATGGATCCTTGAGTGATTCGGCGATGAACTTGCTCCCGACGGCCACTACTCCTTAGCCTGCGGATGACACGGAGGTGTTGTCTCAAAGGCTCCCAAAGCGGGAGGAGGTGACTCTGGAGACGCCCCAATGCGGAAATCCAGACGTCAGACACGGGGGGGTTCAAGATCCCCGCGAATCGTGTCGATGAGAGCTGCAGTAAGCCGGGCTCTTAGCCGAACACTATTCCGGAACCTCCAATGGTTCCAGACTCAGGCGGGCAGCCCCTCGCTAGGGAGGGCGAGCCTTCTGTGCCGAGGACTTCCATTACGCCCGAGGCATCGGATTGTCTGCTAGAAACGCTTCGCGGCGCTTCCATGGATGAAGAGCACCGTACTCTTATGAGTGCGGTGATTCAGAAGGTTTTGTCCGCCAAGAGCGGACTAACCAAAGCTTGCACCAGCCTCCTGACAGGCTTTGAGGTGAGTAATAAAATGTTAAATTACCACCCGATAGATAGTAGCCCCTGATAATCTGTTTGGTGTTCAGAAAGAAAAGCCAAACAGAGGGTCAATTATAATCCGCAGGAGTCTAATAGTAAGTGTGTATGTGAATAAGCAGGCTGTGCTGCTTGCCGCTGCGGTCCGCACAGCCGAGGTCGCCGGACTAAAGTGGGACCTAGAGCAGGCGCAGGGGGAGCTCGGCCTCACGAAGAGGCAGCTCGAGGAGAACAATGGTAAGTGATACCCCGTTCGCATATAATGAAGGATAGACAAAGTTAATTCGAACGACGAAGCGTCGCGACTTTGTAATAGGGGCCACCACCGAAGTGGCGTCTTTGAAGAAAGCGTTGTCCGAGGCCGAAGACAAGGCGGCCTTGGAGCGCAAGGAGTGCGAGAAGCAGGATGCTAGAGTGGGCGAGGTACAGCAAGAGCTCCACGAGCTCGGCAAGAAGTTCGAGTTCTGGGAGCATGATCTTAAGATTAAAGAGACTAAGCTTGCAAAGGCCCTGACGAGTGTGAAAGATGCCAAGGCCGAAGCCGAAAAGGCACAGCAGGAAATCCAGGCGGCCACGAAAATAGCGGCGGGTAAGACATTCTTTATGCAAAGCAAACATGTGGAGGAGGCGTTTCTTTTACTTACCCGAATTCGGAGCTCTCCAGGGGCATTCGCAGATCTGCCACGCAGCGTATTAGATGCCGTGGAGTTCTACCGTGCCAAGGAGGGGAGCTCAACGGAGAAGTTGTTCTGGTCCCAGTATGCTGGGGCCGAACACCCAATGCCTCTGAGTGACCAACTGAAGCAGTTGGTCGAACTCCACAGGTCGGCCGAAGTGGCTATGAAGGATTTCATAGTCCGGATGTGGCCTGGTGAGCCCCTGCCCACTAGCTACTTCGGCTTGATCAAGCGGATGGTGAATGCCTATCCGCGGCTTGAATTTATCAAGCGATCCGTTTGCATTGAGGGTGCCCGCTGGACCTTTGCCCGCACGAAGGTGCATTGGGGCAAGCTGGATGCGGAGAAGCTGGTGAAGGACGGGCAGCCGGAGGGCAAGGCGCATCGCTATCCCGAGGAGTATTACGATGGCGTTATGAAGGGCGCTCGTCCCGTGGCCGATGAATGTACCAAGGACACAATCCTTGAGTAAGTGTACCTCTGTCGTTGTTGTAATATAAAGACGAAGTTATTTGCGCTATGTAGCGCTGTTTGATTTAAAATATTACCTTCTGTGCGGTTGTTTATAAGATTCTGAAAGTAGGCCAGTCGTCGGCTTCCGCCCCCACGTAACTAGTACCGGGGTGTTCCTGGAAAAACCCGGATACTCTTTATCCAAATTTTTGGTCCCTTAAGGAGGTATCCAACGCAGCGAACGAGGCAATCGGACTATGCGTCTTTATAATTTTCACTTAGCCATAGAAGTCTACAATTTTAAATTTTGGCGAAGCCCCTAGAATTTGGAGGGTCGAATTGGAGCGCTATATACGCCTAAATTGGACGAGGCCGGTTCATCGCCTAAAGCGAAAAAATCTTTAAGGATTTTAAGACCTCTTGAACAGCGACTAGCTCTCGCCGCATCATGCCGGTCAGTTTTCGGCTTTCTCTACTGAGGTGCTCGTCCGGAAGAACCGGGACACAATCGCAGTAGTTCTCCCTACGCTACCTTAGCCGATATAACGGAACATAAGGTACCAAAACAAGGGAGCCGGGAAAACCCAACTATTGACCCAAGACGTGATTCAGAGCTGATGCATATAGTGCTATAAGTTCGGGGTGCCGCACTGTTGAAAGTGTTCGAACTTGTTTTGTCATATTATGAAGCGCCATATGAAGCCCTGGCAAACTAATCGTACCAAAGTGTACGGATGCAATATTAAATAAATGTTTGCAAGAAAAATGCGCAAATAGGAATAATAAGCTGACGCTATATATTATTTCCCATTGAATAATACGTTTAAGCGTATGTTTACAATGGTTGTGTTTTAAGTAGAAGTAAATAGGACTATTTAACATGTCCTATCCAAGGGCAGGTTGCATGTAGGTATATAAAACAGGTATAACAATCGTGAACAGATTCCACCTGGGTATATCCTTTTGTGCGTAAAGCCTGTTGCCTCATTGGTCTTCCCTCCTGTGTAAGTCCGGCAATCCGGCTCTTCTGAAGAGGCTGCACTAAAGCAGTGTCCTGAAAGATAAAAAGGGAGGGTTATGAAGGTATGTTGCTATTATACCACACTGTTGACTGCTACACCTCCGCCTATGCCCATGGTATTTTGAGTGCGTAATTGTGTACGCGTGGCACGAATGCTGCTTTGCTGGGGCTTGAGCGGAGGCCGGACTGCTAGTCGCGCTCTTGGCGTGCCTGGTGATCCTGTTGCGGGGTGCTCCGGACTCGCTTGACGGTGCTCGAGGTTGCCATCGCCAGATTGGTGGTTTGCCGGAGGAGGCCGCATTGTACTTCCGCCGCGAGGGCTGCCTTATGCTCTTCTGTACGGAGAGAGCGGTCCATATTTCTGTTGACTGTTATGACCCCACGCGGTCTTGGCATCTTGAGCTTGAGGTATGCATAGTGTGGTACCGCATTGAATCTCGCGAATATGGTTCGTCCCAGTAGTGTGTGGTAACCACTACGAAAAGGGACGATATCGAAGATTAACTCTTCGCTTCGGAAATTATCCAGAGATCCGAAGACCACTTCCAGTGTTATAGAGCCCGTGCAGCGGGCCTCTACTCCAGAAATTACACCTTTAAAGGTGGTTTTGGTGGGCTTGATCCTTGAAGGGTCGATGCTCGTTTTGCACACTGTGTCCTGGTAAAGCAGGTTCAGGCTGCTGCCGCCGTCCATAAGGACTCGCGTGAGGTGGAATCCGTCGATGATTGGGTCTAGGACCAATGCGGCTGAGCTGCCGTGACGGATGCTGGTAGGGTGATCCCTACGATCAAAGGTGATCGGACAAGCTGACCATGGCTTGAATTTGGGGGCGACTGGCTCCATTGCATAGACGTCCCGTAGTGCTCGCTTCCGTTCCCGCTTGGGAATGTGGGTGGCGTAGATCATGTTGACCATTTTCACCTGCGGAGGAAATTTCTTTTGTCCCCCCGTGTTCGGACGCCGGGGCTCCTCGTCATCATTGTTGTGCAGCCCCTTGTCCTTGTTTTCGGCGTTTATTTTGCCGGCCTGTTTGAACACCCAGCAATCTCTATTGGTGTGGTTGGCTGGCTTGTCCGGGGTGCCGTGAATTTGGCACGAGCGTTGAAGTATGTGGTCCAGACTGGACGGTCCCTGATTGTTTCTCTTGAACGGCTTCTTCCGCTGACCGGATTTAGATCCGCTGAATCCGGCGTTGACTGTCGTGTCTTCGGTGTTGTCGCCGTTGTTCTGTCGCTTATGTCTGTTGCGCCGTGGCTTGCCGTTATTGTCACGGACGTCCGAAGTGCCAGAATGTGGCGCAGTGTTGCTGCGAGCCAACCAGCTGTCCTCGCCCGCGCAAAAGCGGGTCATTAGTGTCGTGAGAGCTGCCATGGACTTGGGTTTTTCCTGGCCGAGGTGTCGAGTGAGCCACTCGTCACGGATATTATGCTTAAAAGCCGCCAGGGCTTCAGCGTCCGCTATTTGGTTCTTTTTAGTTAGGAACCGAGTCCAGAATTTCCGGGCTGACTCTCCGGGCTGTTGAGTAATGTGGCTCAAGTCATCGGCGTCCGGTGGTCGCACATAAGTGCCCTGGAAGTTGTCGAGGAACGCGTCTTCCAGGTTTTCCCAACTGCCAATGGAATTTGCGGGCATGCTGTTTAGCCAGTGTCGGGCTGGTCCTTTGAGCTTAAGGGGAAGATACTTGATGGCGTGTAGATCATCTCCGCAGGCCATGTGAATGTGGAGAAGGAAATCTTCGATCCATACTGCGGGGTCTGTTGTGCCATCGTATGATTCGATGTTTACGAGTTTGAACCCTTTTGGGAATTCATGATCCATTACTTCGTCAGTGAAGCAGAGGGGGTGTGCGGCGCCTCTGTGCCGGGCTATGTGGCTACGCAGCTCGAATTGTGGGTGGCTGTGTTCGGCCCGGCCGGACTTGTTGATGGTGTATCCAGCGCGACGGTCATCGTCGCGTGCTGAGGCGCGCCCCCGCAATCCGTAGATCGATCTTGGCTGTCCTACTTTGTTTTCCAGTATATCTTGCAGGTCTTGCCTATTGGCCTGGGCCGTAGTGTATTGGCGCGGGGGTGTGGGCTGGTGGCTGTCCACCGCCCTGTGAGCGGTGGTTCCTGTACTTCTCCCGCATCGTCGTCCATACCGTCGATGTCATCGAAGTTGACGTCAAGCACGTCAGTTAGGTCATCGACCATGGCAATGAAGTGGGTGGTGGGTGGGCAACGAATTACTTCGTCGCCTGCTTCCCACTCGAGCCGGACATAGTTCGGCCGCGAGCCTCCTGACAAAGAGAGAGACTTTAACGAGTTCAGCATGTCGCTAAAGGGCGAATGGTGGAAGATATCCGCAACGGTAAACTCCATTACTGGAGCCCAACCAGGCTCGGTGGGCTCGGGAGCGCGCAGACTGGAACCTAAAGGGCTTCGCCTAAATACTGCTAAGATATTACCGAGGTGGAATCTGGTGGAGGGGGGCACCGCACATGGCTCAGAGATCAAGAGATCAATTGTTGTGTCTAGAGGTGCCCCCCTGCCCCCGTATATAAAAGATCAAGGGGGAGGGGGCGGCCGCCCAGGAGGAGGCGCGCCAGGGAGGAGTCCTACTCCCATCGGGAGTAGAACTCCCTCTTTTCCTAGTTGGAGTAGGAGGGGAAAGGAAGGGAGAGAGGAGAGGAAGGAAAGGGGGGCGCCCCCTGTCGTGGTTCTAAGTCTGACAGTAGAGTGGGGGGTAGGTATGGAGAGGCAAGGTCCTAGCTATGGAGAGGTTGTAAACACAAGCGATGTACGAGTTCAGGCCCTTCTCGGAGGAAGTAAAAGCCCTACGTCTCGGAGCCCTGAGGCGGTCGAGTGGTTTATGTGTATAGGTGTTACAAGAGTCCCAACCCCTCTGCCTGTGGAGGGGGGTGGCTTATATAGAGTGCGCCAGGACCCCTGCCAGCCCACATAATGAAGGGGTTTAAGTACATTAAGTCTGGGACGTTACTGGTAACGCCCCACATAAAGTGCCTTAACTATCATTAAGTCTATTCAATTACAGGCCGTTGCAGTGCAGAGTGCCTTCTGACCTTCTGGTGGTCGAGTGTATCTTCATGGTCGAGTGAGTCTCCATGGTCGAGTCCTTCTAGTCAGTCGAGTGGGTTCTTCGTTGGTCGACTGGAAGGTGATCTCTTCTAAGGGTGTCCTTGGGTAGGACATCTTGGTCAGGCCTATGACCCTACCCTAGGTACATGAATCCATCAATAGCCCCCGAATGGATTGAGGCTTGAATGAGGAAGGAGTTGATGCTGTTTCCGATTGATTTTTGGTATACTGGCTATGCGTCGTTCGTGACCAAGATCTTCTTTGTTGATAACGAGCAACTTTTCTTTAGTCGACTCGATCCATTCTTGTCTTTCGTCGAGTGATCTTTTAGACTTTGCCGGTTCCCGAGCGACGGATCGCAGGAAATCTCGCGTCTGACATACCGATCTGCCGCTCGCGGATTCCACGGGATACGAAATTTGGGGAAGCGCGCGAAGCGGAACGAACCGCGGCGCTCGGACGGGACAGGACATAGACGCCTCGATCTCCGTGCCGCTTTTTCCGCCACGTATCGTGTCAATGCAACTGTTTCGGGATATGATTAGATTGACCGGGTCCACCTGTCATCCACTCGGAAGGGATGTTATAAATGCGACTAGTGAGGGTTTCTGAACAGTGCTCCATCCTTTCTCCTCTGCTCTCCTTGTCTCCGCCCAACGCACCCGCTTTCGCCTCCGCAAAGCTCTTCTTCACACACCTCGCCGGCAACCATGGTCAAGGAGAAGACGGCGGTGCTGGAGCGCGCAAAGAAGGCGTCGGCGGCGGAGAAGGCGTCGGTGGCGGAGAAGGCGAAGGGGAGATCCACCAGCCGCAGCGGGTCTTCGTCGAGATCCCGACTGCCGAAGGGCTGGGTCCAGGGAGATTGGATCCAGTCGACCATCAGGGAGAAGGATCTTCTCGACATGGCCGACGACGGGCTGATCCTCCACGGCGTCGCAAGACTTCCAGGAAAAGAGTGGCAACCCCAGCCGGAAGAGGGTGAGTGTGTGCTCCTGGCCACTCATGTCGATCGAGGATTTTCTCTGCCACCGAGCGTTTTCTTTCGTGGTTTTTTGAACTTCTTTGGAGCCCAACTCCACCACTTTACTCCGAACTCCATCGCGTATCTTGCTGCGTTTGTATCCATGTGTGAGAACTTCCTGGGCTGTCGACCGCACTGGGGCTTGTTCAAGCACATCTTCACGTGTCGTTCTCAGACCGTGAAGAAGGCGAGTCCAGGCGATGAGAAAACCCAAGTTGTCCAAATGTGCGGGGGCCTGGGAATTCAAGTGAGGAATAAGAGCACCTTCCCAGCTATGACGTTTCCCGAGTCGGTCAGGGGCTGGCAGTCGACCTGGTTCTACTGCCAGAATGAGCCGACGCCGGGGCAGTCGAGTGGACTCCCTCCATTCACCATGAGCCGAGTGAACAAGCCCTCCTCTCTGAAGGTGGTTCCGGAGGAGAGAGCCGATGTGAAGATGTTGATGGATCACGTGGTGCAGTTGGTTCGGGACGGCGTGACTGGCATGGACCTTCTGGAGGTTTTCCTTCGGCGGCGTATCCAGCCTCTTCAGTTCCAGAGCCATTGCATGTGGTTGTACTGCGGAACTGAAGACGAGACTCGAGTCCACCCGGAAGCAGTCGACGACGCCACGGTGGAAAGATGGATGGCCGCGGTCACTGGGAACAAGGATAATCCCCGTGGATCCAGGAGGATTCCTCCACTCGACCATCACAGCGTTCCAGATAAGGTATATTTGCTCTGCCTTCCATTGTATATTTGTCGAATTTGTTTCTGTATGTTCTGCAATTTGGTCGATTGATCTCTGTCTTGACGTCTTCCAGGCCCTTACCGAGCTGTATTCGATGCCCAATGGAGCTCAGGCTCCGACTGAGGAGGGAGAAGCCAGCGGGGGCGAGAGCCAGGATGAGTGGGATTCAGCCGCTACCGAAGATGACGATGATGACGACGACGATGATGAGGACAAAGAAGAAGAGGAGGAGGAGGTTGCACCACCGCGCTCGGAAAGGCGGTCGAAACTCGTCCATGACCCAGCGACTGAGCGCGGTAAGGGGGTTGTGACTGCTTCGCAGTCGACCAAGCGCCCTCGGATCGCTTCTCCGGCGCCGACTGAAAAGGCGCCGAAGCAGTCGAAGGTGGCTCCTTCAAAGCCAACCAAGCTCCTGCCGAAGATGAAGGTGTCCATCCCCACCATATCAGGGTAAACATGTTGCTTAAGTCCTCTTGTTTTGTATAAGCTTTATCTCTGGTTGATACTTGAGTTAGTCGACTGATTCTTTGGAACTTCAGTGCTGCAACTTCTGAGACCTCAGGCAAGGCTGACGACCATGAGATGGAGGACGCAGCAACCTCAAATCCTGGTACTATACTCTCAATTCTGTCCTTAGTCGATTGACTCATGATTTCTAACTTTGATTCTTTTTCTGAAGCTCCACCCAATGACATTATCACCCTTCCTGATAATGATGATGATGAGGATGAAGAACCGCTGAGGCATAGGAGGAGCAGGAAGGCGTCTACTGGTAAGGCAACCCAGGATGCGACGGCGCCCGAGACTGTGGTCACGGAGGGGGAGAACCCCACTCGACAACCGTGTCTTTCGCGGTGCCATTGACGAGTGCTCATCCCACTTCGTCGAGTGCTGCACAACCTTCGCTCTTCACAACACATCACGTCCCAGAGGACCAAGCCAGCGCTGCTAAGGAGGCGATACGCCAAGCGGGGATCATGATGGAGCAGGTGAAGATCATCCGGGATGCAAGCCAAGCAGCTTATGACGCTAGCTCCGCCCTTCAAAGCAATGTTCAGGTCAGTCGACCACCGCCTGTTCTGTTAGGATATGCTATCAAAACTTTTTCTTTCTGAAATCCATAGCAATCACCCACTGGGTGTGTCGATAAAAAACTCCGTGTTAGCGGGGGCACGCTGAGTGCACCCGCTGGGTGTAGTCCCCAAGGCTAAGGTCGACTGCTGGCAGTCGGCCTTAGGCTTTATAAGTAAAGGCTTTTCGTCATTCGACTGGATCGAATGGATTTCTGAAACCGGTGGGGGCACGCTGAGTGCACCCACTGGGTGTAGTCCCCGAGACTGTGGTCGACTGCTGGCAGTTGATTACAGTCTGAAGAAGATTTTTTTTGGTCGACTGGTCGACTCTGTCTTGAATAGAACCAGTGGGGGCACGCTGAGTGCACCCACTGGGTGTAGTCCCCGAGACTACGGTCGAATGCTTGCATTCGACTGTAGTCTTAGAAACGTATGATTTTTTCCTATCCACTCGGAAGTGAATCATCTTTGATATTTTGTCGACTGGTTCTTCGTAGAAATCCTGTGACCTTGCGGCTCGCTATACCGAACTGGAGCAGAAGCACATTCAGCTCGAGCTGGATCTGAAGCTGGTGCAGGAGAATCTGACGAAGGCGAAGGAGGAGACCAAAGGTATGTTCGGTGAGACCTCGACGACTCCTTTTTCCTTCCATTTGTTTCAAAATCTGACTTTGCTGTAACTTGCAGGCAAGGTGAAGGAGGCCCAGAAGAAGAAAGACCTTGAGCTAGCTAAGAAGACCAAGCTTGCTGATGAGAAGTTAGCTTCAGTCACCAAGCTTGAACAGGAAAATACCAATCTGAAAGCTGCTCTGGCGATTGCCACCAAGGATGTCGACCGACTGAAAACTGACAAGACTACCTTGACCGAGAAGATCAACCAGTTGACTGGGAAGAAGAATGACCTGGAAGGCTTCCTGGGTGGTCTTGCCAAGAAATTGTTCCTTATGCTCGAAGGTAATCTTTTACACTCGACCAACATTTCCAACTGTGATGCTTACATTCGACCACTGTCTTGACTCGGCGTTTTGTCGTTGCAGAATTCTGTCGAAACTTTGAAGAAGAGACTAGCCAGTTGGAGCCGAACCTTGACCCTGTCAATTCTCCGGTGAATGATGAAGTTGCCATGAATGTCTTCCGACTGGAGTCCTGCGTTGCAGCTGTCGTGGACTATCTTGCAAGGCTGAAGGCCGCCACTTCTCGCATCGACTCGACGCTTTGGCCCAGGGCGACACTTCAGAATGACCTCGAGTCGTTGATGGCTCGACTAAACGCGGTCCCCGACCGTGTGCAAGAGTGGAAGAAGTCCTCGGCTCGGTGTGGCGCAGATGTTGCCCTGTGTCTGGCCCGAGTCCACTGCAAGGACGCGCGAGAAGAGAAGCTGGCGGCTCTCCGAGTGGCCAACACCAAGAAACACGACTTCAGGTCCTTCATGGAAACTTTCATCGCTGCTGCTACCCGGATCGCAGACGGGATCAACCTCGATGAGTTCGTTGCTCCTTCCAGCCCTCCACAGGAGGGGTAAAAAACTTTCTTTAAGCCCGACACTTTAAATTTGCCTCGGTATGCCGAGTGGAATTGTAACCGATAAACCTTAACAGGCTTAGTGCCTGAGCACTCTCGGTTCCTTTAGGTATCGACCTAAACTTGGATTCGATGTTTGGATATGATTGCTCTTGGCTCGAATTGTCCTTTGCAGGTTCACAGCAAGATGCCCACTGCAGTCGACTTATTCCTTAGGCGAGCACTGGGCTGCAGCTAAGCCCCCGAGTGAGAGGTTTGCTCTTTACTCGGTAGGATTTCTTATACCTTAGGCGAGCACTGGGCTGCAGCTAAGCCCCCGAGTGAGAGGTTTGCTCTTCACTCGGTAGGATTTTTTATAACTTAGGCGAGCGCTGTGCTGCAGCTAAGCCTCCGAGTGAGAGGTTTGCTCTTCACTCGGTAGGATTTTTTATAACTTAGGCGAGCGCTGGGCTGCAGCTAAGCCCCCGAGTGAGAGGTTTGCTCTTCACTCGGTAGGATTTTTTATAACATAGGCGAGCGCTGGGCTGCAGCTAAGCCCCCGAGTGAGAGGTTTGCTCTTCACTCGGTAGGATTTTTTATAACTTAGGAGAGCGCTGGGCTGCAGCTAAGCCCCCGAGTGAGAGGTTTGCTCTTCACTTGGTAGGATTTTTTTATAACTTAGGCGAGCGCTGGGCTGCAGCTAAGCCCCCGAGTGAGAGGTTTTCTCTTCACTCGGTAGGATTTCTTATACCTTAGGCGAGCACTGGGCTGCAGCTAAGCCCCCGAGTGAGAGGTTTGCTCTTCACTCGGTAGGATTTCTTATACCATAGGCGAGCACTGGGCTGCAGCTAAGCCCCCGAGTGAGAGGTTTGCTCTTCACTCGGTAGGATTTTTTATAACTTAGGCGAGCGTTGGGCTGCAGCTAAGCCCCCGAGTGAGAGGTTTGCTCTTCACTCGGTAGGATTTTCACGTTGTATTTGTGGCGAAGCTCAGAGGAGAGGGTCGCAGTCGACCTGCACCTCGTCCTCCTCGCGAGCACACATTATACTTATGACGAAGCTCAGAGGAGAGGGTCGCAGTCGACCTGCACCTCGTCCTCCTTGCGAGCGTACGTTATACTTAGGCGAGTACTTGGACTGCAGCTAAGCCTCCGAGTGGAAGTCTGGCTTACCACTCGGTAGGATTTTTTATAACTTAGGCGAGTACTTGGACTGCAGCTAAGCCCCCGAGTGGAAGTCTGGCTTACCACTCGGTAGGATTTTTATAACTTAGGCGAGCACTGGGCTGCAGCTAAGCCCCCGAGTGGAAGTCTGGCTTACCACTCGGTAGGATTTTTATAACTTAGGCGAAACGGATTCGCGGCTAAGCCTCCGAGTGGAAGTCTGGCTTACCACTCGGTAGGATTTTTATAACTTAGGCAAAACGGATTCGCGGCTAAGCCTCCGAGTGGAAGTCTGGCTCCACTCGGTAGGATTTGTACAAACTTAGGCAAAACGGATTCGCGACTAAGCCCCCGAGTGGAAGTCTGGCTTACCACTCGGTAGGATTTTTATAACTTAGGCGAGCACTGGGCTGCAGCTAAGCCCCCGAGTGGAAGTCTGGCTTACCACTCGGTAGGATTTTTATAACTTAGGCGAAACGGATTCGCGGCTAAGCCTCCGAGTGGAAGTCTGGCTTACCACTCGGTAGGATTTGTACAAACTTAGGCGAAACGGATTCGCGACTAAGCCACCCACTGGGGGAAAATTTTACTGGACAAAAATAAAAAGTGACAAAAATTATGAAGGAATCATGGCACTATTATTTCTAAATCCATGAACTACAGAAGTATTTTATTACAACTCATCCGAGTGAAAAATTTTAAGTGTAAAACGGGCGGAGCAGATCCGCATTCCAAGCTCGGGGCTCTTCGATATTGTGTTCGACGTTGTAAAGACGGTATGCCCCATTGTGGAGAACCTTGGTGATGATGAAGGGTCCTTCCCAAGAAGGAGCGAGCTTGTGTGGTTTCTGCTGATCCACTCGGAGCACTAGATCTCCTTCCTGGAAGGCTCGACTTCTCACATTTCTGGCGTAAAAGCGACGCAAGTCTTGTTGGTAGATGGTCGATCGGATCAGAGCCATCTCTCTTTCTTCCTCTAGAAGGTCGACTACGTCCTGACGCGCTTGCTCAGCTTCTGCTTCGTTGTAGAGTTCAACTCGAGGAGCATTGTGAAGAAGATCACTCGGCAAGACTGCTTCAGCTCCATAGACCAAAAAGAATGGAGTTCTTCCGGTCGACCGATTGGGTGTGGTCCACAAACCCCAAAGCACCGAAGGGAGTTCGTCGACCCATGCTCTAGCCGCGTGCTTGAGATCACGCATCAGTCGGGGTTTTAAACCCTTGAGGATTAAGCCATTGGCTCGCTCTGCTTGTCCATTCGACTGCGGATGAGCGACCGAAGCGTAGTCGACTCGTGTGCCTTGAGCGTTGCAGAAATCCTTGAATTCTTCCGAGTCAAAGTTCGACCCATTATCCGTAATGATGTTGTGCGGGACTCCATATCTGAACGTCAGCTCCCTGATGAAGGTAACCGCAGTACCAGCGTCAAGATTCTTGATTGGTTTAGCCTCAATCCACTTCGTGAACTTGTCGACTGCGACCAGTACGTGCGTGAAACCACTTCGACCTGTTCTCAAGGGACCGACCATGTCCAACCCCCATACTGCGAATGGCCAGACGAGTGGAATGGTCTTCAAAGCTGACGCGGGCTTGTGTGACATATTGGAGTAGAACTGACATCCTTCGCACTTGTCCACTATTTCCTTTGCCATCTCATTCGCCCTTGGCCAGTAAAATCCAGCTCGGTATGCTTTGGCTACAATGGTCCAAGAGGACGCATGGTGACCACAGGTCCCCGAGTGGATATCATTGAGAATGATTCGACCTTCTTCTGGCGTTATGCATTTTTGACCAACCCCAGTCGGGCTTTCTCTATACAGTTGTCCTTTGATAACGGTAAAGGCTTTGGATTGACGGACGATCTGCCGAGCCTCTTCCTCATCCTCTGGGAGCTCTTTTCTCAGGATATACGCGATATAGGGAATTGTCCAGTCGGGAGTGACCACTAAAACCTCCATGACCAAGTCGACCACTGCTGGGACCTCAACCTCAGTCGGATCTGTGGCACTCTTGGGCTGTGGAGCTTCCTCTGTGAAGGGATCCTCTTTAACTGACGGAATGTGTATATGCTCCAAAAACACACCACTCGGAATGGCTTCTCTTTTGGAACCTATCTTTGCCAGATCATCTGCTGCTTGATTTTTCAGTCGGGGGATGTGATGGAGCTCCAACCCCTCGAACTTCTTTTCCAGCTTCCTCACTGCATTGCAGTATCCAGTCATGGCTGGGCTTCTCACGTCCCACTCCTTCATCACCTGGTTGACCACTAAATCTGAATCGCCATAAACCATCAGGCGACGGACGCCGAGTGAGATGGCCATGCGCAATCCATATAAAAGGGCCTCATACTCTGCCTCATTGTTGGAGGAATCAAAGTGAATCTGGAGCACATACCTAAGCTTATCTCCTCTGGGGGAAACCAGAACAACCCCAGCACCAGAACCATTCAGCATCTTAGAGCCATCGAAGAACATGGTCCAATGCTCTGAGTGAACTTCAGTCGCCTGCTGTTGTTCAATCCACTCGGCGAGGAAATCTACTATTGCCTGGGACTTAATGGCTCTCTTTGCCTCAAACTTGATATCAAGGGGAAGAAGTTCAATCGCCCATTTCGCCACTCGACCAGTTGCATCTCTGTTGTGCAGAATCTCTGATAGTGGGGCGTCGCTGACGACTGTGATAGAATGATCAGAGAAATAATGAG
Organism: Triticum timopheevii; assembly: GCA_963921465.1. Classification (NCBI taxonomy): domain Eukaryota; kingdom Viridiplantae; phylum Streptophyta; class Magnoliopsida; order Poales; family Poaceae; genus Triticum; species Triticum timopheevii. The sequence continues at coordinate 283,719,413 of OY997262.1, forward strand.
CAATCTTCTTCGTGGTCATGTATATTCCATACACAAGCTTCTGATAATGAGGATATCTCTGCTTGGATGGAGTCAAGACTTCAGACAAATAATACACCGGGCGCTGAACTTTGAAGGCTTTTCCTTCTTCTTCCCGCTCGACCGTAAGTACTGTACTGACGACTTGTCCTGTGGCTGCAATATAAAGCAACAGAGGCTCTTTGCTGATTGGAGCAGCAAGCACCGGCTGGGTGGAGAGCAGAGCTTTTAGCTCAGCAAACGCTGCATCAGCTTCTGGAGTCCACTCGAACTTGTCTGCCTTCTTCATCAGTCCGTAAAGAGGCAATGCCTTTTCACTGAGTCGTGAGATGAATCGACTTAATGCGGCCAAGCATCCAGTAAGCTTCTGGACATCGTGCACTCGCACAGGGCGTTTCATTCGGAGAATAGTGCCGATCTTCTCTGGATTAGCGTCGATCCCTCGCTCGGAAATGAGAAAACCGAGTAACTTTCCACCAGGAACTCCGAATGTGCACTTCGATGGAGTGAGCTTGATATCATACCCTCTGAGGTTGGCAAATGTTTCGGCGAGGTCAGCAAGCAGGTTGGAACCTTTTCGCGACTTAACGACGATATCATCCATATATGCTTCCACATTCCGACTGATTTGAGTGAGAAGACACTTCTGAATCATTCGCATAAATGTGGCTCCGGCATTCTTGAGGCCGAATGGCATGGTGATATAGCAGAAGCACCCGAATGGAGTGATGAAAGCTGTTTTTATTTCGTTGGGTCCATACAGACAGATCTGATGATACCCGGAATATGCGTCTAGAAAAGACAATCTCTCACATCCCGCGGTCGAGTCAACAATTTGATCTATGCGAGGGAGAGGAAAATGATCTTTCGGGCAGGCCCGATTGATGTGCTTGAAGTCAATGCACATGTGGAGGGAGTTGTCCTTCTTGGGAACCATGACGACATTAGCGAGCCACTCAGAGTGGTATATCTCTCGGATAAATCCTGCCGCCAATAGTCGAGCCACTTCCTTACCAATAGCTTTTCTCTTCTGGACGGCGGACCGCCGAAGATGCTCTTTGACTGGTTTTGCTGATTTGTCGACTCTGAGGTGATGCTCAGCCGGTCCCCTGGGAACACCTGGCATGTCAGCTGGCTTCCATGCAAAAATGTCCCAGTTCTCACGGAGGAACTGGATGAGTGCTTCTTCCTATTTCGGGTCGAGTGTCGTGGAGATGTGGGTCGGGGCTGCATTGGGGTCGGTCGGGTGAATGTGAACAGGCTTCGTCTCACCAGACGACTGAAATGCAGATTTTGTGGCTGGTTTCTTGGATCACAACAAATCACTCGGATCTGCGTTTTGCTTGTATTCTTCGAACTCGACCGCTGTCACCTGGGAATCGGCAATCTTCGAGCCCTTCTGAAAGCACTCTTCTGCCTTTTTCCGATCACCAGTGACAGTGATCACTCCTTTGGGACCTGGCATTTTCAGTTTGAGGTACACGTAACATGGTCGAGCCATGAACCGTGCATAGGCGGGCCTCCCCAAAATGGCGTGGTACGCGCTCTGAAAATCCACAACCTCAAAGGTCAACTTTTCCTTGCGAAAATGCTTCGAGTCGCCAAAAACCACGTCCAGAGCTATTTGGCCGAGTGAGTCGGCTTTCTTCCCTGGTATGACTCCGTGGAAACTCATGTTGCTGGTGCTCAGTCGGGACATCGGGATGCCCATTCCTTTCAGTGTGTCTGCATACAACAAGTTCAGCCCACTACCACCGTCCATCAGCACTTTCATCAGTCGAGTGCCTTCGACAACTGGATCGACCACCAAAGCTTGCCTCCCAGGGGTGGCAATATGAGTCGGGTGATCAGATTGGTCGAATGTGATGGGTGTTTGGGACCATCTCAGATAACTTGGTTTTGCTGGGGCAACCATATTCACCTCACGGTTAATGACTTTCAGTCGACTCTTACTTTCCACATCCGCGAAGATCATCAGAGTGGAGTTGACATGCGGATATTCTTCCTCACTGTCCTCTTTGTCTCCGGCCTTGTCTGACTCCTTCTCCTTGTCCTTAGACTGTTTTTCCTGAAACTGCTGGATCAGGAGTCGACACTGGCGAGTGGTGTGCTTTGGGTAAATGATGTTGCCCTCTTCATCTTTCTTCGTGTGGATGTGGCATGGCATATCCATCACGTCGTTTCCTTCTTTATCCTTTACTTTCTTAGGATTCCAGGATCCTTTTGGCTTCCCTTTAAACTTTCCCTGAGTCACGGCCAGGGCCTCTCCAGGAGCTGTTGGCTCGGCTTTCCGCTTCTGTTTCCGACTGGAATTTCCCTTCTCCGACTGACTTGGCTTATACTTGCCGCTTCGGAGTCGGTCCTCTTCCTCGCCGTTGGCGTACTTGGTAGCAATCTCCATCATTCGACTCAGGGTCATGTCCCCGGTTCGACCAAACTTCAGACTCAATTCCCTGTTCTTGACGCCATCTTTGAAGGCGCAAACTGCTTGATGATCAGACACATTTTCCACAGTATGGTGCAGAGTGAACCACCTCTGAATGTACTCTCTGAGAGTCTCATTGGTCTTCTGCACACAAACTTGCAGCTCTGTCAAACCAGCTGGTCGCTTGCAAGTTCCTTCAAAAGTTCTGACGAATACTCGGGACAAATCTTCCCAAGTGTAAATACTGCTAGGAGGTAACTGATTCAACCACGCTCTGGCTGAACCTTCCAGCATGAGGGGCAAATGCTTCATGGCCACCTCATCATTCCCACCACCAATCTGAACAGCCACTCGGTAGTCCTCAAGCCAAGTTTCAGGCTTGGACTCCCCAGTGAATTTGCTGACTCCTGTCGCCAACCTAAAATTGGGGGGAATCACTGCGGCTCTGATAGCCCTGCTAAAACACTCTGGACCAGAAACATGCACTCGACTGCTCGTGGGTGCATCTCTCTCGGGTCCACCTCGATGGGCTCTGTTCCGGTCGACCAAGCCTTGCACGATAATGGATCGCGCGTCAAAGCCTGGTTCCCTGGGGTCGACTGGAACTCTTCGCCCCGCACTGAACTGACGCCTGTCATCCTGTCGCCGAGGAGCGTAAGACCCTTCCCTCGGAGGGGAAACGAGCACTCGACGCCTGTCATCTCGGTCGTGTCAGTCTCCATACTGATCTCGCCGGTTGTCGCACCCTTCCCGCCGCGGAGGCGATCTGGGACTGTGAGCCGACTGAACCGTATTCGCAGCGACGGATCGACTGTGAATTCTGTTGCGCGACTGCGACACGGCTGAGTTCTGGTCCCCTGCTGCTCGGAGCAAATCTCTGATCTGCATCAAGCCTCTCCCAGCTTCCGACTGTGAAGGCTGGATGGACTCTGCTATACGGGTTGCAGCTGCTAAATTCTGAATTGGCGTGCGGTATACCTGAGTCAGCGGGAAGAGTCGACGTCGACTGGCTTCGGGAACTCGTCGCCGCGTGCGCTCTTCGAGTGCTCGCTGAAGGTTCTCCAGACGAGCGCGTTCAGCCACATTGGCCAAACGTGCCTCCTCCAAGGCACGAGCCTCGGGGGTTTCTCCCGCAATGGGAGTATGCAGGGCATCCATGTTCCTGCGGCGAAGCTCTTCTCTCTGCAGAGAGTCGAGTGTCTCGGGCTGGTACTCTTCGTGGTCTTGCGCGGGGTCACCTCCACCGCCCGCTCCGCCACCATGGGCGAAGCCGGGAGGACTGCGGGGCCCGTCGACCATGAGAATTTCCGCCGCTGGATCACTGCTATCGCATTCGGATGCAGTCTCTACGGAGCCAGTCGACAGATCGAACAGGCCGTAGAGAGATTCGTCGGGCTCGATTGCCGCAACTTGTGCGATGGCCGTCTGGCGAGCCACCGCGTGCTTCACCCACCGCTGAAGCCTCGACCGATCAGAGTGCTTGCGCTGGTGGGAGACCGGACGGGTGACCGATAAAGGAGTCGACCGATAGGGGGCCGACGGTTGCCGCAGCAGAACGCCGCGGACACATGCGCGAAAATGCGTCGCACCGCGGATGGGGAGCGCATCAACGTCGAGTGGAGCCTCCTGGAGCCACGCGGAGTCATCGGTAACAAAGGTGAGAGTGCCAAGACGGATCTCGCGCCCCTCGACCAAAACTCCAGCAGTCATCATGATGAAAGTACTCGGAAATACCGCAACTTCTCCACAAAATCGCTAAAACACCTGCCCCACAGTGGGCGCCAACTGTCGTGGTTCTAAGTCTGACAGTAGAGTGGGGGGTAGGTATGGAGAGGCAAGGTCCTAGCTATGGAGAGGTTGTAAACACAAGCGATGTACGAGTTCAGGCCCTTCTCGGAGGAAGTAAAAGCCCTACGTCTCGGAGCCCTGAGGCGGTCGAGTGGTTTATGTGTATAGGTGTTACAAGAGTCCCAACCCCTCTGCCTGTGGAGGGGGTGGCTTATATAGAGTGCGCCAGGACCCCTGCCAGCCCACATAATGAAGGGGTTTAAGTACATTAAGTCTGGGACGTTACTGGTAACGCCCCACATAAAGTGCCTTAACTATTATTAAGTCTATTCAATTACAGGCCGTTGCAGTGCAGAGTGCCTTCTGACCTTCTGGTGGTCGAGTGTATCTTCATGGTCGAGTGAGTCTCCATGGTCGAGTCCTTCTAGTCAGTCGAGTGGGTTCTTCGTTGGTCGACTGGAAGGTGATCTCTTCTAAGGGTGTCCTTGGGTAGGACATCTAGGTCAGGCCTATGACCCTACCCTAGGTACATGAATCCATCACCCCCCCCTCCTTGTCCTATTCGGACTAGAGGGGGAGGGGGTGCGCGGCCTGCCCTGGCCGCCCCTCCTCTTTTCCACTAGGGCCCATGAGGCCCAATAACCCCCCCCCCCCCGGGGGGGGCGGGGGGGGGGGGGGGGGGGGGGGGTTCCGGTAACCCCCCGGTACTCCTGTATATGCCCAAAACCTTTTGAAACCATTCCGGTGTCCGAACATAGTCATCCAATATATCAATCTTTACGTCTCTACCATTTCGAGACTCCTCGTCATGTCCGTGATCATATCCGGGACTCCGAACTACCTTCGGTACATCAAAACACAAAAACTCATAATACTGATCGTCACCAAACTTTAAGCGTGTGGACCCTACGGGTTCGAGAACTATGTAGAAATGACCGAGACTCGTTTCCGGTCAATAACGAATAGAGGAACCTGGATGCTCATATTGGTTCCCACATATTCTATGAAGATCTTTATCGGTCGAACCGCATAACTACATACGTTGTTCCCTTTGTCATCGGTATGTTACTTGCCCGAGATTTGATCGTCAGTATCTCAATACCTAGTTCAATCTCGTTACTGGCAAGTCTCTTTACTCGTTATGTAATGCATCATCCCGCAACTAACTCATTAGTCACATAGCTTGCAAGGCTTATAGTGATGTGCATTACCGAGAGGGCCCAGAGATACCTCTCTGACAATCGGAGTGACAAATCCAAATCTCGAAATACGCCAACTCAACATGTACCTTCGGAGACACCTATAGAGCTCCTTTATAATCACCCGGTTATGTTGTGACGTTTGGTAGCACACAAAGTGTTCCTCCGATAAATGGGAGTTGCATAATCTCATAGTCGTAGGAACATGTATAAGTCATGAAGAAAGCAATAGCAACATACTAAACGATCAAGTGCTAAGCTAACGGAATGGGTCAAGTCAATCACATCATTCTCCTAATGATGTGATCCCGTTAATCAAATGACAACTCATGTCTATGGCTAGGAAACACAACCATCTTTGATCAACGAGCTAGTCAAGTAGAGGCATACTAGTGACACTATGTTTGTCTATGTATTCACACATGTATTATGTTTCCGGTTAATACAATTCTAGCATGAATAATAAACATTTTATCATGATATGAGGAAATAAATAATAACTTTATTATTGCCTCTAGGGCATATTTCCTTCAGTCTCCCACTTGCACTGGAGTCAATAATCTAGATTACACAGTAATGATTCTAACACCCATGGAGCCTTGGTGTTGATCATGTTTTGCTCGTGGAAGAGGCTTAGTCAACGGGTCTGCAATATTCAGATTCGTATGTATCTTGCAAATATCTATGTCTCCCACCTGGACTTGGTCCCGGATGGAATTGAAGCGTCTCTTGATGTGCTTTTGTGAAATCTGCATTCCTTTGCCAAGGCAATTGCACCAGTATTGTCACAAAATATTTTCATTGGACCCGATGCACTAGGTATGACACCTAGATCGGATATGAACTCCTTCATCCAGCCTCCTTCATTTGCTGCTTCCGAAGCAGCTATGTACTGTGCTTCACACGTAGATCCCACCACGACGCTTTGTTTAGAGCTGCACCAACTGACAGCTCCACCGTTCAGTATAAACACGTATCCGGTTTGCGATTTAGAATCGTCCGGATCAGTGTCAAAGCTTGCATCAACGTAACCATTTACGACTAGCTCTTTGTCACCTCCATAAATGAGAAACATATCCTTAGTCCTTTTCAAGTATTTTAGGATATTCTTGACCGCTGTCCAGTGATCCACTCCTGGATTACTTTGGTACCTCCCTGCCAAACTAATAGCAAGGCACACATCAGGTCTGGTACACAACATTGCATACATGATAGAGCCTATGGCTGAAGCATAGGGAACATCTTTCATTTTCTCTCTATCTTCTGCAATGGTCGGGCATTGAGTCTGACTCAACTTCACACCTTGTAATACAGGCAAGAACCCTTGCTTGATCCATTTTGAACTTTTTCAAAACTTTATCAAGGTATGTGCTTTGTGAAGGTCCAATTAAGCGTCTTGATCTATCTCTATAGATCTTGATGCCCAATATATAAGCAGCTTCACCGAGGTCTTTCATTGAAAAACTTTTATTCAAGTATCCTTTTATGCTATCTAGAAATTCTATACCATTTCCAATCAACAATATGTCGTCTACATATAATATCAGAAATGCTACAGAGCTCTGACACGTCTCCAACGTATCTATAATTTTTGATTGCTCCATGCTATTATATTACCCCTTTTGGATGTTTATGGGCTTTATTTTACATATTTATATGATTTTTGGGACTAACCTATTAATCGAAGGCCCAGCCCATATCACTGTTTTATTGCCTATTTCAGTTTTTCGAAGAAAAGGAATATCAAATGGAGTCCAAACGGAATGAAACCTTCGGCAGCGTGATTTTTTGGAATAATATGATCCTGGAAACTTGGAGTTCACGTCAGAAGATCCTCGAGGCAGCCACGAGATAGGACGGTGCCCCCCCTATAGGGCGCGCCCCCTGTCTCGTGGGCCCCTCGAGCACCTCCCGACCGACTTCTTCCGCCTATATATGCCTACGTACCCTAAAACCATCAGAAATCAAGATAGATCGGGAGTTCCGCTGCCGCAAGCCTCTGTAGCCACCAAAAACCTCTCGGGAGTCCGTTCCGGCACCTTGCCAGAACGGGGAACCCATCACCGGTGGCCATCTTCATCATCCCGACGCTCTCCATGACGAGGAGGGAGTAGTTCACCCTCGGGGCTGAGGGTATGTACCAGTAGCTATGTGTTTGACCTCTCTCTCTCTCTCTCTCTCTCTCTCTCTCTCGTGTTCTCTCTCGTGTTCCCTCTATGGCACGATCTTGATGTATCCCGAGCTTTGCTATTGTAGTTGGATCTTATGATGTTTCTCCCCCTCTACTCTCTTGTGATGAATTGAGTTTCCCCTTTGAAGTTATCTTATCAGATTGAGTCTTTTATGAGAACACTTGATGTATGTCTTGCCGTGTTTATTTGTGGTGACAATGGGATATCATGTGCTACTTGATGTATGTTTTGGTGACCAACTTGCGGGTTCCGCCCATGAACCTATGCATAGGGGTTGGCACACGTTCTCGACTCTCCGGTAGAAACTTTGGGGCACTCTTTGAAGTACTTTGTGTTGGTTGGATGAATCTGAGATTGTGTGATGCATATCGTATAATCATGCCCATGGATACTTGAAGTGACAATGGAGTATCTAGGTGACATTAGGGTTTTGGTTGATTTGTGTCTTAAGGTGTTATTCTAGTACGAACTCTTTAATAGATCGATCCGAAAGAATAACTTTGAGGTGGTTTCGTACCCTACCATAATCTCTACGTTTGTTCTCCGCTATTGGTGGCTTTGGAGTGACTCTTTGTTGCATGTTGAGGGATTTTTATATGGTCTATCTATGTTATTATTGTTGAGAGAACTTGCACTAGTGAAAGTATGAACCCTAGGCCTTGTTTCCTATCATTGCAATACCGTTTACGCTCACTTTTATCATTAGTTACCTTGCTGTTTTTATATTTTCATATTACAAATACCTTTATCTACCATCCATATTGCACTTGTATCACCATCTCTTCGCCGAACTAGTGCACCTATACAATTTACCATTGTATTGGGTGTGTTGGGGACACAAGAGAATCTTTGTTATTTGGTTGCAGGGTTGTTTGAGAGAGACCATCTTCATCCTACGCCTCCCACGGATTGATAAACCTTAGGTCATCCACTTGAGGGAAATTTGCTACTGTCCTACAAAACTGTGCACTTGCAGGCCCAACAACGTCTACAAGAAGAAGGTTGTGTAGTAGACATCAAGCTCTTTTCTGGCGCCGTTGCCGGGGATGCTAGGTAAAGGGCACTCACTCATACCCCGTCAACTAAGCTCTTTTCTGGCGCCATTGCCGGGGAGGTGAGTGCTTGAAGGTATACTCTTTAGATCTTGCAATCGAATCTTTTTGTTTCTTGTTTTATCACTAGTTTAGTTTATAAAAGAAAACTAAAAATGGAGTTAAGCTTGTCTCATACGCTTTGTCTTTTTAATATCTTTCGTGAGTTTGATGGAAAGGAAAATTGTGCTCAAGTGCTAGAAGAAGAATGCATTAAAATGCTTGGTACTAAATCTTTGAATGTTGAGCATGATTGCAATGTTGTTAGTATGAACTCTTTGAATATCCATAGTACTAGTGATGATTGCACTAGTTATGATGAAAATGTCTCCTATAAGCATGTTGATTTTTGTGGAGTAGATTGGATTTGCATGGACACACCAAATAGAGAAAATAGATATTGCAAGAGCCATAAGTACTTAAAAACTAAAGGTTTGCAAGAAAGTCTTGATGAGTGTGCTAGAAGATTCAATATTTTTCGCGCTCCTTGTGAACTTTGCAATGAACGTGGTCATTTAAATCTCCAATGCAAATTGTTTTATGATCGAATTGTGTCCAAAAATTGTGATAGCTTGATTACCCTTGGGCATCATAAAGAGCTTAGTCTTCTTTTGGGGTATGAAGAAATGAAACGTATAACTGAGGGTATTCTAAAATTTAATCTTGATAGATTTCTTGATTTTGATCTAGAGGATATTTATGTGTTTTGTGTGGAGGATTGCATTGAAAATCCTTATATTGCCAATTACCTAAAGAAAAGAAAGCAAATGGAAGATGATGAGAATACTAATGAAAGGGAAGAGACTTCCCAATCTCCTCCTATTATTTCTTATGATGAATCAGGTAACGAGGAGGAGCTTTCTATTCAACCAATCTCGTCAATGAGGAGCTCAAAGAGGAAGGTTGAACCCACATATAATGTAAATAAGAAAAAGAAAAGAAGGAGCAACAAAGGTAGAAAGGTATCCCTCCCAAATGATATTGCTCCTACTACTCATTGTGATGATGATAATTGCTATACTATTGGTGCTATCAATATTTTTAATGATGAGAGTCATTATGCTTATGATATTAAAGGGCCCAAGCTTGGGGAAGCTATGTTTGATGAGGATGAAATATTTGAGAATATATTTGCTGAAATTAATGTTTGTCCCAAGCTTGGGGATGTTATGTTTAATGAATATGATATTTTTAGCATCCCAAGTTTTGATATGCAAAGTTGTTATGATGATAGCATGCCTCCTACTTATGATGATTATATTGATGAAAGTGGGTTTGGAAGAGTGTCAACTTTAGGAATTAGTGATCCCACTATTTTGGAGGATGTTGAATCTTATTGTGATGAATATGAAAGTGGATTTGGAAGAGTGTCAAATTTATTTAGTGATTCCACTATCTTGGGAGAGGTTTCAATCGATTATGATGAGAACGAAGTTGCTACTTATGATGATTATTGTGATGAAACTTATGCTATAAAAAGTAGTGATGATTATATTTATAAGACTTGTCATGATTATGATTACCCTTTTTCTGAACATTACTCTTTTAATGTGGAAACAATTTTTAGTGTTCAAGTCTCTTATGATACTCCCACTATTCCGAATGAGAAGAATTTTGCTTATGTGGAGAGTAGTAAATTTTCTATGCTAGTAGATCATAAAAAGAATGATTTAGGTGCTGGTTATATTGTTTAATTCATTCATGATGCTACTGAACATTATTATGAGGGAGGAACATATGCTTGTAGGAGTTGCAATAATATCAAGTTTCCTCCCTATGTGCTTAAATTCTTGAAGCTATGCTTGTGTTACCTTCCTATGCTAGTTGATTATTGTTCCCATAAGTTGTTTGCTCGCAAAATCCCTATGCATAGGAAGTGGGTTAGACTTAAATGTGCTAGTCATATGCTTCATGACGATCCCGTTATGTTTCAATTCTTATCTTTTACGTGAGCATCATTGCCATCATCATGCCTAGCTAGAAAGGCATTAAAGAAAAGCACTTGTTGGGAGACAACCCAATATTTATCCTTACTGTTTTTGTGTGTCCACGTGATTATGCTACTGTATTAATCATGTTTTATAGCTCTTGTTTCAATAAAGTGCCAAGTAAGACCTTTAGGATAACTTACGGTGATAGTTGTGTTGATCCTGCTGAAAATCAGAAACTTTTGCACACAGTAAATTAGTTTTGTTAATTCACAGAAACGTGATATTGATATGATTCTTTTTGCTCTGGATTGGTATACAAATTACTTAGGACTTCCTAATTTTGTAGGATTTTTGGAGTTCCAGAAGTATACGTTTGATACAGATTACTACAGACTGTTCTGTTTTTGACAGATTCTGTTTTCTATGTGTTGTTTGCTTATTTTGATGAATCTATGAGTAGTATCGGAGGGTATGAACCATAGATAAGTTGGATTACAGTAGATATTACACCAATATGAATTTAGAATGAGTTCATTACAGTACCTAAGTGGTGGTTTTATTTTCTTATACTAACGGAGCTTACAAGTTTTCTGTTGAGTTTTGTGTTGTGGAGTTTTCAAGTTTTGGGTAAAGATTCGATGGACTATGGAATAAGGAGTGGAAATAGCCTAAGCTTGGGGATGCCCAAGGCACCCCAAGGTAATATTCAAGGACAACCAAGAGCCTAAGCTTGGGCATGCCCCGGGAAGGCATCCCCTCCTTCGTCTTCGTTCATCGGTAACTTTACTTGAAGCTATATTTTTATTCACCACATGATATGTGTTTTGCTTGGAGCGTCATTTTCTTTCATTAGTATTTGCTTTCTGTTATTTAGAATAATGTTTTGCATCTTTAGTTTCAATAAAAAAGTCAAGGATATCCTTTTCCATGCTTATTTTGCTAGTATACATGTTGCTGTTTGAAAACAGAAAGTTTACCGCTGTTGCAAAAATTCCCTAGAAAAGTCAGAGAATGGTTTAATGTTGAAACTTTTTGCATACTGATCTCTGATAAATTCATTACAGTGGGAATTTTATTTCATAATTTTTGGAGTTAGGGAAGTGTGATGAATCTTGCATTCTTTACAAACTGTACTGTTTTGACAGATTGCTGTTATGTTTGCATTGTTTGCATATGTTTGCTTGTTTAATGATTCTATTTGAGGATAGGAGTGTTAAATATGCAGAGGCATTTAGTATGCAATGTTGAATAATAATATTAGTGATTTGTTACAGTAGAATATGATAAGGTTTTTCATTGTTTTATACTAACCTATCTCACGAGTTCTTGTTGAGTTTGTTGTGAATGAAGCTTTTTGATAAAAAGAAGAGAAACCATGATATGAGAGGAATTAAGGAGACACAAAAGTTCAAGCTTGGGGATGCCCAAGGCACCCCAAGATAATATTTAAATAAGTCTCAAGCATCTAAGCTTGGGGATGCCCCGTTAGGCATCCCACCTTTTTTCTTCAACAACTATCGGTTAGTATCGGTTGAGCCTAAGTTTTTGCTTCTTCACATGAGTTGTGCTACCCTTGCAATGTCATTTTATTTTGTTTTGCTTGCTGTTTGAATACAATACCAAGATCTGAAATTCTTAAATGAGAGGGAGTCTTCGCATAGTTACATAATTATTTAGCTACTCATTGATCTTCACTTATATCTTTCGGAGTAGTTTGTCATTTGCTCTAGTGCATCACTTATATCTTTTAGAGCACGGCGGTGGTTATATTTTGTAGAAATTGCTAGCCTCTCATGCTTCACTTATATTATTTTGAGAGTCTTTTAGAACAGCATGGTATTTGCTATGATCTTATAGTTGGTCCTAGAATGATGAGCATCCAAGTTGGGTATAATAAAAACTATCATAGAAAGTGAATTGGATGCTATGATCAACTTGATGCTTGATAATTGTTTTGAGATATGGAGGTGGTGATTTTAAAGTCATGCTAGTTGGGTGATTATGAATTCAAAGGATGCTTGTGTTGAAGCTTGTGATTCCCGTAGCATGCACGTATGGTGAACCGCTTTGTGACGAAGTTGGAGCACAATTTTATTTATTGATTGTCTTTCTTATGAGTGGCGGTCGGGGACGAGCGATGGTCTTTTCCTACCCATCTATCCCCCAAGGAGCATGCGCGTAGTTCTTTGGTTTTTGATGACTTCTAAATTTTTGCAACAAGTATATGAGTTCTTTTGATTAATGTTGAGTCCATGGATTATACGCACTCTTTCACCCTTCCACCATTGCTAGCCTATCTTGTACCGCGCAACTTTCGCCGGTACCATACACCCACCATTTACCTTCCTCAAAACAGCCACCATACCTACCTATTATGGCATTTCCATAGCCATTCCGAGATATATTGCCATGCAACTTTCCACCGTTCCGTTCATATGACATGCCTTACTTTTGTCATATTGCTTTTTGCATGATCATGTAGTTGACATTGTACTTGTGGCAAGGCCACCTTCATAATTTTCATACATGTCGCTCTTGATTCATTGCATATCCCGGTACACCGCCGGAGGCATTCACATAGAGTCATATCTTGTTCTAGCTTTGAGTTGTAAATCCATAAAAGTGTGATGATCTTCATTATTAGAGCATTGTCCCAATGAAGAAAGGATGATGGAGACTATGATTCCCCCACAAGTCAGGATGAGACTTCGGACTTTACAAAAAGAAAAATAAAGAAAAATAAAGAAAAATAAAAAAATAGGAAAGGACAAAAAGAAAAAAAAGGGGGGGCCAAAGAAAAAAAAGAAAGAAAAAAAAAGAAAAAGAAAAAATAAAATGAGAGAAAAAGAGAGAAGGGACAATGCTACTATCTCTTTTCCACACTTGTGCTTTAAAGTAGCACCATGATCTTCATGATAGAGAGTCTCCTATGTTGTCACTTTCATATACTAGTGGGAATTTTTCATTATAGAACTTGGCTTGTATATTCCAATGATGGGCTTCCGCAAAATACCCTAGGTCTTCGTGAGCAAGCAAGTTGGATGCACACCCACTTAGTTTCTTTTTGTTGAGCTTTCATATATTTATAGCTCTAGTGCATCCGTTGCATGGCAATCCCTACTCATTCACATTGATATCTATTAATGGGCATCTCCATAGCCTGTTGATATGCCTAGTTGATGTGAGACTATCTTCTCCTTTTTGTCTTCTCCACAACCACCATTCTATTCCACATATAGTGCTATGTCCATGGCTCACGCTCATGTATTGCGTGAAAGTTGAAAGAGTTTGAGATTATTAAAGTATGAAACAATTGCTTGGCTTGTCATCGGGGTTGTGCATGATTAAATACTTTGTGTGATGAAGATAGAGCAACAGCCAGACTATATGATTTTGTAGGGATAACTTTCTTTAGCCATGTTATTTTGAGAAGACATGATTACTTTTATTAGTATGCTTGAAGTATTACTATTTCTTATGTCAACATGAACTTTCATTTTGTATCATTTGGATCTGAACATTCATGCCACAATAAAGAAAATTACATTGAGAATTATGCTAGGTAGCATTCCACATCAAAAATTCTGTTTTTATCATTTACCTACTCGAGGACGAGCGGGAATTAAGCTTGGGGATGCTTGATACGTCTCCAACGTATCTATAATTTTTTATTGTTCCTTGCTATTATATTACCCCTTTTGGATGTTTATGGGCTTTATTTTACATATTTATATCATTTTTGGGACTAACCTATTAACCAGAGGCCCAGCCCATATTGTTGTTTTATTGCCTGTTTCAGTATTCGAAGAAAAGGAATATCAAACGGAGTACAAATGGAATGAAACCTTCGGCAGCGTGATTTTTTGGAAGAATATGATCCTGGAAACTTGGAGTTCACGTCATAAGATCCTCGAGGCAGCCACGAGATAGGAGGGCGCACCCCCCCCCCCCCCTATAGGGCGCGCCCCCTGTCTCGTGGGCCCCTCGAGCACTTCCCGACCGACTTCTTTCGCCTATATATGCCTACGTCCCCTAAAACCATTAGAAATCAAGATAGATCGGGAGTTCCGCCGCCGCAAGCCTCTGTAGCCACCAAAAACCTCTCGGGAGTCCGTTCCGGCACCCTGCCGGAATGGGGAACCCATCACCGGTGGCCATCTTCATCATCCCGGCGCTCTCCATGACGAGGAGGGAGTAGTTCACCCTCGGGGCCGAGGGTATGTACCAGTAGCTATGTGTTTGATCTCTCTCTCTCTCTCTCTCGTGTTCTCTCTCGTGTTCCCTCTATGGCATGATCTTGATGTATTCCGAGCTTTCCTATTGTAGTTGGATCTTATGATGTTTCTCCCCCTCTACTCTCTTGTGATGAATTGAGTTTCCCCTTTGAATTTATCTTATCAGATTGAGTCTTTTATGAGAACACTTGATGTATGTCTTGCCGTGTTTATTTGTGGTGACAATGGGATATCATGTGCTACTTGATGTATGTTTTGGTGACCAACTTGCGGGTTCCGCCCATGAACCTATGCATAGGGGTTGGCACACGTTCTTGACTCTCCGGTAGAAACTTTGGGGCACTCTTTGAAGTACTTTGTGTTGGTTGGATGAATCTAAGATTGTGTGATGCATATCGTATAATCATGCCCATGGATACTTGAAGTGACAATGGAGTATCTAGGTGACATTAGGGTTTTGGTTGATTTGTGTCTTAAGGTGTTATTCTAGTACGAACTCTTTAATAGATCGATCCGAAAGAATAAATTTGAGGTGGTTTCGTACCCTACCATAATCTCTACGTTTGTTCTCCGCTATTAGTGGCTTTGGAGTGACTCTTTGTTGCATGTTGAGGGATTTTTATATGATCTATCTATGTTATTATTGTTGAGAGAACTTGCACTAGTGAAAGTATGAACCCTAGGCCTTGTTTCCTATCTTGCAATACCGTTTACGCTCACTTTTATCATTAGTTACCTTGCTGTTTTTATATTTTCAGCTTACAAATACCTTTATCTACCATCCATATTGCACTTGTATCACCATCTCTTCGCCGAGCTAGTGCACCTATACAATTTACCATTGTATTGGGTGTGTTGGGGACACAAGAGACTCTTTGTTATTTGGTTGCAGGGTTTTTTGAGAGAGACCATCTTCATCCTACGCCTCCCACGGATTGATAAACCTTAGGTCATCCACTTGAGGGAAATTTGCCACTGTCCTACAAACCTATGCACTTGCAGGCCCAACAACGTCTACAAGAAGAAGGTTGTGTAGTTGGCATCAAGCTCCCACTCACTTTCTTGTATATACAGGATTCTCCAAAATTCTGTATAAAATCATATGCTTTGATCACACTATCAAAATGTTTATTCCAACTCCGAGAGGCTTGCACCAGTCCATAAATGGATCGTTGGAGCTTGCACACTTTGTTAGCACCTTTCGGATCGACAAAACCTTCTAGTTGCATCATATACAACTCTTCTTCTAGAAATCCATTCAGGAATGCAGTTTTTACATCCATTTTCCAAATTTCATAATCATAAAATGTGGCAATTGCTAACATGATTCGAACGGACTTAAGCATCGCTACGGGTGAGAAAGTCTCATCGTAGTCAACCCCTTGAACTTGTCGAAAACCTTTCGCAACAAGTCGAGCTTTGTAGACAGTAACATTACCATCAGCGTCAGTCTTCTTCTTGAAGATCCATTTATTTTCGATGGCTTGCCGATCATCGGGCAAGTCAACCAAAGTCCACACTTTGTTCTCATACTTGGATCCCATCTCAGATTTCATGGCCTCAAGCCATTTTGCAGAATCTGGGCTCATCATCGCTTCCTCATAGTTCATAGGTTTGCCATGGTCAAGTAACATGACCTCCAGAATAGGATTACCGTACCACTCCGGTGCGGATCTTACTCTGATTGACCTACGAGGTTCAGTAGCAACTTGATCTGAAGTTTCATGATCAATATCATTAACTTCCTCACTAATTGGTATAGACGTCACAGGAACCGGTTTCTGTGATGAACTACTTTCCAATAAGGGAGCAGGTATAGATACCTCATCGAGTTCTACTTTCCTCCCACTCACTTCTTTCGAGAGAAACTCCTTCTCTAGAAAGGATCCAAATTTAGCAACGAAAGTCATGCCTTCAGATCTGTGATAGAAGGTGTACCCAATAGTCTCCTTGGGTATCCTATGAAGACACATTTCTCTGATTTGGGTTCGAGCTTATCAGGTTGAAGTTTTTTTCACATAAGCATCGCAGCCCCAAACTTTAAGAAATGACAACTTTGGTTTCTTGCCAAACCACAGTTCATAAGGCGTCATCTCAACGGATTTTGATGGTGCCCTATTTAACGTGAATGTGGCCGTCTCTAAAGCATAACCCCAAAACGATGGCGGTAAATCAGTAAGAGACATCATAGATCGCACCATATCTAGTAAAGTACGATTACGAAGTTTGGACACACCATTACGTTGTGGTGTTCCGGGTGGCGTGAGTTGCGAAACTATTCCGCATTGTTTCAAATGTAGACCAAACTCGTAACTCAAATATTCTCCTCCACGATCAGATCGCAGAAACTTTATTTTCTTGTTACGATGATTTTCAACTTCACTCTGAAATTCTTTGAACTTTTCAAATGTTTCAGACTTATGTTTCATTAAGTAGATATACCCATATCTGCTCAAATCATCAGTGAAGGTGAGAAAATAACGATACCCGCCGTGAGCCTCAATATTCATTGGACCACATACATCAGTATGTATGATTTCCAGTAAATCTTTTGCTCGCTCCATAGTTCCGGAGAACGGCGTTTTAGTCATCTTGCCCATGAGGCATGGTTCTCAAGTACCAAGTGATTCATAATCAAATGATTCCAAAAGTCCATCAGTATGGAGTTTCTTTATGCGCTTTACACCAATATGACCTAAACGGCAGTGCCACAAATAAGTTGCACTATCATTATCAACTCTGCATCTTTTGGCTTCAACATTATGAATATGTGTATCACTACTATCAAGATTCAACAAAAATAGACCACTCTTCAAGGGTGCATGACCATAAAAGATATTACTCATATAAATAGAACAACCATTATTCTCTGATTTAAATGAATAATCGTCTCGCATCAAATAAGATCCAGATATAATGTTCATGCTTAACACGCTAGCACCAAATAACAATTCTTTAGGTCCAAAACTAATCCCGAAGGTAGATGTAGAGGTAGCGTGCCGACCGCGATCACATCGACTTTGGAACCATTTCCCACGCGCATCGTCACCTCGTCCTTAGCCACTCTTCGCTTAATCCGTAGTCCCTGTTTCGAGTTGCAAATATTAGCAACAGAACTAGTATCAAATACCCAGGTGCTACTGCGAGCATTAGTAAGGTACACATCAATAACATGTATATCACATATACCTTTGTTCACCTTGCCATCCTTCTTATCCGCCAAATACTTGGGGTAGTTCTGCTTCCAGTGACCAGTCCCTTTGCAGTAGAAGCACTCAGTCTCAGGCTTAGGTACAGACTTAGGTTTCTTCTCTTGAGCGGCAACTTGCTTGTCGTTCTTATTGAAGTTCCCCTTCTTCCTCCCATTACCCTTTTTCTTGAAACTGGTGGTCTTGTTGACCATCAATACTTGATGCTCCTTTTTGATTTCTACCTCCGCAGCTTTTAGCATTGCGAAGAGCTCGGGAATTGTCTTGTTCATCCCTTCCATATTATAGTTCATCACGAAGCTCTTGTAGCTTGGTGGCAGTGATTGAAGAATTCTGTCAATGACACTATCATCAGGAAGATTAACTCCCAGTTGAATCAAGTGATTATTATACCCAGACATTTTGAGTATATGTTCACTGACAGAACTATTCTCCTCCATCTTGCAGCTATAGAACTTATTGGGGACTTCATATCTCTCAATCCGGGCATTTGCTTGAAATATTAACTTCAACTCCTGGAACATCTCATATGCTCCATGACATTCAAAACGTCGTTGAAGTCCCGGTTCTAAGCCGTAAAGCATGGCACACTAAACTATCGAGTAGTCATCAGCTTTGCTCTGCCAGACGTTCTTAACATCGTCAGTTGCATCTGCAGCAGGCCTGGCACCCAGTGGTGCTTCCAGGACGTAATTCTTCTGTGCAGCAATGAGGATAATCCTTAAGTTACGGACCCAGTCCGTGTAATTGCTACCATCATCTTTCAACTTAGCTTTCTCAAGGACCGGGCGTAGCCACACTCGGTTCAACTAAAGTTGGAGAAACTGACACCCGCCAGCCACCTATGTGCAAAGCACGTAGGTAGAACCAGTCTTGCGTAAGCATACGCGTACTGTCGGTCCGGGCCGCTTCATCCAACAATACCGCCGAACCAAAGTATGACATGCTGGTAAGCAGTATGACTTGTATCGCCCACAACTCACTTGTGTTCTACTCGTGCATATAACATCTACGCATAAAACCTGGCTCGGATACCACTGTTGGGGAACGTAGTAATTTCAAAAAAAATTCCTACGCACACACAAGATCATGGTGATGCATAGCAACGAGAGGGAAGAGTGTTGTCCACATACCCTCGTAGACCGAAAGCGGAAGCGTTAGCACAACGCGGTTGATGTAGTCGTACGTCTTCACGATCCGACCGATAAAGTACCAAACATACGGCACCTCCGAGTTCAGCACACGTTCAGCTCGATGACGTCCCACAAACTCCGATCCAGCAGAGCTTTGCAGGAGAGTTCCATCAACACGACGGCGTGTTGACGGTGTTGATGATGCTACCAACGCAGGGCTTCGCCTAAGCACTGCTACGATATTATCGAGGTGGAATCTGGTGGAGGGGGGCACCGCACACGGCTAAGAGATCAAGAGATCACTTATTGTGTATAGAGGTGCCCCCCTGCCCCCGTATATAAAGGATCAAGGGGGAGGGGGCGGCCGGCCAGGAGGAGGCATGCCAGGGAGGAGTCCTACACTCCTACTCCCACCGGGAGTAGGACTCCTTCTTTTCCTAGTTGGAGTAGGAGGGGAAAGGAAGGGAGAGGGGAGAGGAAGGAAAGGGGGGGCGCCGCCCCCCTCCTTGTCCTATTCGGACTAGAGGGGGAGGGGGCGCGCGGCCTGCCCTGTCCGCCCCTCCTCTTCTCCACTAGGGCCCATGAGGCCCAATAACCCCCCCCCCCCCCCCCGGTACTCCAGTATATGCCTGAAACCTTCCGAAACCATTCCGGTGTCCGAACATAGTCATCCAATATATCGATCTTTACATCTCGACCATTTCGAGACTCCTCGTCACGTCCGTGATCATATCTAGGACTCCGAACTACCTTCGGTACATCAAAACACAAAAACTCATAATACCGATTGTCACCAAACTTTAAGCGTGCGGACCCTACGGGTTTGAGAACTATGTAGACATGACCGAGACTCGTTTCCAGTCAATAAACAATAGCGGAGCCTGGATGATCATATTGGTTCCCACATATTCTACGAAGATCTTTATCGGTCAAACCGCATAACTACATACGTTGTTCCCTTTGTCATCGGTATGTTACTTGCCCGAGATTTGATCGTCGGTATCTCAATACCTAGTTCAATCTCGTTACCGGCAAGTCTCTTTACTCGTTATGTAATGCGTCATCCCACAACTAACTCATTAGTCACATTGCTTACAAGGCTTATAGTGATGTGCATTACCGAGAGGGCCCAGAGATACCTCTCCGACAATCGGAGTGACAAATCCTAATCTCGAAATACGCCAACTCAACATGTACCTTTGGAGACACCTGTAGAGCTCCTTTATAATCACCCAGTTACGTTGTGACATTTGGTAGCACACAAAGTGTTCCTCCGGTAAACGGGAGTTGCATAATCTCATAGTCGTAGGAACATGTATAAGTCATGAAGAAAGCAATAGCAACATACTAAATGATCAAGTGCTAAGCTAACGGAATGGGTCAAGTCAATCACATCATTCTCCTAATGATGTGATCCCGTTAATCAAATGACAACTCATGTCTATGGCTAGGAAACACAATCATCTTTGATCAACGAGCTAGTCAAGTAGAGGCATACTAGTGACACTATGTTTGTCTATGTATTCACACATGTATTATGTTTCCGGTTAATACAATTCTAGCATGAATAATAAACATTTATCATGATATGAGGAAATAAATAATAACTTTTTTATTGCCTCTAGGGCATATTTCCTTCATCATCATGTCCATTGGTGCCTCTCCAATGATGCGTGACTAGTTCTTTGTAGACCTATGGGTCCATAGTTAGTAGCTAGATGGCTTCCTCTCTCTCTTTCTCTCTCTCTCTCTCTCTCTCTCTCTCTCTCTCTCTCTCTCTTGATTCTCAATACAATGGTCTCTTGGAGATCCATATGATGTAAGTCTTTTTGCGGTGTGCTTGTTGGGATCCGATGAACTTTGTGTTTATGATCAGATCTTTGTTTTTATCTATGAAAGTTATTTGGGTCTTCTTTGATCTCTTATATGCATGATTGATTATAGCCTCGTATTTCTTCTCCGATATTTGGGTTTTGTTTGGCCAACTTGATCTATTTATCTTGAAATGGGAAGAGGTGCTTTGTGATGGGTTTGATCTTACGGTGCTTGATCCCGGTGACAGAAGGGGAAATGACACGTATGTACCATTGCTATTAAGGATAACAAGATGGGGTCTATTTCTACATAAATAGATCTTGTCTACATCATGTCATCGTTCTTATTGCATTACTCTGTTTTTCCATGAACTTAATACACTAGATGCATGTTGGATAGCGGTCGATGTTTGGAGTAATAGTAGTAGATGCAGGCAGGAGTCGGTCTACTAATCTTGGACGTGATGGCTATATAATGATCATTGCCTGGATATCGTCATGATTATTTCAAGTTCTATGAATTGCCCAACAGTAATTGTTTTCCCACCGTTTGCTATAATTCTCGAGAGAAGCCACTAGTGAAACCTACGGCCCCCGGGTCTCTTCTTATCTTATTTGCCTTTGCGATCTATTTTTCCTTTGCTTTTATTTTTAGTTCTATTAAACCAAAAAAACAAAAATACCTTCCTGCACTTTATTTTATTTGCAATCTATTTATCCTATCTATTACAACTTTATCCCGTTTCCGTGCCAATTTATGGCGCCATTGCCCGAAAGGGATTGACAACCCCTTTAACACGTCGGGTTGCGAGTATTTGTTATTTGTGTGCAGGAGATGTTTACATTGTGTTGCGTGGTTCTCCTACTGGTTCGCTAACCTTGGTCTCATCACTGAGGGAAATACCTACCGTTGATGTGTTGCATCATCCCTTCCTCTTTGGGAAAATACCGACGTAGTTCAAGCAAACATCAGCTATTTATAGCCGCAGCCTTCCCAGATGGGAAATGACCATTTTGGACATGAAGTCCAGCCAATGGCCAACCGACACGTTCACAACGCTCGGATTTTTGGAGCAATGGTAACATTACTTGAGGAACAAGTAATGCTAACTCCTCGGTCTGAGGCAAATCTCTTGCAGCGAAGATCACAGTCTCTTACTGGCAAGTATTTGCTCGGAGCACAAACAGATTTCTCTCACAGCTTTCCTAGGATTTGGGTTTAGCATCAGAGAATCAAAGCTTCAAACGCTACACCCCTTTTAATAGCACGGTGCTCCTATGACTCAATGAAAGAAGAACAACGAAATAAATGCTACGTCTTCACTTCGTCTTCATTCTTCCTCCAGCGCAGTCATTTGCTTCGACCATGCACCCAACCAATTGCTTAGACTTCAGCAATGTTTAGGGGTCACTCTTGTTAGCTTTATCTTCGGTGATAAACTTCGCGGCCACACAGAGAGATTATCTTCGTCGTTTGCATCAAACTCCTCGATTCTTCAGGGACCTATTACTCTGTGTGCACTAGCAAACACATAAGTCCCATATTGTTTATGTCAACAAACTCCAAAACATAAGGGGCCTATCATTGCAGCAACATACTAGATTGATCTACTTATATAGGACTAAGGGGTGGCGGCCAAGGGGGTGGAAGGACGTCTCAGGGCAGCCAAAACACAAACCTAGGTTTTACAAGGCCCATGGGCCCATGTGAAGGTGACACAACACCTTTTGACTTAGATTTTGACTCGGATTAGAAGTGTTGCATTGTTTTTGCTCTATCTCCGCGCTTGGAAGGAATTTGAAGGTGAATTCATTGTGTTGAAAATAACACGAGATAAGCTTTCCAACAATAGAAGATTCACCCATTTAAGAGTCCGGATGCAAAAGTTGTGTTGGTGCAATAATTTGCCTCCTTATGTTTTGGAGATTGTTGTTATAAACAGTAAGGGACTAATGTGTTTGCTAGTGCACACAAAGTAACAGGTCCCTAAAGTCATGTGGAGTTTCGTACAAACTCCGAAGATAATCTCCTATGAGGCGGAGAGGATTATCTCCGAGAATTATGCTATCAAGAGTGACCGCCCAAAAATTGTTGACACAAAGCAATTAGTTTGGTGCCTGTGAAGAAAATGACTACGGCCGAGAAGTTGAAGACGACATGAAGACGTAGCATCTATTTCATTGTTCTTCTTTCTCCTTATTGAGTCATAGGATCATAGTATAATTAAGAGGGGTATAATGTTCGAAGCTTTGATTCTCTGATGCTAAACCCAATCCTACATGAGTTGAGAGAGAAATCTCTTTGTGCTTCGAATTGATACTCGCCAGCCAGAGATGTTCTTCTTCTTCTCTGCGAGAGATTTAATTCGGACCAAGGAGTTAACATTACTTGTTCCTCAAGTAATGTTACCGTTGCTTCCAAAATTTGACCATTGAGAACGTGTAGGTTGACCATTGGCTGGACCATGTGTCCAAAATGGTCATTTCCCATCAGGGAAGGCTACAGCTATAAATAGCCATCCCGCACATTGTTTGTTGGCAGCTGTGTGTAATTCTGAGAAGATTGCGTGAGCAACTGTCTCTCCTGAGTGATTTGAGTTTAAAATCCACGGAGAGAAAACCCCCAAAGCCGAAAAATTATATAGTGGTTTAGCATCACTCGAATCTAAGTCGAGTATGCTCCACCTATTACTCTTGAGAGTTGCGAACTCTCTAGACGGTTAGGTGTCGATTTCTTCAAAGAGCAAGAGTGATTGTGGTTCTAGAAGAAGAAATATGTAAAGGTTCGGAGATCACCTCAAGTATCTACCACGAGTGATTGACATTTGTTGACGAACCAATTTTCGAGGAGAATAGGGCTAAACGAGTTTATCTTCTGTGTTAAATCACAACCCCTCCAACCAAACGTAGTCCTTTTGTATAACGGCGAATTGATAATACCAAATACCTTGTCGCTATCGAGCATCACTGGTCACCTCTACTCCTCTTCATTACATTCACATAGTGTTGTATGATGTGTTTCAATCATGTGATTTCTCTCTATGGATGTTTCTAATTTCCACTCGCTCACTATACACTATTTTCATTCGCTCTGCTACTGGGTTCCGTGAGTTTTGAAGTTTTCGAAAGAAATTTGAAAACTCCCATTCACCCCCCCCCCCCTTAGGTAGACATACTTCGTTCCTACAAGTTGTAAGCGGTTAAAGTCAGGTATGCATGTGTAGTCTGAATCTGAGTCGAAAACATGATAGAGTTAGTCTCTAACTTCTGCTGGACCAAAAGTGACGTGAGAGAACTTCTTGAACAACACAAAATCGTCTCCTTTTCTTTTATCTTCACACGTGATTTTTACAAGTGTCTAATAATTCTGCAATTAGGCATGAAATAAAAATAGGCGAAGTATTTTTGTTTCGGATAACATAAATAAATCATTGCATAACTTTAGAAATCACCTCAAATATATACACGTGCGGAATATTTTTGATTGTATTCAAGGTAGTCATGTCCTCATCACTTGCCCACACTAGATAGGAGGGTGACTAAGGGGAAGTTCCAGAATTTACAAGTTAAGCTCACAAAATGGCTATTTTCCTTTGATGGCCACCTGACACAAGCTGGGAAGCGGATTTTGATTAAGCCTGTTGACAAGCTATCCCAACCTATATTATGAGTGTGTTCAAAATTCCTTCGGGGGTATGCGATGATCTAAACTATATGGTTAGAAACTTTTATTAGGGTGTGGAAAAATGAAAATGAAAACCCATTGGTATGCATGAGACAAAATGACAAGGTCAAAACAACAAGGTGGGCTTAGGTTTAAGGACTTCAGTCTTTTCAATCAAGCGTTGTTGGCATGACAGGCTTGAGGCTGGAAGACCATCTGGTCGTGTCCTGCCCCCCTCACCCCCTCCCTGAAGTCCTTTCTTTTACATGGAGGTTGGCGACGAACTCCTAGCGAGATGGTGTACCGAAAACATAATGAATCTGGAGGTTCAGGCCACCTGTCTCGTCTGCCATTTGGAGGATGAGCATAACTTACACGTGTACTTTGAGTGGGATTTGCCAGACATTACAAGCGCCCGACCTGCTCGTGACTGGTTCATCAATCCTGGGCTGCGACCTTGATGAGACTATACGAACTTGGCTATCATGCTCCTCTGGAGGATGTGGCTCGTCAGAAATGAAGTTGACCATGTGATGCCGATGCCCCGTGTGGATGTTTCTGTCAGATTCTTGTCCAACTATTTAGATAAGCTAACTTCGTTGGCGGCCGATCCTAACGTTGATCATGTGAAAGGAAAGACCGTTCTCAGTTCTTGTTCACCACGCACTCATGTTGCATGCAATAAATAGCAGCCCCTCTGACAACATGTCGTGGTTCTCTCCGGCTTCGAGCACACAAAGTTGAACATTGACGACAGTGCGGGTGCAGATATGATTTTGAGGGATCATGAAGGTGTTATAATTTCAGCCCCTGCCGGCATCTTCACACATCCGGATATTTTGTAATCGAAATGTATGGTCATCAAGGAGGGAGTTTCTTTGGCTTTCCAGTGGAGCACCTTACTGGTTGATGTTGAATCGTTTTGTCTAGAAGCGGTGGTGACGGTGAAGAGTAGGGATAGCAACAAATCAAAACATGCTTTTATGGCCAGGGAGATAAATGATAGTATGTGGAAACGAAATTCTTATATTACATGATGCTAGCCACTTTATGGCCAACTTTGGTAGGTCCCATGGCTGAACAACTCTTCGGCTTAGTTCTTGTCGAGAGGCGGTTTTATACATTATTAAGCTTTAAACTTTGAACAATTTCAAAAAAAAACTTTAAACTTTGAGAGGAGTACAAGAATTTATTTCGCAAAAAAGAACCCATTACGTTTTTTTTAATTGGAAAACCTTTACGTTTTACTCCAGCAAAAAAAATCTGCCTTGCCGGTGGAGAAACGTCTCTTCAATCGACTCGTTGGACACGCACCGAGCCTGCTCCAGTCTGTTCGACCGGAGCGCCGCCTGCCTCTGTTCCTCCCGCGCAGCGACCCGGCGGCCGGCGACCAAGGCGGTGCCCGCGGCGAGGTGAGTTCCCCATTCTAATTCAATTCTCTTCTTCCTTGTGAACTCTTGGCCGGCTCAATATCTTAAACCATAGGTCTTCGCAGCCTAGGGTTCGGCTTCACTCTTCTCCTCTCCGCATCTCGGTCTTCACCCAGGCGTGGCGGCGGCGCCATCCCGCCCGTCAGCTCTCGACACAGAAAACGCCGCAGGTAACACCCCCTATCCCCCTTGCTTCATCCGATGATACGTGGAGCTTGTTCTTGTGGTGAGAGAAGTTTAAATTGAGGGGCAGATGGCGGTTGCGGGCGAGTGGCGTTGCGGGGCGTTGAGCGCCGAGGCGTGGGATGGTGAAGATCTACACTATAAGACTACTGATAGTAGTTTATATTCAGAGAGAATTGGGGCTCCCAGACGCCCTCTGTTGAAGCCTGCCCTGACTGTTCATATCAGCGGGCACTACAGGATTTGTTTTTGTTCTTGGGGCTATTTGAGTGCATCCCTTTACTGACTGCAGGCATCTTCTTCATGTGTTGAATACACATGGAAGGCAGCGTGACAGCGCGTTTTAATATTCCATGGCTTCTGTGATTCATTCATGGTTACCTATCCTAGTGCTTTTCAGCTGAGATGAAAACTTTAATCTGTTCCATAAGCGTGTGGTAGAATCGGATCAAACACCTATTGTAACTTGCAAATAATCCTTGTAGTTGACATATGCCTGAGGACAAACCTTTTGACCTTGTTCGGCTAATCCCTTCTCCTCCGGGATCTTGGCCTAGACCCCGTTGATCTAGTTCTGTCCTTGGCAACGGAGCATTATTTAGATGGTACTCCCTCCGTCCCGTACTACAAGGTCTTATTACATCCAATATGCCTTGTATTATGGGACGGAGGGAGTAACATAAAGTTCTGGATCGACCGTTCATCGTTGCGGGGCATTTTGGTTACAGTTCAGGATAGAGTTCAGTTCAGGATACTCAATTTCTTCCTGCTCGTATAATCGCCTCTGTGTAATGTAGCACAGTACTATGCACAACGATACTTCAGCACCAAGCTCAGCACCTAACTTACCTGAGTGTTGGCTCAGGATTTTTTTTAAAATTTTCGTGTAGTCCTGCCAAATATTATGTAATACTCAAGATTAGTTGTATTTGAATGCCTTCAACTGTATTGGTAGAGGTTGATAGTTTGATGATTTTTGTGATAATCTTGGGTTATACTGCTATAGCACTTTGTTGGTTATATGATTCATATTCTCTGCGGTTTCATGTACCTTTTTTTCTGTGCCATTGCAGCTCTAATTTGATTGTTTGTTATAGTCCAGATTATGGGAGTAGGATTACCCATCTGGTAACTGGCACCTAGGTTCCGTTTTTCTACTAGTTTGTGTCTAACATGTTACATGTGTAGTCCTGTACTAGAACTCTAGAAGTCAATCATGAGCATCCTATCACATGCTTGTAAGCCCAATTCACAATGACCATTCCAGCTATTTTCCGAGTTTCTTTGTTGGCTCCAGGAGTTGTAAACTTGTAATCTTAGGTACAGAGACTCTGTATCCTCGTTGAACATAAGGTTACTTTCTGCCCGGAAGGTTTCATAACTTGTGACCTTGGTTTAGTGCCCTGCCTCAGTGATAATTTACTCTCATTGTGTCAAACAAAATTCCTTTGAAGTTATAAGCTTTGTTGTTATTACAAGCATGTGAGCAAGTATTCATTCCCAGCTTGTTTGCAAGAATCCTGAGTATAGTTTTCAGCTGCTAGTTTTGTTCCCAGCTTGTTTGTTTACAAGAATCCTGAGTATAGTTTTCAGCTGCTCGTTTTGTTGCCTTTTGTGTGGTGAGGACTTAATGCAACTGCCATTTGACTATGAACTATCAAGCTTGTTACAAGCTTCAGATGCCTTTTGTGTAGCGCAATAATCTTTTTCTCTTTGTTATTTTTTCCTTTGCTAGTGGACAGATAATTAGGGTACGATAGCAGATCATTATTGAATAATTGATTGCACCCTACTTCTGAACTGTAGTCTTTTCTATTACAGGAAACAATCTGAATCAAGGCAAGGATTGGCGTGATGTCTTTCCTGAGGCTGTTACCTCAAAGGTTGCCCCAATTTGTTAGGTACTCGCACATCTCACCTTTAAAATTTGAGCGAGCCTGTGATATATCATAAATATTTCCACTATTATGGTGGAAAGGATATCTGCTTTAATTTGCTTTCTTGACTATGACACACAGGCAGGTGGAGCGAGATGTCGAGACTGTAATCAATGTTCTGCAGCCAGGTCCAATAGGAATTGTGGAGCATAAGTTCACTGATGCAGAGATCCGCGAGGCGCAAGTCACTGTAAGGAGTGCCGTTGAGAAATGGCGAAGGAACAGTGCTCTGGAGCGAAATCTTGGCACTGGTTCTTTTCATAAATCGAAGTAGCGCACTACGTCATGACTTAGTGCAGCACCAATACTGAAAATAAAAGTGTGCCATGGTTGCAACTGTTGGTCTTGGTGTAGTTAATGTGTTTTCTCTGTCAGTGAACCAATGCAATTGATCATGATATACCTCCTCGATGTTCTATTATCGGCAAAAGTACACTCTGCTCGAGTTTCTGAAATTATATTCTTCTAAACTTTGGTGTTCTAAAAAATATCTCCTCAAAGTATGCTTTGCAGCACTGTGGATTAAATGGTCAAAAATTGAGTTGCCTTGAGTCGGATGTATGATTAGTTTGCAAAGGGTTACCAATTGCCGAACATCTCTGTAACAGAAGGTGGTTTAGTGTGTCAGGGAACCGTTTGAACCTGTTTCTATCACTGTTGAATTCCTTTTTTTTAATCGAGTTTGCTGTTTTGCCACAAGAGAATAAAAAAATGCGATGTAGATAATAAAGCAATTTCACGAGCTATCCCCTCAATTTTTGTTTTGTTTGTATCTCTCATCAACCCATTTCATTTTCATTATAGCATAAGTTAAAAAAAACATAGCATAGCGCCTAGCTTGAATTTTGCCAAAAACAAGAGTAGCTTAGCTTGAAGTTTGCATCTAAGATCTTGTATTTTAGTTTTACGTTTCTGTATAAGCATGAACTGTTGGGAAGCAACTTCATTGAGGTATGCATCCTGTCTACTCATTTGCTATTCATAGGTTGCACGATATCAATTGCCAGAGAAGCTGGAATAGCTCAGATGGTTCGAGCCCTCCTTATAGCGGCTCCATTTTTTTAATATCTAAACATGCCATTACGTTCTTGCTTTTGCATTCATTACACATTGCCACTGCCTCCTTATAGCGGCTCTATTTTTTTTCTAGCCCTCCTAGTGGGTTCTTTTTAAATCTCAATATATAAACACGTGTCTCCTTATAGCGGCTCTATTTTTTTTCTAGCCCTCCTAGTGGGTTCTTTTTAAATCTCAATATATAAACACGTGTTTGCTAATTACGTTCTCGCTTTTGCATTACACATTGCCACTGCTTCCTTATAGCGTCTCCATTTTTTTAATATCTAAACACATTGGCATCGCACCCTTCTAGCGATTTTTTTAATTCCCAGTATATAAACACGTATTTGCTCATTACGTTTTCGTTTTTGCATTACATATTGCCACTGCCTCCTTATAGCGGCTCCATTTTTTTTAATATCTAAACCATTTTTTTAATATCTAAACATGCCATTACGTTCTTGCTTTTGCATTCATTACACATTGCCACTGCCTCCTTATAGCGAATCCATTTTTTTTCTAGCCCTCCTAGTGGGTTCTTTTTAAATCTCAATATATAAACACGTGTTTGCTCATTACGTTCTCGCTTTTGCATTACACATTGCCACTGCTTCCTTATAGCGTCTCCATTTTTTTAATATCTAAACACATTGGCATCGCACCCTTCTAGCGATTTTTTTAATTCCCAGTATATAAACACGTATTTGCTCATTACCTTTTCGTTTTTGCATTACATATTGCCACTGCCTCCTTATAGCGGCTCCATTTTTTTTAATATCTAAACCATTTTTTTAATATCTAAACATGCCATTACGTTCTTGCTTTTGCATTCATTACACATTGCCACTGCCTCCTTATAGTGGCTCCATTTTTTTTCTAGCCCTTCTAGTGGGTTCTTTTTAAATCTCAATATATAAACACGTGTTTGCTCATTACGTTCTCGCTTTTGCATTACACATTGCCACTGCTTCCTTATAGCGTCTCCATTTTTTTAATATCTAAACACATTGGCATCGCACCCTTCTAGCGATTTTTTTAATTCCCAGTATATAAACACGTGTTTGCTCGTTACGTTTTCGTTTTTGCATTACATATTGCCACTGCCTCCTTATAGCGGCTCCATTTTTTTAATATCTAAACCATTTTTTTAATATCTAAACATGCCATTACGTTTTTGCTTTTGCATTCATTACACATTGCCACTGTCTCCTTATAGCGGCTCCATTTTTTTTCTAGCCCTCCTAGCGGATTTTTTTAAATCTCAATATATAAACACGTGTTTGCTCATTATGTTCTCGCTTTTGCATTACACATTGCCACTGCTTCCTTATAGCGTCTCCATTTTTTTAATATCTAAACACATGCCATTACGTTTGGGTACGGCCTGCCGGCCGAGCGTTCGGCCGGTCACATACCGCACGTCGGATTCAACTTATATCGTGCGGCTTTCAGTATCCCGCGCTAGACACATACACAGTGGGCCACACACACGTCATCCTATCTGGTACGATCTGGAGAGTTCGCTTCGTTCCTTACCAACTCATCGTTCTTATCCTCTCCTCACACCCAACCTTCCCTCGCAATAGATTGATCTGGCCGCCACTGGCATCGCACCCTGCTGCAAATTCCCCTCTCCCACCCCATTCCTTTCTCCCTGCCTCCCACGGGCAACCGAGCGCTGGTGCCGGAGCTGGGACCGCCGCCGCCTGGTGTTGGGACTGATGCTACGCGATGTCGCGGCAGCAACTACAATACTGTAGACGACGGCGGCAAGTGCTGCAACCAGCAGCCACCAGTGCTGGAGACAATCGCGATAAGTGCCGGAGAACCGCGGCGGCCGGCGTTCAGGGCGACAAGTGCTGGAGCCGGCAAGTTTTTTTGCTAGAAGCAGCCCCAGTTTTTGCTACCATTGTCTTCTTTTTTTGCTGGAACTGTTTTTTTTTTGCTACTGCGTTGCGTGTTTTGCTGGAACCAGTGTGCCAATCTGCTACCATCATCTTCATTTTTTGCTGGAACCTTCCCAAATTTTGCTACCATCATTTGTTTGGTGTAACCGGGCGTACTAATTTTGCTACCACCATCTTCAATTTGTGCTGGAGCCGATCAAAAAAATTGCTACCATGTCTTTGTTTGGTGGAAATAGTCCACCACTTTTTTGCTACGATCGTTTTGAGTTTTGCTACTATCGGCGTTGTCAATTGCTACATCCATTTTTCATGACACACCGACACGCGTGAAAATATGTTTTTGCTGCAACCGTTGTTGTTTTTCACTACCACGGTGTTGACAATTGATACATACAGGGGAAGGCCATGGAAATGTTGCTGTAATGGCGACCACAGGCGGCACCGACGAGCTTTATTTTTGCTGGAAACGATCCCCTTTTTTGCTACAACCGGTCGATTTTTTTGCTGCTACCGGCAACCCGAGGGAGAGTACAATTTTTTTTTTGCGAGCTCGTCGTCAGAGATGTTGTGACGTGCAACCGGAGCACGTCGGAGTTGCGCCCACCTCCACCGGAGCTGTGACCGGTGTCACAAGGACCGACGGCGGCGAGAGCGGGGACCGGCGAGATGTGAGCTCCTGCTGCAGGCCGCGGCGGCAGCGCTGTGTTCCCACGAGGAAGGAGGAACCGAGATCGAAAAGGGAGCGTCGATTCATTTTTTTTTTGTCTGTTGCGAGACTCAGATCGAACGGGTCAAATTTGCTGAATCGGACGCTCGAGCGTTGACCGGCCCAACTGTTCGGCCGGCCCGCGGGCGCCTATAAGCGCCCTTTCGCTTTTGCATTACACATTGCCACTCCCTCCTTGTAGCGTTTCCATTTTTAATATTAAACACATGTTTGCTCTCTACTTTTGCATTAGACATTATCGCAGGACCATGCCACTGAAGTGTAAGCCAAATTGTAGTCGTATATCATTTTTTAACAACATACTCCCTTCGTCAAAGTTAAGACACTTTTTTTAAGTTGTTAAGACACTTATTTTGGGATGGAGGATGTATATATCTAAACACATGTTTGCTCATTACGTTTCTAGTTCTACATTGCGCAATGCCATTGGACCATGTCACTGAAATGTGGGCCAAAATTTAGTCTTCTACTCTTACAATTCAATCGGCGAGGCAAACAGAGTTGGTTCACTTGTACCCTGAACATCCACACAAACGATTTGCGCCACCGGAAGTAGCCAAGGGGGAAAAAATGCATCTATTTTTCTTCTCCTAAGAGCATACTGCCGCAACCTGCTAATTTGGACCCCTCAAACATCCGTGTGCACACGGGCCTCAACTTTTGTCATTTGCAACCACTATTTTCAAACACCAAATACATGCAAACACATGTGTGTCAATCATTTTGGATGTTTAGACACCAAATAAATTTCTCGTAGTTAAGATTTCACATCCGTGTTGCGCCGGCGAGGTTGGGGTTTAGTCCCACCTCACTGTGTGAGTAGCGAGACGACCAACTTAAGTCGAGAAGTGATAAGTTTCGGTCATCATTGCACCCTTTGTGAAAGATATGGACTGTCACTATTAATCTTCTCTCTTCACAAAGGGAACATCGTTGGTTGTTCGGCTCTTTTTGATTCACAATGTGTTGAACATAGAGGGCAAGGGGCTGTCGGGTGCAAGGGTGGCAACGGAGCTAGCAGAGGTCCAACGCGGAGGAGCAAGTGAAAAGGGGTAGGTCATAGGGGGATTTGGTTCACCTTTTGCAGGGTTCGGGCTGTCAGTTCCAATGTGGCAGACACGCCCGGGCCGCCCTAGATTTAGATTGGATACGAGGGGCGCCGGTCGGCCCGAGCGTTCGAGACAGGTTTGAGGCCCCTGATTGGGTCAGGTTGGTTTTTCTGACCAGTCAGTGACCGGGGCATCTTCCCAGACATTTGAGGGGAGTTTGAGGCGCGATGCTGTAGATGCTCTAACCCCACAAAGTGATGGTTTGCGCTGAATTTTAACACAAAAATATCTATATGTTTTGTTCATGACAGAATATTTTGGTCAGGCAGATTCCTTTTATTACCAGTGCATCAAACCGGCAGCATGTATATTAGAACAAGAATAAAAGTTACCCAATGAGCAACTGGCAGAAAGCTCTCGCAACAACATGCATATCCTGAACAAGAAAACCGTTTGATTCTTTTTGCAGGGGAGATATTAATAGTAGATTAACAGTAAGTCCTACAGAAGATAGCCGCGTCGCATGGTGCTACATCAGACAAAAACCCTAACCTCTTGCACTGCCTTACTGCATTATGACAGGCTGTGACCAACAAAAATAACACAGTTCTGTGTATAGAGTTGGAACAACCAGTAGTAGCAGACTAAAAGACCACTGTGTCGAGCATGGTCCCTAGGGTCTGTACTATGTTGGATGACATCAAATTCGAGACATGCTCCTCCAAGTGCTTCTTTGCATCCTGCCGCCCGACATTTGCTATCGCTAGTTTCTCAGGCGGCAGCTCATCCTCCTCTTGCACTGCCTTATTGTATTTGATGGCCAGACTCAGCATTTCCTGCACATGGTAACACAAATATTAACAGAACACAAAGAGTAGTTTAGTTTGCAGCTTCAACTAAACGGATCTTCTGAGTGCAGGTAGGAAGTAGAATGCTACACACCTGAACAGTCTCCTCGTTGGTCTTTGAGTGGGTGTCGAATTTCTTTAAAATCAACCCATCAGTCCATTTCTTTTTGTGTAAGTTCAGCAGCATCTTCTCCTCAAGCTCATTTTTCCGGTAATTGATTGCAATGGAGTAGTAGTGCCTGTTCAGCCCGTGAATAAGTGCCTGGCAACACATAGATAACACAAACATTTATGATAAATTATAAAGACGAGTTCAGAAGGACCAGCATTATGTAGTACACTAATACTTACCTGAATAGATGGTTTGTTTAGGTGCCCAACATTGGATGTTGTCTGCCGTGGCTCCTGGCCAAGCATCATGGTCTGAGGGTTAATGAGACGGAATGCATCAATGACCACCTTCCCCTTGACACTTTGGATGGGATCTATCACAACAGCAACTGCCCTGGGGTTTAAAGCTTCAAAACTCTGCATGTCCAAGTTTTAAGATGTTACATATCACAAGCATACTCAAGTCAATTCAGCAGAAATATTTACATGAGAGTACATTTCGCCATTTGTAGAAAAACAAGGGTTAAATCGGAGCAGTTTGTTTTTACTTCGAAATAAATTAGGCTCTGAGGCTCGTTGCGAACTTATTTATCACCGCCTCTTATGATGGGACATTTTCCCTTTTCCTATTCTATTCCAGGTCAGATGTATACAATTGAACTCAAGTTGCTTCAGAGTTTGGACTTGGGAAGACGCACAAATGTGAAGCTCATTAGACTAGCCTCTGTGGCAGGGTTGACTACCAGAGATACTGGTACCTAGGCAGCAAACATATAACTGTAACATAGCATATGTTATCTTTTAATCCTTTCACTTAAAAAGATTAGATTGTTATATCCATGTTTATTAAATTTTTATTACATACATTTTGATGAGTTGGCATAAAGTACATTGGGACTGCAGAACAACCAGCGTATCTTTTTGCCAAAACAAGTTTAAAAATATAGTTTTTACGGCAAAATGGAGAACAGTAAACGATATGTGAGAATGCCGTCAAAAAGAACAATATGTGAGCATGGATTAGTGAATTATTACAATGCAGCACAATGGGAACTGTGGCAAAAATAAAATATATGTTTGGCAAACAACGATTCTACAATGCAACAAAGGAACATCAAAAAATAGGTGGCATTTGCATAGACCTGCTGAGTATTGATGTCAACTCCTGAAAGCCAGCAACCAAATCCAGGATGCGAGTGGTACCAGCCTACCACCATTTCAGGTCTGTAAAAGCAACATATGTATTAATAGAATTGTCTGCGTACAAAATAACTGAGCAAAGATCACGGTTGATCATCAAACGTTCACCAAGGAAAAGCATATATTAAAGCCATGGCCAATATTATTAATAAAACAATTTGCTGGCAGTAAGCATATAGAAATCTAGATACGTATCCTGCGCTGCATGAGAGGTGATTATGTACATTTAGGAACCTGTAAATTTTGAAAAGAACCAAATCTAGAACTTGATTTTCTTGAAACGAAATGTAATAGAGCAAGCCATGACTAACTGAATTCTAACATTAGGAGAAGTTTTGGTGTCCACAATTAAGCATAGAACAGACTGAAGGAATACTGCAATCAGGAGAGGTATGAACCAAGTTACTATCGCTTATCAGGCATCGCGTACCTCCCGGTCTGCTTGAGCATGTCGAGCATGTTGGTCTGGAAGACGTGGTCGACGGCCTCCACGCTGACCCCGGTCCCGCTCTGCGGCATGGCGAAGACATCCACCACCCTGACCGTGTAGTCGTCGACGAACTCGCCCAGCATCAGGCCCATCACCTCCATGGGCACGCCGGCCCTCCCTGCATCAGCAGCAGCGCGTGAGACCGATCTCGAACCCTGGCTGGTGCTAGCCTAGCCAATCCGGGGGGTGCAGAGGGGTGGGTTGACTAGGGTTAGGGTTACCGACTGACCGTGCTTGAGCATCTTCAGGAGAGCGAGGGAGGAGATGTAGACCTGCTCGGAGGAGTCGAGCAGCGGCGAGTCGCTCCCCGGCTGCCCCATCCCGGTGGCGCCGCTGAAGATTCTCTGCAGCCGCTCCATTGCTTCAGCTCGCGTTCGCCTTCGGATCGCGCCTCCTCTTTGCTTTTTTTTTTTTTTTTTGTTGAGATGAGAAAAGCCTCCTCCTTTGCTTCTCGCCGCGGTTGCTCCACGGCGCGCTTATGTCTCGCTTATAGCGAGGCAGCCCGCCAGCACGGTACACGAAGCCAGTACTGGGCCAGCCTAGTAGGAACGCGGGTCGCCACGCTGACATCCTGCTGACGTCACGATAGTTTCTTCTCTTATTTTTGTTTACATTTTATTAAATAAATATATTCTAAAACTTAAATTTACTTAAAATAAAATTCGAGAATTCGATTTTTTAAAATAGTAACAAGAAAAGGTTAGCACAATTTAAAATAAAATGTTGATAGCTTTCAAACAAAATGTTCACGACCATAAAATAAATGTTCCTGTGTTTCAAAAAATACAATTTTGAAAATTTTAAAAAATGATTATACAATGTAAAAAAATGTTATACGTAGTATACAAAAATATTTCATACCATTCAGAAAATATATGCTATATTCTGAAGAAACATCCTCGCATTTCAAAAAAATGTTTGTAATATTCACAAAAATATTATACAAATGTAAAAAAAATGTTCACATAGTTGAGAAAAAATGTCTATTACCATTAAAAGTATATTTCAACATATATTTAAGAAAAGGTTGACCATGTATTAAAAAAAGTGTTCAAACATGTTAAAAGAATTGTACATCATGTATTTGAAAATTATTCACCTTGTATCAAAAAACTGATTCACGTGTACTGAAAGCACAAGTGCTCCCTGGGTGATTTTGATAATTTATGTCAATATATCTCTTGTTGGACTAATAGTTTTATCTAGTATATTTCAGATAAGTTCAACAGTGGCATGGCAAGGACAATAGGATGTGGAACCCCCTTCAAAATGCTAAGGACAAGGATTGACAAAAGCTCAAGACTCTATATTTTTGTTTAAGTTATCCAAGATCACATTGAGTCCATAGAAAAGTCAATACTATTAAAAGGGGATGAGGTGTTGCTTAATGATCTTGTTGCTCAAGTGCTTAGTGATATTGCTTCAAAACCCTCAGTCACTTCCTCTATCCACGTATGTCCTAAACCCTAATTTCCAGCTCAGCCCCGCCGATATTTCCCATCCGGAGCCACCGAGTTCATCTGGACTTAGCCATTGCCAAAACCCTAATAATTTGGTGTTACCGATACGGATCTCGGTCGCACCGAGATGGCCTTGCCAGCGCTCTGCGACTTGTTGCATTCACTTCGGTCCCACCAAGATGTTGCAATCAGTCCCACGAGTTGGCTTGACTGATTCTCTGTTGCCTTATTGCTTCACTTCGGTCATAGTGAGATGATGCAACTGGTGCCGCTCAGATGAGGTTTTTCCTAAGCCCTAGCACATCGATCCCATCGAGATTCCTAACGTTCATAATTTTTTACTGATCGGTGCCACAGAGTTTTCTGATTGGTGCCATCGAGATGGGTCAAAAGTGTGTAATGGTTAGATTTTGTGTGGAGGATATATATGAAGGAAATATGCCCTAGAGGCAATAATAAAGTTGTTATTTATATTTCCTTATATCATGATAAATGTTTATTAGTCATGCTAGAATTGTATTAACCGGAAACTTAGTACATGTGTGAATACATAGACAAACAAAGTGTCACTAGTATGCCTCTACTTGACTAGCTCGTTGAATCAAAGATGGTTGTGTTTCCTAACCATAGACATGAGTTGTCATTTGATTAATGGGATCACATCATTAGAGAATGATGTGATTGACTTGACCCATTCCGTTAGCTTAGCACTTGATCGTTTAGTTTGTTGCTATTGCTTTCTTCATGACTTATACATGTTCCTATGACTATGAGATTATGCAACTCCCAAATACCGGAGGAACACTTTGTGTGCTACCAAACGTCACAACGTAACTGGGTGATTATAAAGGTGCTCTACAGGTGTCTCCGATGGTACTTGTTGAGTTGGCATAGATCAAGATTAGGATTTGTCATTCCGATTGTCGGAGAGGTATCTCTGGGCCCTCTCGGTAATGCACATCACTATAAGCCTTGCAAGCAATGTGACTAATGAGTTAGTTGCGGGATGATGCACTACAGAACGAGTAGAGACTTGCCAGTAATGAGATTGAACTAGGTATTGAGATACCGATGATCGAATCTCGGGCAAGTAACATACCGATGACAAAGGGAACAACGTATGTTGTTATGCGGTTTGACCGATAAAGATCTTCGTAGAATATGTAGGAGCCAATATGAGCATCCAGGTTCCGTTATTGGTTATTGGCCGGAGACATGTCTCGGTCATGTCTACATAGTTCTCGAACCCGTAGGGTCCACACGCTTAACGTTCGGTGATGATCGGTATTGTGAGTTTATGTGTTTTGATGTACTGAAGGTAGTTCGGAGTCCCAGATATGATCATGGACATGACGAGGAGTCTCGAAATTGTCAATACATAAAGATTGATATATTGGACGACTATATTCGTACACCAGACAAGTTCCGGGGGTCACCGGATATTTATCGGAGTGCCGGGGGGTTATCGGAACCCCCGGGGGATCTAATGGGCCAACATGGGCCTTGTGAGAGAGAGAGGAGAGGGCCTAGGGCTGCCCCCCCTTGGGAGTCCAAATTGGACAAGGAGGGGGGCGGCGCCCCTGATACGTCTCCAAGGTATCTACTTTTCCAAACACTTTTGCCCTTGTTTTGGACTCTAACTTGCATGATTTGAATGAAACTAACCCGGACTGACGCTGTTTTCAGCAGAACTGCCATGATGTTGTTTTATGTGTAGAAAACAAAAGTTTTCGGAATGACCTGAAAATCCACGGAGGCACTTTTTGGAAAATATAAAAAATACTGGCGAAAGAATCAAGAACAGGGGGCCCACACCCTGTCCACAAGGGTGGGGGGCGCGCCCCCCTTTCTCGTGGGCCCCTTGAGGCTCCATCGACCTCAACTCCAACTCCATATATTCCGTTTCGCGGAGAAAAAAATCAGAAAAAAAGTTTCATCGCGTTTTACGATACAGAGCCGCCGCCAAGCCCTAATCTCTCTCGGGAGGGCTGATCTGGAGTCCGTTCGGGGCTCCGGAGAGGGGGATTCGTCGCCGTCGTCATCATCAACCATCCTCCATCACCAATTTCATGATGCTCACCGCCGTGCGTGAGTAATTCCATCGTAGGCTTGCTGGACGGTGATGGGTTGGATGAGATTTACCATGTAGTCAAGTTAGTTTTGTTAGGGTTTGATCCCTAGTATCCACTATGTTGTGAGATTGATGTTTCTATGACTTTGCTATGCTTAATGCTTGTCACTAGGGCCCGAGTGCCATGATTTCAGATCTGAACCTATTATGTTTTCATGAATATATGTGTGTTCTTGATCCTATCTTGCAAGTCTATAGTCACCTATTATGTGTTATGATCCGACAACCCCGAAGTGACAATAATCGGGATACTTCTCGGTGATGACCGTAGTTTGAGGAGTTCATGTATTCACCATGTGTTAATGCTTTGGTTCGGTTCTCTATTAAAAGGAGGCCTTAATATCCCTTAGTTTCCGCCAGGACCCCGCTGCCACAGGAGGGTAGGACAAAAGATGTCATGCAAGTTCTTTTCCATAAGCACGTATGACTATATTCGAAATACATGCCTACATTACATTGATGAACTGGAGCTAGTTCTGTGTCACCCTATGTTATAGCTATTACATGAGGAATCGCATCCGACATAATTATCCATCACCGATCCAATGCCTACGAGCTTTTCACATCTTGTGCTTCGCTTATTTACTTTTCCGTTGCTACTGTTACAATTCCTACAAAACTATTATCTTTACTTTTGCCACTGTTACCTTTATTATCATACTACTTTGCTACTAAATACTTTGCTGCAGATACTAAGTTATCCAGGTGTGGTTGAATTGACAACTCAACTGCTAATACTCAATAATATTCTTTGGCTCCCCTTGTGTCAAATCAATAAATTTGGGTTGAATACTTTACCCCCGAAAGTTGTTGCGATCCCCTACACTTGTGGGTTATCAAGACTAATTTCTGGCGCCGTCGCCGGGTAGCATAGCTCTATTCTCTGAGTCACTTGGGATTTATATCTGTTGATCACTATGAGGAACTTGAAAGACGAAAGAACCAAGATTGTGCCCTCAACTACGAGGGGAGGTAAGGAACTGCCATCTAGCTCTGCACTAGATTCTCCTTCTGTTATTAGTAAGCTTGCGACACCTAAACCTGCTACCGCTATGAATTCTGATATGTCGCATGTTATTGATGATGTCACTTCTACTATGCATGATACTTATGATGAAACTACTTCTGTGCGTGATACCACTTTGCCATTAGGTGAATTTCTTGATGAACAACTTGCTAGGGTTAGAGAGAATGAAATTATTGAAGATGCTATTATTGATGATAGTGATGATGAAAGTTCTCCCCCTGATTATGAATTACCTGTTGTTCCTGAGGGTTATGTTATGGAAGAGGAAGCTGCTAGAGCTATCTTTGCTTGTAAAGATAGGTATGATCTTAAAAAGTTATTAGCTAAATGGAAGCAGCAATCTCTTAATGCTAGAATGAAACCTGACCCTGCTTTTGCTACTTCACCTATCTGTGTTACTGATAAGGATTATGAATTCTCTGTTGATCCTAAGATTATTACTTTGGTTGAATCTGATCCTTTTTATGGCCTTGAATCTGAAACTGTTGTGGCACATCTTACCAAGTTGAATGATATAGCCACCCTGTTTACTAATGATGAGAAGTCTCGCTATTATTATATCCTTAAGATATTTCCGTTCTCATTAAAGGGTGATGCTAAGACTTGGTTTAATTCTCTTGCTCCCGGTTGCGTGCGTAGTCCCCAGGATATGATTTATTATTTCTCTGCTAAGTATTTCCCTGCTCATAAGAAACAAGCTGCCTTGCGGGAAATATATAATTTTGTGCAAATCAAAGAAGAGAGTCTCCCACAAGCTTGGGGGAGGCTTCTCCGATTACTTAATGCTTTGCCTGATCATCCTCTTAAGAAAAATGAAATACTTGATATCTTTTATAATGGACTAACCGATGCTTCCAAGGACTACTTGGATAGTTGTGCTGGTTGTGTTTTCAGGGAAAGAACAGTCGACGAAGCTGAATTACTATTGAATAATATGTTGACTAATGAAAATAATTGGACTCTTCCTGAGCCAATTCCTGAGGCAATTCCTGAACCAATTGAGCCAACTCCTGAGCCTATTCCTAAACCCACTTCGAAGAAGAGAGGTGTTTTATTTCTCAGTCCTAAAGATATGCAAGAGGCAAAAAAATCAATGAAAGAAAAAGGTATTAAAGCTGAAGATGTTAAGAATTTACCTCATATTGAAGAAATACATGGTCTTAAATATACCGCCTGTTGAAGAATCGCATTGTCTTGATAACCCGACACAGGTAGTAAAGGTAAATTCTCTCTATAGATATGATAAAGTTGAAATCCCCTCTACTAAATTTCATAGCCCATGCTTAGATGAATTTGATGACTTTATGGCTAGACAAGAAAGTTTTAATGCTTATGTTGGTAGAGAGTTAAAGAATAATGCTTTCGAGATAGGACGCGTGAGTGATTATATGGGTAGAGTTAAAGGTGAACTTAAACTCATTAGCAAATATGCTTCTATGGTTGCTACTCAAGCTGAGCAAGTACTTAAAGCTCAAAATGATTTGCTTGATGAATTAAATAATAAACCTGACTTTGATGTTAGAGTGGCTACTAGAACTGGTAGAATGACTCAGGAACCTTTGTATCCTGAAGGCCACCCTAAGAGAATCGAGCAAGATTCTCAGAGAAATAATTTAGAGGCACCTAGTTCTAAAAAGAAGAAAAAGAAAAATGATAGGACTTTGCATGCTTCTAGTGAACCTGTTGTAGACACACCTGAGAATCCTAATGATATTTCTATCTCTGATGCTGAAACACAATCAGGTGATGAACATGAACCTAGTGATAATATTAATGATAATGTTCATGTTAATGCTCAACCTAGCAAAAATAATAATGTAGAGATTGAACCTGTTGTTGATCTTGATAACCCACAATCAAAGAATCAGCGTTATGATAAGAGAGATTTTGTTGCTAGGAAGCATGGTAGAGAAAGAGAACCATGGGTTCAGAAACCCATGCCCTTTCCTTCTAAATCATCCAAGACAAAGGATGATGAGGATTTTGAGTGCTTTGCTGAAATGATTAGACCTATCTTCTTACGTATGCGCTTAATTGATATGCTTAAAGTGAATCCTTATGCAAAATATATGAAGGATATCATTACAAACAAAAGAAAGATACCGGAAGCTGAAATTTCCACCATGCTTGCTAATTACACTTTTAAGGATGGAATACCAAAGAAACTTGGAGACCCCGGGGTACCAACTATACCATGCTCCATTAAAAGAAACTATGTTAAAACTGCTTTATGTGATCTTGGAGCCGATGTTAGTGTTATGCCTCTCTCTTTATATCGTAGACTTGAATTGAGTAAGTTGACACCTACTGAAGTATCTTTGCAAATGGCTAATAAATCAACTGCTATACCTGTCGGTATTTGTGAGGATGTGCCTGTTGTGGTTGCAAATGTCATTATCTTAACGGACTTTGTTATTCTTGATATTCCCGAGGACGATAGTATGTCGATTGTCCTTGGTAGACCCTTTTTGAATACTTCAGGGGCTATTATTGATTGCAACAAAGGCAATGTCACTTTTCATGTTAATGGTAATGAGCATACGGTACACTTTCCGAGGAAACAATCTCAAGTTCATAGCATCAATTTTATTGGAAAGTTCCAACTATTATTATTGGAGGTTTTGAATTTACTCTCCCTACTGTCAAGAAAAAGTATGATATTCTTATTGTTGGGGATGTTCATATCCCCGTTGAGGTAACTTAGTGTTATTCGAAATTTCTCCGGTTCCGTGTTATTCGGAATGAGTTTGTTAACAAGACTTGATCAACCTTGTTAGTGGATTCATTTTGATGATCATGAGATGGATGAAACTAGAAGGCACAACCTTCTGTACCCTCTTTTTACTTTCTGTTATTTAAAGCAAAAATAGTATTATCCGTCTATTTTCTGAATTATCCGTGCAATAAAAAATATCTCGAAAATGAAAATACTCCAAATGCCCTGCAAATTTAGTATGATTTTTTATGGATTATTTGAGGATTTTAGGCACTAAAAACACTGCAGGAGGGGCAAGCACCAGGCCACGAGAGTGGAGGGCGCGCCCCCCCTGTCTCGTGGGCCACTGGTGGACCCCCTCCACTTATGCCAGCACCCACACACTCCATATTCTTCCCAAAAAAAAATCCCCATCCAGCTCAAGCACGAGTTCTAGCTCATTTTGCTGCGATTTTGATCTCCTTGCTCAAAGCTCCATTCACAAAACTGCTTTGGGAGATTGTT
This sequence comes from Triticum timopheevii, assembly GCA_963921465.1. Classification (NCBI taxonomy): domain Eukaryota; kingdom Viridiplantae; phylum Streptophyta; class Magnoliopsida; order Poales; family Poaceae; genus Triticum; species Triticum timopheevii. The sequence goes on from OY997262.1 coordinate 283,762,891, forward strand.
GCTTGGTATGTGACTCCTCCATTGGTCCAATTAGTTTTTGTTCTAGTGCTTTATTCATTGCAATTTTTTACTGCATAGGTGACTATGTTCTTGAGCTTGCATGTTAAATTTATGAGGTCTCAAGTAATTCTAATGCATGATATAGGCTCTAGGCACTTGTAGGGGTAGTTGCTATCAATCTTGTCTAGTTTTATTCACTTTTATTTTGAAGTTACTAAAATTTCAGAAATTTTTCAGAAAAAGAATTATGTCTAGCAGAATGTACCAAGGTGGTTCTTAGGTAAAGAAAGGACCCAGGATTGCTATACGTGAGCAAGACGATGAACTACCGAGGGACGCAGAAGTACGAGCTTGTGAGTGGCCATCCGACGATTTTATGGTTGAAGCAGGCTTTAAGGAGGAATTTGACGCGTATGTGCGTAATGCCGATCTGGAGGACTTCTTACAAGATAAGTGTCCTCAGTACTATCAATTGACTGATTCATTTGTGCGAAGGTTTAAATATAAATGTACACATAATTCTCCGAGTGTCATATTTGATATCTATGATACATCTTATACCATGGACTTAGAGGATTTTACAACTGCTTGCAAACTTCCACAGTGGGGCAATATTAATGATCCCCACAAATCTGAATTTAGAGATTTCCTTGCTAGTATTACTGTGAGAGAATCTAGGGACATTGCACAAGCTACCATAGGGAGCATTCATTTTCCTGCTATACATTATTTTGCTCTCTTCATTGGTAGATGCATTAACGGTAAAGACGAAGCATGTCATATGTGTGTCCCTGATCTTAGTGTCCTCAAGAGTGCCGTGTTAGGTAATAAAGATTACAATGTGGGGGCAATAGTTGCACGTAGGTTGCATAATAATGGTAGGGCTGGAGATTTATTTGGAGGAATTTATGTGACCCGTGTGGCTAATTATCTTGGTATAGCCCCACGAGAGGGGGATATGATATTGCCTCCTGTTTATTTAGATTATGACGCTATGGTCCAACATCATTTTCTTAAGAGGAATGAACAATTCCTCCAGTATCGACTAATCTTTGACAGACGTAATGCTGTCCATGTTACTCTTCCTACTCCTTTCCTTTTTGATTACCAGGCAAAAGGAAGATATGTTGTTACCAGGGAGGAAGCAGCTGAACACGAGAGGAGAGCGAAGGCGGCTCGCCGCAGCTCAGGAGGCATTTGCTGCTGCATCTCAGTACGACCCCAGTTACAACTACGGATATCAGCCAGGTTACCCTTGGCATTAGACCAACTTAGGCCAAAAGCCTAAGCTTGGGGGAGTACGTATTTCTCACCGACTTTACATTCATGTTCACACACTATTCTAGTTGTCGGTGCTCATACTCTTTCATTGTATTATCCATGCTAATTTAATTTTTCTTTTTCTAGCTTTCTTCTTGCGTGTTTGATAAACCTTAAGAAAAACCAAAAAAATTAGTTAGTTTAATTTACATGCTTGTAGTAGAAATTAAAATGAAAACCCAAAAAGATTTCTCGTTCTTCTTCTTACTTGTTGTGAGCTTTCCCGTGTAAATAGTTTTATTTTGTTTTCTTTCCTTTGGGGGACAAGAGTATAAGACCATATTGAAAATGTTTAGTGGCTCTCTTATGCATGATTGTTTATTTAACTTAGAGCCCATATTACTTGTCTTCTCTCTTGAGTTGAATGCTTGCAGATTCCAGCTTAGTCCAATGCACGTGCACTATTTTTATTATACACATTGTTCAGTCATGCAAGTGAAAGGCAATAATGACGATATATGGTGGACTGATTGAGATGAGAAAAGCTGGTATGAACTCGACCTCTCTTGTTTTTGTAAATATGACGAGTTCATCGTTCCTGGTTCAACTTATTATGAAGTAAACATATTTACAATGACATTTAGAGATTATAGTCGCTTGTGCCATGCTTGATTAGCTATGATCTATAATGGTTTACCTTGCGTGCCAACATGCTATTAGAATGATTATGATGTGGTATGATGGGATGGTATCCTCCTTTGAATGAATTGAGTGACTCGACTTGGCACATGTTCACGCATGTAGTTGAAACAAATCAACATAGCCTTCATGATATTTATGTTCATGGTAGATTATATCCTACTCATGCTTGTACTTGGTGTGAATTAATTTTAATGCATGTTTATGACTGTTGTCGCTCTCTCAGTTGGTCGCTCCCCAGTCTTTTGCTAGCCTTCACCTGTACTAAGCGGGAATACTTCTTGTGCATCCAAACTCCTTAAACCCCAAAGTTAATCCAGTGAGTCCAACATACCTTCCTATATGCGGTATTTACCTGCCGTTCCAAGTAAATTTGTATGTGCCAAACTCCAAACCTTCAAATGAAATTCTGTTTTGTATGCTCGAGCAGCTCATGTTTCAACTAGGGCTGCCCATATCTTCCATGCTAGGTGGGTTATTCTCAAGAGGAGTGGACTCCGCTCCTCATTCACGAGAAAGGGCCGGTAACTGGGATGCACAGTCCCATGATCCAAAAAGATCAAAGCAAATCAAAATAACTAAACAAAACTCCCCCAGGGTTGTTGTTAGTTGGAGGCACTCGTTGTTTCGAGCAAGCCATGGATTGATGCTTGTTGGTGGTGGGGGAGTATAAAGTTTTACCATTCTGTTTGGGAACTGCCTATAATGCATGTAGTATGGAAGATACAACCATCTCATAGTTGTTGCGTTGACAGCGAAAGTATGCCGCTCAAAATGTTATTCAATCTCTATTTTAAAATCGAGCTCTGGCACCTCTACAAATCCCCGCTTCCCTCTACGAAGGGCCTATCTATTTACTTTTATGTTGAGTCATCACCCTCTTATTAAAAAGCACCCGCTGGAGAGCACACTGTCATTTGCATTCATTACTATTGGTTTATATTGGGTATGACTTGACTGGATCTCTTTTACCATGAATTACAATGTCTAGTCAGTCCTTGATCTTTAAAGGTGCTCTGCATTTATGATTTGCGGTCTCAGAAAGGGCTAGTGAGATACCATTTTGTTATATCATGTTATGATTGTTTTGAGAAAGTGTTGTCATTCGAGTTCTATTATTATGGTTTGCTAGCTGATTATGCTATTGATATGAGTAATTGTGAGACAGAGGTGTTATTGTGAGTATGGTTAGTTCATAATATTTGCTGAAACATGAATGCTGGCTTTGCATGTTTACAACAACAAGAGTAAACAGAGTTTGTAAATGTTTTTCTTTATCACTTTCAGTTTATGAACTGAATTGCTTGAGGACAAGCAAATGTTTAATCTTACGGGAGTTGATACGTCTCCAACGTATCTACTTTTCCAAACACTTTTGCCCTTGTTTTGGACTCTAACTTGCATGATTTGAATGAAACTAACCCGGATTGACGCTGTTTTCAGCAAAACTCCCATGATGTTGTTTTATGTGTAGAAAACAAAAGTTCTCGGAATGACCTGAAAATCCACGGAGGCACTTTTTGGAAAATATAAAAAATACTGGCAAAAGAATCAAGACCAGGGGGCCCACACCCTATCCACGAGGGTGGGGGGCGCGCCCCCCTTTCTTGTGGGCCCCCTAAGGCTCCACCGACCTCAACTCCAACTCCATATATTCCGTTTTGCGGAGAAAAAAATCAGAAAAAAAATTCATTGCGTTTTACGATACGGAGCCGCCGCCAAGCCCTAATCTCTCTCGGGAGGGCTGATCTGGAGTCCGTTCGGGGCTCCGGAGAGGGGGATTTGTCGCCATCGTCATCATTAACTATCCTCCATCACCAATTTCATGATGCTCACAGCCGTGCGTGAGTAATTCCATCGTAGGCTTGCTGGACGGTGATGGGTTGGATGAGATTTACCACGTAATCAAGTTAGTTTTGTTAGGGTTTGATCCCTAGTATCCACTATGTTCTGAGATTGATGTTGCTATGACTTTGCTATGCTTAATGCTTGTCACTAGGGCCCGAGTGCCATGATTTCAGATCTGAACCTATTATGTTTTCATGAATATATGTGTGTTCTTGATCCTATCTTGCAAGTCTATAGTCACCTATTATGTGTTATGATCCGACAACCCCGAAGTGGCAATAATCGGGATACTTCTCGGTGATGACCATAGTTTGAGGAGTTCATGTATTCATCATGTGTTAATGCTTTGGTCTCGTCCGGTTCTCTATTAAAAGGAGGTCTTAATATCCCTTAGTTTCCGCTAGGACCCCGCTGCCACAGGAGGGTAGGACAAAAGATGTCATGCAAGATCTTTTCCATAAGCACGTATGACTATATTCGGAATCCATGCCTACATTACATTGATGAACTGGAGCTAGTTCTCTGTCACCCTATGTTATAGCTATTACATGAGGAATCACATCCGATATAATTATCCATCACTGATCCAATGCCTACGAGCCTTTCACATCTTGTGCTTCGCTTATTTACTTTTCCGTTGCTACTGTTACAATTCCTACAAAACTATTATCTTTACTTTTGCCACTGTTACCTTTATTATCATACTACTTTGCTACTAAATACTTTTCTGCAGATACTAAGTTATCCAGGTGTGGTTGAATTGACAACTCAACTACTAATACTCAATAATATTCTTTGGCTCCCCTTGTGTCGAATCAATAAATTTGGGTTGAATACTTTACCCTCGAAAGCTGTTGCGATCCCCTACACTTGTGGGTTATCAGCCCCCTCTTTCCTCCCTCTCTCCCTCTCCTTCCTCCCCCTTCCTCCTTCCTAGTTGGACTAGGAAAGGGGAGTCCTACTCCCACTAGGAGGACTCCCCCTCTCCTTGGCGCGCCCCTAGGCCAGGTCGGCCTCCCCCTTGCTCCTTTATATATGGGGGCAGGGGGGCACCCTAGGACACACAAGTTGATCATTAATCTTTTAGCCGTGTGCGGTGCCCCCTCCACCATAATCCACCTCAGTCATATCATTGCGGTGCTTAGGCAAAGCCCTGCGTCGGTAGCTTCATCAACACCGTCATCACGCCGTCGTGCTGACGGAACTCTCCCTCGAAGCTCTATTGGATCGTGAGTTCGTGGGACGTCACCGATCTGAACGTGTGCAGATCGCGGAGGTGCCGTACGTTTGGTACTAGGATCGGTCGATCGTGACGACGTACGACTACATCAACCGTGTTGTCATAACGCTTCCGCTTACGGTCTACGAGGGTACGTGGACGACACTCTCCCCTCTTGTTGCTATGCATCACCATGATCTTGCGTGTGCGTAGGAAATTTTTGAATTACCACGTTCCCCAACAGTGGCATCCGAGCCAGGTTTATACGTAGATGTTATATGCACGAGTAGAACCCAAGTGAGTTGTGGGCGATACTAGTCATACTGCTTACCAGCATGTCATACTTTGATTCAGCGGTATTGTTGGATGAAGCGGCCTAGACCGACATTACGCGTACGCTTACGCGAGACTGGTTCTACCGACGTGCTTCGCACATAGGTGGCTCGCGGGTGTCAGTCTCTCCAACTTTGAATCGAGTGTGGCTACGCCCAGTCCTTGTGAAGGTTAAAATAGCACATACTTGACAAAATATCGTTGTGGTTTTGATGCGTAGGTAAGAACGGTTCTTGCTTAGCCCGTAGCAGCCACGTAAAACTTGCAATAACAAATTAGAGGACGTCTAACTTGTTTTGGTAGGGCATGTTGTGATGTGATATGGTCAAGACATGATGCTATATTTTATTGTATGAGATGATCATGTTTATCGGCAACTGGCAGGAGCCATATGGTTGTCATTTTATTGTATGAAATGCAATCGCCATGTAATTGCTTTACTTTATCACTAAGCGGCAGCGATAATTGTAGAAGCAATAGTTAGCCAGACGACAATGATGCTACGATGGAGATCAAGGTGTCGTGCCGGTGACGATGGTGATCATGACGGTGCTTTGGAGATGGAGATCAAAGGCACAAGATGATGATGGCCATATCATATCACTTATATTGATTGCATGTGATGTTTATCTTTTATGCATCTTATTTTGCTTAGATCGGCAGTAGCATTATAAGATGATCTCTCACTAAATTTCAAGGTATAAGTCTTCTCCCTGAGTATGCACCGTTGTGAAAGTTCGTCGTGCCGAGACACCATGTGATGATCGGGTGTGTTAAGCCCTACGTTCACATACAGCGGGTGCAAACCAGTTTTGCACACGCAGAATACTCGGGTTAAACTTGACGAGCCTAGCATATGCAGATATGGCCTCGAAACACCGAGACCAAAAGGTCGAGCGTGAATCATATAATAGATATGATCAACATAGTGATTTTCACCGTTGAAAACTACTCCATCTCACGTGATGATCGGACATGGTTTAGTTGATATGGATCATGTGATCACTTAGATGACTAGAGGGATGTTTATCTAAGTGGGAGTAGATTAATTTATCATGAACTTAGTACCTGATAGTATTTTGCATGTCTATGTTGTTGTAGATAGATGGCCCGTGCTATTGTTCCGTTGAATTTTAATGCGTTCCTTGACAAAGCTAAGTTGAAAGATGATGGTAGCAATTACACGGACTGGGTCCATAACTTGAGGATTATCCTCATTGCTGCACACAAAAATTACGTCCTGGAAGCACCGCTAGGTGCAAGACCCGCTGCAGGAGCAACTCTGGACATTGTGAATGTCTGGCAGAGCAAAGCTGATGACTACTCGATAGTTCAGTGTGCCATGCTTTACGACTTAGAACCGGGACTTCAACGACATTTTGAACGTCATGGAGCATATGAGATGTTCCAGGAGTTGAAGTTAATATTTCAAGCAAGTGCCCGAATTGAGAGATATGAGGTCTCCAATAAGTTCTACAGCTGCAAGATGGAGGAGAATAGTTCTGTCAGTGAACATATACTCAAAATGTCTGGGGTATAATAATCACTTGATTCAACTGGGAGTTAATCTTCCGGATGATAGTGTCATTGACAGGATTCTTCAATCATTGCCACCAAGCTACAAGAGCTTCGTGATGAACTATAATATGCAAGGGATGGAAAAGACAATTCCCGAGCTCTTCACAATGCTAAAGACTGCGGAGGTCGAAATCAAGAAGGAGCATCAAGTGTTGATGGTCAACAAGACCACCAGTTTCAAGAAAAAGGGTAAGGGGAAGAAGGGGAACTTCAAGAAGAATGGCAAGCAAGTTGCTGCTCAAGTGAAGAACCCCAAGTCTGGACCTAAGCCTGAGACTGAGTGCTTCTACTGCAAAGGGACTGGTCACTGGAAGCAGAACTGCCCCAAGTATTTGGCGGATAAGAAGGATGGCAAGGTGAACAAAGGTATATGTGATATACATGTTATTGATGTGTACCTTAATAATGCTCGCAGTAGCACCTGGGTATTTAATATTGGTTTTGTTGCTAATATTTGCAACTCGAAACAGGGACTATGGATTAAGCGAAGATTGGCTAAGGACGAAGGTGACGATGCGCGTGGGAAATGGTTCCAAAGTCGATGTGATCGTAGTCGGCATGCTACCTCTACATCTACCTTCGGGATTAGTTTTAGACATGAATAATTGTTATTTGGTGCCAGCGTTGAGCATGAACATTATATCTGGATCTTGTTTGATGCGAGACGGTTATTGATACGTCCATTTTGCATCATGCTTTTATATCGATATTTATTGCATTATGGGCTGTCATTACACGTTATGTCACAATACTTATGGCTATTCTCTCTTATTTTTCAAGGTTTATCATGAAGAGGGAGAATGCCGGTAGCTGGGATTCTGGCTGGAAAAGGAGCAAATATTGGAAACCTATTCTGCACAACTCCAAAAATCCTGAAACTCCATGAAAGTCATTTTTGGAATTAATAGAGCAAAGAAAGTATCGGAGGGGGCCCACGCCCTGGCCATGAGGGTGGGGGTGCCCCCCCTACTGGGTGCGCCCCCTGTCTCGTGGGCCCCCTGGTGGCCCTCCGGTGCCCATCTTCTGCTATATGAAGGCTTTTACCCTGGAAAAAAATCATAAGCAAGCTTACGGGATGAAACTCCGCCGCCACGAGGCGGAACCTTGCCAAAACCAATCTAGGGCTCCAGCGGAGCTGTTCTGCCGGGGAAACTTACCTCCGGGAGGGGGAAATCATCACCATCCTCATTACCAACGATCCTCTCATCGGGAGGGGGTCAATCTCCATCAACATATTCACCAGCACCATCTCCTCTCAAAACCCTAGTTCATCTCGTGTATCCAATCTTGTATCAAAACCACAAATTGGTACCTATGGGTTGCTAGTAGTGTTGATTAGTCCTTGTAGTCAGTGGTGGACCCACTATTGGGGAGAGCTGGGGCGGCCGCCCCGGGTCGCCCACGGCGGAGAATCGCCCCCCACCTACACATTTGCCGATCTGCGGGCTGCAGCAGCGCTGTTCTCTGTTTCAGAATTCAAAAAGCAGTGGCGCTCTTCTCTGTTTCTTTTTTAGCGATTGAAGGGGTACGTCCATACATGAGGGAGAAAGAGACTTGGGCTGGTCCGGTAGACTGGACTGGGCTTCTACAGCCTACAGGCCCAAACAGACGACATCGAGCCCAATCGATCTCTCCTTTCCTTTCCTCGTCAAACATAAAAAAGATCCACAATTGTTCCACAAACCGCATTAAGCGTTCCCCTCACAATCTATGACCATATATACAACTCTCATCACATTCATAATTCTGTAGGTCTCGTTTGAAAATTAGAATTATGGGATCATATTGTGGCTTAAGGGCATCTCCAAGGGAGACCTGCAAAACTCGGGTATATGTCTGATCGGACACTTTTGTTCACTTTTACAATCCAACGTGGTCTTGCATCGGGTCCGTGAAGTAATTCAGACGTCCATTTTATGGCAAAGTGGAGACAAACATGGGGAGCTATACCTCCGGACATCTTTTGATCAACCAAAAGCCTTTGCGTTGTCCTACTCTTCTCTCTCTCTCTCCTCACATGCATGGTCACCTCTTCTCCGTCTCCTCTCAACCGAACACACCACAATATCCCACCCGGAATAGCTTCACACACACGATGTTTGATGGACGTCACGTGGACGATGCTAGGATCTCAAGTTCCTTATTTATGGATGGATTTCATCTAATGGTGATTAGTTACTGTCGTGCACGTATCGGGCGGAAAAACTTCGGTTGCGTAGCACTGCTCTATCTCACCACATGTATGGTCCCCATCTACTTTTTCTCCTCCCAGCCGGATACTTTGTAATTAGCGTTGGATGGCTCCCTTCCATAACATATACGCGGACCACGTCCGAACAAAAAAATGGACATATACCCGAGGAATTTGCGGGCCAGTGTTGGAGATGCCCTAAGTGAGCATTTCAAGCGATAATAGTCCACGTTAGCAGTTTAGTAGCTTTCAAGAGCTATTTTATTCTTTTGTTGTTGAATGCTATGAGTTTTGGTTTAACAGAGTGGCATTTGTACCGAAAAAAAATTAGACATTAAATGTTCGCCCCAGCTAACTTCAATTCCTGGGTCTGCCACTGCTTGTAGTTGATGCTAATTGGTTTTTTTGGTGGAAGATCATATGTTCAGATCCTTAATGCACATTAATACTCCTCTGATCATGAACATGAATATGCTTTGTGAGTAGTTATATTTGTTCCTGAGGACATGGGTGAAGTCTTGATATTAGTAGTCATGTGAATTTGGTATTCGTTCGATATTTTGATGAGATGTATGTTGTCTCTCCTCTAGCGGTGTTATGTGAACATCGACTATATGAGTTCCATCTATGAGTTCATCTAGCAACGAGAGGAAGGAGTGCATCTACATACCCTTGTAGATCGCGAGCGGAAGCGTTCAAGAGAACGGGGATGAAGGAGTCGTACTCGCCGTGATCCAAATCACCGATGACCAAGTGCCGAATGGACAACACCTCCGCGTTCAACACACGTACGGAGCGGATGACGTCTCCCACGCCTTGATCCAGCAAGGAGGAGGGAGAGGTTGAGGAAGAAGGCTCCAACAGCAGCACGACGGCGTGGTGGTGATGGAGTGACAGTTCTCCGGCAGGGCTTCGCCAAGCTCACGCGGAGGAGGAGAGGTGTTGGCGAGGGGAGGGGCTACGCCTTGGATGTTGTTTGCAGCCCTCCCCTCGCCCCTCTATTTATAGGGGAAGGGGGAAGGGGGACGGCCCCCTCTAGATGAGATCTAGAGGGGGGGGGGGGGCGGCGGCCAAGGGGAGGGGGCTTGCCCCCCAAGCAAGGGGGGCGCCCCCACTAGGGTTTCCCCCCAACCCTAGGCGCATGGGCCCAAGGGGGATGCGCCCAGCCCTCTAGGGGCTGGTTCCCTGCCCACTACGGCCCATGAGGCCCTCCGAGAGAGGTGGCCCCTCCCGGTGGACCCCCGGAACCCCTCCGGTGGCCCCGGTACAATACCGATATGACCCCGAAACTTTCCGGTGACCGTATGACAACTTCCCATATATAAATCTTCACCTCCGGACCATTCCGGAACTCCTTGTGACGTCCGGGATCTTATCCGGGACTCCGAAAAACATTCGGTAATCACATACAAGTCTTCCTAATAACCCTAGCGTCACCAAACCTTAAGTGTGTAGACCCTACGGGTTCGGGAGACATGCAGACATGACCGAGACGCCTCTCTGGTCAATAACCAACAGCGGGATCTGGATACCCATGTTGGCTCCCACATACTCCTCGATGATCTCATCGGATGAACCACGATGTCGAGGATTCAATTAACCCCGTATACAATTCCCTTTGTCAATCGGTATGTTACTTGCCTGAGACTCGATCGTCGGTATCCCAATACCTCGTTTAGTCTCGTTACCGGCAAGTCACTTTACTCGTACCGTAATGCATGATCTCGTGACCAGACACTTGGTCACATTGAGCTCATTATGATGATGCATTACCGAGTGGGCCCAGAGATACCTCTCCGTCATACGGAGTGACAAATCCCAGTCTCGATTCGTGCCAACCCAACAAACACTTTCGGACATACCCATAGTGCACCTTTATAGCCACCCAGTTACGTCGTGACGTTTGGTACACCCAAAGCACTCCTACGGTATCCGAGAGTTGCACAACCTCATGGTCTAAGGAAATGATACTTGACATTTGGAAAAGCTCTAGCTAAACGAACTACACGATCTTTGAGCTATGCTTAGAATTGGGTCTTGTCCATCACATCATTCTCCTAATGATGTGATCCCGTTATCAATGACATCGAATGCCCATAGTCAGGAAACCATGACTATCTGTTGATCAACGAGCTAGTCAACTAGAGGCTCACTAGGGACTAGTTGTGGTCTATGTATTCACACGTGTATTACGATTTCCGGATAACACAGTTATAGCATGAATAATAGACAATTATCATGAACATAGAAATATAATAATAACCATTTATTATTGCCTCTAGGGCATATTTCCAACAAACTTCTCTCTAAATGGGAAGGCCCTTACGTTATCGAGGAAGTCTATCGTTTCGGTGCCATAAAAATCAACAACTTCGAAGGAACAAGTCTGAGGGTGGTGAACGGTCAAAGAATCAAACACTATATCTCAAGTAATCCTATAAATGTTGAAACTAATGTTGTTGAAACTGTAACCCCGGAGGAATACATAAGGGAGACTTTCCAGAATGTTTCAGACTCCGAAAAGGAATAGGTATGTCGTACGGTAAGTAAACCAACTCCAAAACAATTCTAATGGCAATTTTTCTCTGTTTTGGAATATTTAAGAATTTTGGAAAGCAAGAAGTAATCCGAGAAGGGCACGAGGCCTCCACGAGGGTGGAGGGCGCGCCCCCTATCTCGTGGGCACCTCGTGTGCCTCCTGGACTCCGTTTTCTTGCACGTTACTTCTTTTGGTTGGTAAAAGTTCATTATATAATCTCCTGAAGGTTTTGACCACCGTATCATGCAAAAATCTTATGTTTTCATATCAAGCTATTTTTCTGACAGATCTAGAGTACCATGACGTCTCCAAGCGCTCCCAGGGACAAGTTTTTCAAGAGGGTTATCAACCCCTATCTCGCGGAGGTGCTGCAACACCCTCAAACCATTGAGATGCATGAGGGGGTGCTGCACATCCGCGATGTGGAGGGACCAAGGCGTACTGGAAGCGTGGAGACAAGGCTCGATGCTATGGAGCAGCAAGTTTTCAAGTGCCAAGGGATGGTGGAGCATGGACTCAACGCCAACCAGATGATGATCGCGGAGTTCACCAACAACCACAAGCTGGATGCCAAGAATATTGGGGATACCATCTTCAAGCTTCATGAGAAAATCGAGCATCTCCAAGCCCAGATCTATGACCTGCAAAACCAAAACTGTGAGTATGAATATAGATTCAAGAGGATGAGTTTGGCTGCAGATTTGAGGATCCCGGAGACTCAATCATCCTTCTATGATGGTGAACCTATGCCTTGGAAGACGGACGACAAGCCTACATCATCAAAAACTCCTTCTTCACCAACTCCGAGGACATAATCACATGGGTATGGGCACTCCCCTTGGCAACTGCCAAGCTTGGGGGAGGTGCCCCGGTATCGTATCACCATCACACTCCTATCTTTACCATTTTTCTTAGTTCGATCCTTTTAGTAATATCTTGATCTAGTAGAATAAAGTTTTGGTATGAATTAGTTTTGAATTTTGCTTTGTGATCCCTTTATGTAATCGAGTTTGTGAGTTATATAGTAAAGATTAGTGTTGAGTCAAGGGCTTTGCTATCTTGATATGATCTAGAGAAATAGAAAGAATAAAAAGGAATAAAAAAGAGTTCATATTTATCTTATGGATAGTAATGACTTCACATATAAAGAGTATGAGACTTAAAAGTTGTTGAGAGTTGACAAACATAGTTTTGGTCATCGTTGCAATTAATAGGAAGTAAGAAAGAAAGAGAGGTTCTCACATATAAATATACTATCTTGGACATCTTTTTATAATTGTGAGCACTCATTAAGTATGACATGCTAAAGAGTTGATGTTGGACAAGGAAGACAACGTAATGGGTTATGTTTTCTCACATCTCAGTTAAAGTATATTGTCATGGATCGTCCAACATGTTGAGCTTGCCTTTCCCCCTCATGCTAGCCAAATTCCTTGCACCAAGTAGAGATACTACTTGTGCTTCCAAATATCCTTAAACCCAGTTTTGCCATGAGAGTCCACCATACCTACCTATGGATTGAGTAAGATCCTTCAAGTAAGTTGTCATGTTGCAAGCAATAGTTGCTCTCTAAATATGTATGACTTATTAGTGCGGAGAAAATAAGCTTTATACGATCGTGTGATATGGAAGTAATAAAAGTGACGGACTGCATAATAAAGGTTCATATCACAAGTGGCAATATAGAGTGACGTTCTTTTGCATTAAGATTTTGTGCATCCAACCCTAAAAGCACATGACTCTTCCCTCTACGAAGGGCCTATCTTTTACTTTTTGCAAGAGTCAAGGTGATCTTCACCTTTCCCTTTTTCATTTTATCCTTTGGCAAGCACCTCGTGTTGGAAAGATCCTGATATATATGTCCAATTGGATGTAAGTTAGCATGAACTATTATTGTTGACATCACCCAAAGGTGAATACATTGGGAGGCGAAATTGTAAGCCCCTATCTTTCTTAGTGTCTGATTAAAACTCCATAACCATAAGTATTGCGTGAGTGTTAGCAATTGTAGAAGACTATATGATAGTTGAGTATGTGGACTTGCTGAAAAGCTCTATTCTTGACTCTTTCCGATGTTATGATAAATTGCAATTGCTTCAATGACAAAGATTATAGTTTGTTAGTTCTCAATAAAGTTTACGATCCATACTTGACGTTGTGAATAGATTGTTACTTGAGCATAGGAAATCATATGACAAAATCTATATATGTTGCTGTTATAAGAATGATCATGATGCCCGCATGTCCGTATTTTATTTTTATCGACACCTCTATCTCTAAACTTGTGGACATATTTTTTGATATCGGCTTCCTCTTGAGGACAAGCGAGGTCTAAGCTTGGGAGAGTTGATACGTCCATTTTGCATCATGCTTTTATATCGATATTTATTGCATTATGGGTTGTTATTACACGTTATGTCACAATACTTATGGCTATTCTCTCTTATTTTACAAGGTTTATCATGAAGAGGGAGAATGCTGGGAGCTCCGATTCTGGCTGGAAAAGGAGCAAATATTGGAGACGTATTCTGCACAGCTCCAAAAATCTCGAAACTCCACCGAAGTCATTTTTGGAATTAATAAGAATTATTGAGCAAAGAAAGTACCGGAGGGGGCCCACACCCTGGCCATGAGGGTGGGGAGGGGGCACCCCCCTACTGGGCGCACCCTCATGTCTTGTTGGTCCCCTGGTGGCCCTCCGGTGCCCATCTTCTGCTATACTAAGGCTTTTACCCTGGAAAAAAATCATAAGCAAGATTACGGGGCGAAACTCCGCCGCCACGAGGCGGAACCTTGGCGGAACAAATCTAGGGCTCCAGCGGAGCTGTTCTGCCGGGGAAACTTCCCTCCGGGAGGAGGAAATCATCACCATCGTCATCACTAACGATCCTCTCATCGGGAGGGGGTCAATCTCCATCAACATCTTCACCAGCACCATCTCCTCTCAAAACCCTAGTTCATCTCTTGTATCCAATCATGTATCAAAACCACAAATTGGTACCTGTGGGTTGCTAGATAGTGTTGATTACTCCTTGTAGTTGATGCTAATTGGTTTATTTGGTGGGAGATCATATGTTCAGATCCTTAATGCATATTAATACTCCCCTGATCATGAACATGAATATGCTTTGTGAGTAGTTACGTTTGTTCCTGAGGACATGGGTGAAGTCTTGCTATTAGTAGTCATGTGAATTTGGTATTCGTTCAATATTTTGATAAGATGTATGTTGTCTCTCCTCTAGCGGTGTTATGTGAACGTCGACTATATGAAACTTCACCATTATTTGGGCATAGAGGAAGGCATCGGGAAGTAATAAGTAGATGATGGGTTGCTAGAGTGACAAAAGCTTAAACCCTAGTTTATGCGTTGCTTTGTAAGGGGCTGATTTGGATCCACTAGTTTCATGCTATGGTTAGGTTTACCTTAATACTTCTGTTGTAGTTGCGAATGCTTGCAATAGGGGTTAATCATAAGTGCCGATGCTTGTCCAAGAAAGGGCAGTACCCAAGCACCGGTCCACCCACATATCAAATTATCAAAGTAACGAACGTGAATCATATGAGCGTGATGAAAACTAGCTTGACGATAATTCCCATGTGTCCTCACGAGCGCTTTTCTCATTATAAGAATTTGTTCAGGCTTGTCCTTTGCTACAAAAAGGATTGGGCCACCTTGCTGCACCTTATTTACTTTCATTGCTTGTTACCCATTACAAATTATCTTATCACAAAACTATCTGTTACCTACAATTTCAGTGCTTGCAGAGAATACCTTACTAAAAACCGCTTGTCATTTCCTTCTGCTCCTCGTTGGGTTCGACACTCTTACTTATCAAAAGGACTATGATAGATCCCCTATACTTGTGGGTCATCAGTTATTCATTTAAATCTGAGAATAATGGTTGTTCTATTTATATGAGTAATATCTTTTATGGTCATGCACCCTTGAAGAGTGGTCTATTTTTATTGAATCTCGATAGTAGTGATACACATATTCATAATGTTGAAGCCAAAAGATGCAGAGTTGATAATGATAGTGCAACTTATTTGTGGCACTGCCGTTTGGGTCATATTGGTGTAAAGCGCATGAAGAAACTCCATTCTGGTGGACTTTTGGAATCACTTGATTATGAATCACTTGGTACTTGCGAACCATGCCTCATGGGCAAGATGACTAAAACTCCGTTCTCCGAAACAATGGAGCGAGCAACAAATTTGTTAGAAATCATACATACTGATGTATGTGGTCTGATGAATATTGAGGCTCACGGAGGGTATCGTTATTTTCTCACCTTCACAGATGATTTGAGCAGATATGTGTATATCTACTTAATGAAACATAAGTCTGAAACATTTGAAAAGTTCAAAGAATTTCAGAGTGAAGTGGAAAATCATCGTAAGAAGAAAATAAAGTTTCTACGATCTGATCGTGGAGGAGAATATTTGAGTTATGAGTTTGGTCTTCATTTGAAACAATGCGGAATAGTTTCGCAACTCATGCCACTCGGAACACCACAACATAATGGTGTGTCCGAACGTCATAACCGCACTTTATTAGATATGGTGCAATCTATGATGTCTCTTACTGATTTACCGCTATCGTTTTGGGGTTATGCTTTAGAGACGGCTGCATTCACATTAAATAGGGCACCATCTAAATCCATTGAGACGACGCCTTATGAACTGTGGTTTGGCAAGAAACCAAAGTTGTCGTTTCTTAAAGTTTGGGGCTGCAATGCTTATGTGAAAAAGCTTCAACCTGATAAGCTTGAACCCAAATCAGAGAAATGTGTCTTCATAGGATACCCAAAGGAAACTGTTGGGTACACCTCCTATCACAGATCCGAAGGCAAGACATTCGTTGCTAAGAATGGATCCTTTCTAGAGAAGGAGTTTCTCTCGAAAGAAGTGAGTGGGAGAAAGTAGAACTTGATGAGGTAACTGTACCTGCTCCCTTATTGGAAAGTAATTCATCACAGAAATCAGTTCTTGTGATCCCTACACCAATTAGTGAGGAAGCTGATGATAATGATCATGACACTTCAGATCAAGTTACTATCGAACCTCGTAGGTCAACCAGAATAAGATCCGCACCAGAGTGGTACGGTAATCCTGTTCTGGAGGTCATGTTACTTGACCATGGCCAACCTATGAACTATGAGGAAGCGATCATGAGCCCAGATTCCACGAAATGGCTTGAGGCCATGAAATCTGAGATGGAATCCATGTATGAGAACAAAGTGTGGACTTTGGTTGACTTGCCCGATGATCGGCAAGCCATCGAGAATAAATGGATCTTCAATAAGAAGACTAACGTCGACGGTAATGTTACTGTCTACAAAGCTCGACTTGTTGCAAAAGGTTTTCGACAAGTTCAAGGAGTTGACTACGATGAGACCTTCTCACCCGTAGCGATGCTTAAGTCCGTCCGAATCATGTTAGCAATTTCCGCATTTTATGATTATGAAATTTGGCAAATGGATGTAAAGACTGCATTCCTAAATGGATTTCTGGAAGAAGAGTTGTATATGATGGAACCTGAAGGTTTTATTGATCCAAAGGATGCTAACAAAGTGTGTAAGCTCCAGCAATCCATCTATGGACTGGTGCAAGCGTCTCGGAGTTGGAATAAACGTTTTGATAGTGTGATCAAAGCATATGGTTTTATACAGACTTTGGAGAAGACTGTATTTACAAGAAAGTGAGTGGGAGCTCTGTAGCATTTCTAATATTATATGTGGATGACATATTGTTGATTGGAAATGATATAGAATTGCTGGATAGCATAAAAGGATACTTGAATAAGAATTTTTCAATGAAAGACCTCGGTGAAGCTGCTTATATATTGGGCATCAAGATCTATAGAGATAGATCAAGACGCTTAATTGGACTTTCACAAAGCACATACCTTGACAAAGTTTTGAAGAAGTTCAAAATGGATCAAGCAAAGAAAGGGTTCTTGCCTGTGTTACAAGGTGTGAAGTTGAGTCAGACTCAATGCCCGACCACCACAGAAGATAGAGAGAAAATGAAAGTCATTCCCTATGCTTCAGCCATAGGTTCTATCATGTATGCAATGCTGTGTACCGGACCTGATGTGTGCCTTGCTATTAGTTTAGATGGGAGGTACCAAAGTAATCCAGGAGTGGATCATTAGACAGTGGTCAAGAACATCCTAAAATACCTGAAAAGGACTAAGGATATGTTTCTCGTTTATGGAGGTGACAAAGAGCTCGTCGTAAATGGTTACGTCGATGCAAGCTTTGACACTGATCCGGATGACTCTAAGTCAAAAACCGAATACGTGTTTATATTGAACGGTGGAGCTGTCAGTTGGTGTAGTTCTAAACAAAGCGTCGTGGCGGGATCTATGTGTGAAGCGGAGTACATAGCTGCTTCAGAATCAGAGAATGAAGGAGCCTGGATGAAGGAGTTCATATCCGATCTAGGTATCATACCTAGTACATCGGGTCCAATGAAAATCTTTTGCGACAATACTGGTGCAATTGCCTTGGCAAAGGAATCCAGAATTCACAAGAGAACCAAGCACATCAAGAGACGCTTCAATTCCATCCGCGATCAAGTCAAGGAGGGAAACATAGAGATTTGCAAGATACATACGGATCTGAATGTTGTAGACCCGTTGACTAAGCCTCTCTCATGAGCAAAACATGATCAACACCAAGACTCCATGGGTGTTAGAATCATTACTATTTAATCTAGATTATTGACTCTAGTGCAAGTGGGAGACTGAAGGAAATATTCCCTAGAGGCAATAATAAAGTTGTTATTTATATTTCCTTATATCATGGTAAATGTTTATTATTCATGCTAGAATTGTATTAACCGGAAACTTAGTACATGTGTGAATACATAGACAAACAAAGTGTCACTAGTATGCCTCTACTTGACTAGCTCGTTGAATCAAAGATGGTTGTGTTTCCTAACCATAGACATGAGTTGTCATTTGATTAACGGGATCACATCATTAGAGAATGATGTGATTGACTTGACCCATTCCGTTAGCTTAGCACTTGATCGTTTAGTTTGTTGCTATTGCTTTCTTCATGACTTATACAAGTTCCTATGACTATGAGATTATGCAACTCCCAAATACCGGAGGAACACTTTGTGTGCTACCAAACGTCACAACGTAATTGGGTGATTATAAAGGTGCTCTACAGGTGTCTCCGATGGTACTTGTTGAGTTGGCATAGATCAAGATTAGGATTTGTCACTCCGATTGTCGGAGAGGTATCTCTGGGCCCTCTCGGTAATGCACGTCACTATAAACCTTGCAAGCAATGTGACTAATGAGTTAGTTGCGGGATGATGCACTACAAAACGAGTAAAGAGACTTGCCGGGAACGAGATTGAACTAAGTATTGAGATACCGACGATCGAATCTCGGGCAAGTAACATACCGATGACAAAGGGAACAACGTATGTTGTTATGTGGTTTGACCGATAAATATCTTCGTGGAATATGTAGGAGCCAATATGAGCATATAGGTTCCACTATTGGTTATTGGCCGGCGACATGTCTCGGTCATCTCTACATAGTTCTCGAACCGGTAGGGTCCGCACGCTTAATGTTCGGTGACGATCGGTATTGTGAGTTTATGTGTTTTGATGTACTGAAGGTAGTTCGGAGTCTCGAATATGATCACAGACATGATGAGGAGTCTCGAAATGGTCAAGACATAAAGATTGGTATATTGGACGACTATATTCGGACACCGGATGAGTTTCGGGGGTCACCGGATATTTATCGGGGTGCCGGGGGGTTATCGGAACCCCCCCCGGGGGGGGGGGTCTAATGGGCCAACATGAGCCTTGTGATAGAGAGAGGAGAGGGCCTAGGGCTCCCCCTCGGAGTCCGAATTGGACAAGGAGGGGGGCGGCGCCCCCTCTTTCCTCCCTCTCTCCCTCTCCTTCCTTCCCCCTTCCTCCTTCCTAATTGGACTAGGAAAGGGGAGTCCTACTCGCACTAGGAGGAGGACTCCCCCTCTCCTTGGCGCGCCCCAAGGCTAGGCTGGACTCCCCCCTTGCTCCTTTATATACGGGGGCAGGGGGCACCCTAGGACACACAAGTTGATCATTGATCGTTTAGCCGTGTGCAGTGCCCCCCTCCACCATAATCCACCTTGGTCATACCGTTGCGGTGCTTAGGCGAAGTCCTGCGTGGGTAGCTTCATCAACACCATCATCATGCCATCATGCTGACGGAACCCTCCCTTGAAGCTCTACTGGATCGTGAGTTCGTGGGACGTCACCGAGCTGAATGTGTGCAGCTCGCGGAGGTGTCGTACGTTCGGTACTAGGATCGGTCAATCGTGAAGACGTACGACTACATCAACCGTGTTGTCATAATGCTTCCTCTTACGGTCTATGGGGGCACGTCGACGACACTCTCCCCTCTCGTTGCTATGCATCACCATGATCTTGCGTGTGCGTAGGAAATTTTTGATATTACCACGTTCCCCAACAATATATACCCTTCCACCCCTTCTTCCTCATGGAGGAGAGCCATCAAAATGTGCCTACACTTCCACCATTTATTTTCTAAGAGAGAGCCACCTACTCATGTGTTGAGATCAATAGATTCCATTCCTACCATTTGAACCTTGATTTCTATCCTTCCCCAAGTTGTTTTCCACTCAAATCCTTCTTCCACCATAGACAAATCTGTGTGAGAGAGTTGAGTGTTGGGAGACTATAATTTGAAGCACAAGAGCAAGGAGTTCATCATCAACACACCGTCTATTACCTTTTGAAGAGTGGTGTCTCTGAAGGAAATATGCCCTAGACGCAATAATAAAATTATTATTTATTTCCTTAATTCATGATAAATGTTTATTATTCATGCTAGAATTGTATTAACCGGAAACTTAGTACATGTGTGAATACATAGACAAAACGTATAGTCCCTAGTATGCCTCTACTTGACTAGATCGTTAATCAAAGATGGTTAAGTTTCCTAACCATAGACGTGTGTTGTCATTTGATGAACGGGATCACATCATTAGGAGAATGATGTGATGGACATGACCCATCCGTTAGCTTAGCATTATAATCGTGTTAGTTTCATTGTTATTGCTTTCTTCCTGACTTATACAAGTTCCTTAGACTACGAGTTTATGCAACTCCCGAATACCGGAGGAACACTTTGTGTGCTACCAAATGTCACAACGTAAAAGGGTGATTATAAAGGTGCTCTACAGGTGTCTCCGAAGGTGTTTGTTGGGTTGGCATAGATCAAGATTAGGATTTGTCACTCCGTGTTTCGGAGAGGTATCTCTGGGCCCTCTCGGTAATACTCATCACTATAAGCCTTGCAAGCATTGTGACTAATAAGTTAGTTGCAGGATGAAGTATTACGGAACGAGTAAAGAGACTTGCCGGTAACGAGATTGAACTAGGTATTGAGATACCGACGATCAAATCTCGGGCAAGTAACATACCTATGACAAAGGGAACAACGTATGTTGTTATGCGGTTTGACCAATAAAGATCCTCGTAGAATATGTAGGAACCAATATGAGCATCCAAGTTCCGCTATTGGTTATTGACCGGAGATGAGTCTTGGTCATGTCTACATAATTTTCGAACCCGTAGGGTCCGCACGCTTAAAGTTCGGTGATAATCGGTATTATGAGTTTATGAGTTTTGATGTACCGAAGGTATTTCGGAGTCCCATATGTGATCACAGACATGACGAGGAGTCTCGAAATGGTCAAGACATAAAGATTGATATATTGGACGGCTATATTCGGACACCGGAAGTGTTCCGGGTGATTTCGGAAAAATCCGGAGTGCCAGAGGGTTACCGGACCCCCCCGGGAGAACTAATGAGCCACATGGGCCTTAGTGGAGAGGGAGAGGGCCGGCTAGGGCAGGCCGCGCGACCCCTCCCCCTCTGGTCCGAACTAGACTAGGAAAGGGGGGCGGCGCCCCCCTTTCCTTCTCCCTCTCCTCCTTCCTTTCCCCCTCCTAGTTGGACTAGGAAAGGATGAGTCCTACTCCTACTAGGAGGAGGACTCCTCCCCTCCTTGGCGCGCCCCAAGGGTTGGCCGGCCTCCCCCCTTACTCCTTTATATACGGGGGCAGGGGCACCCTAGAACACACAAGTTGACATTTTTAGCCATGTGCGGTGCCCCCTCCACAATTAGACACCTCAGTCATATCATCGTAGTGCTTAGGTGAAGCCCTACGGCGGTAACTTCATCATCACCGTCACCACGTCGTCGTGCTGACGAAACTCTTCCTCGGCCTCAACTGGATCAAGAGTACGAGGGACGTCCCCGAGCTGAACGTGTGCTGATCGCGGAGGTGCCGTATGTTCGGTTCTAAGATCGGTTGGATCATGAAGACGTACGACTACATCAACCGCGTTGTCATAATGCTTCCGCTTTAGGTCTACGAGGGTACGTGGACACACTCTCCCCTCTTGTTGCTATGCATCACCATGATCTTGCATGTGCGTAGGAATTTTTTTGAAATTACTGCGTTCCCCAACAGTGGCATCAGAGCCAGGTTTGTGCGTAGGTGTTATATGCACAAGTAGAACACAAAGAGTTGCGGGCGATAATAGTCATACTGCTTACCAGCATGTCATACTTTGATTCGACTGTATTGTTGGATGAAGCGGCTTAGACCGACATTACGTGTACGCTTACACGAGACTGGTTCCACCGACGTGCTTTGCACATAGGTGGCTGGTGAATGTCTGTTTCTCCAACTTTTGTTGAATCGAGTGTGGCTACGCCCGGTCCTTGTTGAAGGTTAAAACAACACACTTGACGAAAAATCATTGTAGTTTTGATGCATAGGTAAGAACGGTTCATGCTAGAAGCCCGTAGCAGCCACGTCTAACTTGTTTTTGCAGGGCTTGTTGTGATGTGATATGGGCAAGCATGATGTGATATAAATTGTTGTATGAGATGATCATGTTTTGTAACCAAGTTATCGGCAACTGGCAGGAGCCATATGGTTGTCGCTTTATTGTATGCAATGCAATCGCCATGTAATTGTTTTACTTTATCACTAAGCGGTAGCGATGGTCGTAGTAACAATAGGTGGCGAGACGACAACAATACTACGATGGAGATCAAGGTGTTGCGCCGGTGACGTTGGAGATCATGACGATGCTTCGGTGATGGAGATCATGAGCACAAGATGATGATGGCCATATCATGTCACATATTTTGATTGCATGTGATGTTTATCCTTTATGCATCTTATTTTGCTTAGAACGTCGGTAGCATTATAAGATGATCCCTTACTAAATTTCAAGGTACAAGTGTTCTCCCTGAGTATGCACCGTAGCTACAGTTTGTCGTGCCAAGACACCACGTGATGATCGGGTGTGATAAGATCTACGTTCACATACAACGGGTGCAAGCCAGCTTTGCACACGCTGAATACTCGTGTTAAACTTGACGAGCCTAGCATATACAGATATGGCCTCGGAACATTGAGACCGAAAGGTCGAGCATGAATCATATAGTAGATATGATCAATATAGTGATGTTCACCATTGAAAACTACTCCATCTGACGTGATGATCGGACATGGTTTAGTTGATTTGGATCACGTGATCACTTAGATGATTAGAGGGATGTCTATCTAAGTGGGAGTTCTTACGTAATATGATTAATTGAAATTTAATTTATCATGAACTTAGTACCTGATAGTATTTTGCATGTCTATGTTGTTGTAGATCAATGGCTCGTGGTACTGTTCCTTTGAATTTTAATGCGTTCCTAGAGAAAGCTAATTTGAAAGATGATGACAACAACTACACGGACTGGGTCACTAACTTGAGGATTATCCTCATTGCTGCACAGAAGAATTACGTCTTGGAAGCACCGTTGGGTGCCAGGCCTGCTGCAGATGCTACTGATGACGTTAAGAACGTCTGGCAGAGCAAAGCTGATGACTACTCAATAGTTCAGTGTGCCATGCTTTACGGCTTAGGATCGGGACTTCAAAGACGTTTTGAACATCATGGGGCATATGAGATGTTCCAAGAGTTGAAGTTAATATTTCAAGCAAATGCCTGAGTTGAGAGATATGAAGTCTCCAACAAGTTCTACAACTGCCAAATGGAGGAGAATAGTTCTGTCAGTGAACACATACTCAAAATGTCTGGGTATCATAATAACTTGACTCAGCTGGGAGTTGATCTTCCAGTTAATTGTGTCATTGACAGAGTTCTTCAATCGCTGCCACCAAGCTACAAAGGCTTCGTGATGAACTATAATATGCAAGGGATGGACAAGACTATTCCCGAGCTCTTCGCGATGCTAAAGGCCGCGGAGATAGAAATCAAAAAGGAGCATCAAGTGTTGATGGTCAATAAGACCACTAGTTTCAAGAAAAAGGGCAAAGGGAAGAAAGGGAACTTCAAGAAGAACGGCAAAAAGGTTGCTGCTCAAGAGAAGAAACCCAAGTCTGGACCTAAGCCTGAAACTGAGTGCTTCTACTGCAAAGGGACTGGTCACTGGATGCAGAACTGCCCCAAGTATTTGGCGGATAAGAAGGATGGCAAAGTGAAAGGTATATTTGATATACATGTTATTGATGTGTACTTAACTAATGCTCGCAGTAGCGCCTGGGTATTTGATACTGGTTCTGTTGCTCATATTTGCAACTCGAAACATGGGCTACGGATTAAGCGAAGATTGGCTAAGGACGAGGTGACAATGCGCGTGGGAAATGGTTCCAAAGTCGATGTGATCGCGGTCGGCACGCTACCTCGACATCTACCATCGGGATTAGTTTAGACCTGAATAATTGTTATTTGGCTCCAGCGTTGAGCATGAACATTATATCTGGATCTTGTTTAATGCGAGATGGTTATTCATTTAAATCAGAGAATAATGGTTGTTCTATTTATATGAAATATCTTTGGTCATGCACCCCTGCTGAGTGGTCTATTTTTGTTGAATCTCGATAGTAGTGATACACATATTCATAGTGTTGAAGCCAAAAGATTGAAGTTTAATAATGATAGTGCAACTTATTTGTGGCACTGCCATTTGGGTCATATCAGTATAAAGTGCATGAAGAAACTCCATACTGATGGACTTTTTGGAATCACTTGATTATGAATCACTTGGTGCTTGCGAACCGTGCCTTATGGGAAAGATGACTAAAACTCCGCTCTCCGGAACAATGAAACGAGCTACTGACTTGTTGGAAATAATACATACCGATGTATGCGGTCCAATGAGTATTGATGCTCGTGGTGGGTATCGTTATTTTCTCACCTTCACAGATGATTTGAGCAGATATGGTTATATCTACTTAATGAAGCATAAGTCTGAAACATTTGAGAAGTTCACAGAATTTCAGAGTGAAGTGGAAAATCATCTTAACAAGAAAATAAAGTTTCTATGATCTGATCGTGGAGGAGAATATTTGAGTTACGAGTTTGGTCTTCATTTGAAACAACATGGGATAGTTTCACAATTAACGCCACCTGGAACACCACAGCGAAATGGTGTGTCCGAACATTGTAACCGCACTTTATTTGATATGGTGTGATCTATGATGTCTCTTACTGGTTTACCGCTATCATTTTGGGGTTATGCTTCAGAGACGGCTGCATTTACTTTAAATAGGGCACCATCTAAATCCGTTGAGATGACGCCTTATGAACTGTGGTTTGGCAAGAAACCAAAGTTGCCATTTCTTAAAGTTTGGGGCTGCGATGCTTATATGAAAAAGCTTCAACCTGATAAGCTCGAACCCAAATCGGAGAAGTGCGTCTTCATAGGATACCCAAAGGAAACTGTTGGGTACACCTTCTATCACAGATCCGAAGGCAAAATCTTTGTTGCTAAGAATGGATCCTTTCTAGAGAAAGAGTTTCTCTCGAAAGAAGTGAGTGCGAGGAAAGTAGAACTTGATGAGGTAACTATACCTACTCCCTTGTTGGAAATTAGTTCATCACAGAAATCAGTTCCTGTGATTCCTACACCAATTAGTGAGGAAGCTAATGATGATGATCATGAAGCTTCAGATCAAGTTACTACCAAACCTCGTAGGTCTTCCAAAGTAAGATCCGCACCAGAGTGGTACGGTAATCCTATTCAGGAAGTCATGTTACTAGACTATGATGAACCTACGAACTATGAGGAAGCGATGATAAGCCCATATTCCACGAAATGGCTTGAGGCCATGAAATCTGAGATGGGGTCCATGTATGAGAACAAAGTGTGGACTTTGGTGGACTTGCCCAATGATCGGCAAGCCATAGAAAATAAATGGATCTTTAAGAAGAAGACTGACGCAGACGGTAATGTTACTGTTTACAAAGCTCGACTTGTTGCGAAAGGTTTTCGGCAAGTTCAAGGAGTTGACTACGATGAGACTTTCTCACACGTAGCGATTCTTAAGTCTGTCCGAATCATGTTAGCAATTGCTGCATTTTATGATTATGAAATTTGGCAAATGGATGTCAAAACTGCATTCCTGAATGGATTTCTGGAAGAAGAGTTGTATATGATGCAACCGGAAGGTTTTGTCGATCCAAAGGGTGCTAACAAAGTGTGCAAGCTCCAGCGATCCATTCATGGACTGGTGCAAGCCTCTCGGAGTTGGAATAAATGTTTTGATAGTGTGATCAAAGCATATGGTTTTATACAGACTTTTGGAGAAGCCTGTATTTACATGAAAGTGAGTGGGAGCTCTGTAGCATTTCTCATCTTATATGTAGATGGCATATTGTTGATTGGAAATAATATAGAATTTTTGAATAGCATAAAGGGATACCTGAATAAGAGTTTTTCTATGAAAGACCTTGGAGAAGCTGCTTACATATTGGGCATCAAGATCTATAGAGATAGATCAAGACGCTTAATTGGACTTTCACAAAGCACATACCTTGATAAACTTTTGAAGAAGTTCAAAATGGATCAGTCAAAGAAAGGGTTCTTGCCTGTGTTACAAGGTGTGAAGTTGAGTCAGACTCAAAGCCCGACCACCGCAGAAGATAGAGAGAAAATGAAAGTCATTCCCTATCCTTCAGCCATAGGTTCTATCATGTATGCAATGTTGTGTACCAAACCAGATGTATGTCTTGCTATAAGCATAGCAAGGAGGTACCAAAGTAATCCCAGAGTGGAGCACTAGACAGCGGTCAAGAACATCCTGAAATACCTGAAAAGGACTAAGGATATGTTTCTCGTTTATGGAGTTGAAAAAGAGCTCGTCGTAAATGGTTACGTCGATGCAAG
Organism: Triticum timopheevii; assembly: GCA_963921465.1. Classification (NCBI taxonomy): domain Eukaryota; kingdom Viridiplantae; phylum Streptophyta; class Magnoliopsida; order Poales; family Poaceae; genus Triticum; species Triticum timopheevii. The sequence continues at coordinate 283,789,803 of OY997262.1, forward strand.
CTTTCACACTAATCTGGATGACTCTAAGTCGCAAACTGGATACGTATTTTTATTGAATGGAGGAGCTGTCAGTTGGCGCAGTTCCAAGCAGAGCGTCGTGGCGGGATCTACGTGTGAAGCGGAGTACATTGCTGCTTCAGAAGCAGCGAATGAAGGAGTTTTGATGAAGGAGTTCATATCCGATCTAGGTGTCATACCTAGTGCATCGGGTCCAATGAAAATCTTTTGTGACAATACTGGTGCAATTGCCTTGGCAAAGGAATCCAGATTTCACAAGAGAACCAAGCACATCAAGAGACGCTTCAATTCCATCCGTCATCAAGTGTCAGAAGGGGACATAGAGATTTGCAAGATACACACGGATCTGGATCTTGCAGACCCGTTGACTAAGCCTCTCTCATGAGCAAAACATGATCAGCACCAAAGCTCCATGGGTGTTAGAATCATTACTATGTAATCTAGATTATTGACTCTAGTGCAAGTGGGACACTGAAGGAAATATGCCCTAGAGGCAATAATAAAGTTATTATTTATTTCCTTAATTCATGATAAATGTTTATTATTCATACTAGAATTGTATTAACCGGAAACTTAGTACATGTGTCAGACAAAACCTATAGTCCCTAGAATGCCTCTACTTGACTAGCTCATTAATCAAAGATGGTTAAGTTTCCTAACCATAGACATGTGTTGTCATTTGATGAACGGGATCACATCATTAGGAGAATGATGTGATGGACATGACCCATACGTTAGCTTAGCATTATGATCGTGCTAGTTTCATTGCTACTGCTTTCTTCATGACTTATACAAGTTCCTAAGACTATGAGATTATGCAACTCCCGAATACCGGAGGAACACTTTCTGTGCTACCAAACGTCACAATGTAAAAGGGTGATTATAAAGGTGCTCTACAGGTGTCTCTGAAGGTGTTTGTTGGGTTGGCATAGATCAAGATTAGGATTTGTCACTCCGTGTTTCGGAGAGGTATCTCTGGGCCCTCTAGGTAATACTCATAACTATAAGCCTTGCAAGCATTATGACTAATAATTTAGTTGCGGGATGAAGTATTATGGAACGAGTAAAGAGACTTGCCGGTAACGAGATTGAACTAGGTATTGAGATACCGACGATCAAATCTCGGGCAAGTAACATACCGATGACAAAGGGAACAACGTATGTTGTTATGTGGTTTGACCGATAAAGATCTTCGTAGAATATGTAAGAAACAATATGAGCATCTAGGTTCCGCTATTGGTTATTGACTGGAGATGAGTCTCGGTCATGTCTACATAGTTCTCGAACCCGTAGGGTCCGCACGCTTAAAGTTCAGTGATGATCAATATTATGAATTTATGTGTTTGGATGTACCGAAGGTAGTTCCGAGTCCCGGATGTGACCACGGACATGATGAGGAGTCTCGGAATGGTCAAGACATAAAGATTGATATATTGGACGGCTACATTCGGACACCGGAAGTGTTCCGGGTGATTTCGGAGAAATCCGGAGTGCCGGAGGGTTACCGGAACCCCCCCCAGGAAAACTAATGGGCCACATGGGCCTTAGTGGAGAGAGAGAGAGGGCTGGCTAGGGCAGGCCGCGCGCCCCTCCCCCTCTGGTCCAAATTGGACTAGGGAAGGGGGGCCCCTTTCCTTCTCCCTCTCTCCTTCCTTTCCCCCTCCTAGTTGGACTAGGAAAGGAGGAGTCCTACTCCTACTAGGAGGAGGACTCCACCCCTCCTTGGCGCACCCCAAGGTCCGGCCGGCCTCCCCCCTTGCTCCTTTATATACGGGGGCAGGGGGCACCCTAGAACACACAAGTTGACATTGTTTAGCCGTGTGTGGTGCCCCCCTCCACAGTTACACACCTCGGTCATATCATCATAGTGCTTAAGCGAAGCCCTGCGCCGGTAACTTCATCATCACCGTCACCACGCTGTCGTGCTGACGAAACTCTCCCTTGGCCTCAACTGGATCAAGAGTATGAGGGACGTCCCCGAGCTGAACATATGCTGATCACGGAGGTGCCGTATGTTCGGTGCTAGGATCGGTCGGATCGTGAAGACGTATGACTACATCAACCGCGTTGTCATAACGCTTCCACTTTCGGTCTACGAGAGTACGTGGACAAACTCTCCCCTCTCGTTGCTATGCATCATCATGATCTTGCATGTGCGTAGGAATTTTTTTGAAATTACTGCGTTCCACAACAGTCTCCTAGATTGGTTAGGTGTCGCTTGAGAGCCTGCGACATGATGTGGAGTTGAACCAAGAAGTTTGTAAGGGCAAGGAGATCGCCTACTTTGTGAAGATCTACTCGAGTGAGGCAAGTCCTTCGTGGGCGATGCCCATGGTGGGATTGAGAAGGTTGCTTCTTTGTGGACCGTTCATGGGTGGAGCCCTCCAAGGACTCACGCAACCGTTACCCTTTGTGGGTTTAAGTCTCTATCAACATGGATGTACGATAGCACCACATATTGGAACCACGCCAAAAATTCTCTGCGTCTCCATTGCGTTTGCACACTCCAATCCCATCCCTTTACATTCTTGCTCTTGCATGCTTTACTCTTTCCGCTGCTCATACTCTTGCTATGCTTGTGTAAAATGTATTGTGTGCCCTTTAACATGTGCTAAACTCAACCTTAACTTGAAGAAACTAAAAACTGCCACTTTTACTTGTTAAGGGTCTAATCATCCCCCCTCTAGACCCCTCTTCTCGATCCTTTCAATTGGCATCATAGCATTGGTCTCCATTGCTTGGTTTAATCACCTTTGGAGGAATACGGATGATTCTACGTTCGGGAGTCTTAGACATAGAGTGCCTATTCTTGATGGGAGTTTTATGGTTCATGGAAAAATGAAATGCTTGAGATCTTCAATTAATATAATTTGAGCAAGTATACTCTTAGACCTTACGTACCTCCTAGTGATACTTTGCATCCTACCCCTTATGAGTATCTTGACATGGTTCACAATCTTAGTACTATCGATATTATCATTAGAGGATTTCCTAGAAATGAGCTTGTTTGCTGCCAACCTTTGGATGCGCATATACTATATGGAATTATCTTGAGGAACACTTTCCAAATTACTCTTTAAGAAATATAGATGAAATTCTTCAAAAGTCCATTGCTTTTCATAAGATGAAGCCTAGCGATCCCAAGTTTGATGAATGTCTATTTGAGCTCCATGATCTTATGCGTGCAAAGGGTGATGTTGGAACTATTAGTAGAATCATCATGGAGATATTTAGAATTCATAAACTTGAACATTGTAATGGTCATAAATCTAATGAATCACTTGAACTATGTGATGATCACATGCATGACGACAATGATGACATTGAGCATGGTTATTATGACGAGGACGAAGAATTTGATATTGAGTGCGAAAATACTATGAGGAATCTTAGCCTCATGGCGAATCTTTGAAATTACATATCTGGAGGAAAAGAGTGGATTCTTGATAGTGGATGTACCGATGACATGACCAAAGATAAAGACATGTTTCTGAAGGAAATATGCCCTAGAGGCAATAATAAAGTTATAATTTATTTCCTTATATCATGATAAATGTTTATTATTCATTCTAGAATTTTATTAACCGGAAACTTAGTACATGTCTGAATACATAGACAAAACGGAGTGTCCCTGGTATGCCTCTACTTGACTAGCTCGTTAATCAAAGATGGTTATGTTTCCTGACCATAGACATGTGTTGTCATTTGATAAACGGGATCACATCATTAGGAGAATGATGTGATGGACAAGACCCATCCGTTAGCATAGCATTATGATCGTGACAGTTTCATTGCTACTGCTTTCTTCATGACTTATACACGTTCCTCAGACTATGAGATTATGCAACTCCCGAATACCGGAGGAATGCTACCTCTTGAGCACTGCGTTGGTTTTCCCTTGAATAGGAAAGGGTGATGCAGCAAAGTAGCTTAAGTATTTCCCTCAGTTTTGAGAACCAAGGTATCAATCCAGTAGGAGGCTACACACAAGTCCCTCGTACCTACACAAACAAACAAGAACCTCGCAACCAACGCGATAAAGGGGTTGTCAATCCCTTCACGGCCACTTGCAAAAGTAAGATCTGATAGAGATAAAAATAAAAGATAAATATTTTTGGTATTTTTATGATATAGATTGAAAAGTAAAGATTGCAAAATAAAGTAGATTGGAAACTTATATGATGGAAAATAGACTCGGGGGCCATAGGTTTCACTAGTGGCTTCTCTGAAGATAGCATAAGTATTAAAGTGGGTGAACAAATAACTGTTGAGCAATTGATAGAAAAGTGCATAGTTATGAGAATATATAGGCATGATCATGTATATAGGCATCACGTCCACGACAAGTAGATCAAAACGATTCTGCATCTACTACTATTACTCCACACATCGACCACTATCCAGCATGCATCTAGAGTATTAAGTTCATAAGAACAGAGTAACGCATTAGGCAAGATGACATGATGTAGAAGGATAAAATCAAGCAATATGATATAAGCCCCATCTTTTTATCCTCGATGGCAACAATACAATACGTGCCTTGCTGTCCCTGCTGTCACTGGGAAAGGACACCGCGAGATTGAACCCAAAGCTAAGAACTTCTACCATTGCAAGAAATATCAATCTAGTAGGCCAAACCAAACTGATAATTCAAAGAGACTTGCAAAGATAACCAATCATACATAAAAGAATTCAGAGGAGATTCAAATATTTCTCATAGATAAACTTGATCATAAACCCACAATTCATCAGATCTCGACAAAAACACCGCAAAAAGAGTTACATCGAATAGATCTCCAAGAAGATCGAGGAGAACTTTGTATTGAGATTCAAATAGAGAGAAGAATCCATCTAGCTAATAACTATGGACCCGAAGGTCTGTGGTAAACTACTCACAACTCATCGGAGAGGCTATGGTGTTGATGTAGAAGTCCTCCGTGATCGATTCCCCATCCGGCGGAGCGCCGGAAAAGGCTCCAAGATGAGATCTAATGGGTACAGAAGGTTGCGGCGGTGGAAATGGGGTTTCGTGGTGCTCCTGGATGTTTTCAGGGTACGGAGATATATATAGGCGAAGGAGGTCGGTCAGGGGAGCCACTGAAGGAAATATGCCCTAGAGGCAATAATAAAGTTATTATTTATTTCCTTATATCATGATAAATGTTTATTATTCATGCTATAATTGTATTAACCGGAAACATGATACATGTGTGAATACATAGACAAACTTAATGTCACTAGTATGCCTCTACTTGGCTAGCTCATTAATCAAAGATGGTTATGTTTCCTAACCATATACATGTGTTGTCATTTGATTAACGGGATCACATCATTAGGAGAATGATGTGATTGACTTGACCCATTCCGTTAGCTTAGCACTTGATCGTTTAGTATGTTGCTATTGCTCCCTTGATGACTTATACATGTTCCTACAACTATTTGATTATGCAACTCCCGTTTACCGGAGGAACACTTTGTGTGCTACCAAACGTCACAACGTAACTGGGTGATTATAAAGGAGCTCTACAGGTGTCTCCAAAGGTACATGTTGAGTTGGCATATTTCGAGGTTAGGTTTTGTCACTCCGATTGTCAGAGAGGTATCTCTGGGCCCTCTCGGTAATGCACATCACTATAAGCCTTGCAAGCAATGTAACTAATGAGTTAGTTACAAAATGATGCATTACATAATGAGTAATGAGACTTGCCGGTAATGAGATTGAACTAGGTATTGAGATACCAACGATCGAATCTCGGGCAAGTAACATAACGATGACAAAGGGAACAACATATGTTGTTATGCGGTTTGACCGATAAAGATCTTCGTAGAACATGTAGGATCCAATATGAGCATCCAGGTTCCACTGTTGGTTATTGACCGGAAACGTGTCTCAGTCATGTCTACATAGTTCTCGAACCCGTAGGGTCCGCACGCTTAAGGTTTCGATGACAGTTATATTATGAGTTTATGAGTTTTGATGTAACGAAGGTTGTTCGGAGTCCCGGATGTGATTACGGACATGATGAGGAGTCTCGAAATGGTCGAGACATGAAGATTGATATATTGGAAGCCTATACTTGGATGTCGGAAGTGTTCCGGGTGAAATCGGGATTTTACCGGAGTACCGGAGGGTACCGGAACCCCCCGGGGTCTTAATGGGCCTACATGGGCCTTAGTGGAAATAGAAGGCAGCAAGGGGAGTGTGGGGCGCGCCCCCCAAGTCCCAAACCGAATTGGTTTAGGGCAAGGGGGGTCGGGCCCCCTCTTTCCTTCTCCTCCTCTCCCTTTCCTTCCCCCTTCTCCTAGTCCAACAAGGAAGGAGGGCGTGCCCCCTCCTAGGCCGGCCGCCCCCTCCCCCCTTGCTCCTTTATATACGAGGGCAAGGGGGCACCTCTAGACACAACAATTGATATCTTGATCTCTTAGCCGTGTGCGGTGCCCCCCTCCACCATAGTCCTCCTCGATAATATTGTAGCGGTGCTTAGGGGAAGCCCTGCAACGGTAGAACATCAAGATCGTCACCACGCCATCGTGCTGACGGAGCTCTGCCTCGACACTCGGCTGGATTGGAGTTCGAGGGACGTCATCGAGCTGAACGTGTGCTAGAACTCGGAGGTGCCGTAGTTTCGGTGCTTGATCGGTCGGGCCGTGAAGACGTACGACTACATCAACCGCGTTGTTCTAACGCTTCCGCTTTCGGTCTACGAGGGTACGTGAACAACACTCTCCCCTCTCGTTGATATGCATCACCATGATCTTGCGTGTGCATAGGAATTTTTTTGAAATTACTATGTTCCCCAACAGTGGCATCCGAGCCTGGTTTTATGCGTAGATGTTATATGCACGAGTAGAACACAAGTGAGTTGTGGGCGATACAAGTCATACTGCTTACCAGCATGTCATACTTTGGTTCGGTGGTATGTTGGATGAAGCGGCCCAGACCGACATTACGCGTACTCTTACGCGAGACTGGTTCTACCGACGTGTTTTTCACACAGGTGGCTGGCGGGTGTCAGTTTCTCCAACTTTAGTTGAACCGAGTGTAGCTACGCCCGGTCCTTGCGAAGGTTAAAACAACACTAACTTGACGAACTATCGTTGTGGTTTTGATGCGTAGGTAAGAACGGTTCTTGCTCAGCCCGTAGCAGCCACGTAAAATTTGCAACAACAAAGTAGAGGACGTCTAACTTGTTTTTGCAGGGCATGTTGTGATTATGGTCAAGACGTGATGCTATATTTTATTGTATGAGATGATCATGTTTTGTAACCAAGTTATCGGCAACTGGCAGGAGCCATATAGTTATCACTTTATTGTATGAAATGCAAGCGCCCTGTAATTGCTTTACTTTATCACTAAGCGGTAGCGATAGTCGTAGAAGCAATATATGGCGAAACGACAATGATGCTACGATGGAGATCAAGGTGTCGCGCCAGTGACGATGGTGATCACGATGGTGCTTCGGAGATGGAGATCACAAGCACAAGATGATGATGGCCATACCATATCACTTATATTGATTGCATGTGATGTTTATCCTTTATGCATCTTATCTTGCTTGGATTGATGGTAGCATTTTAAGATGATCTCTCACTAATTATCAAGAAGTGTTCTCCCTGAGTAAGCACCACTGCGAAAGTTCTTCATGCTGAGACACCACGTGATGATCGGGTGTGATAGACTCTATGTTCAAATACAACGGGTGCAAAATAGTTGCACACGCGGAATACTCAGGTTAAACTTGACGAGCCTAGCATATACAGATATGGCCTCGGAACATGGAGACCGAAAGGTCGAACGTGAATCATATAGTAGATATGATCAACATAGTGATGTTCACCATTGAAAACTATTGCATCTCACGTGATGATCGGACATGGTTTAGTTCATTTGGATCACGCGATCACTTAGATGACTAGAGAGATGTATGTCTAAGTGGGAGTTCTTTAGTAATATGATTAATTGAACTTAAATTTATCATGAACTTAGTACCTGATAGTATTTTGCTTGTCTATGTTTGTTGTAGATAGATGGCTCGTGTTGTTGTTCCGTTGAATTTTAATGCGTTCCTTGAGAAAGCTAAGTTGAAAGATGATGGTAGCAATTACACGGGCTGGGTCCATAACTTGAGGATTATCCTCATTGTTGCACAGAAGAATTACATCCTGGAAGCACCACTGGGTGCCAGGCCTGCTGCAGATGCAACTGACGACGTTAAGAACGTCTTGCAGACCAAAGCTGATGACTACTCGATAGTTCAGTGTGCCATGCTTTACGGCTTAGAATCGGGACTTCAACGACATTTTGAACGTCATGGAGCATATGAGATGTTCCAGGAGTTGAAGTTAATATTTCAAGCAAATGCCCGGATTGGGAGATATGAAGTCTCCAATAAGTTCTATAGCTGCAAGATGGAAGAGAATAGTTCTGTCAGTGAACATATACTCAAAATGTCTGGGTATAATAATCACTTGATTCAAGTGGGAGTTAATCTTCCTGATGATAGTGTCATTGACAGAACTCTTCAATTACTGCCACCAAGCTACAAGAGCTTCGTGATGAACTATAATATGCAAGGGATGGACAAGACTATTCCCGAGCTCTTCGCAATGCTAAAGGCTGCGGAGGTAGAAATCAAGAAGGAGCATCAAGTGCTGATGGTCAATAAGACCACCAGTTTCAAGAAAAAGGGTAAAGGGAAGAAGAAGGGGAACTTCAAGAAGAACAGCAAACAAGTTTCTACTCAAGAGAAGAAACCCAAATCTAGACCTAAGCCTGAGACTGAGTGCTTCTACTGCAAGAAGACTGGTCACTGGAAGCGGAACTGCCCCAAGTATTTGGCGGATAAGAAGGATGGCAAGGTGAACAAACGTATATGTGATATACATTTTATTGATGTGTACCTTAATAATGCTCGCAGTAGCACCGAGGTATTTGATATTGGTTTTGTTGCTAATATTTGCAACTCGAAACAGGGACTACGGATTAAGCGAAGATTGGCTAAGGACGAAGGTGACGATGCGCGTGGGAAATGGTTCCAAAGTCGATGTGATCGCAATCGGCACACTACCTCTACATCTACCTTCGGGATTAGTTTTAGACCTGAATAATTGTTATTTGGTGCCAGCGTTGAGCATGAACATTATATCTGGATCTTGTTTGATGCGATATGGTTATTCATTTAAATCAGAGAATAATGGTTGTTCTATTTATATGAGTAATATCTTTTATGGTCATGCACCCTTGAAGAGTGGTCTATTTTTATTAAATCTCGATAGTAGTGATACACATATTCATAATGTTGAAGCCAAAAGATGCAGAGTTGATAATGATAGTGCAACTTATTTGTGGCACTACCGTTTGGGTCATATTAGTGTAAAGCGCATGAAGAAACTCCATACTGATGGACTTCTGGAATCACTTGGTACTTGCGAACCGTGCCTCATGGGCGAGATGACTAAAATGCCGTTCTCCGGAACTATGGAGCGAGCAACTGATTTGCTGGAAATCATACATACTGATGTATGTGGTCCAATGAATATTGAGGCTCGCGGCGGGTATCGTTATTTTCTCACCTTCACAGATGATTTGAGCAGATATGCACTACAAAAAAATACACTTCCGTGATGATACGTGTTTTTCACAGTAGGTCGCGTTTTTTGTCATGCATGTACATCCATGAAAAATTTATGACAGAATCAAGATAGTCATACCTGTGCTGTCGTAGAGGTGTTCCATGACGTTACCAAAATTATCATCACGGAAGTGTCCACTTCCATGACGATAAATCCCGCGTCACAGAAGTGCTTTTGTCAAGGGTGACCGACACGTGGCATCCATCGTAACGGAATGTCGTTAAGCTATCGGGTCGGGTTTTGGATCCGATAACCCGTTAATAGCCCCGACCAATGGGGATTTTCCACGTGTAAAATCATCATTGGCTGGACGAAACACGTGTCTGCTCATCGTTGGGACAGATGTCATCCACTCATTGGACGGAAGGCGCCTATGATACGTCGACATGTGGCATGGCCCAACAGAGGCCCATTCCTGTGAAAAGGTCGGCCCATTTGACTTGGTCAAAATGTGGCGGGCCGGCCATGGAAAGCCTGTTAACGGCCTGTTCGCATATAGCCCATTTACAGCCCGCTAACCCAAGGCCCGTTACGCCCTATCCCAATTAGGCCCAGTAGCGTCATCTGGGCCACCCAATATGATTCCAGGCCGTTTTCACTTCTGGCCCATGTATGGCCCATGAAATCTTTCGGCCCATATGAGGCCCTCTGTAACTCTTGGACTATTAACGACCCGTGGTGAAACTGGCCCGTAATGAACAGTGTATCACTTTACACCCATTAACGACCCGTGGTGAAACTGGCCTGTAATGAACAGTATATCACTTTATACCCATTAACGGCCCGTTATTCCGTTGGGCCATTTCCAGCCCATGTTATCTTTCGTCCTTCTCGGAGCCCATTTATTCTTGGGCTCATTTCCAGCATTCGTTTACTTACGGCCCGTTACTGTCATTTTCTGCTTGTGGGCCAAATTCAGCCCGTGGTTACAGTCGGCCCGTTTGTGGTCCGTTTTCATAGCGTCATGAAATACGGCCTATTAACGATGGCCCGTTATGGTCGGCCCATGAACGAACGATTCCAACTCTAGCCTGTTTACGGCCATAATGCGGCCTGTTATTGGCCCATGTTATCATACTGCCCGTATAAGGCCCATTGATGATATGGCCCGTAGAAAGCCCATTGTTTCTACGGCCCTTAGAAGGCCCATTGTTTCTATGGCCCGTAGAAGGACCACTGTTTCTACGGCCCGTAGGATGCCCAGTGTCACTACAGTAAATATTAGCCCATGGTTATTGTAGCCTAGTTTTAAAAAATAGGTTATTGCAGCCACTAGCAAACCGCGGAAAAAGAACTGCAATGACTACAAGAAAACAAATAAACAAGACAACAAGGAAATAAATAAGCAAGCAACTTACGCTAGGCTATCACGGCTATCACATATTACATCCACTGGGCATCAAAGTTCGCCACCAGTGCAAATAAACGCGCCGACAAAAGAATATACAAAACTGAGAGCACTTCAGAAGGCACTAGGCCTGGCCAGGAAGGCCCCCCCAAACAGCTGAAGAAGCTGAGTAGACCTCAGTTGTGTCAACGATAGATGCATCAACACTAGATTTAAGGCTTGATGGTGCGTACGGCAGTCCTCTGACATCTTCATTGCATCTTTGACTTCAAGTTGGAGCTAAGCTGAAGCAAGCCTTTCTGCTTTAAGTTGAAACTGAAGAAGTCGAACTGATTGAGGCAGCGACTTCACAGAGGTTGTCTCACACCTGCTGGTGAGTAGCTTCAACTCACTGTCTTCATCAAGACAGGACCTTGGGGTCATCTCGCTGTCCACAAGATGGTTTGGCTCACTATCTTCCCTAAAGTTCTGCCTGGCGTAAGAGATACGACTCTGAAAGAGAAACAAGGAGACACGTAGCAGGTTTCACAATTATATAAGCAAATAAATGGATCTGTTCTGCATAAGGAACATGCTTTTACAACTACAATTTGAAATTGGTAGTTGTTGCAAACATCCAATCAGATATAAACAGCAAAGCAAACAGCAATGGAGGAAATGATGCCTATCCAAATCTATACTAGAACAAAGTTTGAAGGCTTGAGAAGGATGAACTTACATTACATGTTAACACGGGCTGCACAAAGCCCTTCTCCATGTTGATGGAAGGATAATTCAATAAATTCCCCAAAGAAAATTCTTTATAAGCGTTGCCATTATTCTACATTTTGCAAAGAGTAAATATAGATCAAATAATATTGGAAGAAACAGAGGATAATGAAGCTCAGGTGCAGACTGATGATACATAATCAAATAGCAATTAATTAAGTACAGCGTTACAAGGCAAAAGGGAGAGAGGTACCGACGAGAGCAATGCAGAGCCCATTATTGTTTTGAGATCGTATGATCCTTTGAGCAAGGAGATTCCTCTGAAATTAGTTTTCATACAAGAGAGAAGGTAAGGCACAAGCAGAAATTCAGGAGTTCAAATTTTGAATTGATATCATAGACAGTACCTGACGCTGGGCTCCCAGCAGTTCCACTGGAGTAGGGGTAAAGTGTGGTACAGTTGGGCCTGTGTTTTCTGTGGCTGCTGATCTATCTGATTTAACAGGTATCACTACCTTTTCCAAATACCTAGTTTGTACTCCTTGAGGATCTGCACTCACCTTCTTCCTTTTGGACATCTATTACGAAAGAACAACATTTGACTGGAAAAACATAGTGTGACGACACATGGAATAGGTACAGAAAATGGATAGATATGGCATATAATCATATATGATGCTCAAACTAAGCAGATGGTGTAACAAAGTAGAAGTAATGCAAGAGGTCAGATGCAAATATGTGCGACCAATACAACTTTGCAAAGCTAGAGCAAGCACCTTGATGGGTGAATAAGATAGGCCATCCTCCACCATGCCAAGTTTGTTAGCCAGTGGATCGTTCCGCAATATTCCTCTCGTGCGCCCATTCTCATCTTCATTTTGATAATGTTCAATATCTGACATGCATGAAAACATAAAAACAAGTGAGATTTTCTTTGTAATGCAGAAGTGATTCTAATCCAATACTGCCTCCCTGTAAACCCCTTTGTGCTATCTCTGTAATTCTTTTAAAAGATGTCATGCATGCTGTAATTTGTTGTGTGCATTAATATAATGTGGCCTACTACTCAAAATATGAGAACTCCAGAAGTAGTGACACTTCGCAGATGATAGCTTCAACATATAGTAAAGAAGAACAAGTCGACCTGACCTGACAGATTCAAAATATACTAAGGGAGAACAACTCGACCTGACCAGTCGACCGCAAGGGAAGAGTATCATCTTAAAGAAGAGCAGAAGAGCAAGCAGATTGAAGATATTACAAGTCTTTCAATACAATGTCGGGGTGCCACCCATGATGAACCAGAGCGCACAGAGAAATACTATTCTTTCCGGTCTCTCCATATGTGGCTCACATGCATTTCGAAACTAATGTAGGAACATTTAGCTCACCAATTAAACATCTCTTAGTTTTACTAATATCAGCAATAATATCAGATATAAATTTGTACAACTAAGCTTGTTTAGCTCAATGGGTGGAGCAGTGCTATTATGACACGAACCATGTAGGCTGATTGTGGTCATCATAAAATGGGGAAAACATAAGCATGATGAGTACAGTGTTGACCGTGGCAGTGGGATGGCAGATCTGAAGCTGCAAACCGCGCAAAGGGTAGTTAGCAACCGATGTTTGCTTTGAAATAACAACTAAGATTTGGTATGGACAAGAAAGTACGGTCAACAAGTGACAAAGAAATGCAATTATGATGTCTCTCTATATGTCACGACATGCATTTGGAAACTCAAATGGGATCTTTAGCTAACCAATTAAATGTGTCGGTTAACTAATATCAGTATCATATCACAATCATATTTGAACGACTAAGCATTCGAATTCTGAGTGTTGTATTGTTTAGCTTGAAGGGTGGAGTAATGCCAGTACGATAGAAAGCACCTATGCAGATCATAGTAGAGTAGATCAAAGGGGAAAACCCTAATCATCAAGAGAAAAATCAGGAAAGTGAAACTAGCTGGACCAGTGGGTGGCGCACATGCTTTTCGAAATGAATATAGGAACATTAGGTGACCAATTAAACGTTCTCTATTGTAGTGATATGAGCATCATATCAGATTCGTATTTCAACACGTAAGCTTTGGGTTGAGGTCTTGAGGAGCAGTGCTAGCACGACACGAAGCACCTACGATGATGGTAGTGAATATAAAGGGGGGAAACCATAAGCTTTACGAGTATAGTGCCCGTGCCATGGCGGATCTGAAGGTGCAAACCGGACAAAGCTACTTTGCAACCAATGTTTGCTTTCAACTAGCCACTACGATTTGGTACGGACAAGAAAAGTACAGTAAAGAAATTACGATCTATTTTCCAGGTGAGATCAATAACTTAAGCACATATGGAAGAGTACCACCTCTCTTGCGACGCCGTGTAGGCCTATGCTGATACGTTGAGGGTGCTGCGGGTGTGATGGCTGTCGGCGGCGGGGAAGAAGACTTTAGACGGCAGACGGCCGGGTCGGGGGATATATCCTATTGCCGTGGACGAGGCGATCGTAGGAGCGGCAACGGCAAGGTGGACGACGGCGCCGATGAAGCGAGAGGAGGCGATGAAAGGATCCTGGTCCAGCGCCGTGGATGAGAGACGTCCATCTCTTGCAGTGGACGACGGGGTAGGGGTAGCGGCTCCGTCAAGGTGGAGGATGGGGTGGCGGACGGAGGAGGCTGGCCGCAGTGCGGAGGTTGTCGTGTCGCCGACGGTGTATGAATGGGGAAATGGAGGGGAGGGGGGATCTCAAACTTTGGGACGCGCTTCTCTGAAATTGGGGAAAGTTATGAACTTATCCCCTGTTTAAAATTTCACACATCGCGTCAGTTGGGGATAGGACGGTAATCTCGCATCTCCCAAATATTTGCCGGTAACTATTTCGGGCGAGGAGAGGGTGTTTTGCCGCCCACGGTTGGCGCCCACGGCGTATGAACGGGGCTGACAGGTAGGGCGGTTGTGTCACGTCTGATGGAAGTTACACATCTGCCCCTATTTAAAATATTAGCCTACATCGATTTCGGACGAGGAGAGTTTGTTTTGCCGCCCACCGTGTATGAATGGGGAAATGGAGAAAGAGACACATGTCTTTCGGACGATCTTGAATCAAATGTGTTTTGCCACCCACGTTTGGCACCCACCGTGTCTGAATGGGCTCAGAGGCCGTCGTGTCACGTCTGATTGAAGTTACTAGTCCACCCCTATCGACAGCAGTGTAAATCCGGTCGATAAGATGTGCTCAGTGTCAGGGGTAGACAGTAATTTCCATCTCAAAAACACTTGCTTCGGGCAGCCCACAAATTATAGTGGGTGTTTAGCCGCTTTGTTCAAAACTTGGGAGAATTAGCATTCTCGTTTGCCCTGGGACCTGGCAAACTAAATTCAAATCCAATTTGTATTCGATTACGAATATCCACATATAATTATACGTTTTGTTATTTATTTCTTCAACACCACAACAAAGATTTATTCCACCTTTATATATGATTATGATTTAGAAATGTCGTGATCTTCGAATTCAGTAGGTTGGATACAGTCTGATTCAAACAGTTATTTCATCCAATACAATATGCTCACACGAAAAACAGTTCACCTTATGTCAATCATACAAGTACTGAGGATTACCTCGCCTAAAAAATTCGGATCATTACAACACATGGACAACATGGAATTCCGGATAACATAGGGGGTCTTGCAACATAATCCATTCAGAGACATGACACAACATGCAAATACAATAATCTAATGACAATTTCAACTGGTATCTAAAGAAGAACCGGGATTACCTTGGGCTTCAGATAGCAGAAACAGTAGGACCTCCTCCGTCTTCAAATGCAACATTCTTACTTCCTCCAATTCTTGGGTTGCTTGCATAATGCGTGCCGCTAATTCCGTAATTTCCAGCCTCAAGATAAAGATTACCTCATTCATGGCAGCCACACCATCTCTTTCTGCCTCTAGTAGAGCCTCAAGCACTATAATATCTGTGCTCAGACTGCTCTCCGGTGGTGTTGCCTCTGAACTGCTACCATCTGGTAACATGGATGGCGCACTGCTTCCACAAATAGATTCTGGGGTTGTACATTGTGTCCTAGTGTGAACGGCATCCTGAAAGGTTTCCGCTGGACATAAGTAAGAGATAGTTATCGTATGATCCAGGCAGTAAGCTTACATGGTAAACGATGGACAAATTATTGCCGAGCATGGCAAACTATATTTGAATGGTTCGAAGCAGCATCAGCCGAAAAGAAATTAAAATGGTAAGATGAAACTAGGGATGTAAGTGGCAAATAAACGACATCCGCCAGTCCCATCTAGTTAGTTTTTGCTACCTCCCTAGTTCATTTTCCTCAAAAGACAAAAACTCTTCTGAACTATCATACCACTAGTGGACTTTAATCGGGATCAAACGGGACCCAGTTGACATCCCTAGTTGAAAGGGAGTGTACAACCGCTATATTTAAGTTGCCAAGGCATCTAAGCAGTTGAAATAATCTGAGAAAGCACTTAACAGTGTGGCCTCATGCATATAAACTACGAAGACAGTCTTGTGATGAAGTTGAGAGGAAAAGTTAAGGACTCAAATGAAATAGGCATGCATTTCTTTATGATAGTACAGCAGGCACTGCTGACATATTGGCCAACTCAGGTATAGCGTAACAACAAACAAGCATTCAAATCAAGCAATACAGCAAAGCAGACAACTGAACTATTTGTAATTCGGCAGGATTACACATTGAGGGCACAAGCCAAGAAAGCAGCCCACTCGCATTACATTTCACATGTAATAAAACACATTGGCTTACCATATGTTGCTGTGAAGCCTAGCTGTTGTTGCAATGTTCTTTGAAAATATCGTCAGCATCCCGTGGTTGCAAATCTAGTTGTTGTAGTTTATTCTGCACCATCTATTTAGGTAAAATTAATTTTAATTGCATGCACTGGTCCGAATTGATCATCAGTGGTTCATCTAAACTAATGAAAGAAGGGTGTGTGCATACACGACAATATATCTACTTCCCTGTATTTTTATGCTTGTTCGAGGTGCCAGCCCCAAAAGAACAAATATTTTGCTTGATGGGGTTGGCAGCTCCATAATTAATAGAAGCATCAAATTAGTCATGCAACTTGGGAATATCAAGAACACACAAAAAAGTAATGAACAGAGGCTCGGAGCAGTGATGTAATAGCTAGCATAAATGTAGGGTAAAACGAACAAAAAGCAGCGGGACCACATGCTAGTTTGCTGATGTGTAATTAAGCATAGAGAACATTAACCAGTCTGATGGAACCAATAGGTGGCATCGGAACAAAACTAAAGCATATTAACTATATGCGCACTGGTATGTAATTTAGCACATGTAACATGTTCACCGCCAGAAGTATGGCCCTACAGGTGCAAGCAGAATAACGCGTCTCATGAAAAACTGAATGATGCCCTGAAGAAATTCAAAGGTGCGGTGCTTATGCTAGGAAAGTGAATGTAGGCGCTGGCTATTGGATGATAGTACCTGATTCTCGGCGGCGTATGGGTATCGTTGTCATACTTGATAGCTAAGGATCGTCGATGGTGCTCGTGTTGCGGTTGAGTTTGGGCCGGCTGTCGCCGTCTGAAGCGGCTCCGGTGCTACGGTTGCGGTGCCTGTCGACATACAAGAAAGCTCATCTGTGGTAAGTGAACAGTTGCACGATAAAGAGAAAAACCGAAGGAGTACAAATAGAAATAACCTGATGAGGCTGCGGCGTCGGTAAAGCAGGGCCGGTGGAGTTGAATATGGCGTCCGTGGAGCGGGTCCGGTGCAGTGGACGAAGGCTTCGGCGGGCGTGTTGTACAGTGCTTTCGGTGAGGCAGATCTGTTGCCGAGGATGAGGGCTTGTATGAAGGGCCGGTGAAGGGGCGGACGAGGGAGTCAGTGAAGGGCCTACGCTGTGGTGGACGAGGGCGCCGGTTAAGCAGATCCGGTGCGGTGGACCATGATGGCGGTCAAGGAGATCTGGAGCGGTGGACAAGCCAGTCACTGAAGCGGCTCCGGTGAAGTGGTGAGTTGGCAGTTGGGGGTTCCAAGGTGCGGAAGGTAGATCTGGCGGGGTGTGAGGTCCACCGCTGCAGCGGAGGACTAGATTCGGTGGCTTGCCGTGGTTGGGGGGGTCGGGGAGGGGAAGGGGAGGGGCTCTGGGGAAGAATGTTGGGGGCAAAGAGGAGAAAACAATGGAGTTACCAAAGCAGCCCTTTCCGTTCATGTGGCAGCGGTAAAACAGGAATATCACAGGGCTAAACTTTCGGGCGCGTGATATTTCGATGTGAGCGGGACGTTTGAAAGCTTTTGGTGCCTAAAATTATAAGTATTCTGCTCTCGTACGGCCGACTATGATATCATGGCCGACAATTTGTTTGTTTTGCACGCAAAGAAAATGTGCAAGTTTTGAAAATCAATGTCTCCAACTCGAAACTTAGATTGTCCATTCAATTCAAATATGGATCATTGAGCTACTACAAGCAAATACCATCATACGATCCAATTCAAATGAAATTCCAAATGTATTTATTATGATGACAAAAGCAAAAATGTGTATGTGTATGAATAAAGTGAATGATTATAAAGTTTGAACATGCCCGTATGTGTATATCTCTAGGTTTGATATATGAATTTGAAATCACGAAATTCCGGCTTAAAAAATGTACCTCCGTTTAAATGAATTACAAAAGCTATGATGGAGTCGAATTCCAAAATTCCAATCTTAGGTTTGTAATTCTGGTACATCAAGGTATATCACGCATGTTCAAAAGTATCATTATCTCATAGTACAAACTGTGAAACAAATTGATCAACCATGAGTGCACAATATCTCAATTACGCTAAAGTCCCTCAAATATAGACACCTCACTCTTTATCTGAAGTCACCCCCCCACCACCACACACACACACATAGAGAAGTCGTTCTCTCCCCCAGACACCAACACACGAGCACATTAACACCCCTCTCTCTTGTAAAGTCCGGACCCCAACATAGGTCTCTATCACTTTGTCTCCCGGGCATGCACACATCTATTCCCTCACTCTCTAGCCGCTATCTCTCTTACCCAAGCACACGCACTATGTAGAGTGTATATTTCCCATACACACAAAACATCGCCCCCAAATGTCTATCTCCCTAGTTATGTGGTTCTCGCGCACTCACCTCACACACCACCCCCACTGCAAACAAGCACACTTTGTCTCCTTGTGCACCACTCTCCTCTTTCTATCTCTCCCACATGCGGACCCGCCCCAGCTTCTTCCCTGTATACATATATGTCGGGACTCTTTGCATAGCTCCCTAATGTATAATCATTCTCAATTTCGCACATTGTTCTCTACACCATCTATTCTAGATCTCTCATGAAGTCCCTATCACACACACGATGACTCGCTTCCCCTGCGTCTCCGTTCATAGGCCAATTTGGGACAACATCAACATTGTCTCCCTATCTATACGCCATTTATGGACACAAACGACCCCTCTCACCCCCTCTCTTCCTCTCTCTCTGTCTCTCTGTCTCTCTGTCTCTCTGTCTCTCTCTCTCTCTCCCCCTCTCCCTCTCTCCCCCTCTCCCTCTCTCCCCCTCTCCCTCTCTCCCTCTCTCCCTCTCCCTCTCTCTCTCTCTCTCTCTCTCTCTCTCTCTCTCTCTCTCTCTCTCTCTCTCTCTCTCTCTCTCTCTCTCTCTCTCTCTCTCTCTCTCTCTCTCTCTCTCTCTCTCTCCGTCGCTAGCTCTCTCTTTCTCTCGCTCTCACACCCCTCTCCCACACACACACACTCGATGTCTCTTCCAAATAGTCTGCTCCCCCCGCCCGCACCCGTGCTATCTCGCTACTACACATGTCACACCATTCCCCCTTCCCTTATACTAGGTTTACATCATCAGTGGTCTCTCTACTCCACATACACTCTCTCCCTGTCACACACAAACGCGTGCACAAACACACACAGACACGCACAAACACCCATTTATCTGGATCCTCATCTCTCCCCTTGTCCGCATGTGTATCTCACACACTCACTCTCTAATTATGTATATGTGTCTCCACGTTACACAACACAAAGCCCCATGTACATGTCTCTCTCTATCCTCCACACACATAGACACAAAGAATCTGTTATCATTGCCTCCGTCTCTAACATATCGCACACGCACACCGTCTGTCTCTCTCTCTCTCTCGCGAACACGCTCAACAAGGGTTTCCCCGTGAATAACTTACCGTCTACTCATCAACAGTCGTGGCAGTACGGCGAACACGAGACGTGAAAAAGAATGAATCTACACATGCTTAGACCACCTAGTATGACTACTAGGACTAGAGAAAGCCAAAAAGCGCGCCGCCATCACCCCCTCCTTGTCAGCAACGGGAAAATCTTTGTATTACACAGTCGAGAAGTCATTGTGCTAAGGCCCCACATGCCGAGGCGTTGAATAGAATGTAGATGATAATTTACGGAAGCAAGTATCGATAATACGTTTGTATCTCCATATTATATTTCTTCTTTTATAAAAAAAACCGAGTTGGTGATGATGGTACGTGTGCCATCTTGCAATATAGACCGTCTGATCTATATCTGATGGATGGAAATTAAACTAAAAGATTCCCGCACCCCTCTCCACATTTGCAGACAAGGCCTTCCCTCATTCATCCTTATCTCCAACAAACCTCATTGTTGAGCAATTAAGAAAGGAAGCCTCTGGAACAAACTGGCCTAGTGGCCGCTGCCGGCGTCGTCAATCCCCATGCCTCCGCTCAGTCCGACCACCAACCACCACCACACCCAACTCCTCTTCACCTTATCTCATATTTCTCGAGATATCATTAGTTTTTACACATGGGATTACTCCCGCAAGGGTCAATCACAACAAGTGTTTTTATAAAAAAATGCATCTTGATGTTCCATTAATGCACGGATCTTGCTAGTACTCCTACACAAGACTAAGTTGGTGATGCTGGTGTGTCTGCCATCCATCATTTCTGACCATTAGATCTACATCTAACGATTGTGAGGTGAGTTGTTGCCTTTTCTCACCAACATCCCACTTGTC
This sequence comes from Triticum timopheevii, assembly GCA_963921465.1. NCBI lineage: Eukaryota > Viridiplantae > Streptophyta > Magnoliopsida > Poales > Poaceae > Triticum > Triticum timopheevii. Next base: position 283,810,574 of record OY997262.1, read on the forward strand.
TACCAATTTGCAGAAAAACCCATAATTAGTATCTTAAAACCAACCACATTCCTCCATGACCTCACCAAAACAGCCCAAGGAATATATTATAATTGAAACATAATATACATATGTATATCAAAATTAGGGTGTTTTGTACCAAGTTTGTGAATAAGTATTATTCTAATTATGATTCGTTGCAACGGACATGAACATTGCTAGTATTTCCAACCATGTATTTTTCTTCTAGTATTCCATAGTTTCGAGTTTTCCATCAAGATATTAGTCACTCATGGTTGATATTTACTTTCAATCATGTACACATATGCACTATGTAACTAGCCTTGTTTATTGGCTTCCAAAGCTTAACTTTCACTCCTACTTACAACATGTAGAGTATTTAACAAAAAACTACCACTTTCAACCAGCCCTAGGAAGAATATATTGTACAAAAAATAGCAAAAACATACCCAAAATTTTTTAATCCACGCCAAAAACTACTACTACCTCCCTTTCAGTTTACAAGTCTTGCGCGTATACCTAGGTTGTCAATTTTATCACCCTAATATAAACTATATAGCACAAAAATTATACCTTTTGAAAGTAGAAACTCCATAGTTTATGTTGGTATATTTTTTGTAATATATGACTTGTATTAGGTTGGTCAAATTGACGACCTAGGGGTACGCGCACGCCGTGTAAAGTGAGAGAGAGAGGTAGTACCTAGTACTCCTACCGATTAGGTTCATTTAAACCCATTTATGACTGGGTTGGCCCACACGTTCGTGCTGACGAGGCAACTTAAACCAACACATTTTGTTTGACCGTTGACACGAGGGACCCACATCTGACCTTCTATCCTGTTATTCCCCCTCAAATCATTATTTTTCCTGAACATTACTTCAAACAGTTCTGATGCGTGTTCGTCGGTGGCGCCGGTGATGAGCGAGTTGGCCGCCGCTCTGCCAGACGGGCCGGACACCGCGCTGGCCTCTGCACGGGTTGGCAGGCTGGCCCGAGCGTGACTCACGAGCGAGCAAGCCGTCGCGCTGGCCTTCGCTCGAGCCAGATGGCTGGCCTGAGCGCGGCACGCGCGAGCAAGCCGCCGCGCTGCCGTGCCAATCTAGCTAGCAAACCTGCAGACAAGCAGCTGGACGGAGCTATCTTGGCTAGCTAGCAGCCGCGAGCGCCGGACGGAGCTGGCATCCGGGCTGCCGCAACATGGGCTCCGCACCGCCGGCAGTTTTGACCTCGCGTTCTGCCGACGGCGGTAGCTACGTCCCATGGCCGAGGATGACTAGGTGGATGGGCCGGAGGTAGGAGGTCACTCGAGGATTTTGGTTGGTAAGAGCATGTACAATGGTTGATAAGGTAGTCTTATCTTAAGTCTGCCACATATGCAAGTGGTAGTAGTTTCTTGGCATTTTAGTGGTTTCTTGCATTATTAGGGGTTTCTTGTAAGGAACAATGTACGTACTACTAGCGACAAAAGGCAATTCTAGGTTGCATTGTACTCCAACGAGTACTACTAGTGGTCGCAGGAGTGTATACCTCGTTTTGTGGGTTCGATCCCGACCGAACGCATGGCGGCCTTTTAAAAAAATAGTACTACTACACTTCGCTGGGAGCCAATATTTTACACGGGTAGTTTGAGTTTTGAAGTCAAACGGACATGCGGCCCCACAACCTGGGTGCACTGGACAACCTAGCCACGTGAACGGGTTTTCCTTCCCAGCATCCCGTGGCTCGCATGCTCGCCCTAGCCGCACCTCGCTTGCAGCTTCCTCATCAGCTAGTAGTAGCATATTTAAACTAGCGCCTCCCAATTAAGCCCGAGGAGCCGGAAAAGCCTGGCGGGGCATTGGGAACAATGCAATATGGCTCTGTACTCTATGTAAAGTGTTGTACTACTAGTACTCTGTAGCTTGTGGCGTTGCACGCATGGACTTCACTCCATTATCGGCTCTACTATAAAAGAAATTCCTCTTGACGTGATTTTTTTAAATGGAGGCAAAAGCTTTGCTTCATCTCATTCATAAAGAAGGAACTACTAACAAAGTTCGACGAGATCCATTACACTCCACAAATGGAAGCGAAAATCCTAGTCTCGCTGTATCAAATAACTCAAATATTCTGCCCCCACAGACCGCAGTAACTGTCGCTGATAAACAGGCTGCTAGTGTGTGCGTGAGAGGAGCGGCTGAGTAGGCCAGCTACTCCTATGTGAGAGGAGCGGCTGAATATAGCACCGAGAGTACCCACTAGGCCACTACGCAGGTGTACTTCCCCTGCATTGATAGTACAGTGATGGTTCTAGAGAACAGTAGTACCCTCCACTTCCAACTGTAGCTCCTTGGCCCTGAGATTCAAGAGTTCAAAATTGGTGCACTATACTAGACTAGACTAGACTAGAAGTACAGCACATCGCACTAATACTCATAGTTGAGAAAAGTAGTATTGGTACTGCTACAGTACGAGTACGTACTCCTCCGTCCCATAATGTAAGACATTTTTTGACACTAGTTGGCGTGTAGAAAAAATGGCAAAAACATACCCAAAATTTCTTAATCCACGCCAAAAACTACTACCTAGTGCCAAAAATTTCTTACTAGTGCTATTATTTACAGTATAATGCAATCCCATAACGTTCCATGATGCTAGTACTAGTAGTAAATAAAAGCCTCACCCCTTCGCTGAGGAACGATCTACAGTTGGAAGGGACGAGGCCCTGCGGTTACTACGCTCTTATCTCCTCCTCGCCAGTTCCCCTCCCCCCGAAGAGAAGGCAGTTCGTCGCTGCTCCCATGGATTCGCCAGGCGGTTCTCCTCCTCGTCGGGGCTGGGAGACCTTGGACGACGATCCTCTGGGAGAAATCACATGCCACTCCGACGTCCTCACCGCTGCAAGACTCGGTGCTTCCTGCACCAACTTTTTCAAGAGGCTGCTTAAACAGGCTTGGGAAAAGGCCATGCTTGTTGGTCTTCCATGCGTCCTCGAGGAGAAGGTTCTTCTATGGGACAATCCTTCGAACAGTCCACCGCTCCCTGGCCATGGTTGCACGTTGACTTCGCTAGAGTTGCCGACGTTGAGAGGTAGTCGGATTTTGTCCGATGAGCAGGTCAGTAATGGAGTTTGATCATGTAGTAGTTATTCCATTTCCATCCTGTAATTTCTCCGCTGCCCACCATCTTATATATAGGTCTGGGTCAGTGCCAACAAAGATTGGCTTGCATACCTCTGACTGGATACCACCATCATTTTGCACAACATCCACAGCAGTGCGTCCGTTCCGGTAGACCCCTTCTCCTCCATTGGGATCGGCCTTCCGGACTGGCTGGGCTTGAATACATATGATGATGCCTACATGAGATTGAAGAAGATAGCAATTGCGGACCCGCCAACAAAGCGATGCAGCTACGATGATTACTATCTCATCGCGGTGTTCGACATAAGGATTGCCATCAATGCAAGACGCAGTAATGGCAGAGGCTGGCGCATGTTGGCGGCGGCAGATTTGTACCCCTACACGTTCGAAGACGCCGTGCGCCATCTAGGCCGCATCTTCGCGGTGACAAGCCAGGGGACTTGTTTCATCTGGTTGCCATCCTACGGTACGGGAGATTACAAACGGAATGCACAAACCATCATTTGCATCCCTAACGGTACTCCATTATTTTGCAGGGACCAGTCATCCCCCGATCAAAATAAGATCGCCGATCCTGGATGTGCATTCGCATCCGCGATTCGGTCTAACCTGGAACCTTGTAGCTGACTTTGACATATTGGGATCAACTAGCTTAGCAGTCGTTACCCATGGTACCACTGATGTGCAACATGGTCACACAATCTACCACAATCGGACCGTCACCATCTACCCAGGTATTCCATTTTTGTTACCCTCTCGCCTTCTCTTTCATTGTTGTACTAGTAGTATACTTAGTACTACTAGTAGGAGTACTTTTTACCTTGGAGGACACGTATAGCTAGCTGGGCCCTTGAAGACTTGAACCCACTAGCTGCCACCATTTTTGTTTTTCCATGTCTTACTATCTCATCCACGTAGCCAAGAGTGGCTATATATAATAAGCCGGTTATTTTATTCCTCTATACCGGAGTAGTACTATTTGCTGCACAGTATTACTGACCGCCATATTTGAGCACAACATTATTATGCATGGACCTTGACTATGTACGTCACCATGTGTCAGATCTGAGATGCCGCGTGTACCAGATGAACGGCGCCGAGTTCGACCCCCGTGATGCTACATGGGTGCCGAGGAACACTTTTGGAGAGTACTCGCTTTTCATCGGGGACAGCTACCCCTTTGTGAAGCGGATGCCACCTTCCGTGCACAACACGGAAGGCCTGCCGTTCATGAAGCATGGTTGTGTCTTCATTGCGCACTGCCGGATGAACGACATGCTGGGACACGCTATCCCTGATTTATGCCGCTTCAGCTTGGATGAGTCTCCATCGTGTGGAACCGGACTAGAAAGCTGCGATAATGATTCCCGTTGCCCACCGCTATGGATCATGCCATCCATGAAGAACACCTGGGACTGGAACCTGGAGGAGGGCATGCATGTAGCCCATCTATAACGTGTAAGTGGAGTATGGTAACTGTGAATGGTAGCGCTGTGAATATATGTAGACTATTCATGCACAAATTTATCACATGAATTGGAGATGAACTTGTGTGGCATACTGGCATTTGTCCTTTAGAATTTATTACTAGTAAATGTGTTATGTGTACGTGCAACTTATGTGGTTGTTGCACGGGCTCCAACATGCTCTTTGAGAAAAAAAGGTGGCACAACTTTGGATATACGTGACGTGGCGGCATCATACAATAGCATCGTTCGCTATAGTTGTAGTACACTCCTACTAGGACGACAACTCCTATAAAACCTTGCGCTTGGCTCTTTGCCTCTTCGGGAGGTTCAATAGTTCGTACTCGTGTGAACCTTGCACTTTCCTCTTCGCCTCTTCGGAAGGTCCAACAATGATGATACTACAGTACAATATGCGTCTAGCAATCTGACACCGATTGAACTGCTGCACGTCCACCACGAGGGCGAGGGCAAGGGCGAGGGAGAGGAAGAGGGAGAGGGCGCTGTAGTCAAAACCCTCTCCTCGTCGTGCGAACCACCGCGTGCGTGGGCGAGGGAGAGGCATAGTAAGCAATCTTCTCCTCATTCGGCGAGTTGATGGGACACATCAAAGCAGCACTAGTACTAGTAGTAGTCCATACTGCGTCCTTTCCAATTAATATGGCTTAATTTGAAACGAGAAAAATACACTGGCAGTAAACGTATGTAACAATACGCTCTTTACGGTCACTATATATAGTTTTGCGTCGATTATACGATCACTAGCTCATCATAGAGCACCGTATTGCACCCTACTAACCGGCCACATAGTCGATGTGGCACTTTGTTGACTGGTTAAATTGTCACCTGGTTTCTGGGTCCCACCTGTCAGTTGGCGGAGCAAAGAAATCAGTTAAACAAAACTTTACGCAGGCGCCACACGAGTCCAACCCTTGCGCCCGAACCGCCCTGACTGTGTATGTGAGTGCATGCACGTGTCCTCCCTCGGCCTTCCAACAAAGAGTGTACATCGGCTATAAAACAAAGAGTGTAGTAGTACATGATGTACATCTACACTTCCAATGCATTTAGCCTTTAATCTAAATCAATATTGATTGACTAATGCACCAACTTGTGCTGTAGGTATAGGCTACATGCCTATCCTTAATTACAGCATGCAACAGCCTTCATTTAATCTTCTTATCTCAATGGTTGCATGCACACATAAGTCTGCTACTTTTGGGTGTTAATTATGCCCTGGTCAATGTGTAAATCTCTAAATGTACAGTCTTTCACGGACGTAGGGAGTAGGTTGAGCACTTGAGCGTGAGCGTGTGTGTTGCATCGTGTGCTGTGTGCCGCATGGGTGCGTGAGTGTTGCGTGCGTCCATGTGGAGTACGTGTGAGTGTTGCATGTTGCATGCATGCATGGGGCTTACTCCCTCCCATTGACATGTTCATATTTCAAACTTCCTCTGTTCCCTCCATATGGTGATACTCCCTCTGTTCCCAAATACTCCAGTACGGAGTAAAAGCCTCCCTCTATTCCCAAATATGGAGTATTTGTCTTTCTACAGATTTCAACAAGTGACTAGGTACGGAGCAAAATGAGTGAAGTGAGCGTAGAGGCATAGGGATACTATAGAAAGGAAATCCTCGCGATCCATCATTCACCATCTCGGTCAGAGAGAACTATTCAACTAGTCTTCGCAGTGAAGTGACAATACACGCTGCAGCAGATGGGACACGTAATTAATAAGCTGAACTAGCGTGTTGGTGTTACTAAATCAGCCTTACCCAGTACTGCCATCATGTTTGCCAGTAGAGCACGCTTCCGCAAATACGCCTACGCACCTGTGTCCTCCATTAACTAACATATGGGCCCTCTTGTGGTAGACCCACATGTCATCGGTGTAACTATTTACACTCCGGAGGACGGTGCCTATATCATGGTAGTAGTACTAGTAGAATTGAGATTTAATGCACTTACTTCCCCGTCTTCCACTCTTCTTCCTTGTCGGTGTCAAAACCGGCGGATCTCGGGTAGGGGGTCCCGAACTGTGCGTCTAGGCGGATGGTAACAGGAGACAAGGGACACGATGTTTTACCCAGGTTCGGGCCCTCTTGATGGAGGTAAAACCCTACGTCCTGCTTGATTAATATTGATGATATGGGTAGTACAAGAGTGGATCTACCACGAGATCAAGGAGGCTAAACCCTAGAAGCTAGCCTATGGTATGATTGTTGTAATGTACGTTGTGTCCTACGGACTAAAACCCTCCGGTTTATATAGACACCGGAGAGGGCTAGGGTTACACAGAGTCGGTTACAATGGTAGGAGATCTACATATCCGTATCGCCAAGCTTGCCTCCCACGCCAAGGAAAGTCCCATCCGGACACGGGATGGAGTCTTCAATCTTGTATCTTCATAGTCTTGGAGTCCGGCAGACGATGATAGTCTGGCTGTCCGGACACCCCCTAGTCCAGGACTCCCTCAGTAGCCCCCAAACTAGGCTTCAATGACGATGAGTCCAGCGCGTATATAGTCTTCGGCGTTGCAAGGCGGGTTCTCCCTTTAAGTTCCATGTACCTGCCGAACAGTGTCTGGCTTCCTCATAAATGTTGTGCTTCTTGGCTTCTACGCCCAATAATGGCCTTCTTCCATGCGTCGCACAAATGCGAAAAGCCAGGGTGTCTTTTATGTTTCACCCCCTAGTCGTGCAAGTCATCCGCCTACAAAAGAGGCAAAAATCCAGATCCAAATCACACCATCCTCCTTCCGCGAATATTCATCGGAGTGCCTTTGACCCAAAAATCCATTCCATCATGGACCGTCGGCGCGGCTCCTCTTCTCGCGCTCCCAGCCCACTGCCAGGAGATTGGAGGAGATGCTCTGTTCCACACAACGAGCTAGTGAAGCTCCAAGCGGGGGGATATCTCCCCCCGGCCTTCATGGTCCCGGTTCGAGCCGGGCTGGCCACCTACCAAGGTGGGAAGCAAGCGGAGGCTGCCCCAAATCCCAACAAAGGGGAGCGGGTATGCTTCGTCCCCTATCTGATAAGGGGACTCGGATTTCCGATACATCCGTTCCTCCGCGGGCTCCTGGAGTTCTACGGACTCCAGCTCCATCACCTTACACCCGCCTCTGTCCTGCATATCGCGGGTTACGTAGCTCTTTGCGAGCTATTCCTGGGCATCGAGCCCCATTTTGCACTGTGGAAGAGGTTGTTCTGCCTCGTACCCCATTCTCATGAGGGATCTATATATCAAGTGGGCGGCGCCGAAGTATGGCGCATTGCCGGGACCGGATATCCATCCGGAACCCCTAAGAAGGCGTCCGAAGACTGGCCTTCGGAATGGTTTTACATAGAAGACGCTCCGCTGCTGGACCCAGTCCGGGTCGGCCTCCCGGAGTTCAGTGCTGCTCCTCTGAAGAAACGCCTTAGTTGGCGCCCGCGGAGCCCCCAATTGGAGGAAGACAAGAGCGTCCATTATCTGATGGGCCGAATAAGATTATTAGCCCATTCCGGGTTGACCATGATTGGAGTCATGGCAACATGCATCCTGCAGGGGGTACAACCATTGCAATACGGGGGCCACCCCATGTGGGATTTCAACGGGGAAGACGATGCCACCCGCCATGGCCGCAAAGGGCCGGATTCGACCGAGGATCTGGTGCAGATCCTGTCCGGCCTGTACAAGGGGGAGAAGGAGGACTTCCTTCGAACGAACCCCTTGAATGGGTTTTCCATGAATAACCCTCGGGGCTGGGTAAGCGAACACTTTTAAGGGCTCAACCCATGCTTTCAAAGTTTAAGCTTCTTACATTATGTCTTCGGCGCAGGAACTGCGCCGGATTGTGGAGGACATCGTAAGTCCAGCTCCGCAACCCGAGGATCCAGAGAGATCCCAGGATCTGGCCTCCGAAGAGGATCCGGATATCAAGGTGGAGCTGATCGACGGGGTGTTCCACCAGCTCAGCATGGATAATGCTTTAGTCGCCATTACGGCGGACTACCCCGGATTATATTCGGCTTTCCAGGTGACTGTGACCGAGGTCCGGACACCATTATCTCTTCCTTGCCCATTTCTGACCTTCGCGAACGATGGTGTTTTACAGGAAGCGCCTTCAAGGCGGGAAGCCGGGCCCGCGGCGGCTGACCAACAAAGGCCAGTCCGGACCAGCAGGCGGAAAAGGAGCACGGCACGGACTGAAATGTCGCCGCAAAGGTATAGCTCGTATTAAATATTCAGAGCAACGTTCCTAGGAAGCGTCTGAGTGCTCATGATCTTTGTAGGAGAAAAAGCGCCCGCCAGACTGCGAGCGTAGATGTTGCCGATCCGACCTATACCAGCCAGGCTCCAGCGCCCGGTCTGGAGGGGGAGGCAAGCGCAAGGCGCGGGCCGGATACTCCTCCAACGGAGGATGCCGACAGACTGTCTGCCACCAAGTCTAAGGTGGAGAGCGCCATGAACCACAGGCACCGCCGGACAGTATTTCATGAAGCGTGCTTCTCCCATGAGGCGTTGAACGCCTTTAACGCGGGGGACGCGCACCTCCGTGCTGCTCAAGATGGTTTTACCAGAGCCACGGAGCAGTATGTAAAAGACATACGGGTAAGGGAATTTAATGGTTATATATGCCAGTAGCCCCCGAGACTTAAAGTAGTTATGTTAACTGATTTAAGGATCATTTGAAACGCAGGGTCTTACCGAGAAGAATACCCAGCTGTCTCAGGAGCTGCAAGAATGCAAGGCCCAACTTGAGGCCGCACTTGCTGCCGCAGGAGGAAACACAGAGGCCCCTCCTGATAACACATTTGTTTAAATATAAGCGCTGTGCGGCGTGCGCGCAAGTCTAATAATGACATTGCAGGTGCTGCCGGACAAGATCCGGACAGGCAGGAACTGCTGCGCCAGCTGAAGGCCGGCGAGAGGGTGCTGAATAGAGTACAGCAGGAAAGGAACAGGCTCCAAGATGCCCACGCCCGGCTTGGAGAAGAGCTGAAAGGCGTTCGGGTCGAGCTGTCCGGCTCCGTTAAGGAGAATCAGCGGCTTCGTCGCGGCATCTATAGTAAGTGCTTGAGCGAACTCCTTTGAAAAGAAGAGTTCGGCGAGGAAGTCAATTGACAGAATATGTCTTATAGGTATACTCACAGGTTGCCCTGCGGAGGAGATGCCCATATCAACGGGTGATCAACTTCCCGAGCTGTTGCAACTGCTCGAACGAGTTCGGCAAGCGATGAGCGGCGTCGTCCAGGCATTATGGCCAGCCTTCTCCCTACCCGAGGGCCTTGGGGAGCTTGCGGAAAAGCTCCAGGGAGTGCGGCAGTGCCTCCATTTATGGAAGATTTTGGCTTGCCGCCAAGGTGCCAGGGAGGCTTGGGCCATGGTGAAGACGCGGTACAAGAAGGCGGATCCCAACCACATGGCCGAGGTTGGACCGGTGGGGCCCGATGGGAAGGAGATCCCTGTGAGTTTAGTATACAGCCAAGTAGAGTTGGCTGCTAAATTTTCCCAACGGGACTGTAAGTTGGACAGCCTGTTAGACGGGATTGAGGAGGAATACAATCAGTAATTTTGACAATGTATTTTAAAATGACATGTGAAATGCTCTCTAGCCGGATTGTAGATCGTTTGTCTTTGCCAACCTTTTCGCTTCGACCTCGGGACCCTAGAGTCTGGAGTGTGTCCGAATACCTTTTTGGTTAAGAAACAACCGGGTATGCATGGAGACCAGGTGTAGGGGTCATTAGTGCTTTATCAGAAAAGTGCCCAACTAGTTATGTTATATTACATGGTTAGTAAGAAACATCTTCCAGGGAGAATAGTTCCGTTAAGGGTTCCTTTCCCTGGGAGGCATGCCCTAAAGTGCATGTCCGGACTACGAAAAAAGCAGAAAAACATCTGGGGGCAGATAAATAGGTAGGTAAAAAATCATCTTTCAAGTCACCGACCGAATATTCCCTTAAGAACGCTAGCTTTCGGCTTCACCCAGTCTGAGGTACACATCCGGCTGACCCGGCAGTAACAATCGCAGAGGTGCTCCCTTTACCTCCTAGCCGAACAATCGGGAACATAGGGGTAAGCACAGGAGCCAGGCAACCCAGCTTGGCCAAAATTTAAGTCATATTGATGCATATAATGGTGAGTAAAAGGTACATGTGGAAGCTTGACACATGTGCTAGGCGTGAAGCCCTTACAATTGAGCTTCTTGAAAAGAAGCCCCCAGGTATAATGAGTGCGAATGGCACGTCAAGTGTGTGCGAACAATGCGCAAGTGGGCCCTTAAGGGCTTTTTATGAAAAAAGGTTAAGAGAAGAAAGAGAAACAAAGTGCAGCTGGAGTGTAAAAAATTTGGACAGGGGAAGGGGACGAACTCTTAGTCCGGCGCTAGGCGTAGAATCTTTGGAGGCGGGCTGCGTTCCATGGGTTCGGCTCGAGTCGGTTTTCCGATGCATTTTGAAGACGGTACGCCCCGCCGGTCAGGACTTGGTCGATAATGAAGGGGCCCTCCCATTTGGGCTTGAGCTTGTCCTTTTTCTTGTCCGGCAGGCGTAGAACTAGTTCGCCAACGTTGTAAGTCTTGGCCCGTACTTCTCTGCTTTGATATCTTCGAGCCTGCTGCTGATAAAATGCGGAACGAGCCTTGGCGATGTCGCGTTCCTCCTCCAATGCGTCCAAGCTGTCCTGCCGATCCAGCTCGGCTTCTCGTTCTTCGTACATGCGCACTTGAGGTGAGTCATGAATGATGTCGTAGGGCAAAACTGCCTCTGCGCCGTATACCATAAAAAATGGTGTGAATCCGGTAGTACGGTTGGGCGTTGTCCGCAGCCCCCAGAGTATGGAGTCGAGCTCCTCTACCTAGTGCGTGTCGGATTTCGTAAGTGACCGCACTAGTCTGGGTTTAATGCCGCTCATTATTAGACCATTTGCTCGTTCCACTTGACTGTTGGTTTCGGGGTGATAGACAGTAGCGTAATCGAGCTTAACGCCCATGTTTTTGCACCATGACTTAACCTCGTCGGCCGTGAAGTTTGTGCCGTTGTCGGTGATGATGCTGTGGGGGACACCGTAACGGTGTACAACCCCGGATATAAAGTCTATCACTGGTCCGGACTCTGCCGTTTTGACCGGTTTGGCCTCTATCCATTTGGTGAATTTATCCACCATGACCAATAGGTACCTTTGCTTGTGGGTTCCCCCTTTAAGGGGTCCAACCATATCAAGCCCCCAGACCGTGAACGGCCAGGTAATGGGTATAGTTTTGAGGGCGGTGGGTGGCATATGGCTCTGATTAGCAAAGAGATGACAACCGACGCATCTCTGGACTAAGTCCTGGGCATCTGCCTGGGCCGTCGGCCAATAAAATCCTGTACGGAATGCCTTTCCTACAAGGGCCCGGGCTGCTGCGTCGTGTCCGCCTAGTCCGGCATGAATTTCAGCCAGGAGGTTTCGCCCTTCCTCTTCGGAGATACACCTTTGAAGGACTCCGGTTGTACTTTTCTTGTAAAGTTCTCCCTCGTGGACCTTGTAGGCTTTTGATCGCCGGACTATGCAGCGGGCCTCATTTTGGTCTTCGGGAAGTTCCTGCCTAAGCAAGTAGGCAAGGAATGGCTCTGTCCACGGGGCGATTACTGCCATTATGTCGTGGGCTGAAGGTGTTATGTCATCGGCTGAATCGCCGATTGGCACGGTTGTTTCCGGTTTGTCTTTTCCGGACTCCCCTTCCCATAGTACGGATGGCTTGAAGAGCTGTTCCAGGAAGATATTTAGAGGGACAGCGTCACGTTTTGCGCCAATGCGTGCCAGTACGTCGGCTGCTTGGTTATTATCTCGGGCTACGTGATGGAATTCAAGTCCTTCAAACCGAGCTGACATTTTTAGGACAGCGTTGCGATATGCTGCCATTTTTGGATCCTTGGCGTCAAAGTCTCCGTTTATTTGGGATATTGCAAGGTTTGAATCCCCGCGCACCTCTAGGTGTTGAATGCCAATGGAGATTGCCATCCGGAGACCATGTAGAAGGGCCTCGTATTCGGCTGCATTGTTGGAGTCCGTGTACATTATTTGAAGTACGTATTGGACTGTGTCCCCGGTTGGGGATGTCAAGACGACGCCAGCCCCCAGCCGGCCAACATTTTGGAGCCGTTGAAGTGCATAGTCCAATTGGAGTATGCGCCGTACTCTTTAGGGAGTTCGGCTTCGGTCCATTCAGCGACAAAGTCAGCCAAAACTTGTGACTTTATAGCTCGTCGAGGTTTGTAGGTTATATCGAATGGTAGGAGCTCAATGGCCCATTTTGCAATCCTGCCCGTTGCGTCGCGGTTGTTTATAATGTCATTGAGTGGTACTTCGGAGGCCACTGTTATCGAACACTCTTGAAAGTAGTGTCGGAGCTTCCGGGATGCCATGAACACCGCGTACGCTATCTTTTGATAGTGCGGGTAACAGGACTTGCAGGGGGTTAACACAGTGGATACATAGTACACTGGTTTTTAAAGAGGGAATTTATGCCCTTCTGTCTCTCGTTCAACGACGAGTACCGCGCTTAGAACTTGATGTGTTGCTGCGATGTATAACAACATAGGTTCGCCTAGGTTTGGCGTAGCTAGGACCGGATTTGTTGCCAATATGGCCTTTATTTCTTCGAGTCCGGCAATGGCGGCATCCGTCCACTCGAAGTGTTCGGTGCGCCTAAGGAGGCGATAAAGGGGCAGTGCCTTTTCTCCCAAGCAGGAGATAAAACGGCTTAGAGCTGCCATGCATCCGGTCAATTTTTGTATCTGTTTGAGGTCTTTTGGAATATCCAACTGTGACAGAGCTCAGATCTTGGCCGGGTTCGCTTCAATTCCTCTACCGGATACAATGAAGCCCAGCAGCTTTCCGGCTGGTACGCCGAAAATGCATTTTTTCAGATTCAGCTTGATGTCATATGCTCCGAGGTTGTTGAATGTGAGCCTCAAATCGTCTACTAGAGTTTCGACGTGTTTGGTTTTGATGACTACGTCGTCTACGTATGCCTCAACTGTTTTGCCGATCTGGGTGGCCAGACATGTTTGAATCTTGCGCTGATATGTTGCGCCGGCGTTTTTAAGTCCGAAGGGCATCGTGTTGAAGCAGAATGGTCCGTATGGAGTGATGAATGTCGTTGCGGCTTGGTCTGCTTCCGCCATCTTGATTTGATGGTAGCCAGAGTATGCATCGAGGAAGCACAATGAATCGTGCCCTGCGGTAGCATCGATAATTTGGTTGATGCAGGGGAGGGGGAAGGGATCCTTTGGGCAAGCCTTATTGAGGTCTTTAAAATCGACGCATAGGCGCCAAGATTTGTCCTTCTTTGGTACCATTACCAGATTTGCTAGCCAATCTGGATGTTTGATGTCTTTGATGAATCCGGCTTCCAATAGTTTGGCTAGCTCTTCTCCCATTGCCTGTCTTTTGGGTTCGGAAAATCGTCGAAGAGCCTGTTTGACCGGCTTGAATCCTTTTAGGATGTTTAGGCTGTGTTCTGCCAATCTGCGTGGGATTCCGGGCATATCCGAAGGATGCCATGCAAAAATGTCCCAATTTTCCCGAAGGAATTCTCGCAGTGCGGCGTCTACCTCGGGGTTCAATTGTGCCCCAATGGAGGCCGTCTTTGTTGGGTCCGTTGGATGGACCTGGAATTTTACTATTTCATCTGCTAGTTTGAAGGAGGTGGACTTGGATCTTTTATCGAGTATCACATCGTCCCTATTCACCGTAGAGCGCAGCGCAGTGAGTTCTTCTGCTGGTAGGGCTTCGGATAGTGCCTCCAGGGCTAGTGCGGCTGTCTTGTTTTCGGCGCGGAGTGCTATGTCCGGATCACTAACGAGAGTGATTATTCTGCCGGGCCTGGGCATTTTGAGCTTCATGTACCCGTAATGGGGTACGGCTTGGAAAATTGTGAATGCCTCTCGTCCTAATATAGCGTGATATCCGCTGTTGAACGGGGCCACTTGGAACGTGACTTCTTCGGATCTGTAATTGTCTGGCGAGCTGAACACCACATCGAGTGTGATTTTTCCAGTGCAGCGCGCTTCCCGGCTAGGGATTATTCCTCTGAAGGTTGTGCTGCTTCGCTCAATACGGCTCCAGTCTATTTCCATTTTTTGAAGAGTTTCCTCGTAGATGTTGTTTAGTCCGCTGCCACCATCCATGAGGACCTTTGTAAGTCGAAATCCGTCCACTATGGGACTAAGCACCAGTGCGGCTGGTGCTCGGGCTGTTCGGAATTTAGGTTCGTCGCTGGCGTTGAAGGTGATGGCTGTGTCGCTCCATGGATTTGCTGTTGCTACTTGGTAGACTTCGGCGAGGCCGCGGATTGTTCGTTTTCGCATATTATTTGATGCGAAGGTCTCGAAGACTGTTGATACCGTACCGGTATTGTTGGAGTGGTTTTCCGGGGCTAGAAGCTCCTCGCCACTTTTGGCCACCTGTCGTAATATCCAACATGCTCGAAGGCTATGTGTTGGGACGGCGCCCTCTGTACTGTGAAGCTTACAGGGTCCGCTGAGCCATCCCTCCAGTACGGTTCCATGCCCTCTATGGGGTTTTTGCTTTTTGTTTTTTGTATCTGGGGCCTGAGTATGATGCACCCTTTTGTTGCGGACTAGGGTTGTATTCGGGGCCGGATTGTCCCAAAACTGGTTTTCGGTTTTCCGGAAACTCTCCATCGCACAGTACTTTTGTACTATGGACGCCAGATCGGTGAAGCATGTAACTTTACGACGGCTGATGGCGTTCAATATTCCCTTGTCCGTGCAATTATTGCAAAAGATTGAGATTGCGTTTTCCTCTCGGCAGTCCTTTATCCTGTCCATAACCAGGAGGAATCTGGCCCAGTAGTGATGTACTGTTTCAGCGGGCTCTTGCCGTATTAGAGATAGATCGCATATGTCTGGGCGGGTGGGTGGAATAAAATCCGGATCCCTACCCATCTCGGGGCTTAAAGGCCGTGAAGTTTCCAAATTTGGAAGCTTGGATTGCTGGACGTTGTCTAACGAGTCCGGTCCGATGCCTGACTTTAAGTTCAGTGCTCGATCGAAGTCCGTTCCTCCGCCGGAAATCCGGCATGGAGGGTTCGGGAGCCCGGACTTGACTAGTTTTCAATATAGGAGAGGAGTCACCATATTGTTCCTCTACCACTGTGACGTGGTGGGTGACCTGGGGAGAGTTAATCTCTCTCAGATCGGTTTTAAGCCCAATCTGATTGTAGTCCGTAGCGACTCCCAGGGCGGCAATGCGATCCAAGAGCTCGTTGACAGACGAGAGCTCTATCGGATCCAGCCGCTCGGCAAATTCCGAGCTGACGTGAAGATTGCTTTTGATGACTTGAGAAGTCATTGTCGAAGCAGTGGCCGGACAGGCGGTCATAAGAAAACCACCTGGCCGGATAGTTTGGCCGGCGGCCAAGGCCACTTTGGCGAAAATACCATCCTTGAAGACGGGTGGAGGCATCCTTCCTATCGGTGACGACACAGAGGAACTCTCAATGAAAGCACCAATGTCGGTGTCAAAACCGGCGGATCTCGGGTAGGGGGTCCCGAACTGTGTGTCTAGGCGGATGGTAACAGGAGACAAGGGACATGATGTTTTACCCAGGTTCGGGCCCTCTTGATGGAGGTAAAACCCTACGTCCTGCTTGATTAATATTGATGATATGGGTAGTACAAGAGTGGATCTACCACGAGATCAAGGAGGCTAAACCCTAGAAGCTAGCCTATGGTATGATTGTTGTAATGTACATTGTGTCCTACCGACTAAAACCCTCCGGTTTATATAGACAGCGGAGAGGGCTAGGGTTACACAGAGTCGGTTACAATGGTAGGTGATCTACATATCCGTATCGCCAAGCTTGCCTCCCACACCAAGGAAAGTCCCATCCAGACACGGGACGGAGTCTTCAATCTTGTATCTTCGTAGTCTTGGAGTCCGGCGGACGATGATAGTCCGGCTGTCCGGACACCCCCTAGTCCACGACTCCCTCATTCCTCCTCTCTTCTTCTTCCTCCTCTCTTCCCCATCGTTGGCCGCACACCATTTACGCCCGCTCACTGCTCGCTCGCCCGCGCCATCTTCCTTGGTAGCTCGCGCGTACCATATCCCCCCGCTCACTGCTCGGCCACACGAGGAGAAGCTTCTTCGCTCGCCCGCCCGAATCCACTTCCCCGCTGGCTCGCAGGCACCGAAAACCCCAATGGTAGAACCGACTGACACGTAGAGCCGCGATTGGAATTCCCTCCCTGATGTTCTCTTGGAGCAGATCTGTAGTCGTATGGACCTACTCAGCACCGTCCGTCTGGCCACATGCTCGGTGTCTTTGTACCGTCTACTCGTCTGCAACCGGCCGGCTCTTTTCAAGACACCCTGCTTGCTGAGGCCCGATCCTCGCAGGTGGCCCATACACCGACTTGACGATCCTATGGAGGTTGCCATGGTGCCCCTCGACATGCTACCACTACCCGTCCACCTGTCCTTCATGCGCGACCACTACTGGGCAGGCATGAAGGCCAACTAGATCGTCCTCATCCACCACACCGGTAGTCCGTGGCGTCTCGTGGATATCTAGACCCAGCGAGAGATCACCCTTCCATTGTTGGATACTGCCGACATCGAGCCTCGCGGCCCGCCGGACACTCCTGCCTACTACGCACGAGACGCGTCAAGCTTTTGGCTCGACCTCTGTTTGCAGAAAGTTGTAATCTGCGAAGTGCCCACACCATCAGAAGACTACATGGATTACAAGCTCATTGCCTTGTTCAACATGGGATTAGTCTATCTGGAATCCGGTCGCCATGCATGGTTATGGCTCATCATCAATCCTGTTGAGGCAACATTTCTGTCTGATGCTATAGTGCATGATGGCATCGTTTACGCGGTCGACGCACAGATTGGCTGCCTATACTGGTGGAATCTATCGTCGTGTAATTGTTCTATCTCATCTCATCTTTACCTTATGAATACGACTGCCTGTTCATTTGTTACAAATTTAGAATGCATAGCATGTCTATAACCACATCATTGCTACATGTTCCTCTCATTTCCTAGATTTTTATGACCACACATGTTATTGTTAGAGTTGATATGAGAACAATTGGCATCTAATGATTGTTAGAATACATATTATGAGCATAACATCATGATTGCTATATGTTACTCTCGTTTACTAGATTTTTATAACAACGCATGTTATTGCTTAGAGTTGATATGAGAATAGTAGTAGTAAGTGCTATGGTAGAATATGAGTAGGCGCTGTCATAGCTGTTTTCCTCTCATTGTTACATGATGTTTGAACAATGACATGCTGCTAGAATATGAAAGCCATTGGCTTACTTTTTTAACTTGGGGTATGATTATGACCACGACATTGCAATTCTCTGTCTATGATATGTGTCACTGTTATAATAATCTCAATTCCACACATACTCTGAACATGATTGTTTATTTTTGTCCTTTTGGTCTCCAATTTGAATTTTGCAGCAGACGCAAAAGGCTGGTGTCGGTGTCAAAACCGGCGGATCTCGGGTAGGGGGTCCCGAACTGTGCGTCTAGGCGGATGGTAACAGGAGACGAGGGACACGATGTTTTACCCAGGTTCGGGCCCTCTCGATGGAGGTAAAACCCTACGTCCTACTTGATTAATATTGATGATATGGGTAGTACAAGAGTGGATCTACCACGAGATCAAGGAGGCTAAACCCTAAAGCTAGCCTATGGTATGATTGTTGTAATGTATATTGTGTCCTACGGACTAAAGCCCTCCGGTTTATATAGACACCGAAGGAGTCTAGGGTTACACAGAGTCGGTTACAATGGTAGGAGATCTATATATCCGTATCGCCAAGCTTGCCTTCCACGCCAAGGAAAGTCCCATCCGGACACGGGACGGAGTCTTCAATCTTGTATCTTCGTAGTCTTGGAGTCCGGCGGACGACGATAGTCCGGCTGTCCGGACACCCCCTAGTCCAGGACTCCCTCAGTAGCCCCCGAACCAGGCTTCAATGACGATAAGTCCAACGCGTATATAGTCTTCGGCGTTGCAAGGCGGGTTCTCCCTTCAAGTTCCATGTACCTGCCGAACAGTGTCCGGCTTCATCATAAATACTGTGTTTCTTGGCTTCTACGCCCAATAATGGCCTTCTTCCACGCGTCGCACGAATGCGAAAAGCCAGGGTGTCTTTTATGTTTCACCCCCTAGTCGTGCGAGTCATCCGCCTACAAAAGAGGCAAAAATCCAGATCCAAACCACACCATCTTCCTCCCGCGAATACTTTATCGGAGCGCCCTTGACCTAGAAATCCATTCCATCATGGACCGTCAACGCGGCTCCTCTTCTCGCGCTCCCAGCCCACCGCCAGGGGATTGGAGGAGGTGCTCTATTCCACACAACGAGCTAGCGAAGCTCCAAGCGGGGGGATATCTCCCTCCGGCCTTCATGGTCCCGGTTCGAGCCGGGCTGGTCACTTATCAAGGTGGGAGGCAAGCGGAGGCTACCCAAAGTCCCAATAAAGGGGAGTGAGTATGCTTCGTCCCTTATTTGATAAGGGGACTCGGATTCCCAATACATCCGTTCCTCCGTGGGCTCCTGGAGTTCTACGGACTCCAGCTCCACCACCTTACGCTCGCCTCTGTCCTGCATATCGCGGGCTATGTAGCTCTTTGCGAGCTATTCCTGGGCATTGAGCCCCATTTTGCATTGTGGAAGAGGCTGTTCTGCCTCGTACCCCATTCTCACGAGGGGTCCATATATCAAGTGGGCGGCGCCGAAATATGGCGCATTGCCGGGACCGAATACCCATCCGGTACTCCCAAGAAGGCGTCCGAAGACTGGCCTTCAGAGTGGTTTTATATAGGAGACGCTCCGCTGCCGGACCCAGTCCGGATTGGCCTCCCAGAGTATAGTGCTGCTCCTCTGAAGAAACGCCTCAGCTGGCGCCCACGGAGCCCCCGATTGGAGGAAGACAAGAGCGTCCATTTCTTGATGGACCGAATAAGATTACTGGCCCACTCCGGTTTGACCATGATTGGAGTCATGGCGACATGCATCATGCGGGGGGTACAGCCATTACAACACAGAGGCCACCCCATGTGGGATTTCAACGGGGAAGACGATGCCACCCGTCATGGCCGTGAAGGGCCGGATTCGACCGAGGATCTGGTGCAGATCCTGTCCAGCCTGTACAAGGGGGAGAAGGAGGACTTCCTTCGAACGAACCCTTTGAATGGGTTTTCCATGAACAACCCTAGGGGCTGGGTAAGCAAACACTTTTAAGGGCTCAACCCATGCTTTCGAAGTTTAGGATTCTTACATTATGTCTTCGGCGCAGGATCTACGTCGGACTGTGGAGGACATGGTAAGTCCCGCTCCGCAACCCGAGGATCCAGAAAGATCCCTGGATCCGGCCTCCGAAGAGGATCCGGACATCAAGGTGGAGCTGATCGACGGGGTGTTTCACCAGCTCAGCATGGACAATGCTTTGGTCGCCATTACGGCGGACTACCCCGGACTGTATCCGGCTTCCCAGGTGACTGTGACCGAGGTCCGGACACCATTATCTCTTCCTTGCCTATTTATGACCTTCGCGAACGATGGTGTTTTACAGGAAGCGCCCTCAGGGCGGGAAGCCGAGCCCGCGGCGGCTGACCAACAAAGGTCAGTCTGGACCAGCAGGCCGAAAAGGAGCACGGCACGGACTGAAACGTCGCCGCAAAGGTATAGCTCATATTTAAATTTTCAGAGCAACATTCCTAGGAAGCGTCTGAGTGCTCATGATCTTTATAGGAGAAAAAGCGCTCGCCGGACTGCGGGCGCGGAAGTTGCCGATCCAACCTATACCAGCCAGGCTCCAGCGCCCGGCCTGGAGGGGGAGGCAAGCGCAAGACGCGGACCGGATCCTCCTCCAACGGAGGACACCGACAGACTGTCCGCCACCAAGTCTGAGGTGGAGAGCGCCATGAACCATAGGCGCTGCCGGACAGTATTTCGTGAAGCGTGCTTCTCCCCTGAGGCATTGGACGCCTTTAACGCAGGGGACGCGCACCTCCGTGCCGCTCAAGATGGTTTTACCAGAGCCACGGAGCAGTATGTGAAAGACATACGGGTAAGGGAATTTTAATGGTTATATATACCAGTAGCCCCCGAGACTTAAAGTAGTTATGCTAACTGATTTAAGGATCATTTGAAATGCAGGCTCTTACCGAGAAGAATGCCCAGCTGTCTCAGGATCTGCAAGAATGCAAGGCCCAACTTGAGGCCGCACTTGCTGCCGCGGGAGGAGACGCAGAGACTCCTCCTGGTAACACATTTTTATTAATAAATATAAGCACTGTGCAGCGTGCGCGTAAGTCTAATAGTGACATTGCAGGTGCCGCCGGACAAGATCCGGACAGGCAAGAATTACTACGCCAGCTAAAGGCCGGCGAGAGGGTGCTGAATAGGGTGCAGCAAGAAAGGAACAAGCTCCAGGATGCCAACGCCAAGCTCGAAGAAGAGCTGAAAGGCGCTCGAGCCGAGCTGTCCAGCTCCGTTAAGGAGAATCAGCGGCTTCGTCGCGGCATTTATAGTAAGTGCTTGAGCGGACTCCTTTGAAAAGAAGAGTTTGGCGAGGAAGTAAATTGACATAATATGTCTTGTAGGTATACTCACAGGTCGCCCTGCGGAGGAGATGCCCATATCAACGGGTGATCAACTTCCCGAACTGTTGCAACTGCTCGAACGAGTTCGGCAGGCAATGAGCAGCGTCGTCCAGGCTTTATGGCCAGCCCTCTCCCTACCCGAGGGCCTTGGGGAGCTTGCGGAGAAGCTTCAGGGAGTGCGGCAGCGCTTCCGTTTGTGGAAGATTTCGGCTTGCCGTCAAGGTGCCAAGGAGGCTTGGGCCATGGTGAAGACGCGTTACAAGAAGGCGGATCCCAACCACATGGCCGAAGTTGGACCGGTGGGGCCCGATGGGAAGGAGATCCCTGTGAGTTTAGTATACAGCCAAGTAGAGTTGGCTGCTAAATTTTCCCAACGGGACTGTAAGTTAGACAGCCTGTTAGACGGGATTGAGGAGGAATACAATCAGTAAATTTGACAATGTATGTTTTCCTTTAAAGTGACATGCGAAATGCCTTCTAGCCAGATTGTAGATCGTTTGTCTTTGCCGACCTTTTCGCTTCAACCTCGGGACCCTAGAGTCCGGAGTGTGTCCGAATACCTTTTTGGTTAAGAAACAACCGGGGTATGCATGGAGACCAGGCGTAGGGGTCATTAGTGCTTTATCAGACAAGTGCCCAACTAGTTATGTTATATTACATGGTTAGTAAGAAACATCTTCCAGGGAGAATAGTTCCGTTAAGGGTTCCTTTCCCTGGGAGGCATGCCCTAAAGTGCATGTACGGACTGCGAAAAAAGCAGAAAAACATCTGGGGGCGGATAAATGAGTAGGGCAAAAATCATCTTTTAAGTCACCGACCGAATATTCCCTTAAGAACGCTAGCTTTCGGCTTCACCCAGTCTGAGGTACACATCCGGCTGACCCAGCAGTAACAATCACAGAGGTGCTCCCTTTACCTCCTAGCCGAACAATCGGGAACGTAGGGGTAAGCACAGGAACCAGGCAACCCAGCTTGGCCAAAACTTAAGTCATATCAATGCATATAATGGTGAGTAAAAGGTGCATGTGGAAGCTTGACACATGTGCTGGACATGAAACCCTTATAATTGAGCTTCTAGAAAAGAAGCCCCCAGGTATAATGAGTGCGGATGGCACATCAAGTGTATGCAAACAATGCGAAAGTAGGCCCTTAGGGGCTTTTTAGTAAAAAGGTTATGAGAAGAAAGAGAAATAAAAGACAGCCGAAGTGTAAAAATTTGAACGGAGGAAGGGGACGAACTCTTAGTCTGGCGCTAGGCATAGAATCTTCGGAGGCGGGCTGCGTTCATAGGGTTCGGCTCGAGTCGGTTATCCGACGCATTTCGTAGACGGTACGCTCTGCCGGTCAGGACTTGATCGATAATGAAGGGCCCCTCCCATTTGGGCTTGAGCTTGTCCTTTTTCTTGTCCGGCAGGCGTAGAACTAGTTCACCAACGTTGTAAGTCTTGGCCCGTACTTCTCTGCTTTGATATCTTCGGGCATGCTGCTGATAGAATGCGGAACGAGCCTTGGCGACGTCGCGTTCTTCCTCCAATGTGTCCAAGCTGTCCTGCCGATCCAGCTCGGCCTCTCTTTCTTCGTACATGCGCACTCGAGGTGAGTCATGAATAATGTCGCAGGGCAGGACTGCCTCTACGCCGTAGACCATAAAAAATGGTTTGAATCCAGTAGTGCGGTTAGGCATTGTCCGCAGCCCCCAGAGTACGGAGTCGAGCTCCTCGACCCAGTGCGTGTCAGATTTAGTAAGTGACCGCACTAGTCTGGGTTTAATGCCGCTCATTAATAGACCATTTGCTCGTTCCACTTGACCGTTGGTTTGAGGGTGATAGACTGAAGCGTAATCGAGCTTGATGCCCATATTTTTGCACCATGACTTAACCTCATCGGCTGTGAAGTTCATGCCGTTGTCGGTGATGATGCTGTGGGGGACTCCGTAACGGTGTACTACCCAGATATAAAGTCTATCACTGGTCCGGACTCTGCCGTTTTGACCGGTTTGGCCTCTATCCATTTGGTGAATTTATCCACCATGACCAATAGGTACCTTTGCTTGTGGGTTCCCCCTTTAAGGGGTCCAACCATATCAAGCCCCCAGACCACGAACGACCAGGTAATGGGTATAGTTTTGAGGGCGGTGGGCGGCATATGGCTCTGATTAGCAAAGAGCTGACAACCAACGCATTTCTGGACTAAGTCCTGGGCATCTGCCCAGGCCGTCGGCCAATAAAATCCTGTACGGAATGCCTTTCCTACAAGGGCCCGGGCTGCTGCATGGTGTCCGCCTAGTCCGGCATGAATTTCAGCCAGGAGGTTTCGCCCTTCCTCTTCGGAGATACACCTTTGAAGGACTCCGGTTGTACTTTTCTTATAAAGTTCTCCCTCATGGACCTTGTAGGCTTTCGATCGCCGGACTATGCAGTGGGCCTCGTTTTGGTCTTCGGGAAGTTCCTGCCTAAGCAAGTATGCTAGGAATGGTTCTGTCCACGGGGCAATTACTGTCGTTATGTCGTGGGCTGAAGGTGTCATGTCATCGGCCGAATCGCCGATTGGCGCGGTTTTTTCCGGTTTGTCACTTCCGGGCTCCTCTTCCCATAGTACGGATGGCTTGAAGAGCCGTTCCAGGAAGATATTTGGAGGGACAGCGTCACGTTTCGCACCGATGCGTGCCAGTACGTCGGCCGCTTGGTTATTATCTCGGGCTATGTGATGGAATTCGAGTCCTTCAAACCGGGCTGACATTTTTCGGACAGCGTTGCGATATGCTGCCATTTTCGGATCCTTGGTGTCAAAGTCTCCATTTATTTGGGATATTGCAAGGTTTGAATCCCCGCGCACCTCTAGGCGTTGAATGCCCATGGAGACTGCCATCCGGAGACCATGTAACAGGGCCTCGTATTCGGCTGCGTTGTTGGAGTCCGTGTACATTATTTGAAGTACATACTGGACTGTGTCCCCTGTTGGGGACGTCAATACGACGCCAGCCCCCAGTCCGGCCAACATTTTAGAGCCGTCGAAATGCATAGTCCAATTGGAGTATGCGCCGTACTCTTTAGGGAGTTCGGCTTCGGTCCATTCGGCGACAAAGTCAGCCAAGACTTGTGACTTTATAGCTCGCCGAGGTTTGTAAGTTATATCGAATGGTAAGAGCTCAATGGCCCATTTTGCAATCCTGCCCGTTGCGTCGCGGTTATTTATAATGTCATTGAGTGGTACTTTAGAGGCTACTGTTATCGAACACTCTTGAAAGTAGTGTCGGAGCTTCCGGGATGCCATGAACACCGCATACGCTATCTTCTGATAGTGTGGGTAACGGGACTTGCAAGGGGTTAATACAGTGGATACATAGTACACTGGTTTTTGAAGAGGGAATTTGTGCCCTTCTGTCTCTCGTTCGACGACGAGTACTGCGCTTACAACTTGATGCGTTGCTGCGATGTATAACAACATTGGTTCGCCCCGATTAGGCGCAGCCAGGACCGGATTTGTTGCCAATATGGCCTTTATTTCTTTGAGTCCGGCAGTGGCAGCATCCGTCCATTCGAAGTGTTCGGTGCGCCTGAGGAGGCGATAGAGAGGCAATGCCTTTTCTCCTAGACGGGAGATAAAGCGGCTTAAAGCTGCCACGCATCCTGTTAATTTTTGTATCTTTTTAAGGTCTTTTGGAATATCCAACTGTGACAGAGCTCGGATTTTAGCCGGGTTTGCTTCAATTCCTCTACCGGATACAATGAAGCCCAGCAGCTTCCTGGCTGGTACGCCGAAAACGCATTTTTCCGGATTCAGCTTGATGTCATATGCTCTGAGGTTGTCGAATGTGAGCCTCAAATCGTCTACTAGAGTTTCGACGTGTTTTGTTTTGACGACTACGTCGTCTACGTATGCCTCGACTGTTTTGCCGATCTGGGTGGCCAGACATGTTTGAATCATGCGCTGATGTGTTGCGCCGGCGTTTTTAAGTCCGAAGGGCATCGTGTTGAAGCAGAATGGTCCGTATGGAGTGATGAATGTCGTTGCGGCTTGGTCTGCTTCCGCCATCTTGATTTGATGGTAGCCAGAGTATGCGTCGAGGAAGCACAATGAATCGTGCCCTGTAGTAGCATCGATAATTTGGTCGATGCGGGGGAGAGGGAAGGGATCCTTTGGGAAAGCCTTATTGAGGTCTTTAAAATCGACACAGAGGCGCCAGGATTGTCCTTCTTTGGTACCATTACCAGATTTGCTAGCCAATCCGGATGTTTGATATCTCTGATGAATCCGGCTTCCAATAGTTTGGCTAGCTCTTCTCCCATTGCCTGTCTTTTGGGTTCGGAAAATCGTCGAAGAGCCTGTTTGACTAGCTTAAATCCTTTTAGGATGTTTAGGCTATGTTCTGCCAACTGGCGTGGGACTCCGGGCATATCCGAAGGATGCCAGGCGAAGATGTCCCAATTTTCCCGAAGGAATTCGCGCAGTGCGGCGTCTACTTCGGGGTTCAATTGTGCCCCAATGGAGGCCGTCTTTGTTGGGTCCGTTGGGTGGACCTGTAATTTTATGATTTCATCTGCTGGTTTGAAGGAGGTGGACTTGGATCTTTTATCGAGTATCACATCGTCCCTATTCACCGTAGAGCATAGCGCGGTGAGTTCTTCTGCTGCTAAGGCTTCGGATAGTGCCTCCAGGGCTAGTGCGGCTGTCTTGTTTTCAGCGCGGAGTGTTATGTCTGGATCACTAGCGAGAGTGATTATTCCGCCGGGCCCGGGCATTTTGAGCTTCACGTACCCGTAATGAGGTACTGCTTGGAAAATTGTGAATGCCTCTCGTCCTAATATAGCGTGATATCCGCTGTTGAATGGGGCCACTTGGAACGTGACTTCTTCGGATCTGTAATTGTCCGGCGAGCCGAACACCACATCGAGTGTGATTTTTCCAGTGCAGCGCGCTTCCCGGCTAGGGATTATTCCTCTGAAGGTTGTGCTGCTTCGCTCAATACGGCTCCATTCTATTTCCATTTTTTGAAGAGTTTCCTCATATATGTGGTTTAGTCCGCTGCCGCCATCCATGAGGACCTTTGTAAGCCGAAAGCCGTCCACTATGGGACTAAGCAGCAGTGCGGCTGGTGTTCGAGCTGTTCGGAATTTAGGTTCGTCGCTGGCGTTGAAGGTGATGGCTGTGTCGCTCCATGGATTTGCTGTTGCTACTTGGTAGACTTCGGCGAGGCCGCGGATTGTTCGTTTTCGCATATTATTTGATGCGAAGGCCTCGAAGACTATTGATATCGTACCGGTATTGTTGGAGTGGTTTCCCGGGGCTAGAAGCTCCTCGCCACTTTTGGCCACCTGCCGTAGTATCCAACATGCTCGAAGGCTATGAGTTGGGATGGCGCCCTCTATACTATGAAGCTTACAGGGTCCATTGAGCCATCCCTCCAGTACGGTTCCGTGCCCTTTATGGGGTTTTTGCTTTTTGGTTTTTGCATCTGGGGCCTGAGTGTGATGCACCCTTTTGTTGCGGACTGGGGTTGTGTTCGGGGCCGGATTATCCCAAAATTGGTTTTCGGTTTTCCGGAAACTCTCCATCGCACGGTACTTTCGTACTATGGACGCCAAATCGGCAAAACGTATAATTTTACGACGACCGATGGCGTTCAATATTCCCTTGTCCATGCAATTATTGCAAAAGATTGAGATTGCATTTTCCTCTCGGCAATCCTTTATCCTGTCCATAACCAGGAGGAATCTGGCCCAGTAGTGATGTACTGTTTCAGCGGGCTCTTGCCGTATTAGAGATAGATCGCATATGTCTGGGCGGGTGGGTGGACTAACATCCGGATCCCTGCCCATCTTGGGGCTTAAAGGCCGAGAAGTTTCTGAATTCAGAAGCTTGGATTGCTGGACACGATCCAGCGAGTCCGGAACGATGCATGATTTTAAGTTCAATGCTCGATTGAAATCCGTCCCTCCGCGGAAATCCGGCATGGAGGGTTCGGGAATCCGGACATGACTAGTTTTCAATATAGGCGAAGAGTCGCCGCATTGCTCCTCTACCACTGTGACGTGGTGGGTGGCCTGGGGAGAGTTAATCTCTCTCAGATCGGTTTTAAGCCCAATCTGATTGTAGTCTGTAGCGACTCCCAGGGCGGCGATGCGATCCAAGAGCTCGTTAACAGACGAGAGCTCTATCGGATCCAACTGCTCGGCAGATTACGAGCTGACACGAAGATTGCTTTTGACGACTTGAGAAGTCATTGTCGAAGCAGTAGCCGGAGAGGCGGTTATAAGAAAACTACCTAGCCGGATAGTTTGGCCGGCGGCCAAGGCCCCTTTGGCGAAAATACCGTCTTTGAAGACGGGTGGAGGCATCCTTCCTATCGGTGACGACACAGAGGAACTCTCAATGAAAGCACCAATGTCGGTGTCAAAACCGGCGGATCTCGGGTAGGGGGTCCCGAACTGTGCGTCTAGGCGGATGGTAACAGGAGACGAGGGACACGATGTTTTACCCAGGTTCGGGCCCTCTCGATGGAGGTAAAACCCTACGTCCTGCTTGATTAATATTGATGATATGGGTAGTACAAGAGTGGATCTACCACGAGATCAAGGAGGCTAAACCCTAAAGCTAGCCTATGGTATGATCGTTGTAATGTATATTGTGTCCTACGGACTAAAGCCCTCCGGTTTATATAGACACCGAAGGAGGCTAGGGTTACACAGAGTCGGTTACAATGGTAGGAGATCTATATATCCGTATCGCCAAGCTTGCCTTCCACGCCAAGGAAAGTCCCATCCGGACACGGGACGGAGTCTTCAATCTTGTATCTTCGTAGTCTTGGAGTCCGGCGGACGATGATAGTCCGGCTGTCCGGACACCCCCTAGTCCAGGACTCCCTCAGCTGGCCTTCATGATTCCAGGACCTAGAATCATACCAGCCGATGGGTGTTGGTTTATCGCTCGTTCAGCTCACGGCGGTCATTTGATGATCATTCGCACATACCAAATTGACCAAACCATTACATCAAACCACATGCAGTACAATGCGTGGGGCGTTTGTGACATTGATGGCTATGGCTGCTTCGTGTTCGAGAAAGATCCCAGCTCTGTTGGGCCAGGCGTATTCAACTGGAGGCGGGTTTACATCCTCGGCAACCACTCCTTGTTCCTCGGGCTCAATTATCCGATCATCCAACCAATCATCAATCATATCACTGGCGATGATTACTGTGCTATGCAACTTCCATTTGTGAGGGGGGGGGGGCTGTGTTTACACATCATACCATGAGTTTCATGAATCACTATATCCAGAGATTCGTCGACACAGCTTGTTGCCAGGTAATCTTCAATGTGTGAAAGGCATCAAGCTTCCATGCCTTTAGTTTGAAGCACGCCTCTTGTTTGAAGGATAGATACCTTCCTGGGATCAAGTGCATCCTAACTCACCTGCGTAGGATGTACTGATAATGATGATGGAGATGTTGTGCAGAAGCCATATATATACATATATATCAGTTAGGCTTCAAGTGCGTACTTGTTAGTTAAACCTATGTATAAATTGTGACACTAAATATGACTAGTAAGTAGTACAATAGCAGTACTAGTATACGTCGGTCAAATTATTCATCATGTCCACACATTGAATTGACGTGACAACTCGCTGCGTGTGAGGTGACACAAGAATCCCGGCGGCGTGTTCGGGTATTCCGGACTTCAGATTTGGAGTACCACTTATCTGTCGAAATCTTTTTTTTTTGAAACGGAGGCAAAAGATTTGCCTCATCCATTAAATAAGAGGAGAATAGAGTTTAGAGTTTTTACAAGTGCCCTTGCAAAATGGCATGGCAATTACTCTCGTACAACTGTCGAAGAAGCGCGAGTTTTTACTCTGTCAAAATCTTTCATCATTCACTTAGAACAGTCGATTGGTCATACATTGAGTACCATATAACTGGAATTACCGATGCAAGTCGAAGAAGGATTGGTCGGTGCTGCCGGCTGGTGTCAAGTTCGATCCCACGGATCAGGAGCTGATCGAGCTCCTTGAGGCCAAAGTGAGTGTTGACAGCGCGAGATTTCAGTCTCTCATCGATTTGTTCATACCAACCATCGACAGCGAGCACGGCATATGCTACACCCAACCTGAGAAACTTCCAGGTAAGACATCGATCGGCCGTCTACTTGCACAAACATATTCCTTTGTTTATAGCTCTATTTTTCTTTTTAGACGCAGACCCGGTGAAACAATTACAATTTGACAGTTAATAAAAAGTGAAACAAGTGACTGCAACATGCCAAAGATGTTATGAAAATGCCAACTAGGTACACTAAAACCTGTATTCCACAATACTACATGTATCACACTGAGTGGCCTAAGGAAGCATTTCTTCCGGCGCAATTCCAGGGCGTTCAAAAGGGGCATGTGGACGCGTCGCAAGATACAGTAGGAGTGCGGCACAAGACCGGCAATACCTTGCCTGTGATGGTCAACGGCCGGCAGACGGGCAGCAAAAAAGGTTCTGGTGCTGCACACCAACAAGAACTTCGACCAGCAGAGGACCAACTGGGTGATGCACCAGTACCACATCGGGGACCTGGAGCAAGAGAAGGAGCGGGAGCTAGTCCTCTGCAAGATTTTCTACCAGACGAACACTAGGGCCAGGAGTAGTTTGGTATTGGTAGTTGTACTACCTCGTCGTTCGCAAGTTGGTATTGTTGTTAACGATCTTTTGGTATGAACTTGCATTTGCTTCCAACCATCATGCTGAGGGTCAATGTGGATATAAAGATGAATCATTTGTTTCGAAACAAATTCTCAGGCACCTGATTTTTATTTGATGGGTAGCATAAGCACCCGCCGTTCAAATTCCCAGTTCTGTAGTTTTTTCGAAACAAGTGCATGCACTTATTATCATGATAAAAAACAATATCCATGCGGCGTCCCAGTTATCAGTCTGTGCTTGCAGAATTCTCTCGTTTATTGAGCATGTATATTGTTTTTTCAGGTCGAGCAAGTTTCAACTGGGCTGTAGACTGACCAGGGTTGGTTTTGTTTTTAACAGGCCCAGCCCATGACGACAACGGGGCACAAAGATCCAGCAGGTATCTACTGGCCTCTGGCCCACCAGCGTTAGTTATATTTTGTCTTACAACATCCGCAGGCAGTTTTGTTAATGAATCAAACACACAGCCCAGTTCTATTTTCCTCTTGAAACGCATGTCCTACATCCATATTCTAATCTCTACCTATAGTTTTACTAGTTCATATACACGTATCATTATATTGAAAACACATAAAATTCCCTTTTCATATTTACATCCTTATTTTTGTTGTTTTTTCCCACCCAGCGCTGATTTTTTTACCACTGGTTTTCCCTTAAACCAACTCAATTGTCCCACGTCTTATTTGCTTACAAAAACAAAACGATTTTTTTGGCAAATCAATAAGTTCTTAAAAAAATGTTTATCATTTCGGGATTACAATAGTTTGAACTCCACCAAAATATGCAAAATAAGGTTGAACTTTTTGACCGTGGTCCTGGGCAGAAAATGGGTTGTAATAAATTACTTAAGAATTAGCAAATGGGCTGCAAATTATAAAAAATAGCAAATGGGCTGCAAATTGTAAAAAATAGCAAATGTGCTTTATGTTGTCTGCCACAGATTTGGAGGCTGACTTGTGGGCCTACTAAGTTCATGCGTACACAAGGTTTCTTAAAAAATAAACTTAGTCAACAATCGACTCTACCAGCATCAGACCGTTAGATGTCAATCTAACGGCAATCGTGTTTCTTCAGTCTCTGATCTTCCAGCCCCAGCCACCCAAACCAGTGCCGTCGGAACTGCCTGCTCCCGCCTCCCGTGGCCGGCAGTGCTGCCGGGCAGGCCTCACGGCCCCATCATACTCGCATCCCTGGCCTGTCTATCCCTCTACTCACCCACACCTCCTGTTATTTCCCGGCGACGGCAGCCGAACCAGTCAACCCTCATACTCTCCACCGCGTGGGCAGCCACTGCCGTGTCTTCGCCGGCTCCCTGTCGTTCCCTTCGTAGGCCTCACCGTTGTCCACCACCCTGGTGCTCTCAACGTGGCGTGGTCAAAGATGTCCATCCAATGGCTGTAGTGCTTCTTCAACCTCTGGTCTTCTTGCCCCAGCCGCCCAAAGCAGCGCCGGTCGTGCCGCATGCTCCTGCCTCCCGTGGCCGGCTGTGCTGCCGAGGAGGCCTCGCCGTCCCCATACTACTCCCACCGCTGGCCAGGCCATCCCTCCACTCACCCACTCCCCCTGTTATTCTGTGACGATGGCAGCCTCACACCGCAGCCGAACCAGTGAACCCTTGTACTCCTCTCCGCGTGGGCATCCACTGCCGTGTCTTCCTCGGCTCCGCGTCGTCCCCTTCCTAGGCCTCACCATCGTCCACCGCCCTGGTGCTCTCGGTGCGGCGTGGTCAATGTGGTCAATGACCGACTTCCATCGGAAGAGTACTGTACGTGGAGAGGCTGACAGCTGGGTCCACGGCAGCCGCAAGGAAGTTCCTCCTTATTACGCGCAAAATAATTATTCCTCCACCTGATAGCAGGGACCCACCGGACGGGCCACCAGTATTTCACAGAAAAACGTTTCCCCCCTGACTGTTGTGACCCACCGGACGGGCCACCATATTTCGTGAAAAAAAAATTTGCCCCTGACTGCTGGGACCCACCGGACGGACCATCGTATTTTGCGAAAAAAAAACGTTCCCCCCGCTGTCAGCTCGGACCCACCGGAAGTGCCTCCTTATTACGCACAGAAAAATGAATACTCCCCCTGCTAGCTGGGACCCACCATGGTGGGAGGCTGACTTGTGGGCCTACTATGTTGACGGGGACAGAGGGCTTTGTCAACTTAGTCAATATGAACGATTCTAGCTCTAGTGACCGTACGGTGTCCATCCAACGGCCGTCGTGCTTCTTCAATCTCTGCTCTTCCTGCTCCAGCCGCTCAAACAAGCGCCGGCGGGACTGCCTGCTCCCTCCTCCCCGCGGCCGGCTGTGCTGCCGCGCAGGCCTCACCGCCACACCGTACTCCCATCGCTGGCCTAGCCATCCCTCTACTCACCCACACGGCCACACCTGCTGTTATTCTCCGGCGAGGGTAGACAAACCAGTAAACCCTCGTACAGTCGTACTCCCCTCCGCATGGGAAACAACTGTCGAGTCTTCCCTACCTCTGTTTCGTTCCCTTCCTAGGCCTCGCCGTCATCCACCGCCCTAGTGCTCTCGGCACGGGGTGGTCAACATGGTCAAGGAACGGCTTCCATTGGATGTGGACTGTACGTGGAGAGGCTGACAGCTGGGTCCACGGCCGCAGCAAGGAAGTGCCTCCTTATTACGCGCAAAATAATTATTCCTCCACCTGACATCTGGGACCCACCAGAAGGGCCTCTGTATTTCGCGAAAAAAACGTGCCCCCAGCTGACATGTTGGACCCACCAGCTATCTTCGCACGCAAGGAAGTGCCTCCTTATTACGCACAAAAAAATGAATATTCCCCCTGCCAGCTAGAACCCAGCATAGTGGGAGGCTGACTTGTGGGCCTACCAAGTTGACGGGGACGGAGGGCTTTGTCAACTTAGTCAATATGAACGATTCTAGCTCCTGTTACCGTACGATATTCATCCAACGGCCGTAGTGCTTCTTCAACCTCTGGTCTTCTTGCTCCAGCCGCCCAAACCAGCACCGGTCGTGCCGCGTGCTCCTGCCTCCCATGGCCGGCTGTGATGCCGCGGAGGCCTCACCGCCACCTACTACTCCCACCGCTGTCTAGGCCATCCCTCTACTCACCCACACCCCCTGTTATTCTGCGGTGACAGCAGCCTCACACCGCAGCCGAACCAGTGAATCCTCGTACTCCTCTTCACGTGGGCATCCACTGCTGTGTCTTCCCTAGCTCCGAGTCGTCCCCTTCCTAGGCCTCGCCGTCGTCCACCGCCGTGGTGCTCTCGGCGCGGCGTGGTCAACGTGGTCAAGGAATGACTTCCATCAGACGTGGACTGTACGTGGAGAGGCTGACAGCTGGGTCCACGGCCGCTGCAAGGAAGTGCCTCCTTATTACGTGCAAAATAATGATTCCTCCACCTGTCAGCAGGGACCCACCGGACGGGCCACCGTATTTCACGAAAAAACGATTCGCCCCCCTGACTGCTGGGACCCACCAGCTACATCTTCGCACGCAAGGAAGTGCGTCCGGGCAAAAAAAACGATTCGCCCCCCTGCCTGCTGGGACCTACCAGCTACATCTTCGCAGGCAAGGAAGTGCCTGACAGTCGGGACCCACCTGGTCGAACCGTACGTACCGTTGTCATTCTGGTCGCAAACGTGTACGTACATACTGGTCGATGTAGAGGCGCGCACGTATCGTAGTAGAGGCGCGCACGTGTCGTAGTAGAGGCGCGCACGTAGCATGTACATGTACGTACAGCGGCGAGGGTGCAAGAAAGAAAATACATCCACGTACGTACATACGGGCAGGGTCTCGAACGCCTACTTGAGCATACGTACATGGCTGGGTCGGAACGGAGAAACAGCGTCATCGTCGTGTTCATGGGGAGGCAACGGAATGCGTCATGTTCATTGGGAGGCAACGGAACGCGTGGGAGCCAACCGGCTGGGTCGGAATGGAATGCGTGGTCGTGTTCATCGGGAGGGCTTGGACGGAACAGGCGATGGAAACGAGGCATGGCGTACCACACAACGGAGGAAACGACCTTGTGTTCGACCGGCCACGTTTGAAACGGGGTCCTGTTGATCGGGAGGGGCCTGGCGTACCGCAAAATGGAGGAAACGGACCTCCTACGGTCGAAACGGGGGTCCTGTTGATCGGGAGGGGTGTGGCGTACCGCAAAATGGACGAAACGGACCTCCTACGGTTGAAACGGGGGTCCTGTTGATCGGGAGGGGTGTGGCGTACCGCAAAACGGACGAAACGGACTTGTGTTGGAGCGCTACGATCGAAACGGGGGGGGGGAGAGGGGTGTGGCGTACCGCAAAATGGGACTCCATGGGATACTGTTCATCTCCACCATCGACCTCCTCCACCCTCCACGGGCTACCGTCGACCTCCTCCAGCCTCCACGGGCTCCTGTTCATCCAGCCTCCACCGTGCGCTACTCCACCGGCTACTGTTCAACCACCCCTCCACGGGCACCCCTCCACCGTCTACTGTTCATCCAGCCCTCCACACTACGGGGTCCTGTTCAACCACCCCTCCACGGCCACCCCTCCGTCGTCTACTGTTCATCCAGCCCTCCACGCCACGGGTTCCTATTCATCCAGAGGCAACGCCACCGCTCACTGTTCATCCAACCCCCCCCCCCCCCCCGCAACGCTCACTGTTCATCCCAGAGGCAGCATCGCTCGGCTTCAGTTAGCAGCAGTAGTGATGGAATCGCTCCATCGGGTTTAGTTAACAGCCATCGATCAATCGCTCGGGTTCAGTAACGCGTAGCCTGTAGTGCAATCGCTCAGGTTCAGTTAGATCCCAATGCCTCACTCGGCTTCAGTTAGAGCCAACGCCTCGCACACACGCGCGTACCTGTACGAGAGAAACGTGCATCGCTCTCCCACTGTAACCGGCAACTCCCCGAAATTTTCCTCCCCCTTGCTTCTACCATGGTTTTTTACGTCATGGACGGCCCAAAGAATGTCATGCAGCTGCGTCTCCGGCCCGCCCAGCACGAAAAGCCCATTTTCTGTCATGATTTTTTGTCATAGAAGTAGGAGCCCACCACATCTATGATGATACCGGGTTTTGTCACAATTATCGTCATAGAAGTGTCATATGTATGACAGAAAAAAATTTGTTCGGCCCAAAATGTCACGGATGTGTCTTTTTTTTTGTAGCGATGGGTATATCTACTTGATGAAACACAAGTCTGAAACATTTGAAAGGTTCAAAGAATTTTAGAGTGAAGTGGAAAATCATCGTAGCAAGAAAATAAAGTTTCTACAATCTGATCATGGAGGAGAATATTTGAGTTACGAGTTTCGTTTACATTTGAAAAAATGCGGAATAGTTTCGCAACTCACGCCACCCGGAACACCACAGCATAATAGTGTGTCTGAACGTCGTAATCGTACTTTACTAGATATGCTGCGATCTATGATGTCTCTTACTGATTTACCGCTATCGTTTTGGGGTTATGCTTTAGAGACGGCCGCATTCACGTTAAATAGGGCACCATCAAAATCCGTCGAGATGACGCCTTATGAACTGTGGTTTGGCAAGAAACCAAAGTTGTCGTTTCTTAAAGTTTGGGGCTGCGATGCTTATGTGAAGAAACTTCAACAAGATAAGCTCAAACCCAAATCGGAGAAATGTGTCTTCATAGGATACCCAAAAAATACTATTGGGTACACCTTCTATCACAGATCTGAAGGCAAGACTTTTGTTGCTAAATTCGGATCCTTTCTAGAGAAGGAGTTTCTCTCGAAAGAAGTGAGTGGGAGGAAAGTAGAACTTGATGACGTAACTGTACCTGCTCCCTTATTGGAAAGTAGTTCATCACAAGAACCGGTTCCTGTGACAACTACACCAATCAGTGAGGAAGCTAATGATATTGATCACGAAACTTCAGATCAAGTTACTACCAAACCTCGTAGGTAAACCAGAGTAAGATCCGCACCAGAGTGGTACGGTAATCCTATTCTGGAAGTCATGTTACTTGACCATGACGAACCTACGAACTATGAGGAAGCGATGATGAGCCCAGATTCCGCAAAATGGCTTGAGGCCACGAAATCTGAGATGGGATCCATGTATGAGAACAAAGTATGGACTTTGGTTGACTTGCCAAATGATTGGCAAGCCATCAAGAATAAATGGATCTTAAGAAGAAGACTGACGCTGATGGTAACGTAACTGTCTACAAAGCTCGAGTTGTTGCAAAAGGTTTTCGACAAGTTCAAGGGGTTGACTATGATGAGACTTTCTCACCCGTAGCGATGCTTAAGTCTGTCCGAATCATGTTAGCAATTGTCGCATTTTATGATTATGAAATAAGGCAAATGGATGTCAAAACTGCATTCCTGAATGGATTTCTGGAAGAAGAGTTGTATATGATGCAACCAGAAGGTTTTGTCGATCCAAAAGGTGCTAACAAAGTGTGCAAGCTCCAGCGATCCATTTATGGACTGGTGCAAGCCTCTCGGAGTTGGAATAAACGCTTTGATAGTGTGATCAAAGCATATGGTTTTATATAGACTTTTGGAGAAGCCTGTATTTACAATAAAGTGAGTGGGAGCTCTGTAGCATTTCTAATATTATATGTAGATGACATATTGTTGATTGGAAATGATATAGAATTTCTGGATAGCATAAAGGGATACTTGAATAAAAGTTTTTTGATGAAAGACCTCGGTGAAGCTGCTTACATATTGGGCATCAAGATCTATAGAGATAGATCAAGACGCTTAATTGGACTTTCACAAATCACATACCTTGATAAAGTTTTGAAAAAGTTCAAAATGGATCAGGCAAAGAAAGGGTTCTTGCCTGTATTACAAGGTGTGAAGTTGAGTCAGACTCAATGCCTAACCACAGCAGAAGATAGAGAGAAAATGAAAGATGTTCCCTATGCTTCAGCCATAGGCTCTATCACGTATGCAATGCTGTGTACCAGACCTGACGTATGCCTAGCAATAAGTTTGGCAGGGAGGTACCAAAGTAATCCAGGAGTGGATCACTGGCAGCGGTCAAGAATATCCTGTAATACCTGAAAAGGACAAAGGATATGTTTCTCGTTTATGGAGGTGACAAAGAGCTAGTCGTAAATGGTTACGTCGATGCAAGCTTTGACACTGATCTGGATGATTCTAAATCGCAAACCAATTACATGTTTATATTGAACGGTGGAGTTGTCAGTTGGTGCAGTTCTAAACAAAGCGTCGTGGCAGGATCTACATGCGAAGCGGAGTACATAGCTGCTTCGGAAGAAGAAAATGAAGGAGTCTGGATGAAGGAGTTCATTTTCGATCTAGGTGTCATACCTAGTGCATCGGGACCGATGAAGATCTTTTGTGACAATACTGGTGCAATTGCCATGGCAAAGGAATCCAGATTTCACAAGAGGACCAAGCACATCAAGAGACGCTTCAATTCCATCTGGGACCAAGTCCAGGTGGGAGACATAGAGATTTGCAAGATACATACGAATCTGAATGTTGCAGACCCGTTGACTAAGCCTCTTCCACATGCAAAACATGATCAGCACCAAGGCTCCATGGGTGTTAGAATCATTACTGTGTAATCTAGATTATTGACTCTAGTGCAAGTGGGAGACTGAAGGAAATATGCCCTAGAGGCAATAATAAAGTTATTATTTATTTCCTTATATCATGATAAATGTTTATTATTCATGCTAGAATTGTATTAACCGGAAACATGATACATGTGTGAATACATAGACAAACTTAATGTCACTAGTATGCCTCTACTTGACTAGCTCATTAATCAAAGATGGTTATGTTTCCTAACCATAGTCATGTGTTGTCATTTGATTAACGGGATAACATCACTAGGAGAATGATGTGATTGACTTGACCCATTCCGTTAGCTTAGCACTTGATCGTTTAGTATGTTGCTATTGCTCTCTTCATGACTTATACATGTTCCTACAACTATGAGATTATACAACTCCCGTTTACCGGAGGAACACTTTGTGTGCTACCAAACGTCACAGCGTAACTGGGTGATTATAAAGGAGCTCTACTGGTGTCTCTAAAGGTACATGTTGAGTTGGCATATTTCGAGATTAGGTTTTGTCACTCTGATTGTCGGAGAGGTATCTCTGGGCCCTCTCGGTAATGCACATCACTATAAGCCTTGCAAGCAATGTAACTAATGAGTTAGTTACAGAATGATGCATTACATAATGAGTAAAGAGACTTGCCGATAACGAGATTGAACTAGGTATTGAGATATCGACGATCGAATCTCGGGCAAGTAACATACCGATGACAAAGGGAACAACCTATGTTGTTATGCGGTTTGGCCGATAAAGATCTTCGTAGAATATGTAGGAGCCAATATGAGCATCTAGGTTCCGCTATTGGTTATTGACCGGAAATGTGTCTCGGTCATGTCTACATAGTTCTTGAACCCGTAGGGTCCGCACGCTTAAGATTTCGATGATAGTTATATTATGAGTTTATGAGTTTTGATGTACCGAAGGTTGTTTGGAGTCCCGGATGTGATTACGGACATGAAGAGGAGTCTCGAAATGGTCGAGACATGAAGATTGATATATTGGGAGCCTATATTTGGATGTCGGAAGTGTTTCGGGTGAAATCGGGATTTTACCGGAGTACCGGGGGGCTACCGGAACCCCCCGGGGGCTTAATGGGCCTACATGGGCCTTAGTGGAAATAGAGGGCAGCAAGGGGAGTGTGGGCCCCCCCCAAGGCCCAAACCGAATTGGTTTAGGGCAAGGGGGCCGGCCCCCCTCTTTCCTTCTCCTCCTCTGCCTTGCCTTCCCCCTTCTCCTAGTCCAACAAGGAAGGAGGGAGTCTTACTCCCGGTGGGAGTAGGACTCCCCATGGCGCGCCCCCTCCCCCCTTGCTCCTTTATATATGGGGGTAGGGGGGAACCTCTAGACACAACAATTGATCTCTTGATCTCTTAGCCGTGTGCGGTGCCCCCCTCCACCATAGTCCTCCTCGATAATATTGTAGCGGTGCCTAGGCGAAGCCCTGCAACGGTAGAACATCAAGATTGTCACCATGCTGTCGTGTTGACGGAACTCTCCCTCGACACTCGGCTGGATCGGAGTTCGAGGGACGTCATCGAGCTGAACATGTGCTAGAACTCGGAGGTGACGTAGTCTTGGTGCTTGATTGGTCGGGCTGTGAAGACGTACAACTACATCAACCGCGTTGTTCTAACGCTTCCGCTTTCGGTCTACAAGGGTATGTGGACAACACTCTCCCCTCTTGTTTCTATGCATCACCATGATCTTGCGTGTGCATAGGAATTTTTTTGAAATTACTACGTTCCCCAACAGCCACGAGGGCCCCACGAGGGTGGGGGCACGCCCACCCCCCTAGGGCGCGCCCTCCTACCTCGTGGCCGCCTCGGCTGCTTCTTGATGTCCACTCCAAGTCTCTTGGATTGCGTTTGTTCCAAAAAGATCTCTCCCAAAGGTTTCATTCCGTTTGGACTCCGTTTGATATTCCTTTTCTTCAAAACACTGAAATAGGCAAAAAAATAGCAATTTGGGTTGGGCCTCCGGTTAATAGGTTAGTCCCAAAAATGATATAAAAGTGTATAGTAAAGCCCATAAACATCCAAAACAAGTAATATAATAGCATGGAACAATCAAAAATTATAGATACATTGGAGACGTATCAAGCATCCCCAAGCTTAATTCCTGCTCGTCCTCGAGTAGGTAAATGATAAAAACAGAATTTTTGATGTGGAACGCTACCTAGCATATTTCTCAATGTAATTTTCTTTATTGTGGCATGAATGTTCAGATCCAAATGATTCAAGATAAAAGTTCATATTGACATGAAAACAATAATACTTCAAGCATACTAACAAAGCAATCATGTCTTCTCAAAATAACATGGCTAAAGAAGGCTATCCCTACAAAATCCTATAGTCTCGCTATGCTCTATCTTCATCACACAAAGTATTTAATCATGCACAATCCTGATGACAAGCCAAGCAATTGTTTCATACTTTTATGTTCTCAAACTTTTTCAACTTTCACGCAATACATGTGAAGGAAATATGCCCTAGAGGCAATAATAAAGTTATTATTTATTTCCTTATATCATGATAAATGTTTATTATTCATGCTAGAATTGTATTAACCGGAAACATGATGCATGTGTGAATACATAGACAAACTTAATGTCACTAGTATGCCTCTACTTGACTAGCTCATTAATCAAAGATGGTTATGTTTCCTAACCATAGACATGAGTTGTCATTTGATTAACGGGATCACATCACTAGTAGAATGATGTGATTGACATGACCCATTCCGTTAGCTTAGCACTTGATCATTTAGTATGTTGCTATTGCTTTCTTCATGACTTATACATGTTCCTACAACTATGAGATTATGCAACTCCCATTTATCGGAGGAACACTTTGTGTGCTACCAAACATCACAACGTAACTGGGTGATTATAAAGGAGCTCTACAGGTGTCTCCAAAGGTACATGTTGAGTTGGCGTATTTTGAGATTAGGTTTTGTCACTCCGATTGTCGGAGAGGTATCTCTGGGCCCTCTCGATAATGCACATCACTATGAGCCTTGCAAGCAATGTAGCTAATGAGTTAGTTACAGAATGATGCATTACGTAACGAGTAAAGAGACTTGCCGGTAACGAGATTGAACTAGGTATTGGGATACCGACGGTCGAATCTCGGGCAAGTAACATACCGATGACAAAGGGAACAATGTATGTCGTTATGTGGTTTGACCGATAAAGTTCTACGTAGAACATGTAGGAGACAATATGAGCATCCAGGTTCCGCTATTGGTTATTGACCGGAAACGTGTCTCGGTCATGTCTACATAGTTCTTGAACCCGTAGGGTCCGCACGCTTAAGGTTTCGTTGACAGTTTTATAATGAGTTTATGAGTTTTGATGTACCGAAGTTTGTTCAGAGTCCTGGATGTGATCACGGACATGACGAGGAGTCTCGAAATGGTCGAGACATAAAGATCGATATATTGGATGACTATATTTGGACACCGGAAAGGTTCCGGGTGAGATTGGGACAATACCGGAGCTCCGGGAGGTTATCGGAACCCCCCGGGAGGTATATGGGCCTTATTGGGCCTTAGTGGAAAGGAGGGTAAAGGAGCAAAGGAGGCCCCCCCCCCAAGCCCAATCCGAATTGGGAGGGGGGCCGCCCCCCCCCTTTCGTTCCTCCCTCCCTCCTCTTCCTTCCCTCTCCCTCTCCTAATAGGAAAGGGGGGAGTCCTACTCCCGGTAGGGGTTGTGTCGGCGTTCTGGGAACGGGGGTCCCCAGACTTGCCTGCCTGTGCCCTGCGGCGTGGCTCAAAGGAGGCCCAGCGCAGCCCATCTTCATCGACACAAGCTCAAGACCCTCGCGAGAGGCCAAGCCTCGCGGGGCGGACGACAAGGAGCTTCCTCAGGCGCGGCCTCGTCAGGCTGGCTCATGAGGAGGCAGAGAGTTCAAGGCGGGGTACCTGGCGAGGTGCCCGTGACGCAAGCCATGACGACCAAGGGCGCCAGTCGGGCGCCAGCCTGCGCAGTGTCCTCCTTTCCTCTTTGGTGCAAAGGGAGCAAGCGCAGGCGAGAGCATCAAGCAAAGGCACCCATTTCGGTGCAACAAGACCAAGACCAGCCCAACGGCCGGAAGGGAGTCATTGTGGAGCCCAAGCCGGTTTCACCACTAGAGCCTTTGACAGGCGAGGACCAACTTTAGTCAGGATAAGTGTACCCGCTGTTCCCCTTCAAAATGGCCAATTGTTGGCGCTCTTCCCGCTCAATATTTGGGGAGAGGCCCAGGGCCTTCGTCTATAAATAGGACTAGCCACCCCCAGGGTAGAGGCAATCTGGATCCTCACCAAGAAACCAGTAGGTAGGGCGACTGAACACCTCCTAGCAGTTCATCGCACCGGCCAAGAGCAGACCCTCGCGAGGCTGTTCTTCCTTGTATTGTTCATCATCAGCCCGAGAGGCAATCCACCACACCACACACTGGAGTAGGGTATTACACCACAATGGTGGCCTGAACCAGTATAAATCTTGTGTCTCTTGTGCTATTCTGTTTGGTAGTTAGATCCTAGCGATTCGGCGAGGAGCGAGCCGGTAGAGGGTTAGATCTCCGCGCGCACCCCAGTGTTCGAACCTCAAGGGTCTGCCGGAACCCGAAATCTGACATTTGGCGCGCCAGGTAGGGGTGCGCTAGGATCGGCCTTCTGCCACTTTGTGTCTCGTCGTAACATCACCATGTCCGGCGACCAGGCGGGCAACCCCGATCCCTGGGCGGCTTGGCCCGCCCGCACAGAGCCGCTCGGCCTGGGCGACCCCGTGCCCCAGGCAGCTCGCGGTCCGCAGGGCACTGCGGGCCGTGGGCGATGCGGACAGGCCTCGACAGCTCCAACATCGCGGCAAACGCGGTCGGCAGCAAGGGCCTCCAACCACGCCGCGGCCACAGCGCCGTACACCCGCCGGGAGCAGGCGAACTCAAGGGCCGCGCTCATGGTGGCCCGAGAGCTGCTGCAGTGCAGGCTGATGGAAAGCGGCCGCGACGTGCTGCTGGAGCGGGTGGTGGAGCTCCTGGGCTTCGCCTCCTCGGGGGCTCACCCCTTCTGCACTCCGCTCCCGTCTCAGGCCCAGGGCGGCCAGTGCAGGGGGCCCACGAGCAACCGCGGGCTCCAAGGCTACTCCAACACCAGCGAAGCTGTCAGCACAGGGCCGGCGGCAGCACTGACTCTGCTCCCCGCCAGTGAAGAAGGACTCGTCGCGACCCATGGCCCCTGTGGGCCGCCACGCTACCATCACCAGGTTGGCATGTTAAGCAAAGCTGCATGGCATGCGGAGCCCTATGGCGCAGCCTTCGGGGTAACAGCCCCGGAAGAGTACGTGCCCCACATGATGGATCAAGGGCATCCATGCGGGGGCGAACAAGGCTCGCTCCTCAGCCCAAGCTAGGGGGACGAGGCGCCAGAGGCTGAGCTCTTCCGGGAACCCAGGGACGGCCCCGCCGGCCACGTTGGAAGCGACGATTATCGGGTACCACTAATCCCTCAGGAGCAGGCATACACTAATCATGGGTCGCAGGAGGTGCAGGTCGTCACAGCGAGCAGCTGCCCCGCTCCAGCAGCCTCTTACCCTTCAGGAGGAGGGCGTTGGGGGCTGCAGGAGAGGGGCCGAGATCTGACATCACCACCACGGCATTCGGAGCAAGGCGTTCCCAGGAGGTAGGCCCTCCGCTGGGGAGGTGCCTCAGGGCCTGCCCCTGGCGGAGGACCCGTGGTCGTCGGGGGAACCGCTGGCGACTGCTCTACCCCATCGGCGGCGTCCTGGTTTTCGGTCGTCATTGATGGCACTAGAGTGTGGTGCAAGGCGGGGCCCTCGTCTGGCGATATGAAGCAAGGCCGGTACCTGTGAAGAAGGCCCAGTGCCTGTGAAGCTCGCCGCCCCGTGACACTCTCACGTAATAATGAGTGGGGCTATACACGCCCCGGAGTCTCAGGGGTGCCGGCCTTAGTCCCTGGGGCTCCCTCCCACGCCCAGTGGCAGCACTTAGCTCCGCGCTGGTGAGAAGACGTCCAAGACTAGACTAGGTGCCGGACGTGGCCTTTTGTTTGCTTTCATTGCTCTTCCCTTGGTTGTTGCTTTCCCCCGCTGGATTTAAGTTGTACTCGCATTTCAGATTTGCGTGTGTTGGGGAAGGGGTGCTTAGTCTCGTTCGAGCAAACTCTCGCGTTTCAGTTACAACCTTGTCTCGCGTTTCGGTTACAACCTTGTCTCAGATGCCTCCCCTCGTGAGCCCCTCGCGAGCCGGGTCTGGCCTAGCTTGCACGCAGCCTAGACTGCCGCTGTCATACCCCCTCAGGAGGTTTTTCACTGCAGATCCCGCGGATTCAGTCAGGAGGCATACAGGGCGCCACGGCCTCCGACAAGTTGTCTCAAGACCCTCTCGGGACAGAGGTAAACTAGCCAGCAGGCTCCTCACATGGCCAACCACTTGGCACGGGCATGTGAGTAAAGTAGCATTCACTAGTACGCAGGACATAAGTTTTTACATGAGGGGCACCCCCTCCCAAAAATGCTCTTACAACCATCGGGACAAAAAGCTTGGGTTCTATTCATGCAGGATAAGGAAGCAGGAACAATACGCTGTCAATCGGATTAATCCCCCAATGCATCCTCAGGAACGCCACCCGAATCATCGCTGGCGTCGCTGGCCTTGCCATCGCCCTCCACGTTGTCGTCAGCGGCGTCAGGGCCGTTCACCACGCCGCCCTTGTCGGCGGCCACAACCACGCCATCGTCGTCCGAAGCGAAGGCCCTGACAAGGGCGTCCACGTTGTCTTCCACCCAATACGCCAGGTCGTCTCGGATGGCCTGGGGGACTGGGGCGATGGCAGCGTCAAAGTCAAAGTGAGGATCCATATTCCGGAGATGGCTGAAGACGTGGGAAAAGGCGCGCCCGAGCAGGGCTCGGCTCCTCTCCTCCACCAACCTGTTGGCATGAACCAACCGTG
Source organism: Triticum timopheevii (assembly GCA_963921465.1). Classification (NCBI taxonomy): domain Eukaryota; kingdom Viridiplantae; phylum Streptophyta; class Magnoliopsida; order Poales; family Poaceae; genus Triticum; species Triticum timopheevii. The sequence continues at coordinate 283,855,009 of OY997262.1, forward strand.
CCTCCAGCTGCGTCACGATGTCGGTGAAGAACTGAAGGTTGCCGGCGTAGTTAACGGCACGCGGCTCGCCGACGGCCACCTCGCAGATGTTACCTAAGGCCATGTTGTCCCTCTCCCAAAGTGTGGTGAGCATGGGGGCGTGCTCGTGTTCCAAGAGCCGCCGCTGACGCATCTCGTCCGCGTTCTGGCGGGCGACGGCCTCAGCCTCAACCACCTGTTGGCGAAGAAGAAGCACTTCGGCGTGGGAAGTAGTTGACTCCCCTTGCGCCGCCTCGAGTGCGGCCCGCAAGGCATCCGCCCGCCGCGTCGCTTCCTCTAGCTTGGTCCTCAGGACGGTGGTCCTGCCCTCGGCCTCGGTCCGGACCAACTCCAGCCTCTCCGAGAACTCGCGCTCAAGATTCTAGCACGCCGTCGCCACCTGACGTCCGACCTCCTCCGAGACACGGGCTTCCTGCGCAGCGACATCGTCCTCCGCCCGTGTCACCCAGCGCTCCCTCGTCTCCAGGCGCTCGTGCTCGCACGCGCGTTCGGCGGCTTCCAGCATCAATGCCTCCTCACGCTTCTGGAGCTCCGCTGGGTCGCCGGAGGCCACCTTCATCGACGCAAGGGCCGCCTCACGCAGCTCCACCTGCTCCTCCAGCGAGCGGCACCGGGCCAGGAGTTCCCGTGCCCGCTCCTCCGTGGCCTCTCATCGCCGGTCAGCTTCCCGGGCTTTTTCGACGGCCTGGGAACGGGCCTCCCGAGAGGCCGCCAGCGACGCCTTGGACTCCTCATCATCAAGATCGCGCCGACGGTGCGCGAGGGCAGCAGCCGCCTCCAGCTTGCGCCTCTCCGCAACCAGCCGAAGGCCCTCGGCCTCAAGGCGCGCGTCCTCATCAACGAGTTCCTCACCAAGCAGGCTCACCGCATCAGCCGCACTCCGGAGGAACCCTTGGCGAAGAGCGCGACGCTCCCGGGCGCGCTCAAGTACGTCTTCCACGCCATCATCCGCCCCAGGCGAGCGCCATGGGGCGCGGATCAGCACCCCCCTCCCAGGCAGGGGGCTGGGGGCTGGCTCCCTTGAGGCGAGCGGGCACGCCTAGCCAGAAGCCCGACCTGAAGCCAGTCCATCTCCGGGTGAAGAGCGCAGGGAGTACCTCAACCAATCACGGTCCACCACCAGGCGAGAAGCCCACGCTAGGCTGGCTATGCCACGAGAAGGCCCGCGAAGGAAGACTGCGGGGAGCGCAGGGCCGCGTTGCGCTTCGGGATGACTCGTCTCACCAACCGGCCTCACCACAAGGGCCCGGCTGCGCGGAATGATCGAAGACGATGGAGAGGGTGGAGGCGAGGGGGATGGCTCCTCATCCGCCTCCATGAGCTCGGAAGGAAAGGCCCTGCGAAGCAAGGATCAGGAAAGGCAACAGAAGAATCAGGAGCTAGGAAGGGAGAAGGCTTACTCATCAATGGCAAAGTACTTCCTACGCTTCAGCAGGCGGCAAGGGTAATCATCGCCCAGGGCCTCCCTCCTCTTCCGGAGGGCCTCAAAGTCCACACGGAAGCAACCCAAGAGTTGAGCGCAGGGGTCAGCCTGCGACGAAGAAGGAGCATCGAGGCGACTTGCGTCCGGGGTGTCCGCCTGGTGCGCGCTGCCGGTCGCCTCGACGAGAAGAGCGGCTGGGGCCTCGGGGGCCTCAGCCGCAGGCACCGCGGGCGGCCGCTCACCACCCTCCGCTGCGCAGCGCGGGCCTCGGGTGCCGCTCCCTCATGAGCGCCGCCCAGTGCTGTCGCCTCAGCGGGAGCACCCTCGGCCTCCGGAGGCTCATGCCTCCCTGCCTCGCCACCTGAGGAAGAACCGCCCTGGATGGCTGCAAGGGCGACCACCACCACTGGGTTCTCGTGAGGCCCCTGGAGGTCAGCAGGTCGCAGCCCCCATTCGTCGAAGATGGGCATCTGCCTCACGAAGTCACCCCTGTTCGAGCAAAGGTACAGCAAGGCCCCCCCTTGACGAATGCCACCGGGGGAAGGGTCCCCAGTCAAGACCAAGAGCACCTTCCTCAACGCTTCAGGCGTTAGGTCCTCTTCCTGGAGCCGCATGCGATCCCCACGACCACTGAAGGCCCACATTCGATGAGAATGGCGCTGGAGAGGGGCGATGCAGCGTAGCAAGAACTCCTTCACCACCTTGGGCGCCGTCACGCCAAGCTCCCTCAGGAACTCGAAGCGACGCCAGACGAAGGCGAGCCGGGGGCTCGCGAGCGTGTCCTGGCCCCAGCCTGAGTTGGGGACAGCAGGCGAAGATGGCTCCGTCAGCAGGGGGCTGGGCACCCCTACGTCCACGTACAGCCACCGCTCGCAAAACCCAGGCGCGGGCAGAGGAAGGCTGAAGTCAATTCCAGAAGCCGCTGTCTCAGGTGCAGCGATGAAGCTCACGCACCCCGAACATTGGGTGGGGTCGACAAGGCGCAGAGAGAAGAAGTGGCGCAGCAAGGCAACCGAAGGAAGGACGCCCATCATTGCCTCGCAAACGAAGGAAAATACCGCGAGAAGGGTGACGGATTCAGGACCCAGATGCATCATATGGATCTGATAATGGGAAAGCACGGCGTTGAAGAAATCGGAGAAGGGGGGAACCAGCCCCGCCCACAGGGCGTCGGCGAAGTACCGGACCTCGGTGGGAATCCTGTCAACGGAGAAGCGAGACGCGGGCCAGGCCGTCGTCCTCCCGCACTCATTGAAGATGGTGGCCACGGCTGGGCTGACCTTGCCCAGGCCTTCTTGATTGATTATGACCGGCCAATCGACGGCGGGGGCCGCTGTTGACGACGAGCGAGGCGGCGGCACGGGCTTCTTCCCTTTTCCCTTCCTCGGTGAAGCCATGATGGCAGGAAAGGGAGGGGGAAAGTTCGAGATTGGATTGGATGCGGAAGTTGGAGTTCGAGAGAAGAAAGGACAGGGAGCGCTCAAGCAGCGGAAAGGGGAGCGGCTGTGTGCGGCAGCGAGTCCACCTAGCAAGGCACAAAATAAGGAGGCGTGGGGGAACAGTGCCGCCCATGTCCAATCAATCGCCATGCAGCGCCCAAGGCCGCAGGCTGTTAGGGCCCGCGATGCTTCGCACTTGCCCTTTTGCCTCGCTGCTCAGCCAAGTTCGGGCGCGCCGTGGGCCCGGGGGCTACTGTCGGCGTTCTGGGAATGGGGATCCCCAGACTTGCCTGCCTGCAGCCTGCGACGTGGCTCAAAGGAGGCCCAGTGCAGCCCATCTTCATCGACACAAGCTCAAGACCCTCGCAAGAGGCCAAGCCTCGCGGGGCGGACGACAAGGAGCTTCCTCAGGCACGGCCTTGTCAGGCTGGCTCATGAGGAGGCGGAGAGTTCAAGGCGGGGTACCTCGCGAGGTGCCCGTGACGCAAGCCATGACGACCAAGGGCGCCAGTCGGGCGCCAGCCCGCGCAGTGTCCTCCTTTCCTCTTTGGTGCAAAGGGAGCAAGCGCAGGCGAGAGCATCAAGCAAAGGCACCCATTTCGGTGCAACAAGACCAAGACCAGCCCAACGGCCGGAAGGGAGTCATTGTGGAGCCCAAGCCCGTTTCACCACCAGAGCCTTTGACAGGCGAGGACCAACTTTAGTCAGGATAAGTGTACCCGCTGTTCCCCTTCAAAATGGACAATTGTTGGCGCCCTTCCCGCTCAATATTTGGGGAGAGGCCCAGGGCCTTCGTCTATAAATAGGACTAGCCACCCCCAGGGTAGAGGCAATCTGGATCCTCACCAAGAAACCAGTAGGTAGGGCGACTGAACACCTCCTAGCAGTTCATCGCACCGGCCAAGAGCAGACCCTCGCGAGGCTGTTCTTCCTTGTATTGTTCATCATCAGCCCGAGAGGCAATCCACCACACCACACACTGGAGTAGGGTATTACACCACAATGGTGGCCTGAACCAGTATAAATCTTGTGTATCTTGTGCTGTTCTGTTTGGTAGTTAGATCCTAGCAATTCGGCGAGGAGCGAGCCAGTAGAGGGTTAGATCTCCGCGCGCACCCCAGTGTTCGAACCTCAAGGGTCTACCGAAACCTGAAATCTGACAGGTTGGACTCCCCCCCAGGGCACGCCACCCCCCTTGGCCGGCCCCCTCCTCCACTCCTTTATATACGGGGGAGGGGGCACCTCATAGGGACAACAATTGATCTCTTGATCTCTTAGCCGTGTGCGGTGCCCCCCTCCACTATAGTTCTCCTTGATAATATTGTAGCGGTGCTTAGGCGAAGCCCTACGACGGTAGAACATCAAGATCGTCACCACGCCATCATGCTGACGGAACTCTCCTTCGACACTCTACTAGATCGGAGTACGGGGGACGTCATCGAGCTGAACGTGTGCTAGAACTCGGAGGTGCCGTAGTTTCGGTGCTTGATCGATTCGGCCGTGAAGACGTACGACTACATCAACCGCGTTGTTCTAACACTTCTGCTTTCGGTCTATGAGGGTACATGGACAACACTCTCCCCTCTCGTTGCTATGCATCACCATGATCTTTCGTGCGCGTAGGAATTTTTTTGAAATTACTATGTTCCCCAACTGTGGCATCCGAGCCTGGTTTTATGCGTAGATGTTATATGCACGAGTCGAACACAAATGAGTTGTGGACGATACAAGTCATACTGCTTACCCACATGTCATACTTTGGTTTGGCGGTATTGTTGGATGAAGCGGCCCGGACCGACATTACGCGTACGCTTATGCGAGACTGGTTCTACCGACGTGCTTTGCACACAGGTGGCTGGCGGGTGTCTGTTTCTCCAACTTTAGTCGAACCGAGTGAGGCTACGCCCGGTCCTTGCGAAGGTTAAAACAGCACTAACTTGACGAACTATCGTTGTGATTTTGATGCGTAGGTAAGAACGGTTCTTGCTCAGCCCGTAGCAGCCACGTAAAATTTCCAACAACAAAGTAGAGGACGTCTAACTTGTTTTTGTAGGGCATGTTGTGATGTGATATGGTCAAGACGTGATGCCATATTTTATTGTATAAGACGGTCATGTTTTGTAACCGAGTTATCGGCAACTGGCAGGAGCCATTGATGACCCACAAGTATAGGGGATCTATCGTAGTCCTTTTGATAAGTAAGAGTGTCAAACCCAACGAGGAGTAGAAGGAAATGATAAGCAGTTTTCAGCAAGGTATTCTCTGCAAGTACTGAAATAAGTGGTAACAGATAGTTTTGTGATAAGATAAATGGTAACAAGCAACAAGTGACAAAAGTAAATTAAGTGCAGCAAGGTGGCCCAATACTTTTTGTAGCAAAGGACAAGCCTGGACAAACTCTTATAATAGGAAAAGTGCTCCCGAGGACACATGGGAATATCGTCAAGCTAGTTTTCATCACGCTCATATGATTCGCGTTCGGTACTTTGATAATTTTATATGTGGGTGGACCGGTGCTTGGGTACTGCCCTTACTTGGACAAGCATCCGACTTATGATTAACCTCTATTGCAAGCATCCGCAACTACAACAAAAGTATTAAGGTAAACCTAACCATAGCATGAAACATATGGATCCAAATCAGCCCCCTACGAAGCAACGCATAAACTAGGGTTTAAGCTTCTGTCGCTCTAGCAACCCATCATCTACTTATTACTTCCCAATGCCTTCCTCTAGGCCCAAATAATGGTGAAGTGTTATGTAGTCGACGTTCACATAACACCACTAGAGGTTAGACAACATACATCTCATCAAAATATCGAACAAATACCAAATTCACATGACTACTAATAGCAAGACTTCTCCCTTGTCCTCAGGAACAAACGTAACTACTCACAAAGCATATTCATGTTCATAATCAGAGGGGTAATATTGTGCATAAAGGATCTGAACATATGATCTTCCACCAAATAAACCAACTAGCATCAACTACAAGGAGTAATCAACACTACTAGCAACCTACTAGCACCAATCCCGGACTTGGAGACAAGAATTGGATACAAGAGATGAACTAGGGTTTGGAGATGAGATGGTGCTGATGAAGATGTTGATGGAGATTGCCCTCTCCCGATGAGAGGAGCGTTGGTGATGACGATGGTGATGATTTCCCCCTCCCGGAGGGAAGTGTCCCCGGCAGAACAGCTCTGCCGGAGCCCTAGATTGGTTCCGCCAAGGTTCCGCCTCGTGGCGGCGGAGTCTCGTCCTGAAAGGTTCTCTGCTATTTTTTTCTCATCAAAAGACTTCATATGGGAGAAGATGGGCGTCAGAGAGCCACCAAGGGGCCCACGAGGTAGGAGGTGCGCCCCCCACCCTCGTGAGCAGGGTGTGGGCCCCCTGGCCTTCATCTTTGGCGACGATTTTTGTTTATTTATTTTAAGGTGTTCCGTGGAGTTTCAGGACTTTTGGAGTTGCACAGAATAGTCCTTCAATATTTGCTCCTTTTCCAGCCCAGAATTCCAGCTGCCGGCATTCTCCCTCTTCATGTAAACCTTGTAAAATAAGAGAGAATAACCATAAGTATTATGACATAACGTGAAATAACAGCCCACAATGCAATAAATATCGATATAAAAGCATGATGCAAAATGGACATATCAGCCATATGGTTGTCGCTTTATTGTATGAAATGCAAGCGCCCTGTAATTGCTTTGCTTTATCACTAAGCGGTAGCGATAATCGTAGAAGCAATAGATGGCGTAACGACAACGATGCTACGATGGAGATCAAGTGTTGCATCGGTGATGATGGTGATCACGACGGTGCTTCGGAGATGGAGTTCACAAGCACAAGATGATAATGGCCATATCATATCACTTATATTGATTGCATGTGATGTTTATCCTTTATGCATCTTATCTTGCTTTGATTGACGGTAGCATTTTAAGATGATCTCTCACTAATTATCTAGAAGTGTTCTCCCTGACTATGCACTGTTACGAAAGTTCTTCGTGCTGAGACACCACGTGATGATCGGGTGTGATAGGATCTACGTTCAAATACAACGGGTACAAAACAGTTGCACACGCGGAATACTCAGGTTAAACTTGACGAGCCTAGCATATACAGATATGGCCTCAGAACACGGAGACCGAAAGGTCGAACGTGAATCATATAGTAGATATGATCAACATAGTGATGTTCACCATTGAAAACTACTCCATCTCACATGATGATCGGACATGGTTTAGTTGATTTGGATCACGTGATCACTTAGATGACTAGAGAGATGTCTGTCTAAGTGGTAGTTCTTTAGTACTATGATTAATTGAACTTAAATTTATCATGAACTTAGTACCTGATAGTATTTTGCTTGTCTATGTTTGTTGTAGATAGATGGCTCGTGCTATTGTTCTGTTGAATTTTAATGCGTTCCTTGAGAAAGCTAAGTTGAAAGATGATGGTAGCAATTACACGGACTGGGTCCGTAACTTGAGGATTATCCTCATTGCTGCACAGAAGAATTACATCCTGGAAACACCGCTGGGTGCCAGGCCTACTGCAGATGCAACTGACGACGTTAAGAATGTCTGGCAGAGCAAAGCTGATGACTACTCGATAGTTCAGTGTGCCATGCTTTACAGCTTAGAACCGGGACTTCAACGACATTTTGAACGTCATGGAGCATATGAGATGTTCCAGGAGTTGAAGTTAATATTTCAAGCAAATGCCCGGATTAAGAGATATGAAGTCTCCAATAAGTTCTATAGCTGCAAGATGGAGGAGAATAGTTCTGTCAGTGAACATATACTCAAAATGTCTGGGTATAATAATCACTTCATTCAACTGGGAGTTAATCTTCCTGATGATAGTGTCATTGACAGACTTCATATGGGAGAAGATGGGCGTCGGAGAGCCACCAGGGGGCCCACTAGGTAGGGGGGCGCGCCCAGGGGGGCGCGGCCCCCACCCTCGTGAGCAGGGTGTGGGCCCCCTGGCCTTCATCTTTGGCGATGATTTTTCTTTATTTATTTTAAGGTGTTCCGTGGAGTTTCAGGACTTTTGGAGTTGCACAGAATAGTCCTTCAATATTTGCTCCTTTTCCAGCCCAGAATTCCAGCTGCCGGCATTCTCCCTCTTCATGTAAACCTTGTAAAATAAGAGAGAATAACCATAAGTATTATGACATAACGTGAAATAACAGCCCATAATGCAATAAATATCGATATAAAATCATGATGCAAAATGGACATATCAACTCCCCCAAGCTTAGACCTTGCTTGTCCTCAAGCGAAAAGCCGATAACAATAAATATGTCCTCATGTTTAGAGGTAGAGGCGTCGATAAAAATAAAATACGGACATGAAGGCATCATGATTACTTCATAACAACAACATATATAAATTTTGTCATATGATTACTCATGTTCAAGTGATGATCTTCTCACAAAGCCAAAGTATGAATTAGAAACTTTATTGGGCACCAACAATTATAATCTCAGTCATTGAAGCAATTGCAATTTATCATAACATCGGAAAGAGTCTATGTCAGAGCTTAAAAGCAAGTCCACATACTCAACTATCACTTAGTCCTTCACAATTGCTAACACTCACGCGATACTTGTGGTTACAAAGTTTTAATCGGACACAGAGAAAGATAGGGGCTTATAGTTTTTGCCCCACAACCTTTTACCTCAAGGGTAATGTCAACAATAATAATTCACGCACCCACACATCCAATTAGATATATATATATATATATATATATATATATATATATATATATATATATATATCATGTTCTTTCCAACATGCTGAGCTTGCCAAATGATAAAATAAAAAGAAGGAAGGGTGAAGATCACTGTGACTCTTGCATAAGGTAGAGAAAAATAATAAACGACAGGCCCTTCGCAGAGGGAAGCAGAGGTTGTCATGCGCGTTTAGGGTTGATGCACAAAATCTCAATGCAAAAGAACGTCATTTTACATTGCCCCTTGCATGTGAACCTTTATTATGCAGTCCGTCGCTTTTATTGCGTCCACAACAAGTTCGTGCAAAGTTTATTTTCTCCGCACTAACAAGTCATGCATATTTAGAGAGCAATTTTTTATTGCTTGCACCAATGACAACTTACTTGAAGGATCTTACTTAATCCATAGGTAGATATGGTGGACTCTCATGGCAAAACTGGTTTAAGGCTATTTGGAAGCACAAGTAGTATTTCTACTTAGTGCTGAGAATTGGCTAGCATGAAGGGGAAAGGCAAACTCAACACGGTAGAGGAACCATGACAACATACTTTATCTCAGATGTAAGAGAACATAACTCATTATGTTGTCTTCCTTGTCCAACATCAACTCTTTAGCATGTCATATTTTAATGAGTGCTCCCAATCATAAAAGATGTCAATGATAATATATCTATATGTGAAACCTCTCTTTCCTTATTACTTCCTATTAATTGCAACAATGACCAAAGCTATATTTGCCAACTCCCAACAACTTTAAATCATCATACTTTTTCTATGTGAAGTCATTACTTTCAATAAGATCAATATGAACTCTTGATTCTTTTTATTCTTTTTCTTCTAATCACCCAAGATCATGGCAAATTACTCAAGCCCTTGACTCAACACTAATCTTTATTATATAGCTCACGGACTCGATTACAAAGAAGGATCATAAAGCAAAACTCAAAACTAGATCATGCCATGACTTTATTCTACTAAATCAAGATACTACTAATAGGATCGAACTAAGAAAAAAGGTAAATATAAGAGTTGTGATGGTGATACGATACTAGGGCACCTCCCCCAAGCTTGGCAGTTGCCAAGGGGAGTGCCCATACCCAGATGATTATGTCTCCTTCTTTGTTGTTGGCATAATATTCTTGGCGATAATCCCCCTTAGAATATGGTTCTCCTCCTCGAGCTTATTGACTTGCTGCTTGAGGTCCATTATTTCCTTGCGAAGCTTTCCTGTAATGGCTAAAGCTCCTTGCACCCAAGGGTGTTGCATAGCTGCGGGAGAACCAGAGATACTTCTACTCATATTTTCATAGGAAAGAAATTTAACATTGGAAGGGATAACCGAGTTTGGAATAGCTGAGCTCTGTAATTTCCCCATTGTAAACCCAGCTCGGAGGCGAGAGGTGACTTCTTGATCTTCCATGGCATCTACCCTCATCAAGTCAGCCTCCATCTCTTCCTCCGTTGCTGGCCCAAAGTAGTCAGCGTCGCTATTTGCCCTTGGTTCCGGTGCCGGGTTAGATACCCGGCTCTCCCCAACTGACTCTTGAGATAACATCTTGCTCTTATCTGCAGCAGCACAGCTCGAAACAAAAACAGAGGATATTTGCACAATACAGGAGCCAAAACCCTCGGGAGTATATATAATGAATTTTTACCGACCAAAATACGTATCGTGCAAGGAAACGGAGTCCGGAGGGCACACGAGGTGCTCACGAGGTAGGGGGCGCGCCCAGGGGGGTAGGGCGCACCCTCCACCCTCGTGGAGGCCTCGTGTCCTCCCCGGACTGCTACTTATTTTTCTATTTTTCTAAATATTCCAAAACAGAGAAATATTGCCTTAAAAATTGTTTTGGAGTCGGTTTACTTACCGTACCACATACCTATTCCTTTTCGGGGTATGGAGCATTCAGGAAAGTGTCCCTTATGTACTCCTCCGGGGTTACGTTTTCAATAACATTAGTTTCAACATTTATAGGATTACCTGATATATAGTGTTTGATTCTTTGACCGTTCACCACCTTCGGATTTGTGCCTGCGAAGTTGTTGATTTTTATGGCACCGGAACGATAGACCTCCTCGATAACGTAGGGACCTTCCCATTTGGTGAGAAGTTTTCCTGCAAAAAATCTTAAATGAGAGTTGTATAACAATACATAATCACCTACATTAAACTCACACTTTTGTATCCTTTTATCATGCCAACGTTTTACTTTTTCTTTAAACAACTTGGCATTTTCATAAGCTTTGGTTCTCCATTCATCAAGTGAGCTAATATCAAATAACCTCTTCTCACCGGCAAGTTTGAAATCATAGTTGAGCTCTTTAATAGCCCAATATGCCTTATGTTCTAGTTCGAGAGGTAAATGACACGCTTTTCCATAAACCATCTTATACAGAGACATACCCATAGGATTTTCATATGCAGTTCTATAGGCCCATAATGCATCATTCAGTTTCTTGGACCAATTCTTTCTAGACCTATTGACAGTCTTTTGCAAAATTAATTTGAGCTCTCTATTGCTCAATTCTACCTGACCACTAGACTGCGGGTGATATGGAGATGCAATTCTATGATTAACATCGTATTTAGCAAGCATCTTACGGAAAGCACCATGAATAAAGTGTGAACCACCATCAGTCATTAAGTATCTAGGGACTCCAAATCTCGGAAAAATAACTTCCTTAAGCATTTTAATAGAGGTGTTATGATCAGCACTACTAGTTGGAATAGCTTCTACCCACTTAGTAACGTAATCAACAGCAACTAGAATATGAGTGTAACCATTAGAGGCAGGAAAAGGTCCCATATAATCAAAGCCCCAAACATCAAATGGCTCAATAACAAGTGAATAATTCATAGGCATTTCTTGACGACTACTAATATTACCAATTCTTTGACATTCATCGCAGGATAAAACAAACTTACGGGCATCCTTGAAGAGAGTAGGCCAATAAAACCCGGATTGCAATACCTTATGTGCAGTTCTATCTCCAGCGTGATGTCCTCCATAAGCTTCGGAGTGACACTTGCGTAGGATCTGTTCCTGTTCATGCTCAGGTACACAACGTCTAATAACACCATCTACTCCTTCTTTATAAAGATGTGGGTCATCCCAAAAGTAATGTCGCAAGTCATAGAAAAACTTTTTCTTTTGTTGGTATGTGAAGCTAGACGGTATAAATTTAGCAACAATATAATTAGCATAATCAGCATACCAAGGAGTGCTACGAGAAGTACTTATGACATTTAATTGCTCATCAGGAAAGCTATCACCAATAGGTAGTGGGTCATCAAGAACATTCTCTAGCCTAGACAAGTTGTCAGCAACGGGGTTCTCGACTCCATTTCTATCAACAATATGTAAATCAAATTCTTGAAGCAAGAGAACCCATCTAATGAGTCTAGGTTTTGCATCTTTCTTTTCCATAAGATATTTAATAGCAACATGATCTGTATGAATAGTTACTTTAGAATCAACAATATAGGGTCTGAATTTATCACAAGCAAATACAACTGCTAAAAGTTCCTTTTCGGTAGTAGCATAATTTCTTTGAGCATTGTCTAGAGTCTTACTAGCATAATGGATAACATTCAATTTCTTATCAACTCTCTGCCCTAGAACAACACCTACAGCATAATCACTAGCATCACACATAATTTCAAAGGGTAAATTCCAATCAGGTGGCTGGACAACAGGTGCAGAGACTAATGCTTTCTTAAGTATTTCAAATGCTTCTACACAATCATCATCAAAGACAAATGGTACATCTTTTTGTAATAAATTAGTCAGAGGCCGAGAGATTTTTGAGAAGTCCTTAATGAACCTCCTATAAAATCCGGCGTGGCCAAGGAAACTACTTATACCTTTGATGTCCTTGGGACATGGCATCTTTTCAATAGCATCAAACTTGGCTTTATCAACTTCAATACCTCTTTCAGAAACTTTGTGCCCCAAGACAATACCTTCATTAACCATAAAGTGGCACTTTTCCCAATTCAAGACAAGATTAGTTTCTTCACATCTCTACAAAACTCGAGAAAGATTGCTCAAGCAATCATCAAAAGAGGAACCATAGACGGAAAAGTCGTCCATGAAAACCTCACAAATTTTCTCACAAAAGTTAGAGAATATAGCCATCATGCATCTTTGAAAGGTAGCAGGTGCATTACATAAACCAAAAGGCATACATCTATAGGCAAAAGTACCAAAAGGGCATGTAAAAGTAGTCTTTGATTGATCTTTAGCCGACACAGGTATTTGAGAAAAACCAGAATAACCATCTAGAAAGCAATAATGTGTATGTTTGCATAGTCTTTCTAGCATTTGATCAATAAAAGGTAAGGGGTAATGATCTTTCTTAGTAGCCTTATTTATTTTGCGGAAATCAATTACCATCCTATAACCTGTGATAATTCTTTGTGGAATCAATTCATCTTTATCATTAGGGACAACAGTAATACCTCCCTTCTTAGGGACACAATGGACAGGGCTTACCCACTGACTATCAGCAACTGGATAAATTATACCTGCCTCCAGAAGCTTGAGTATTTCTTTTCTTACCACTTCTTTCATTTTAGGATTCAAACGTCGTTGAGGATCACGAACCGGTTTGGCATCCGCTTCCAAATTTATTTTATGTTGACATAGTGTGGGACTGATGCCCTTAAGATCATCCAGAGTATATCCAATAGCGGCACGATGCTTCTTCAGAGTTTTCAATAATCTTTCTTCTTCATGCTCTGAAAGGTTAGCACTAATAATAACAGGATATATTTTCTTTTCATCAAGATAATCATATTTAAGATTATCAGGCAACAGTTTAAGTTCAAACACGGGATCACCCTTGGGTGGAGGAGGATCCCCTAGGATTTCAACAGGCAAATTGTGTTGCAGAATAGGTTCCTGTTTAAAGAATACTTCATCTATTTCCCTTCTTTCATTCATGAACATATCATTTTCATGGTCTAGCAAATAGTGTTCTAAAGGATCACTAGGAGGTACAGCAATAGAAGCAAGACCAATAATTTCATCCTTACTAGGCAATTCTTCCTCACGATGTTGTTTACTAAATTTAGAGAAACTAAACTCATGAACCATATCATCCAAGCCAACAGTAACAACGTTCTTTTTGCAATCTAACTTAGCATTACTGTCACGCCCAATATGCGACCCTATCCAAAAGGAACTCGAAGGTCCCACCAAGGATAGACTCGCATATTGGAACGCTTTTGCAAGGTGGATATCATTACATCAACATTACATAATAGTGGGGATACAACCAAAACATACAATGTCACATGAATACAACAATACAACATACAAGAACAACATCCGACTACGGATGAATCATAAACAGAAACTCAAACAATATCCACCCTGCTAGGAAGAAGAATGAGTCCATGAAGAAGATGAAGCCACGAAGACGAATCCAAGCGTAGACGAACGAATCCTCATGATCGCGTGGCCGAAAACCGCACCTCATTTGGACTCTCCTAGCTCCCTCTACCTATATATATGTGGCCTCCCCCGAAATTTCGCAGTCCAAACCCCCGAAACCCTAGCCCCTCCTCCTCTAGTGCGCCGCCACGTGGCCCCCTCGCCCGCCGCCGCGGCCTCGCACCGGCGTCCGCCGCCGCCCGCCATCTCCGGCAACTCCGCGCCGTGCTCCGCCGCCGGCCGCCGCAGTTCGCCGGAGCGCCGCGGCTCCCGCGCCTCCCTGCCGGCCCACGCCTCCGCACCGTCTCCGCCCCGCCGCCCAGCTCCCGTGGCTCCGCAGGAGCCGCCGTCGCCGGAGTTTCCTCGCCGCCGCCCCGTTGCAAGTTGCGCCGGATCCGGCCGGAACGGGTCCGGAGCGACCGGATCTAGTCGTCCCCAGCGCCCCTCGACCTTCCCACCGTTGCTGCGCCCTCGCCAGCGTTCATCCATGCCGCCGCCTGTGCCTTCTTCGTGTGGGCACGGGAGGAGGACGACGCCCCAGCCGGCCACGTGGGCCTCGTGGCCCATCCCCGCACCCGGCCCAGCAGCGCCAGGCCGCCGGCCTGCCAAGCCCGATCCACCCTCCCCCCCCCGACCTGGGCCGAAGCCAGTGGTGAGCAGCCCACCAAATCCCGCCCCGGTCGCACTTTAGCTATCCAGCGCTCACCTGTTTTTTTCCTGAAATTGACTAAGTCCCCAGATTATTTACATTAACATGCCATGTTCATCACATTGTATCTCTGCATCCATTGTTGGAAATATGCCCTAGAGGCAATAATAAAAGGATTATTATATTTCAATGTTCATGATAATTGTCTTTTGTTCATGCTATAACTGTATTATACGGAAATCGTAATACACGTGTGAACACTTAGACCCAATGAGTCCCTAGTGAGCCTCTAGTTGACTAGCTCGTTATGATCAATAGATAGTCATGGTTTCCTGACTATGGACATAGGATGTCGTTGATAACGGGATCACATCATTAGGAGAATGATGTGATGGACAAGACCCAATCATAAGCATAGCATAAAAGATCGTATAGTTCGTTTGCTAGAAGCTTTGCCAATGTCAAGTATCTATTCCTTCGACCATGAGATCGTGTAACTCCCGGTTACCGTAGGAGTGCCTTGGGTGTATCAAACGTCACAACGTAACTGGGTGACTATAAAGGTGCATTACAGGTATCTCCGAAAGTATCTGTTGGGTTGACACGGATCGAGACTGGGATTTGTCACTCCGTATAACGGAGAGGTATCTCTGGGCCCACTCGGTAATGCATCATCATAATGAGCTCAATGTGACCAAGGTGTTGGCCACGGGATCATGCATTACGGTACGAGTAAAGTGACTTGCCGGGTAACGAGACTGAACAAGGTATTGGGATACCGACGATCGAGTCTCGGGCAAGTAACGTACCGATTGACAAAGGGAATTGTATACAGGGTTTGATCGAATCCTCGACATCGTGGTTCAACCGATGAAATCATCGAGGAGCATGTGGGAGCCAACATGGATATCCAGACCCCGCTGTTGGTTATTGCCCGAGAGTCGTCTCGGTCATGTCTGCGTGTCTCCCGAACCCGTAGGGTCTACACACTTAAGGTTCGGTGACGCTAGGGTTAGTAGGAAGTCAAGTATGTGACTACCGAATGATGTTCGGAGTCCCGGATGAGATCCCGGACGTCACGAGGAGTTCCGGAATGGTCCGGAGGTAAAGATTTATATATGGGAAGTCCTGTTTCGGGCATCGGGACAAGTTTCGGGGTTATCGGTATTGTACCGGGACCACCGGAGGGGTCCCGGGGGCCCACCGGATGGGGCCACCTGCCCCGGGGGGCCACATGGGCTGTAGGGGGTGCGCCTTGGCCTGCATGGGCCAAGGGCACCAGCCCCACATAGGCCCATGCGCCTAGGGTTCAAGGGGGCAAGAGTCCTAGGAGGGGAAGGCACCTCCTAGGTGCCTTGGGGGGGAGGGAAACCCCCCTTGGCCGCCGCCCCCCTAGGAGATTGGATCTCCTAGGGCCGGCCACCCCCCCTTGGCCCTCCTATATATAGTGGGGGAGAGGAGGGACTTCACACCTTGAGTCCTTGGCCTTTGGTTGCCTCCTTCTCCCTCCCCAACACCTCTCCTCCTCCGTTGTGTGCTCGGCGAAGCCCTGTCGGAGTACTGCTTCTCCACCATCACCACGCCGTCGTGCTGCCGGTGGAGCTGTCTTCCTCAACCTCTCCTTCCCCCTTGCTGGATCAAGAAGGAGGAGACGTCGCTTGTCCCGTACGTGTGTTGAACACGGAGGTGCTGTCCGTTCAGCACTTGGCATCGGTGATCTGAATCACGTTCGAGTACGACTACATCATCACCTTGCAAGCTTCCGCACGCGATCTACAAGTGGTATGTAGATGCAAACTCTCTCCCATGACTCGTTGCTTAGATGAACTCATAGATGGATCTTGGTGAAGCCGTAGGAAAAATTTTAATTTTCTGCAACGTTCCCCAACAGTGGCATCATGAGCTAGGTCTATGCGTAGTTCTCTAATGCACGAGTAGAACACAATTTGTTGTGGGCGTTGATCTTGTCATCTTACTTGCCTCTACTAGTCTTTTCTTGCTCAACGGTATTGTGGGATGAAGCGGCCCGGACCAACCTTACACGTACGCTTACGTGAGACCGGTTCCACCGACTGACATGCACTAGTTGCATAAGGTGGCTGGCGGGTGTCTGTCTCTCCCACTTTAGTTGGAGCGGAATCGATGAACAAGGCCCTTATGAAGGGTAAATAGAAGTTGACAAAATCACGTTGTGGTGATTCGTAGGTAAGAAAACGTTCTTGCTAGAACCCAATCGCAGCCACGTAAAAGATGCAACAACAACTAGAGAACGTCTAACTTGTTTTTGCAGCGATTGATCATGTGATGTGATATGGCCAGAAGTTGTGATGAATGTTGAATTGTGATGTATGAGATCATGTTCTTGTAATAGGATTCACGACTTGCATGTCGATGAGTATGACAACCGGCAGGAGCCATAGGAGTTGTCTTTATTTTTTGTATGACCTGCGTGTCATTGAAGAACGCCATGTAAACTACTTTACTTCATTACTAAACGCGTTAGTCATAGAAGTAGAAGTAGTCGTTGGCGTGACAACTTCATGAAGACACGATGATGGAGATCATGATGATGGAGATCATGGTGTCAAGCCGGTGACAAGATGATCATGGAGCCCCGAAGATGGAGATCAATGGAGCTTGATGATATTGGCCATATCATGTCACAACCATATAATTGCATGTGATGTTTATTATGTTTATGCATCTTGTTTACTTAGGACGACGGTAGTAAATAAGATGATCCCTTACAAAATTTCAAGAAGTGTTCTCCCCTAACTGTGCACCGTTGCTACAGTTCGTCGTTTCTAAGCACCACGTGATGATCGGGTGTGATGGATCCTTACGTTCACATACAACGGGTGTAAGACAGTTTTACACAGCGAAAACACTTAGGGTTAACTTGACGAGCCTAGCATGTGCAGACATGGCCTCGGAACACGGAGACCGAAAGGTCGAACACGAGTCGTATGGAAGATACGATCAACATGAAGATGTTCACCGACGATGACTAGTCCGTCTCACGTGATGATCGGACACGGGCTAGTCGACTCGGATCGTGTAACACTTAGATGACTAGAGGGATGTCTAATCTAAGTGGGAGTTCATAATTTTGATTAAGAACTTTATTATCATGAACTTAGTCTAAAAACCTTTGCAAATATGTCTTGTAGATCAATGGCCAACGCTAATGTCAACATGAACTTCAACGCGTTCCTAGAGAAAACCAAGCTGAAAGATGATGGCAGCAACTATACGGACTGGGTCCGGAACCTGAGGATCATCCTCATAGCTGCCAGTAAGCAATATGTCCTAGAAGGACCGCTAGGTGCCGCTCCCGTCCCAGAGAACCAAGACGTTATGAACGCTTGGCAAACTCGTGCTGATGATTACTCCCTCGTTCAGTGCGGCATGCTTTACAGCTTAGAACCGGGGCTCCAAAAGTGTTTTGAGCATCACGGAGCATATGAGATGTTCGAAGAGCTGAAACTAGTTTTCCAAGCTCATGCCCGGGTCGAGAGATATGATGTCTCCGACAAGTTCTACAGTTGTAAGATGGAGGAGAACAGTTCTGTCAGTGAACACATCCTGAAGATGTCTGGGTTGCACGCACGTATGACCCAGTTGAACATTAACCTCCCAGATGAGGCGGTCATTGACAGAATCCTCCAGTCGCTCCCACCAAGCTACAAGAGCTTTGTGATGAACTACAACATGCAGGGGATGGTAAAGACCATTCCTGAAGTGTTCTCGATGCTGAAGTCAGCAGAGGCTGAAATCAAGAAAGAACATCAAGTGTTGATGGTCAATAAGACCACTAAGTTCAAGAAGGGCAAGGGTAAGAAGAACTTCAAGAAGGACGGCAAAGATGTTGCCGCGCCCGGTAAGCCTGTTGCCGGGAAGAAGTCAAAGAATGGACCCAAGCCTGAGACTGAGTGCTTTTATTGCAAGGGGAAGGGGCACTGGAAGCGGAACTGCCCCAAATACTTAGCGGATAAGAAGGCCGGCAACACCAAAGGTATATTTGATATACATGTAATTGATGTGTACCTTACCAGTACTCGAAGTAACTCCTGGGTATTTGATACCGGTGCCGTTGCTCACATATGTAACTCACAGCAGGAGCTGCGGAATAAACGGAGACTGGCGAAGGACGAGGTGACGATGCGCGTCGGGAATGGCTCCAGGGTCGATGTGATCGCCGTCGGCACGCTGCCTCTACACTTACCTACGGGATTAGTTTTAAACCTCAATAATTGTTATTTAGTGCCAAGTTTGAGCATGAACATTGTATCTGGATCTCGTTTAATACGAGATGGCTACTCATTTAAGTCTGAGAATAATGGTTGTTCGATTTATATGAGAGATATGTTTTATGGTCATGCTCCGATGGTCAATGGTTTATTCTTGATGAATCTCGAGCGTAATATTACACATGTTCATAGTGTGGATGCCAAAAGATGTAAAGTTGATAACGATAGTCCCACATACTTGTGGCACTGCCGCCTTGGTCACATTGGTGTCAAGCGCATGAAGAAGCTCCATGCTGATGGACTTTTAGAGTCTCTTGATTATGAATCATTTGACACATGCGAACCTTGCCTCTTAGGCAAAATGACCAAGACTCCGTTCTCCGGAACAATGGAGCGAGCAACCAACTTGTTGGAAATCATACATACCGATGTGTGCGGTCCAATGAGCGTTGAGGCTCGCGGAGGATATCGTTATGTTCTCACTCTCACTGACGACTTGAGTAGATATGGGTATGTCTACTTAATGAAACACAAGTCTGAGACCTTTGAAAAGTTCAAGGAATTTCAGAGTGAGGTAGAGAATCAACATGACCGTAAGATAAAGTTCCTACGATCAGATCGTGGGGGCGAATACTTAAGTCACGAATTTGGTACACACTTAAGAAAATGTGGAATCGTTTCACAACTCACGCCGCCTGGAACACCTCAGCGAAACGGTGTGTCCGAACGTCGTAATCGCACTCTATTGGATATGGTGCGGTCTATGATGTCTCTTACCGATTTACCGCTATCATTTTGGGGATACGCTCTAGAGACAGCTACATTCACTTTAAATAGGGCACCGTCTAAATCCGTTGAGACGACACCGTATGAATTATGGTTTGGGAAGAAACCTAAGCTGTCGTTTCTAAAAGTTTGGGGATGCGATGCTTATGTCAAGAAACTTCAACCTGAAAAGCTCGAACCCAAGTCGGAAAAATGCGTATTCGTAGGATACCCTAAGGAAACTGTCGGGTATACCTTCTACTTAAGATCCGAAGGCAAGATTTTTGTTGCCAAGAACGGATGCTTTCTGGAGAAAGAGTTTCTCTCGAAAGAAGTAAGTGGGAGGAAAGTAGAACTCGATGAAGTACTACCTCTCGAACGGGAAAGTGGTGCAGCGCAGGAAACCATTCCTGTAATGCCCACACCAACTGAAGAGGAAAATGTTGATGATGATCAAGGTACTTCAGATCTAGTTGCTACTGAACTTCGAAGGTCCACAAGGACACGTTCCGCACCAGAGTGGTACGGCAACCCTGTCATGGAAATCATGTTGCTAGACAACAATGAACCTTCGAACTATGAAGAAGCAATGGCGGGCCCGGATTCCAACAAATGGCTTGAGGCCATGAAATCCGAGATAGAATCCATGTATGAAAACAAAGTATGGACTTTGACAGACTTGCCCGATGATCGGCGAGCGATAGAAAATAAATGGATTTTTAAGAAGAAGACGGACGCGGATGGTAATGTTACCATCTATAAAGCTCGACTTGTCGCTAAGGGTTATCGACAAGTTCAAGGGATTGACTACGACGAGACATTCTCTCCCGTGGCGAAGCTTAAGTCCGTCCGAATCATGTTAGCAATTGCCGCATACTATGTTTATGAGATATGGCAGATGGACGTCAAAACGGCATTCCTTAATGGACATCTTAAGGAAGAGCTGTATATGATGCAGCCGGAAGGTTTTGTCGTTCCTCAGAACGCTAACAAAGTATGCAAGCTCCAGCGATCCATTTATGGACTGGTGCAAGCATCTCGGAGTTGGAACATTCGCTTTGATGAGATGATCAAAGCGTTTGGGTTTACGCAGACTTATGGAGAAGCCTGCGTTTACAAGAAAGTGAGTGGGAGCTCTGTAGCATTTCTCCTATTATATGTAGATGACATACTCTTGATGGGAAATGATACGAAACTCCTGGACAGCATTAAGGCCTACTTGAACAAGTGTTTTTCAATGAAGGACCTTGGAGAAGCTGCTTATATATTAGACATCAAGATCTATAGAGATAGATCGAGACGCCTCATAGGTCTTTCACAAAGCACATACCTTGATAAGATTTTGAAGAGGTTCAAAATGGATCAGTCCAAGAAGGGGTTCTTGCCTATGTTACAAGGTGTGAGATTGAGCTCGGCTCAGTCACCGACCACGGCAAAAGATAAAGAAGAGATGAGTGTCATCCCCTATGCTTCAGCCATAGGATCTATTATGTATGCCATGCTGTGTACCAGACCCGATGTAAACCTTGCCGTAAGTTTGGTTGCAAGATACCAAAGTAACCCCGGCAAGGAACACTGGACAGCGGTCAAGAATATCCTGAAGTACCTGAAAAGGACAAAGGACATGTTTCTCGTTTATGGAGGAGATGAAGAGCTCGTCGTAAAGGGTTACGTCGACGCTAGCTTCGACTCAGATCTGGATGACTCTAAGTCACAAACCGGATACGTGTATATGTTGAATGGTGGAGCAGTAAGCTGGTGCAGCTGCAAACAGAGCGTCGTGGCGGGATCTACGTGTGAAGCGGAGTACATGGCAGCCTCGGAGGCAGCGCATGAAGCGATTTGGATGAAGGAGTTCATCACCGACCTAGGAGTCATACCCAATGCGTCGGGGCCGATCAAACTCTTCTGTGACAACACTGGAGCTATTGCCCTTGCCAAGGAGCCCAGGTTTCACAAGAAGACCAGGCACATCAAGCGTCGTTTCAACTCCATCCGTGAAAATGTTCAAGATGGAGACATAGAGATTTGCAAAGTGCACACGGATCTGAATGTCGCAGATCCGTTGACTAAACCTCTCTCGCGTGCAAAACATGATCAACACCAGAACTCTATGGGTGTTCGATTCATCACAATGTAACTAGATTGGTGACTCTAGTGCAAGTGGGAGACTGTTGGAAATATGCCCTAGAGGCAATAATAAAAGGATTATTATATTTCAATGTTCATGATAATTGTCTTTTGTTCATGCTATAACTGTATTATACGGAAATCGTAATACACGTGTGAACACTTAGACCCAATGAGTCCCTAGTGAGCCTCTAGTTGACTAGCTCGTTATGATCAATAGATAGTCATGGTTTCCTGACTATGGACATAGGATGTCGTTGATAACGGGATCACATCATTAGGAGAATGATGTGATGGACAAGACCCAATCATAAGCATAGCATAAAAGATCGTATAGTTCGTTTGCTAGAAGCTTTGCCAATGTCAAGTATCTATTCCTTCGACCATGAGATCGTGTAACTCCCGGTTACCGTAGGAGTGCCTTGGGTGTATCAAACGTCACAACGTAACTGGGTGACTATAAAGGTGCATTACAGGTATCTCCGAAAGTATCTGTTGGGTTGACACGGATCGAGACTGGGATTTGTCACTCCGTATAACGGAGAGGTATCTCTGGGCCCACTCGGTAATGCATCATCATAATGAGCTCAATGTGACCAAGGTGTTGGCCACGGGATCATGCATTACGGTACGAGTAAAGTGACTTGCCGGGTAACGAGACTGAACAAGGTATTGGGATACCGACGATCGAGTCTCGGGCAAGTAACGTACCGATTGACAAAGGGAATTGTATACAGGGTTTGATCGAATCCTCGACATCGTGGTTCAACCGATGAAATCATCGAGGAGCATGTGGGAGCCAACATGGATATCCAGACCCCGCTGTTGGTTATTGCCCGAGAGTCGTCTCGGTCATGTCTGCGTGTCTCCCGAACCCGTAGGGTCTACACACTTAAGGTTCGGTGACGCTAGGGTTAGTAGGAAGTCAAGTATGTGACTACCGAATGATGTTCGGAGTCCCGGATGAGATCCCGGACGTCACGAGGAGTTCCGGAATGGTCCGGAGGTAAAGATTTATATATGGGAAGTCCTGTTTCGGGCATCGGGACAAGTTTCGGGGTTATCGGTATTGTACCGGGACCACCGGAGGGGTCCCGGGGGCCCACCGGATGGGGCCACCTGCCCCGGGGGGCCACATGGGCTGTAGGGGGTGCGCCTTGGCCTGCATGGGCCAAGGGCACCAGCCCCACATAGGCCCATGCGCCTAGGGTTCAAGGGGGCAAGAGTCCTAGGAGGGGAAGGCACCTCCTAGGTGCCTTGGGGGGGAGGGAAACCCCCCTTGGCCGCCGCCCCCCTAGGAGATTGGATCTCCTAGGGCCGGCCACCCCCCCTTGGCCCTCCTATATATAGTGGGGGAGAGGAGGGACTTCACACCTTGAGTCCTTGGCCTTTGGTTGCCTCCTTCTCCCTCCCCAACACCTCTCCTCCTCCGTTGTGTGCTCGGCGAAGCCCTGTCGGAGTACTGCTTCTCCACCATCACCACGCCGTCGTGCTGCCGGTGGAGCTGTCTTCCTCAACCTCTCCTTCCCCCTTGCTGGATCAAGAAGGAGGAGACGTCGCTTGTCCCGTACGTGTGTTGAACACGGAGGTGCTGTCCGTTCAGCACTTGGCATCGGTGATCTGAATCACGTTCGAGTACGACTACATCATCACCTTGCAAGCTTCCGCACGCGATCTACAAGTGGTATGTAGATGCAAACTCTCTCCCATGACTCGTTGCTTAGATGAACTCATAGATGGATCTTGGTGAAGCCGTAGGAAAAATTTTAATTTTCTGCAACGTTCCCCAACATCCATAGCTCCGTTTCGTGCATGTAATATGTCAAATTGTTCATCTCAACGAGTACTTCATTTCATTCCATTGCATCATTTTTATTTAAGCTCATCTTGATGCCCGAAATGCTGTTGGAAGAGTGCATGTTGATGTTAATCTGCTGAAACTATTATAACTTGCTCATTTATCATTTTTGCCATGATTGATGTGTGCATAAACACAGGCAACTGGAAGGGGAAAACAACGAATATCTTGAAGAGGAAACACCGGTTGAAATCATTGAGGAAAGAAAGAAAAGACTTCGCACGAGTAGGATGGATACTCGATTATGCACTCCGGTTCCGAGGAGAAAAAGGGGAGGGCGGTGGGAAAAGAAAAACAACTGAGGATTGAACTCAAAGATGAAGAGGCTCGAGTCAACTTAACGAGAAAAACACCGGATGAAAAGAGGATGGACAACTAACAAAAACTAACCGCGTGAACCTAAAGAAAATTTTGAAGGGGAAGAGGAATAGTTCAAAACATCTACGTCAAGATTTCTCACCAGAACGACGAAGGGGCAGAGAAGTAAAAAGAATTCCTACTCTCCGATATAACTAGACTCCGAAAACAGTTTTCTTCTAGACTCAACAACGGCCAAACTACACGATCAATCAAGGGGGCTCCTAGGGTCGGTCGAGGCTCTCGCCATTTAATCATTCCGGAGTTCTAGACATCTCAGAAGATTCGTCTGTGTTCAAATTAATTCGAGGTTGTCACCTCATTCAAATATTCAATTGTTCCGGTGTATCATCTATCTGTTCAACAATCCTTTTCCAACAGTGTTTTCTTCAGTGGGCCCTAACCCACAGGTCTTTTCCTAGGATCTTACCTGACTCTTCTAATTCCCCCGGAGTTATTCTCAATTCTTTTCAAGTGTGACGTAAGAATGGTGTCCATCGGTCACATGCCTTCTCCAAGATCTCGTTCAAATTCTTCTCGAGTGCTCTCGATTCTTTGCTTCTTCTTTGAGTTCTTGTTTCACCTCATCCCTTTTCCCTTCCGTCTCGGTCCTAAGATCTCGAGACGAGATCTCTTGTTAGTGGAGGAGTGTTGTAACGCCCCGGTTTCGATGCGCCAGGTGTCTGCCAGTTATTCGCCGTTGTTGCCATGTCATGTGCTTGCGTGTTGCACTTTGCCATGTCATCATCTGCATTTCATATCATGTCATCATGTGCATCTCATTTCGCATACGTGCTCGTCTCATGCATCCGAGCATTTTCCCCGTTGTCCGTTTTCCAATCCGGCACTCCTATGTTCCCCGGTGCCTCCTTTTGTCTTCTGTTGTGAGCGGGTGTTAAACTTTCTCGGAATGGCCCGAGGTTTGCCAAGCGGCCTTGGTATAGCACCGGTAGACCGCCTGTCAAGTTTTCGTGACATTTGGAGGTCGTTTGATACTCCAACGGTTAACCGGGTAACCGCAAAAGCCTCTTTTGTTTGCAGCCCAACACCCCTTCCAAAGTGGCCCAAAACCCAGCAAACTCCCCTCCATGCTCTCGGTCGTTCGATCACGATCGCGTGGCCGAAAACCGCACCTCATTTGGACTCTCCTAGCTCCCTCTACCTATATATATGTGGCCTCCCCCGAAATTTCACAGTCCAAACCCCTGAAACCCTAGCCCCTCCTCCTCTAGCGCGCCGCCACGTGGCCCCCTCGCCCGCCGCCGCGGCCTCGCACCGGTGTCCGCCGCCGCCCGCCATCTCCGGCAACTCCGCGTCGTGCTCCGCCGCCGGCCGCCGCAGTTCGCCGGAGCACCGCGGCTCCCGCGCCTCCCTGCCGGCCCGCGCCTCCGCGTCGTCTCCGCCCCGCCGCCCAGCTCCCGTGGCTCCGCAGGAGCCGCCATCGCCGGAGTTTCCTCACCGCCGCCCCGTCGCGAGTTGCGTCGGATCCGGCCGGAACGGGTCCGGAGCGACCGGATCTGGTCGTCCCCAGCGCCCCTCGACCTTCCCTCCGTTGCTGCGCCCTCGCCGGCGTGCGTCAACGCCGCCGCCTCTGCCTTCTTCGTGCGGGCACGGGAGGAGGACGA
The DNA here is from genome assembly GCA_963921465.1 of Triticum timopheevii. NCBI lineage: Eukaryota > Viridiplantae > Streptophyta > Magnoliopsida > Poales > Poaceae > Triticum > Triticum timopheevii. The sequence goes on from OY997262.1 coordinate 283,880,726, forward strand.
TGCCCCAGCCGGCCACGTGGGCCTCGTGGCCCATCCCCGCACCCGGCCCAACAGCGCGAGGCCGCCGGCCTGCCAAGCCCGATCCACCCCCCCCCCCTCCCCCGACCTGGGCCGAAGCCCAGTGGTGAGCAGCCCACCAAATCCCGCCCCGGTCACACTTTAGCTATCCAGCGCTCACCTGTTTTTTTCCTGAAATTGACTAAGTCCCCAGATTATTTACATTAACATGCCATGTTCATCGCATCGTATCTCTGCATCCGTAGCTCCGTTTCGTGCGTGTAATATGTCAAATTGTTCGTCTCAACGAGTACTTCATTTCATTCCATTGCATCATTTTTATTTGAGCTCATCTTGATGCCCGAAATGCTGTTGGAAGAGTGCATGTTGATGTTAATCTGCTGAAACTGTTATAACTTGCTCATTTATCATTTTTGCCATGATTGATGTGTGCATCCTATGAGGTTGATGTCTACATTTATGTTGATCTATGCCATGCCATCTTTTCAGGGGTGCCAACCATGTATTTTTGTGAGTTGTGTGCTGAGTGCATTGAGCTTGTTAAGTAGGGTAGTTGCTGTTGCTGTTTTCCTGACAGATTCTGTTATATTTTGTTGCTATGTTAACATGCTTCTACTAATCATTCTATGCATAATCTGGAGATGTTCTATAAACATGTTTTGATCTATATGTTATGCCCTATACATCCATGCCCCTGGTTGCATTTATAGCTTGCTGTAGATTGTTCATATCTTGCTCCAAAGTTGCTTGAAAATGTTGCTGACAGCCTGTTAACATTAAGTTCAATGTTTCCATGATTGTTTGCTAGTGATCCATGCACCCTATGAACTTGCTCTTGCCATTCTTAGCTTCATAAACATGTCTCCTTACTGTTGGTTTCCTTGCCATGCCATGTATTGCTCTGTGGTGAGTGTTTCAAGCTCACGAACATGCCTACTTATTGTTGTTCCTGCCATGTATAAATCTGTCATATAACTTGCCATGTTTACATGGGTGCCATCATATTTTCCGTGCCCTTTTGGCTCATGATCAGTAAGGGACTTTTGATCTATGCATTTAGTAGATTCATGCCATGCCTTTGTTTGCCATGATAAGTTCCTGTAACATGTCGTTTGATAGCTCTAAACATTGCAACCTGATGTTATTTCTGCTAAAGTCTGAAACTGTTATTATTTGCAATCTTCCCATGTCCTTTTGAGCATGTTCTAGTAGTTTCTGGAGATAGCTCAGTGTTCATGTTTTGTTATGCTTTACCTGTATTTCATGCCCATGCCTTTTTTTATTATGTTGGGGTGTTGTAGCATATTGTTTTGATGCTTGCATTATGCCTAGTTGCTATTTTGGACAGATTGTTGTTATGACTTGTATAGTGTGCATGTGTTGAACCGTTGCTCCGTTTTGAGTGTGCTCTATATGAAACTTGCTTGATTTTGCATGTAGCTTCATATTATCATGTTGCATCCTTGTTTTGGCTTGATGTTTGGGTGCATTTTGCATCAATGCCATGCTTAACTTGTTTTGCTCATATCTTCTAGGCCGTAGCTCCGAATCTAATGAACTTTATATGTAACTTGACTAGAATTTCATGTAGATTCTCTTGGTGCTCTTTAACTTGCTGTTTAACAACTTCAACTTAATGTTTATTCAGTTCTGGACCAATTTCGAAATATGCATATGAGGACTTACCGGAATTGTTATATGTTGTTCCCGGCCTCATTTAAACTTGCCTTGATGTGTTACTCTTGTATGCATCAACTCTTGCCATGAGTAGCTTCATGTAGCTTTGTCATGCATCATGCTTGTTGTGCATCATGTCTTGTTCATGTGTGGTGTGTTTACTATGTTGTGTGCTTCTTCTCGATAGTTCCCGTTTCGTTGCGATCGTGAGGATTCGTTCGTCTACGCTTGGATTCGTCTTCGTGGCTTCATCTTCTTCATGGACTCATTCTTCTTCCTAGAAGGGTGGATATTGTTTGAGTTTATGTTTATGATTCATCCGTAGTCGGATGTTGTTCTTGTATGTTGTATTGTTGTATTCATGTGACATTGTATGTTTTGGTTGTATCCCCACTATTATGTAATGTTGATGTAATGATATCCACCTTGCAAAAGCGTTCCAATATGTGAGTCTATCCTTGGTGGGACCTTCGAGTTCCTTTTGGATAGGGTCGCATATTGGGCGTGACAAGTTGGTATCAGAGCCGACCCTCGCGGTTACACGGATGGTTGCGGGCAGGTGCGCGGTCATGTTGTTCATGACGTTTGTGACCCGTCGTGGCACACGGCATGGCACATGTACCGGACTGGATGCACAGACGGTTGTGCCAAGAGGGAACGTTCCTGTGGCCCGACGAGGACGTCGGTTCCTCTGAGTGGGGGTGTATGTAATAGCCTGGCTTATTAGGGATGATAGACTACTCATATCAATAAGGAATTCCTTCTTTTCCGGGATCCCATTTGGACAGAACTCCAAAGTTAAGTGTGCTTAGCTTGGAGTAGTTTCAGGATGGGTGACCGACCGGGAAGTTGCTCCCGGGTGCGCATGAGTGAGGACAAAGTGCGCAGAAAAGACTAGTATTGATCTGTGGGGCCAGTCTAGATCCCGCCAGGAGTAACGACCACCGGCGGGTGTGTCCGGGGCGTTACAATTACTAATGCACAAGAAGGGTCTACCAAATATAATAGGACAAAAGCTATCTTGTGGAGAACCAAGAACAAGAAAATCAGCGGGATATTTGGTTTTCCCACACAAGACTTCAACATCTCTAACAATTCCCATTGGAGATATAGTATCTCTATTGGCAAGTTTAATTGTAACATCAATATCTTCTAACTCAGCAGGTGCAATCTCATGCATAATTTCTTTGTATAAGTCAATGGGTATAACACTAGCACTAGCACCCATATCACATAAGCCATGATAACAATGATCTCATATTTTAACAGAAATAACAGGTACGCCTACCACAGGTCTATGTTTATCTCTATCACAGGGTTTAGCAATTCTAGCAGTTTCACCAGTGAATTGAATAACATGCCCATCAATATTATCAAGCAATAGATCTTTAACAATAGCAATATAAGGTTCTACTTTGACTTGCTCAGGAGGTGTATAAGTCCTAGTATTACTTTTACGAACAACAGTTGAAGCTTTGGCATGATCCTTCATTCTAACAGGGAAAGGGGGTTTCTCAACATAAGAAGTAGGAACAATAGGATCATTATAAGTGACAATCTTTTCTTCAACTTTAATTGGTACAGCTACTTTTACTTCTATGGGAGGATGATATTTAAACCATTCTCCTTGGGGAGATCAACATAAGTAGAAAAAGATTCACAGAAAGAAGCTACTATCTCAGAGTCAAGTCCATATTTAGTGCTAAACTTACGGAAAATATCGGTATCCATAAAAGATTTAACACAATCAAACTTAGGTGTCATACCTGACTCCTTACCTTCGTCGAGGTCCCAATCTTCAGAGTTGCGTTTAATTCTATCCAATAAATTCCATCCAAATTCAATAGACTTCATCATAAAAGAGCCAGCACAAGAAGTATCGAGCATGTTGCGATTATTTTCAGAAAGCCGAGCATAAAAATTCTGGAGAATTGTCAATTTTGAGAGCTCATGATTGGGGCATGAATATAACATTGATTTAAGCCTCCCCAAAGCTTGAGCGATGCTTTCTCCTTCGCGAGGCCAAAAATTATATATATAATTGCGATCACGATGAACAAGATGCATAGGGTAATACTTTTGCTGAAATTCCAATTTCACTCTTTTATAGTTCCATGACCTCGTATCATCACATAGCCTATACCATGTCAATGCGTCTCCCTCCAAAGATAAAGGGAAAGCCTTCTTCTTAACAACATCATCAGGTATACCTGCAAGCTTAAACAGTCCACAAATATCATCCACAAAGCGTAGATGTTCGTCAGGATGCTTTGTTCCATCTCCTGCAAAAGTGTTAGCTAGCAGTTTTTCCATCATACTCGAAGGGATCTGAAAAGCAGTTTCATCTTCAATAGATTCAGTAGGTTCAGTAGGTTGAGGAGCAACTCTTGGCTCAACCGGACGGGGTGGAGATACCCCGAACAAGCCCCTCAAACAATTACTTTCCATAGTAACAAGTGATACAAAATTTCAGCACACTAAATAAATTTTTCCTTACCAAATTCCACCTACCAAAGGCGCTTCACTCCCCGACAACGGCGCCAGAAAAGAGTCTTGATGACCCACAAGTATAGGGCATCTATCATAGTCCTTTCGATAAGTAAGAGTGTTGAACCCAACGAGGAGCAGAAGGAAATGATAAGCGGTTTCAGCAAGGTATTCTCTGCAAGTACTGAAATAAGTGGTAACAGATAGTTTTGTGATAAGATAAATGGTAACAAGCAACAAGTGACAAAAGTAAATTAAGTGCAGCAAGGTGGCCCAATCCTTTTTGTAGCAAAGGACAAGCCTGGACAAGCTCTTATAATAGGAAAAGTGCTCCCGAGGACACATGGGAATATCGTCAAGCTAGTTTTCATCACGCTCATATGATTCGCGTTCGGTACTTTGATAATTTTATATGTGGGTGGACCGGTGCTTGGGTACTGCCCTTACTTGGACAAGCATCCGACTTATGATTAACCTCTATTGCAAGCATCCGCAACTACAACAAAAGTATTAAGGTAAACCTAACCATAGCATGAAACATATGGATCCAAATCAGCCCCTTACGAAGCAACGCATAAACTAGGGTTTAAGCTTCTGTCGCTCTAGCAACCCATTATCTACTTATTAATTCCCAATGCCTTCCTCTAGGCCCAAATAATGGTGAAGTGTTATGTAGTCGACGTTCACATAACACCACTAGAGGTTAGACAACATACATCTCATCAAAATATCGAACGAATACCAAATTCACATGACTACTAATAGCAAGACTTCTCCCTTGTCCTCAGGAACAAACGTAACTACTCACAAAGCATATTCATGTTCATAATCATAGGGGGTAATATTGTGCATAAAGGATCTGAACATATGATCTTCCACCAAATAAACCAACTAGCATCAACTACAAGGAGTAATCAACACTACTAGCAACCTACTAGCACCAATCCCGGACTTGGAGACAAGAATTGGATACAAGAGATGAACTAGGGTTTGGAGATGAGATGGTGCTGATGAAGATGTTGATGGAGATTGCCCTCTCCCAATGAGAGGAGCGTTGGTGATGACGATGGTGATGATTTCCCCCTCCTGGAGGGAAGTGTCCCCGGCAGAACAGCTCTGCCAGAGCCCTAGATTGGTTCCGCCAAGGTTCCGCCTCGTGGCGGTGGAGTCTCATCCCGAAAGGTTCTCTGCTATTTTTTTCTCATCAAAAGACTTCATATGGGAGAAGATGGGCGTCGGAGAGCCACCAGGGGGCCCACGAGGTAGGGGGCGCGCCCCCCACCCTCGTGAGCAGAGTGTGGGCCCCCTGGCCTTCATCTTTGGCGATGATTTTTATTTATTTATTTTAAGGTGTTTCGTAGAGTTTCAGGACTTTTGAAGTTGCACAGGATAGTCCTTCAATATTTGCTCCTTTTCCAGCCCAGAATTCCAGCTGTCGGCATTCTCCCTCTTCATGTAAACCTTGTAAAATAAGAGAGAATAACCATAAGTATTATGACATAACGTGAAATAACAGCCCATAATGCAATAAATATCGATATAAAAGCATGATGCAAAATGGACATATCAGCCATATGGTTGTCGCTTTATTGCATGAAATGCAAGCGCACTGTAATTGCTTTGCTTTATCACTAAGCGATAGCGATAGTCGTAGAAGCAATAGATGGCGTAACGACAACGATGCTACGATGGAGATCAAGTGTCGCATCGGTGACGATGGTGATCATGACGGTGCTTCGGAGATGGAGATCACAAGCACAAGATGATAATGGCCATATCATATCACTTATATTGATTGCATGTGATGTTTATCCTTTATGCATCTTATCTTGCTTTGATTGACAGTAGCATTTTAAGATGATCTCTCACTAATTATCAAGAAGTGTTCTCCCTGAGTATGCACTGTTACGAAAGTTCTTCGTGCTGAGACACCATGTGATGATCGGGTGTGATAGGCTCTACGTTCAAATACAATGGGTGCAAAATAGTTGCACACACGGAATACTCAGGTTAAACTTGACGAGCCTAGCATATACAGATATGGCCTCGGAACACGGAGACCGAAAGGTCGAACGTGAATCATATAGTAGATATGATCAACATAGTGATGTTCACCATTGAAAACTACTCCATCTCACGTGATGATCGGACATGGTTTAGTTGATTTGGATCACGTGATCACTTAGATGACTAGAGAGATGTCTGTCTAAGTGGTAGTTCTTTAGTAATATGATTAATTGAACTTAAATTTATCATGAACTTAGTACCTAATAGTATTTTGCTTGTCTATGTTTGTTGTAGATAGATGGCTCGTGCTATTTTTCCGTTGAATTTTAATGCGTTCCTTGAGAAAGCTAAGTTGAAAGATGATGGTAGCAATTACACGGATTGGGTCTGTAACTTGAGGATTATCCTCATTGCTGCACAGAAGAATTATGTCCTGGAAGCACCGCTGGGTGCCAGGCCTGCTGCAGATGCAACTGACGACGTTAAGAATGTCTGGCAGAGCAAAGCTGATGACTACTCGATAGTTCAGTGTGCCATGCTTTACGGCTTAGAACCGGGACTTCAACGATGTTTTGAATGTCATGGAGCATATGAGATGTTCCAGGAGTTGAAGTTAATATTTCAAGCAAATGCCTGGATTAAGAGATATGAAGTCTCCAATAAGTTCTATAGCTGCAAGATGGAGGAGAATAGTTCTGTCAGTGAACATATACTCAAAATGTCTGGGTATAATAATCACTTGATTCAACTGGGAGTTAATCTTCCCGATGATAGTGTCATTGACAGAATTCTTCAATCACTGCCACGAAGCTACAAGAGCTTCGTGATGAACTATAATATGCAAGGGATGGACAAGACTATTCCCGAGCTCTTCGCAATGCTAAAGGCTGCGGAGGTAGAAATCAAGAAGGAGCATCAAGTGTTGATGGTCAATAAGACCACCAGTTTAAAAAAAGGGTAAAGGGAAGAAGAAGGGGAACTTCAAGAAGAACATCAAACAAGTTGTTTCTCAAGAGAAGAAACCCAAATCTGGACCTAAGCCTAAAACTGAGTGCTTCTACTGCAAACAGACTGGACATTGGAAGCGGAACTGCCCCAAGTATTTGGCGTATAAGAAGGATGGCAAGGTGAACAAAGGTATATGTGATATACATGTTATTGATGTGTACCTTACTAATGCTCGCAGTAGCACCTGGGTATTTGTTACTGGTTCTGTTGCTAATATTTGCAACTCGAAACAGGGACTATGGATTAAGCGAAGATTGGCTAAGGACGAGGTGACGATGCGCGTGGGAAATGGTTCCAAAGTCGATGTGATCGCGGTCGGCACGCTACCTCTACATCTACCTTCGGGATTAGTTTTAGACCTGAATAATTGTTATTTGGTGCCAGCGTTGAGCATGAACATTATATCTGAATCTTGTTTGATGCGAGACGGTTATTCATTTAAATCAGAGAATAATGGTTGTTCTATTTATATGAGTAATATCTTTTATGGTCATGCACCCTTGAAGAGTGGCCTGTTTTTATTAAATCTCAATAGTAGTGATACACATATTCATAATGTTGAAGCCAAAAGATGCAGAGTTGATAATTATAGTGCAACTTATTTGTGGCACTGCCGTTTGGGTCATATTGGTGTAAAGCGCATGAAGAAACTCCACACTGATGGACTTCTGGAATCACTTGATTATGAATCACTTGGTACTTGCGAACCGTGCCTCATGCGCAAGATGACTAAAACGCCGTTCTCCGGAACTATGGAGCGAGAAACAGACTTGTTGGAAATCATACATACTGATGTATGTGGTCCAATGAATGTTGAGGCTCGCGGCGGATATCGTTATTTTCTCACCTTCACAGATGATTTGAGCAGATGGGTATATCTACTTAATGAAACACAAGTCTGAAACATTTGAAAAGTTCAAAGAATTTTAGAGTGAAGTGGAAAATCATCGTAGCAAGAAAATAAAGTTTCTACGATCTGATCATGAAGGAGAATATTTGAGTTACAAGTTTGGTTTACATTTGAAAGAATGCGGAATAGTTTCGCAACTCACGCCACCTGGAACACCACAACGAAATGGTGTGTCCGAACGTCGTAATCGTACTTTACTAGATATGGTGCGATCTATGATGTTTATTGATTTACCGCTATCGTTTTGGGGTTATGCTTTAGGGACGACCGCATTCACATTAAATAGGGCACCATCAAAATCCGTTGAGATGACGCCTTATGAACTGTGGTTTGGCAAGAAACCAAAGTTGTCGTTTCTTAAAGTTTGGGGCTGTGATGCTTATGTGAAGAAACTTCAACCAGATAAGCTCGAACCCAAATCGGAGAAATGTGTCTTCATAGGATACCCAAAAGAGATTATTGGGTACACCTTCTATCACAGATCTGAGGGCAAGACTTTTGTTGCTAAATTCGGATCCTTCCTAGAGAAGGAGTTTCTCTCGAAAGAAGTGAGTGGGAGGAAAGTAGAACTTGATGACGTAACTGTACCTGCTCCCTTATTGGAAAGTAGTTCATCACAAGAACCAGTTCCTATGACAACTACACCAATCAGTGAGGAAGCTAATGATATTGATCACGAAACTTCAGATCAAGTTACTACTGAACCTCGTAGGTCAACCAAAGTAAGATCCGCACCAGAGTGGTACGGTAATCCTATTCTGGAAGTCATTTTACTTGACCATGGCGAACCTACGAACTATGAGGAAGCGATGATGAGCCCAAATTCCGCAATATGGCTTGAAGCCATGAAATCTGAGATGGGATCCATGTATGAGAACAAAGTATGGACTTTGGTTGACTTGCCCGATGATCGTCAAGCCATCGAGAATAAATGGATTTTTAAGAAGAAGACTGACGTTGATGGTAATGTAACTGTCTACAAAGCTCGACTTGTTGCGAAAGGTTTTCGACAAGTTCAAGGGGTTGACTACGATGAGACTTTCTCACCCGTAGCGATGCTTAAGTCTGTCTGAATCATGTTAGCAATTGTCGCATTTTATGATTATGAAATATGGCAAATGGATGCCAAAACTGCATTCCTAAATGGATTTCTAGAAGAAGAGTTGTATATGATGCAACCAGAAGGTTTTGTCGATCCAAAAGGTGCTAACAAAGTGTGCAAGCTCCAGCGATCCATTTATGGACTGGTGCAAGCCTCTCAGAGTTGGAATAAACGCTTTGATAGTGTGATCAAAGCATATGGTTTTATATAGACTTTTGGAGAAGCCTGTATTTACAATAAAGTGAGTGGGAGCTCTGTAGCATTTCTAATATTATATGTAGATGACATATTGTTGATTGGAAATGATATAGAATTTCTGGATAGCATAAAGGGATACTTGAATAAAAGTTTTTCGATGAAAGACCTCGGTGAAACTGCTTACATATTGGGCATCAAGATCTATAGAGATAGATCAAGACGCTTAATTGGACTTTCACAAAGCACATACCTTGATAAAGTTTTGAAAAAGTTCAAAATGGATCAGGCAAAGAAAGGGTTCTTGACTGTATTACAAGGTGTGAAGTTGAGTCAGACTCAATGCCCCGACCACAGCAGAAGATAGAGAGAAAATGAAAGATGTTCCCTATGCTTCAGCCATAGGCTCTATCATGTATGTGATGCTGTGTACCAGACCTGATGTATGCTTAGCAATAAGTCTAGCAGGGAGGTACCAAAGTAATCCAGGAGTGGATCACTGGACAACGGTCAAGAACATCCTAAAATACCTGAAAAGGACTAAGGATATGTTTCTCATTTATGGAGGTGACAAAGAGCTAGTCGTAAATGGTTACGTCGATGCAAGCTTTGACACTGATCCGGACGATTCTAAATCGCAAAATGGATACGTGTTTATATTGAACGGTGGAGCTGTCAGTTGGTGAAGTTCTAAACAAAGCGTCGTGGCGGGATCTACATGCGAAGCGGAGTACATAGCTGCTTCGGAAGCAGCAAATGAAGGAGTCTGGATGAAGGAGTTCATTTCCAATCTAGGTGTCATACCTAGTGCATCGGGACCAATGAAGATCTTCTGTGACAATACTGGTGCAATTGCCTTGGCAAAGGAATCCAGATTTCACAAGAGGACCAAGCACATCAAGAGACGCTTCAATTCCATCCGAGACCAAGTCCAGGTGGGAGACATAGAGATTTGCAAGATACATACGGGTCTGAATGTTGCAGTGTTGGAGATCGTTGTAGAAATTAAAAAAATTCTATGCATCACCAAGATCAATCTATGGAGATACTAGCAACGAGAGAGACGGGAGTGCATCTTCATACCCTTGAAGATCGCTAAGCGGAAGCGTTACAAGAACGCGGTTGATGGAGTCGTACTCGCGGCGATTCAAATCGCGGAAGATCCGATCTAGCGCCGAACGGACGGCGCCTCCGTGTTCAACACACGTACAGCCCGGGGACGTCTCCTCCTTCTTGATCCAGCAAGGGGAGAGGAGAAGTTGAGGGAGAGCTCCGGCAGCACGACGACGTGGTGGTGGAGCTTGCAGTTCTCCGGCAGGGCTTCGCCAAGCACTACTGAGGAGGAGGTGGAGTTGGAGAGGGGGAGGGCTGCGCCAGGGGCAAGGGTGAAGCTCCCATGCGCCTCCCCACTGTATATAGGGGTGGAGGGGGCTGGTTTCTTTCCCTCCAAGTCCATTGGGGCATTGGCAAAGGTGGGAGGAAAGAAATCCCATCATTTCCTTCCCCACCAATTGTTATCCCCCTTTTTAGGGATCTTGATCTTATCCCTTCGGGATATGATCTTATTCCTTCTAAGGGGGGATCTTGGTGCACCTTGACCAGGGGTGTGGGGCCTTTCCCCCACTACCCACGTTCATGTGGGCCCCCCATGCAGGTGGGCCCCACTCTGGAACCTTCTAGAACCTTCCCGGTACAATATCGAAAAATCCCGAACATTTTCTGGTGGCCAAAATAGGACTTCCCATATATAAATCTTTACCTCCAGACCATTCCGGAACTCCTCGTGACGTACGGGATCTCATTCGGGACTCCGAAGAACATTCGGTAACTGCACACTAATTCCCATAACAACTCTAGCGTCACTGGACCTTAAGTGTGTAGACCCTACGGGTTCGGGAATCATGCAGACATGACCGAGACAGCTCTCTGGCCAATAACCAACATCATGATCTGGATACCCATGTTGGCTCCCACATGTTCCATGATGATCTCATCGGATGAACCACGATGTCAAGGACTCAAGCAATCCCGTATACAATTCCCTTTGACAATCCGTGCGTTACTTGCTCGAGATTCTATCGTTGGTATCCCAATACCTCGTTCAATCTCGTTACCGACAAGTCACTTTACTCGTTCCGTAATGCATGATCCCGTGACTAACTACTTAGTCACATTGAGCTCATTATGATGATGCATTACCGAGTGGGCCCAGAGATACCTCTCTGTCACACGGAGTGACAAATCCCAGTCTCGATTCGTGCCAACCCAACGGACACTTTCGGAGATACCCGTAGTGCACCTTTATAGCCACCCAGTTACGTTGTGACGTTTGGCACACCCAAAGCATTCCTACGGTATCCGGGAGTTGCACAATCTCATGGTCTAAGGAAATGATACTTGACATTAGAAAAGCTTTTAGCAAACGAACTACACGATCTTGTTCTATGCTTAGGATTGGGTCTTGTCCATCACATCATTCTCCTAATGATGTGATGCCGTTATCAATGACATCCAATGTCCATGGTCAGGAAACCATAACCATCTATTGATCAACGAGCTAGTCAACTAGAGGCTCACTAGGGACATGTTGTGGTCTATGTATTCACACATGTATTACGGTTTCCAGTTAATACAATTATAGCATGAAGAATAGACAATTATCATGAACAAGGAAATATAATAATAACCATTTTATTATTGCCTCTAGGGCATATTTCCAACAGTCTCCCACTTGCACTAGAGTCAATAATCTAGTTCACATCACTATGTGATTGTAATGAATCCAACACCCATTGGGTTTGATCATATCTCGCTTGTGAGAGAGGTTATTAGTCAACGGGTCTGAATCTTTCATATCCGTGTGTGCTTTACAAATCTCTATGTCATCTCCTAGATGCAGCTGCGACGCGCTATTTGGAACTATTCCAAATAATTGCTCTACTATACGAATCCGGTCTACTACTCAGAGTCATCCATATTAGTGTCAAAGTTTGCATCGGCGTAACCCTTTACGACGAACTCTTTTACCACCTCCATAATCGAGAAAATTGCTTAGTCCACTAGTTACTAAGGATAACCTTGAACGCTATCCTGTGATCCATTCCTGGATCACACTTGTACCCCTTGACTGACTCATGGCAAGGCAGACTTTAGGTGCGGTACACAGCATAGCATACTGTGGAGCCTACGTCAGCATAGGGGACGACCTTCATCCTTTCTCTCTCTTCTGCCGTGGTCAGGTCTTGAGTCTTACTCAATACTCACACCTTATAACACAGCCAAGAACTCCTTCTTTGCTGATCTATTTGAACTCCTTCAAAATCTTGTCATGGTATGTATTCATTTGAAAGTACTATTAAGCGTTTTTGATCTATCCTTATAGATCTTGATGCTCAATGTTCAAGTAGCTTAATCCAGGTTTTCCATTGAAAAACACCTTTCAAATAACCCTATGTGCTTTCCAGAAATTCTACAGCATTTCTGATCAACAATATGTTAACAACATATACTTATCAGAAATTCTATAGTGCTCCCACTCATTCTTTGGAAATACAAGTTTCTCATAAACTTTGTATAAACCCAAAATCTTTGATCATCTCATCAAAGTGTATGTTCCAACTCCGAGGTGCTTACTCCAGTCCTTAGAAGGATTGCTGGAGCTTTGCATACTTGTTAGCATCTTATAAGATTGACAAAATCTTCCGGTTGTATCATATACAACCTTTCCTCAAGAAAATCATGAAGGAAACAATGTTTTGACATCCTATCTGCAAGATTTCATAAATAATGCAGTAACTGCTAATATAATTCCAACAGACTCTTAGCATCGCTACGAGTGAGAAAGTCTCATCGTAGTCAACTCCTTGAACTTGTCGGAAAACATCTTAGTGACAAGTCGAGCTTTCTTAATGGTGACACTTACCATCATTGTCCGTCTTCCTTTTAAAATCCATCTGTACTCAATAGCCTTATGACCATCAAGTAGTTCTTCCAAAGTCTATACTTTGTTTTCATACATGGATCCTCTCTCGGATTTTATGGCCTCGAGCCAATCGTCGGAATCCAGGCCCACCATCGCTTCTCCATAGCTCGTAGGTTCATTGTTGTCTAGCAACATGACCTCTAAGACAGGATTACGTACCACTCTGAAGTAGTACGCATCCTTGTCGACCTACGAGGTTTGGTAGTGACTTGATCTGAAGTTTCATGATCACTATCATCAGCTTCCACTTCAATTGGTGTAGGCGCCAAAGGAACAACTTCCTTTGCCCTGCTACACACTAGTTGAAGTGATGGTTCAATAACCTCATCAAGTCTCCACCATCCTCCCACTCAATTCTTTCAAGAGAAACTTTTCCTCGAGAAAGGACCCGATTCTAGAAACAATCCCTTTTGTTTCCGGATCTGAGATAGGAGGTATACCCAACTGTTTTTGGGTGTCCTATGAAGATGCATTTATCCGCTTTGGGTTCGAGCTTATCAGCCTGAAACTTTTTCACATAAGCGTCACAGCCCCAAACTTTTAAGAAACGACAACTTAGGTTTCTCCAAACCATAGTTCATACGGTGTCGTCTCAACGGAATTGCGTGGTACCCTATTTAAAGTGAATGCGGTTGTCTCTAATGCCTAACCCATAAACGATAGTGGTAATTCGATAAGAGACATCATGGTATGCACCATATCCAATAGGGTGCAGCTATGATGTTCGGACACACCATCACACTATGGTGTTCCAGGCGGTATTAGTTGTGAAACAATTTCCACAATGTCTTAATTGTATACCAAACTCATAACTCAGATACTCATCTCTATGATCATATCATAGACATTTTTTCCTCTTGTCACGAGATCTTCAACTTCACTCTGAAATTACTTGAACCTTTCAATAATTCAGACTTGTGTTTCATCAAGTAAATATACTCAACATCTACTCAAATCATCTGTGAAGTAAGAACATAACGATATCCACTGTGTGCCTCAGCACTCATTGGACTGCACACATCAAATTGTATTACTTCCAACGAGTTGCTTTCTTGTTCCATCTTACTGAAAACGAGGCTTTTCAGCCATCTTGCCCATGTGGTATGATTTGCATGTATCAAGTGATTCAAAATCAAGTGAGTCCAAATGATCCATCTCCATGGAGTTTCTTCATGTGTACATACCAATAGACATGGTTCGCATGTCTCAAACTTTTCAAAAAATGAGTGAGTCCAAAAGATCCATCAACATGGAGCTTCTTCATGCATTTTATACCAATATGACTCAAATGGCAGTGCCACAAGTAGGTGGTACTATCTTTTGGCATGAACATGTGTATCACTACGATCGAGATTCAATAAACCATTCATTTTAGGTGCAAGACCATTGAAGATATTATTCAAATAAATAGAGTAACCATTATTCTCCTTAAATGAACAACCGTATTGCAATAAACATAATCCAATCATGTCTATGCTCAACGCAAACACCAAATAACAATTATTTAGGTTTAACACCAATCCCGATGGTAGAGGGAGCGTGCGATGTTTGATAACATCAACCTTGGAAATGCTTCCAACACATATCGTCACCTCGCCTTCAGCTAGTCTCCGTTTATTCCGTAGCCTTTTATTTTGAGTTACTAACACTTAGCAACCGAACCGATATCTATTACCCTGGTGCTACTAGGAGTACTACTAAAGTACACATCTAATATAATGTATATCCAATATACTTCTATAGACCTTGCCAGCCTTCTCATCTACCAAGTATCTAGGGTAGTTCTGCTTCAGTGACTGTTCCCTCATTACAGAAGCACTTAGTCTCGGGTTTGGGTTCAACCTTGGGTTTCTTCACTAGAGCAGCAACTGTTTTGCCGTTTCATGAAGTATCCCTTCTTGCCCTTGCCCTTCTTGAAACTAGTGGTTTTACTAACCATCAACAATTAATGCTCCTACTCAATTTCTACTTTCGCAGTGTCAAACATCATGAATTGCTCAAGGATCATCATGTCTATCCCTGATATGTTATAGTTCATCACGAAGCTCTAATAGCTTGGTGGCAGTGACTATGGAGAACCATCACTATCTCATCTGGAGGATTAACTCCCACTCGATTCAAGTGATTGTAGTACTCAGACAATCTGAGCACACGCTCAATGATTGAGCTTTTCTCTCTTAGTTTGCAGGTTAAGAAACTTGTCGGAGGTCTCATACCTCTTAACGTGGGCACGAGCCTGAAATCCCAATTTCAGCTCTTGGAACATCTCATATGTTCTGCGACATTTCAAAATTGTCTTCGGTGCCTCAATCCTAAACCGTTTAACATTACGCACTGAACTATCACGTAGTCATCAAAACGTGTATGTCAGATGTTTGCAACATCCATAAACGACGCTCGAGGTTCAACACACGGAGCGGTGCATTAAGGACATAAGCCTTCTGTGCAGCAATGAGGACAATCCTCAGTATACAGACCCAGTCCGCATAATTGCTACTATCAACTTTCAACTAAATTTTCTCTAGGAACATATCTTAAACAGTAGAACTAAAGCGTAAGCTATGACATAATTTGCAAAGACATTTTGACTATGTTCATGATAATTAAGTTCATCTGATTATTTAATGAACTCCCACTTAGATGGACATCCCTCTAGTCATCTAAGTGATACATGATCCGAGTCAACTAGGCCGTGTTCGATCATCACGTGAGACGGACTAGTCATCATCGGTGAACATCTTCATGTTGATCGTATCTGCTATACGACTCATGTTCGACCTTTCGGTCTCTTGTGTTCCGAGGCCATGTTTGTACATGCTAGGCTCGTCAAGTCAACCTAAGTGTTTTGCTTGTGTAAATCTGGCTTACACCCGTTGTATTCGAACGTTAGAATCTATCACACCCGATCATCACATGGTGCTTTGAAACAACGAACCTTCGCAATGGTGCACAGTTAGGGGGAACACTTTCTTGAAATTTTAGCGAGGGATCATCTTATTTATGCTACCGTCATTCTAAGCAAATAAGATGTAAAAACATGATAAACATCTCATGCAATCAAATAGTGACATGATATGGCCAATATCATTTTGCTCCTTTTGATCTCCATCTTCGGGGCGCCATGATCATCATCGTCACCGGCATGACACCATGATCTCCATCATCATGATCTCCATCATCGTGTCTTCATGAAGTTGTCTCGCCAACTATTACTTCTACTACTATGGATAAAGGTTTAGCAATAAAGTAAAGTAATTACATGGCGTTATTCACTGACACGCAGGTCATACAATAAATTAAGACAGCTCCTATGGCTCCTGCCAGTTGTCATATTCATCGACATGCAAGTCGTGATTCCTATTACAAGAACATGATCAATCTCATACATCACATATATTTCATTCATCACATCCTTTGGCCATATCACATCACACGACATATGCTGCAAGAACAAGTTAGACGTCCTCTAATTGTTGTTGCAAGTTTTTACATGGCTGCTATAGGTTTCTAACAAGAACGTTTCTTACCTACGCCAAAACCACAATGTGATATGCCAATTTCTATTTACCCTTCATAAGGACCCTTTTCATTGAATCCAATCCGACTAAAGTGGGAGAGACAGACACCCGCTAGCCACCTTATGCAACTAGTGCATGTCAGTCGGTGGAACCTGTCTCACGTAAGCGTACGTGTAAGGTCGGTCCGGGCCACTTCATCCCACGATGCCGCCGAATCAAGATAAGACTAGTAGTGGCAAGTAAATTGACAAAATCGACGCCCACAACAACTTGTGTTCTACTCGTGCATAGAAACTACGCATAGACCTAGCTCATGATGCCACTATTGGGGATCGTTGCAGAAATTAAAAAATTTCTACGCATCATCAAGATCAATCTATGGAGAGACTAGCAACGAGAGAGACGGGAGTGCATCTTCATACCCTTGAAGATCGCTAAGCGGAAGCGTTACAAGAACGCGGTTGATGGAGTCGTACTCGGGGCGATTCAAATTGCGGAAGATCCGATCTAGCGCCGAGCGGACGGCGCCTCCGCGTTCAACACACGTACAGCCCGGGGACGTCTCCTCCTTCTTGATCCAGCAAGGGGAGAGGAGAAGTTGAGGGAGAGCTCCGGAAGCACGACGACGTGGTGGTGGAGCTTGTAGTTCTCCGGCAGGGCTTCGCCAAGCACTACTGAGGAGGAGGTCGAGTTGGAGAGGGGGAGGGCTGCGCCAGGGGCAAGGGTGAAGCCCCCATGCGCCTCCGCACTGTATATAGGGGTGGAGGGGGCTGGTTTCTTGCCCTCCAAGTCCATTGGGGCATTGGCAAAGGTGGGAGGAAAGAAATCCCATCATTTCCTTCCCCACCGATTGTTGTCCCCCCTTTTTAGGGATCTTGATCTTATCCCTTCGGGATATGATCTTATTCCTTCTAAGGGGGGATCTTGGTGCACCTTGACAAGGGGTGTGGGGCCTTGCCCCCACTACCCACGTTCCTGTGGGCCCCCCATGCAGGTGGGCCTCACTCCGGAACCTTCTAGAACCTTCCCGATACAGTACCGAAAAGTCCCGAACATTTTTCCGGTGGCCAAAATAGGACTTCCCATATATAAATCTTTACCTCCGGACCATTCCGGAACTCCTCGTGACGTCCGAGATCTCATCCGGGACTCCGAACAACATTCGGTAACTGCACACTAATTCCCATAACAACTCTAGCGTCACCGAACCTTAAGTGTGTAGACCCTACGGGTTCGGGAATCATGCAGACATGACCGAGACAGCTCTCTGGACAATAACCAACAGCAGGATCTGGATACCCATGTTGGCTCCCACATGTTCCATGATGATCTCATCGGATGAACCACGACGTCAAGGATTCAAGCAATCCCGTATACAATTCCCTTTGTCAATCGGTACGTTACTTGCCCGAGATTCGATCGTCGGTATCCCAATGCCTCGTTCAATCTCGTTACCGGCAAGTCACTTTACTCATTCCATAATGCATGATCCCGTGACTAAATACTTAGTCACATTGAGCTCATTATGATGATGCATTACCGAGTGGGCCCAAAGATACCTCTCCGTCACACGGAGTGACAAATCCCAGTCTCAATTCGTGCCAACCCAACAGACACTTTCGGAGATACCCATAGTGCACCTTTATAGCCACCCAGTTACGTTGTGACGTTTGGCACACCCAAAGCATTCCTACGGTATCCGGGAGTTGCATAATCTCATGGTCTAAGGAAATGATACTTGACATTAGAAAAGCATTTAGCAAACGAACTACACGATCTTGTGCTATGCTTAGGATTGGGTCTTGTCCATCACATCATTCTCCTAATGATGTGATCCCGTTATCAATGATATCCAATGTCCATGGTCAGGAAACCATAACCATCTATTGATCAACGAGCTAGTCAACTAGAGGCTCACTAGGGACATGTTGTGGTCTATGTATTCACACATGTATTACGGTTTCCAGTTAATACAATTATAGCATGAACAATAGACAATTATCATGAACAAGGAAACATAATTATAACCATTTTATTATTGCCTCTAGGGCATATTTCCAACATGCAGACCCGTTGACTAAGCCTCTTCCACGAGCAAAACATGATCAGCACCAAGACTCCATGGGTGTTAGAATCATTACTGTGTAATCTAGATTATTGACTCTAGTGCAAGTGGGAGACTGAAGGAAATATGCCCTAGAGGCAATAATAAAGTTATTATTTATTTCCTTATATCATGATAAATGTTTATTATTCATGCTAGAATTGTATTAACCAGAAACATGATACATGTGTGAATACATAGACAAACTTAATGTCACTAGTATGCCTCTACTTGACTAGCTCATTAATCAAAGATGGTTATGTTTCCTAACCATAGACATGAGTTGTCATTTGATTAACGGGATCACATCATTGGTAGAATGATGTGATTGGCATAACCCATTCCGTTAGCTTAGCACTTGATCGTTTAGTATGTTGCTATTGCTTTCTTCATGACTTATACATGTTCCTACAACTATGAGATTATGCAACTCCTGTTTACCGGAGGAACACTTTGTGTGCTACCAAACATCACAACGTAATTGGGTGATTATAAAGGAGCTCTACAGGTGTCTCCGAAGGTACATGTTGAGTTGGCGTATTTCGAGATTAGGTTTTGTCACTCCGATTGTCGGAGAGGTATCTCTGGGCCCTCTCGGTAATGCACATCATTATAAGCCTTGCAAGCAATGTAGCTAATGATTTAGTTATGGAATGATGCATTACGTAACGAGTAAAGAGACTTGCCAGTAACGAGATTGAACTAGGTATTGGGATACCGACGATCGAATCTCAGGCAAATAACATACCGATGACAAAGGGAACAACGTATGTCGTTATGCGGTTTGACCGATAAAGATCTTCGTAGAACATGTAGGAGCAAATATGAGCATCCAGGTTCCACTATTGGTTATTTATCGGAAACGTGTTTCGGTCATGTCTACATAGTTCTCAAACCCGTAGGGTCCGCATGCTTAAGGTTTCGTTAACAGTTTTATTATGAGTTTATGAGTTTTGATGTACCGAAGGTTGTTCGGAGTCCCGGATGTAATCACGGACATGATGAGGAGTCTCGAAATGGTCGAGACATAAAGATCGATATATTGGACGACTATATTTGGACACCGGAAAGGTTCCGGGTGAGATTGGGACAATACCGGAGCTCCGGGAGGTATATGGGCCTTATTGGGCCTTAGTGGAAAGGAGGGGAAAGGAGCAAAGGAGGCCCCCCAAGCCCAATCCGAATTGGGAGCCCCCCCCTTTCCTTCCTCCCTCCCTCCTCTTCCTTCCCTCTCCCTCTCCTAATAGGAAAGGAGGAGTCCTACTCCCGGTAGGGGTTGGACTCCCCCCTAGGGCGCGCCACCCCCCTTGGCCGGCCCCCTCCTCCACTCCTTTATATACGGGGAGGGGGCACCCCATAGGGACAACAATTGATCTCTTGATCTCTTAGCCGTGTGCGGTGCCCCCCTCCACTATAGTTCTCCTCGATAATACTGTAGCGGTGCTTAGGCGAAGCCCTGCGACGGTAGAACATCAAGATCGTCACCACGCCGTCGTGCTGACGGAACTCTCCTTCGACACTCTGCTGGATCGGAGTACGGGGGACGTCATCGAGCTGAACACGTGCTAGAACTCGGAGGTGCCATAGTTTCGGTGCTTGATCGGTCGGACCGTGAAGACGTACGACTACATCAACCGCGTTGTTCTAACGCTTCCGCTTTCGGTCTATGAGGGTACGTGGACAACACTCTCCCCTCTCGTTGCTATGCATCACCATGATCTTGCGTGCGCGTAGGATTTTTTTTGAAATTACTACGTTCCCCAACAACATGAGTGTGAGCCATGGATATAGCACTATATTTGGAATAGAATGTTGGTTGTGGAGAAGACAAAAAAGGAGAAGATAGTCTCACATCAACTAGGCGTATCAACGGGCTATGGAGATGCCCATTAATAGATATCAGTGTGAGTGAGTAGGGATTGCCATGCAACAGATGCACTAGAGCTATAAGTGTATGAAAGCTCAACAAAAGAAACTAAGTGGGTGTGCATCCAACTTGCTTGCTCACGAAGACCTAGGGCATTTTGAGGAAGCCCTTCATTGGAATATACAAGCCAAGTTCTACAATGTATAATTCCCACTAGTATATGAAAGTGACAACATAGGAGACTCTCTATCATGAAGATCATGGTGCTACTTTGAAGCACAAGTGTGGAAAAAGGATAGTAACATTGTCCCTTCTCTCTTTTTCTCTCATTTTTTTGGTGGGCTTCTTTGGCCTCTTTTTTTATTTGGGCTTCTTTGGCCTCTTTTATTTTTTGTAAAGTCCGAAGCCTCATCCTGACTTGTGGGGGAATCAGTCTCCATCATCCTTTCCTCACATGGGACAATGCTCTAATAATGAAGATCATCACACTTTTATTTACTTACGACTCAGGAATTACAACTCAATACTTAGAACATAATATGAATCTATGTGGATGCCTTCGGCGGTGTACCGGAATATGCAATAAATCAAGAGTGACATGTATGAAAGAATTATAAAGGTGGCATTGCCACAAATACGATGTCAACTACATGATCATGCAAAAGCAATATGACAATGATGGAACGTGTCATAATAAATGGAACGGTGGAAAGTTTCATGGCAATATATCTCGGAATAGCTATGGAAATGCCATAATAGGTAGGTATGGTGGCTATTTTGAGGAAGATATAAGGAGGTTTATGTGTGATAGAGAGTATCGTATCACGGGGTTTGGATGCACCGGTGAAGTTTGCACCAACTCTCAAGGTGAGAAAGGGTAATGCACGGTACGGTAGAGGCTAACAGTGATGGAAGGGTAAGAGTGCGTATAATCCATGGACTCACGTTAGTCATAAAGAACTCATATAATTAATTATTGCAAAAGTTATTTAGCCCTCGAAGCAAAGTACTAATACGGATTCTCCTAGGGGAAGGGTTGGTAGGAGTTAACCATCGCGCGATCCCGACCTCCACACATAAGGAAGGCAATCAAAAGAGAACCCCATGCTAAAAATTTGTTACACAACTTTTACCATACGTGCATGCTACGGGACTTGCCAACTTTAACACAAGTATTTATCAATTTCATAATTACCCAACTAACATGACTCTAACATTACCACCTCTATATCTCAAAACAATTATCAAGCATCAAATTGATCATAGTGCACTTTCTATGATAGTTTTTATTATACCCAACTTGGATGTCCATCATATTAGGACCAATTTTATAAAAAATACCATGCTGTTATAAAAGACTCTCAAAATAATATAAGTGAAGTATGAGAGATCAATAATTTCTACCAATTAAAACCACCGCCGTGCTCTAAAAAGATATAAGTGAAACACTAGAGCAAAACTGTCTAGCTCAAAAGATATAAGTGAAGCACATAGAGTATTCTAATAAATTCCGATCATGTGTGTCTCTCCCAAAAGGTGTGTACAGCAAGGATGATTGTGTTAAACTAAAAATCAAATACTCATATCATACAAGATGCTCCAAGCAAAACACATATCATGTGGTGAATAAAAATGTAGCTCCAAGTAAAGTTACCAATAGACGAAGACGAAAGAGGGGATGCCTTCCGGGGCATCCCCAAGCTTAGGCTTTTGGTTGTCCTTGAATTATCATGGGGTGCCATGGGCATCCCAAGCTTAGGCTCTTGCCACTCCTTATTCCATAGTCCATCAAATCTTTACCCAAAACTTGAAAACATCACAACACAAAACTCAACAGAAAATCTCATAAGCTCCGTTAGTGCAAGAAAGCAAACCACCAATTTAAGGTACTGTAATGAACTCATTATTTATTTATATTGGTGTTAAACCTACTGTATTCCAACTTGTCTATGGTTTATACCCCTCGATACTAGCCATAGATTCATCAAAATAAGCAAACAACACACGAAAAACAGAATCTGTCAAAAACAGAACAGTCTGTAATAATCTGTAACTTTCAAATACTTCTAAACACTAAAAATCCTAACAAAATAGGAAGTCCTAGGGAATTTTTCAATTAATCTACTGAAAAAATAATCAACTCAAAATCACGTTTCTGTGATTTATTAAAATTATTCTCGTGTGCGCAAAAGTTTCTGTTTTTCAGCAAGATCAAATTAACTATCACCCAAGATGATCCTATAGGTTCTACTTGGCACAAACACTAATTAAAACATAAAACCACATCTAAACAGAAGCTAGATGAAGTATTTATTACTAAACAGAAGCAAAAATCAAGGAACAAAAATAAAATTGGGTTGCCTCCCAACAAGCGCTATCATTTAACGCCCCTAGCTAGGCATAAAAGCGAGAATAGATCTAAGTATTGCCATCTTTGGGATTCAATTCATAGGTGGCTCTCATAATAGATTCATAAGGTAATTTGATTTTCTTTCTAGGAAAGTGTTCCATGCCTTTCCTTAATGGAAATTGTAATCTAATATATCCTTCCTTCGTATCAATAATTGCACCAATCGTTCTAAGGAAAGGTCTACCAAGAATAATAGGACATGAAAGATTGCAATCTATATCAAGAACGATAAAATATGCGGGCACATAATTCCTATTTGCAACAATAAGAACATCATTAATCCTTCCCATAGGTTTCTTAATGGTGGAATCCGCAAGGTGCAAGTTTAGAGAGCAATCATCAAAATCACGGAAACCTAACACATCACATAGAGTTTTTGGAATCGTGGAAACACTAGCATCCAAATCACACAAAGCATAGAATTCATGATCTTTAATGTTGATTTTAATAGTAGTTTCTCACTCATCATAAAGTTTTCTAGGGATAGAAACTTCCAATTCCAGTTTATCTTCCTAAGATTGCATCAAAGCATCAACGATATGTTTAGTAAAAGCTTTATTTTGACTATAAGCATGAGGAGAATTTAGCACGGATTGCAACAAGGAAATACAATCTATTAAAGAACAATCATCATAATTAAATTCCTTGAAATCCAAAATAGTGGGTTCATTGCTATGTAAAGTTTTGACCTCTCCAATCCCACTTTTACCAAATTTAGCATCAAGATCTAAAAACTCAGAATAATTGCAACGCCTTTTAACTAAAGTTGACTCATCTCCAGTCCCATCTTTATCAAGATTCATATTGCAAAACAAAAAGTTAATAGGAGACACATCAATCACTTTTAGATCTTCATCATTACTATCATGAAAACTAGAAGAACACGCTTTTACAAAGCAATCTTTGTTAGCACGCATCCTAGCGGTCCTTTCTTTGCACTCATCAATGGAACTTCTCATGGCTTTGAGAGACTCATTGATATCATACTTAGGTGGAATAGATCTAAGTTTCAAAGAATCAACATCAAGAGAAATTCTATCCACGTTCCTAGCCAATTCATCAACCTTAAGCAAATTTTCTTCAAGCGAAGCATTGAAATTCTTTCGAGAGATCATCAATTCTTTAACACTAATCTCAAAATCAGAGGGCACCTTATTAAAATTTCCATAGGAGTTGTTGTAGGAATTACCGTAATTATTAGAGGAATTACTAGGGAACGGCCTAGGATTGAAGTTTCCTCTACACGCGTTGTTACCAAAATTATTCCTACCAACAAAATTCACATCCATAGATTCATTACTATTCTCAAACAAAGTAGACAAAGGCATATAATTAGGATCAATAGGGGCACTCTTATTAGCAAACAATTTCATAAGTTCATCCATCTTTCCACTCAAAATATTAATCTCTTCTATCGCATGAACTTTTTTACTAGTAGATCTTTCGGTGTGCCAATGAGAATAATTAACCATAATATTATCTAGGAGTTTAGTAGCTTCTCCTAGAGTGATTTCCATAAAAGTACCTCCCGCAGCCGAATCTAAAAGATTTCTAGAAGCAAAATTCAATCAGGCATAAAAATTTTGTATGATCATCCATAAATTTAATCCGTGTGTAGGGCAATTGCGAATCATTAATTTCATCCTCTCCCAAGATTGTGCAACATGCTCATGATCAAGTTGGTTAAAATTCATAATATCGTTTTTAAGAGAGATGATCTTAGCGGGAGGAAAATACTTAGAGATAAAAGCATCTTTGCACTTATTCCATGAATCAATACTATTTTTAGGCAAAGGTGAAAACCAAGTTTTAGCATGATCTCTAAGCGAAAATGGAAATAGCTTCAATTTAACAATATCATTATCGATGTCTTTCTTCTTTTGCATATCACACAAATCAACAAAGTTGTTTAGATGAGTAGCGGCATCTTCACTAGGAAGGCCAGAGAATTGATCTTTCATGACAAGATTCAACAAAGCAGCATTGATTTCACAAGATTCAGCATCGTTAAGAGGAGCAATCGGAGTGCTAAGGAAATCATTATTGTTGGTATTGTAAAGGTCACACAATTTAGTATTATCTTGAGCCATCGTGACAAGCAATCCAACACACAAGCACACAAGAGGCAAGCAAAAAAGAGGAGAACAGGAAAGAGAGGGCGAATAAAACGGCAAGGGTGAAGTGGGGGAGAGGAAAATGAGAGGCAAATGGCAAATAATATAATGCGAGGGAGAAGAGTTTGTGATGGGTACTTGGTATGTCTTCACTTGTGCGAAGACCTCCCCGGCAACGGCGCCAGAAATCGCACGTTGGCGGGAGGTCGAATCTTGACTTGACTTGGTGTAAGCCTCCCCGGCAACGACGCCAGAAATCCTTCTTGCTACCTCTTGAGCACTGCGTTAGTTTTCCCTTGAAGAGGAAAGGGTGATGCAGCAAAGTACCGTAAGTATTTCCCTCGGTTTTTGAGAACCAAGTTATCAATGCAGTAGGAGGCTACACACAAGTCCCTCGTACCTACACAAACAAACAAGAACCTCGCAACCAACACGATAAAGGGGTTGTCAATCCCTTCACGGTCACTTGCGAAAGTAAGATCTGATAGAGGTAAAAGATAAGGTAAATATTTTTGGTATTTTTATGATATAGATTGAAAAGTAAAGATTGCAAAATAAAGTAGATCGGAAATTTATATGATGGAAAATAGACCCGGGGGCCATAGGTTTCACTAGTGGCTTCTCTCAAGCTAGCATAAGTATTACGATGGGTGAACAAATTACTGTCGAGCAATTGATAGAAAAGTGCATAGTTATGAGAATATCTAGGCATGATCATGTATATAGGCATCACGTCCGCGACAAGTAGATCGAAACGATTCTGCATCTACTACTATTACTCCACACATCAACCACTATCCAGCATGCATCTAGAGTATTAAGTTCATAAGAACAGAGTAACGCATTAGGCAAGATGACATGATGTAGAGGGATAAACTCAAGCAATATGATATAAACCCCATATTTTTATCCTCGATGGCAACAATACAATACGTGCCTTGCTGCCCCTACTGTCACTGGGAAAGGACACCGCAAGATTGAACCCAAAGCTAAGCACTTCTCCCATTGCAAGAAAGATCAATCTAGTAGGCCAAACCAAACTGATAATTCGAAGAGACTTGCAAAGATAACCAATCATACATAAAAGAATTCAGAGGAGATTCAAATATTTCTCATAGATAAACTTGATCATAAACCCACAATTCATCGCATCTCGACAAACACACCGCAAAAAGAGTTACATCGAATAGATCTCCAAGAATATCGAGGAGAACTTTGTATTGAGATTCAAAGAGAGAGAAGAAGTCATCTAGGTAATAACTATGGAACCGAAGGTCTGTGGTAAACTACTCACAACTCATCGGAGAGGCTATGGTGTTGATGTAGAAGCCCTCCATGACCGATTCCCCCTCCGGCGGAGCGCCGGAAAAGGCTCCAAGATGAGATCTCACGGGTACAGAAGGTTGCGATGGTGGAAATAGGGTTTCGTGGTGCTCCTCAATGTTTTCAGGGTACAGAGATATATATATATAGGCGAAGGAGGTCGGTCAGGGGAGCCACGAGGGGCGCACGAGGGTGGGGGGCGCACCCACCCCCCTAGGGCGCGCCCTCCTGCCTTGTGGCCGCCTTGGCTGCTTCTTGACGTCCACTTCAAGTCTCCTGGATTGCGTTTGTTCCAAAAAGATCTCCCCCGAAGGTTTCATTCCGTTTGGACTCCGTTTGATATTCCTTTTCTTTGAAACACTGAAATAGGCAAAAAAACATCAATTTGGGTCGGCCCTCCGGTTAATAGGTTAGTCCCAAAAATGATATAAAAGTATATAGTAAAGCCCATAAACATCCAAAACAAGTAATATAATAGCATGGAACAATCAAAAATTATAGATACGTTGGAGACGTATCAAGGAATACCTTGTGTGCTATCAAATGTCACAACGTAAGTGGATGATTATAAAGATGCTCTACAGGTGTCTACGAAGGTGTTTGTTGGGTTGGCATAGATCGAGATTAGGATTTGTCACTCTGTGTATCGGAGCGGTATCTCTGGGCCCTCTCGGTAATGCCCATCACTATAAGCCTTGCAAGCAATGTGACTAATGAGTTAGTTGCGGGATGAAGCATTACGGAACGAGTAAAGAGACTTGCCGGTAACGAGATTGAACCAGGTACAGTCGTACCAATTTATAAATGTGTGCAAAACTACGTGAAGTAATAAGATCTATTATGCCGGACGAAGGATGGATGAATTGAGACGTGAGCTAGCTGGAAAATGACACCAAATTTTTTAGTTGAAAAGTAATGTTCCCATTTTTACAAAAAAAATGCATTTTCCAAAATTGTTCAAGGTTCTTTAAAAAATTGCATTTAAAAAATGCTCCAAATTTCAAAAATATTCTGGCTTTAGAGGAATGTTCACAAATTTAAATAATGTTCACGTTTAAAAATTGCACATTTTCTGAAATTGTTTTGAATGGTAAACATGTTCCTTTTCTTAAAAATAAATTCACAAATTCAAAAATGTTCACGTTCTTATAAAAGGTTCATGTTTTGGAAAATGTTTGTGAATTTTTGAAATTGTTCCTGTTTCAAATTTTGTTTCTGTATTTCTGAAAATGTATGAAACTTCCAAAAAACAAATCGCAGTTTTCAAAATTGTTCGGGATTTCAAAAAAAATCATGTTTCCAAGAATATTCGGCAATTCATAATAATTTTTTTGAAAAGTTGAAAAAACAAAAGTATTCATAGAATGTTTTGAATCTGACGCTGCGGTATGTTCTTAAATATTTACGTTGGCCATTGGTTAGCAGGACATGTTTATTCCAGTGAACGGCAGCACTATGTCGGGTGTTTGAGATCGATCCTTCAATTCATCTTTCTTTCTGGATTTTACTCACGCCTTACAAACACACATCGATTCGGTGTCTAAGAATTTCACACCCAACGAAATATAGCCAGTCCAACTACCTAGGAAATAAGAAAAATAAAATATGTTCAATAGACCCACATAGTTTGTTTACGTACAGTCGTAACGACTTATATACGTGTGTGAAACTATATGTAGTAAACTGAATGAAAGATGAATAAATTAACTTGGATGAAGGATGGATAAATTAAGCCGAGTGAAGGATGGATGGATTGGTACGTGAGCTTTTTAAAAAGGAATTAAATTAAGTACGTGAGTTAGATGGATGGATTGCTAGTTGAACTATCTACAAAAGGGCCCTAAATTTCTCAAGGATTCCTACTCGAGGCAAAGAGAAGAGAAGACCCGACTACGTGAGCTAGATGCATGAAAAAGAAAATACCCAACAACCTCCCACATTATGCAACTTCAACCTTAAATCCCCTCGACCGCAAAAATAGTGGAGTACAATTAACTCTGGTTGTACATATCGGTGGCTTATACATGGAAAAGAGAAGACCTGCCTCATTTTCACATTATTGAACTTCATGCCTTAAAATCCCCTTGAATGAATGAAATAATAGATTAAATAATTCACGGACCTTCTCTGGCGTGCAGTGACCTAATAAAACCCTTAAATGCACTCGATCAATGAATGAAAAAAAAGCGGATTGATTTCTTCACACACGGCGAAACCCATAACCAAAATGTTCCTTCTTGACGTGCACGCATGGTTTCTCTTGCACATATAATTCTCACTCCATTAAGTGCACACTATTTTTCCTCCGGTTGCAACTCACGGGCATATGTGCTAATAGTCAATAACAGAAATTGTAGTCTGAAAAGTAGAAGGAATGTAATGTACAAGAACGGTTGTAGGGTGTAGTAATACAAGATGGATATGTATATTATGTGTGTACTCACATGCTTCCTAGTTTTCATCTATTTTTGGGGAAATTTCCTGTCAAATCAAGTTTTAAAATCAAAGCGCGGATTTACTGCGGTGCTTGTCCCTGCGAATTTCTCAAGAAACACATCTCACACCTTTTGTGTCTTGAAAACTAGTTCATTCTCATACCAACAACACATATCTTGTGTTCGACATGGCAAATTAATAAGCTGAAGATGTCATATATAAATGGAGACTCTTTGACCTAATAATCACTGAAGAAGAACAATAAATTCATATAAAAATCTTAAAAATTCAAAAAAAATTTGATTTTTTAATGAAAGATGCTTGAGTGCATGAAGTCCACTCCAAATTTCCGCTTATTTGGACATCTGAATAACTCTCAGCAAAAAAGATAAATTGAACCAGAGCAATACATGAACAGTAAACTGTTTCCCATACCCTAGATTTGTCTTTTTTGCCGAAAACTACTCAGATGTTCAAATGAGCTAAAATTTGAAGCGAGCCTCATGCATCAAAGCATCTTTCATGCAAAAAAAATTTGTATCCTTTTTGAATCATATTGTTCATGATGAGAACAGATGAGCTCGGGAGTTAAATAGCAGCACTCATTATTTGACATTTTTTTGCTAAAAGAAAATTATTCCACTTAAGTCGCCTAACTTTGAGTGACTAACACGTGGGCTCATATGTCATCAGCTATCTAAAGGCAGATGACTTAGACCAACTCCAACTGGGAGACCCAAACGGACAATCGCCATCCGTTTGTGTCGGCCGATCGCCCGACGTCCGTCTTGTTTTAGATATGGGTCGGCAGCGCACCCAACGCGCCGACCCATGGGCGCGCTGCCGACCCGTATGTGCCGGCGTGGCCGTCTGGCCCCCCTATATTTTGCATGATTTTGCATAATTTGAATCAAATGACATGGTTTTGGACCGAATAAAATAACATAGTTATTATAAGCAGAATGAAAATATAAATGTCTCACATAGTTTTGCAAACGAATAAAAGAAGATACATCTATTGGTTGCTAACATGAGCCCACATATGCTCAACCAAATCATTTTGCAGTTGTATGTGAGTTTTCCAATCACGCATGTCTTGATGAAATTGGGTGAACTGTTCAAACGTTGCCGCTCCTCCATGCAGGCACAACATTCTCACCCTGAAACTGAAACCCTTGATCATATAGACGTTCTGAGCGCTCCTCTTCTACGATCATATTATGCATGATCACACAAACAGTCATCACCTCCCACAGTTTCTGCGTGCTCCAGGTATTAGCAGGATACCGAACGATGCCCCATCGAGATTGCAAAACACCAAAGGCACGCTCAACATCCTTCCTAGAAGAATGTTGTGCAAATCTTTTCCACTTCTCTCCGACAGGGTTGGGTATTGTTTTGACAATAGTGGTCCACTGAGGATAGATGTCGTCACCTAGGTAGTATCCTTTGTCGTAATCATGGCCGTTGACAGTAAAGTTCACCGGTGGGCTATTGCCTTTGGCAAGCCTAGCAAACACCGACGAGCGCTGAAGCACGTTGATATCATTGTGTGATCCGGCCATGCCAAAGAAAGAGTGCCAGATCCAGAGATCTTGAGACGCCACGGCCTCTAGTATGACAGTGCAGCCCTGACATGGCCCTTATACTGCCCTTGCCAAGCAGAAGGGGAGTTCTTCCACTCCCAGTGCATGCAGTCTATGCTACCAAGCATCCCTGGGAAACCCATGTTGGCATTCATCGCCAACAAACAGGCTGTATCTTCAGTAGTCGGCTCTCTCAAGTACTCAGCGCCAAACACAGCAATAACAGCCTTGCAGAACTTATACAGGGGCTCTAGGCAAGTAGACTCGTTCATATGGACGTACTCGTCAATGGGATCACCGGGCACTCCGTATACAAGCATTCGGATGGCGGCAGTGCATTTCTGATAAGAGGAAAAAACAATCTTGCCAACGGCATCCTCTTTGCGCTCGAAATAGTCATCATAGCCGACTACCCCCTCTCTAATACGGTTGAAAAGATGCCTACTCATACGGAAACGGCGGCGGAAATTTTGATGTTTGAACAACGGATTTGTTGTATCAAAGTAGTCCTTCCAAAGAAGGAAATGCCCGCTCTCTCGGCTGGGATTCAATGCCGAAAGGTGGCCCGGAATGGAACCACGGAACAACGGCCGCTGGCTGTTGAGGTGGTGATGGACCAACACGGCAACCAATATCTCCTCCTCGTCATCAGACGACGAATCGTCGGAGTCGCAAAGGAAATTGTGAAAAAAGAACTCATCGGCGGAGTCCATTTTGTACCTTGGCAAACTGTCGAACAACTTGCAGGCGTCGACGAAGGAGACGGCCGACGAAGGGAGTCGCGGCACGCACGGGCCAGCTAGCTGCCATGCCGGCGTCCGACGAGCGTGCCGATGAGGATCTGGCCGGGCGGCGAGGCGACTTCTTGGGCGGGGGCGGCTGTGTGGTGGGGGGGCGCGGGGGTGGTAAGCAGTCGGCTCCCCGGCGGCAAGATGGCGGTGGCGGGCGACGTGGGAGTGGGCGGCGTTGCTGGGCGAATGTGGAGGCGCCGGCAGCTGGCAGAGTCGCCGGCAAAAATGGGCGACGGCGGCGGCGACGAAGGAGGCGGGCGAGGGTTGCTGTTGGATGGGGGGAGGCCAATGTGTCACCGACCAGCGGGCCCAGGGGAGGAGAAGGCGAGCGTGCGCGCGTCCGTCGCGTGTCCGCGCCGACGCAAATCCGGCTCAAAAATGGACTGGGAATGGGTCCCCACGAACGAAAAGCGGACACGCGTCCATTTGGGTCGGCGCGTTGGGCGGTCTTTTGTGTCCCCGCCGATCCAAACGAACGGCGGCGGACGAAATGGGTCGCCCCGTTGGAGTTGCTCTTAACTCGGAGAAACCTATCCCACAGATCCCAATATATTCTGGACACGTGCACACAATCTAGATAGCAATCAGATGAGCAACCTTTTCATGGTGTGTACAGGAACAGGTGTTTTTGGTGTGCGCCACATCGCCACACGTCATCGATGGCTCCAAAAGGTTTTACGATGGTGCATCGTCTCATGTTTGGTGGCTGGTCTGGTTGCCACGAGTCGGACACAAATATGGCAAAATCGCCCCCCATCGCGTGGCGCATCAGCGCTGGATGCTCCCACGGTCTCACCAACACCAATCGCCTCACGTTTCCTTTCCAAGCATGTGTTGTTTCGCGCACAAGCGACGATGCGACGTGCACTGCGCCGCATTTCCGTCCCCACTCACGCCAAATAGAGAATTCCACTTCTGCTCCCCCGAGCCCCCATCCCGGCCGTCAGACGGAGATCCCGCGGCAGCCAGGCGCAAGCACGCGCACGAGGCAATATCTGGACCGCACAGGGGCCGATCCGGGAAAGAGCTAATCGCTGGTTGGATTCTGCTCCGGACTAGCAGCGCAGGTGACTAGCATCGTCCGTGCGCGTTAACAATATTTTCCTGTCGCAAAATATTTTCCTCTTTCTCCTCCCCGCTTCCTCCGAGAAGAACACACCCAAGGCGACGAGCGAGAAAACACAGAAAAATAAAATAAAGATCTAAATAAAAAACGACGCAGGATACCCTAGGCGGCGGCGGCGGCGGCGGCGGTGATCTCGGCGGCGCGGCGCGGCGCGTCCGCGGTTGCCGGAGAAGCTGTTGGGGCGATCGCCGGGGATCGCGCCGCGCCGATGTGAGATGCTGGGCGGCGGGGCGCGGAGGGAGGCGGGCCACGAGGAGGGGGAGCTCGAGCTGGAGGACGGCCAGGCGTTGGGCGGCGGCCCGGACGCGGGTGGCCACGAGCTCCTTGATCCCGACTCGCTCACATACATCGTAAGCGACGCTCTCTTGCTTCGTGTTTTTTTCCTTCTCTCCGTGCGGGTGGATTGGATTGGATGGTTGATGAGCTGGTGGCACCCTCGTGTACTCTACTTGCCTTATTGTTTCGTGCACTAGTAATTGTGCTAGCTCGCTTGCAGCATTACGATTTTTTGCGTGAATTCTGCTGCGTATCAGCTGCCGGGTTTTTATTTCTGGTTCATAATGGAGGTGATTACTAACAGGTATGGTTGTTTGTATAATCCAGAACAGTTATCATGGCTGTTGTGCCCATGGGGCTTTCTGAGGTAATTGCCTGCCCCCCTGGTCAGACGAAATAAGTTGTGCCAGTCGAGCCAAACCATTTGCTATTGTCTTGTAGTTGCTTTTGATATGCTTGCTCTGGTTCTAATCTAGAGGCTCACTAAACCTGCCAAGACATAACCCATAATTGTTTTCTCGTAGAAGTCTGTCTTGTATGATCTGAAAGTATAGTAGTTTTTATAGGCCAGCGATCTGATTCTATTAATTAAGGGAACATGTTACATCATAAAGTATAAAACTATCTATAAGAAGCTCCACATTTATGCCAACTAAAGGATAAACCTATATTTTTGTTGTATTAGTTGACTACCTGTCTATTCACATGGACTCCTTTGTCAAACAAGGTACCAACCACAGTAGTAGCATAATCAAAAACCATAGGTGATGCAAATTTCTATACGATTAGATGACATCTAGTTGTATTTGACTAAAACTCTCTATTGACATCCTACACTTTATCATTATTTTTTTATTTCACATGTAAACATGTGTGCTGGTAGGGTTGGTAGAATGTACAGAAATAAGAACACTGTTTTGTGCATCAGGAATTTCAGTATTAGAATGCATACAGAAGGTTTTGCTTTTGACAAAAGTATAGTCTTCTAAAAATGGATCAACTTGCCATGTACAATTAATTGGTGCTCCTGCTTGTACCGTATAATCACCATTACTCTGCATAATCACTACTAGGTGGGTGATGAGACAGATAATAGTTGCATTTTTTTGGAACCTTGCAGAAATATATTATGGAATAGTTACATAGGAAGGTAGTATCATATGAGATTCTCTGTGTTTTAGAAATTTCATTTGATGTTGCATGATATGCCTGTTCCTATGCAATGGCATATTGTGGCTATGGTCTAAAAGAACATATGTACATACCATGTTCCATATATCTATTCATGGTTTGCATTCTTGATCCTGCTTTCATTACTGAACAGTGAGGTACGTGATGATGTTGCCTCTGGCATATGGAGGACGTAACTCACATGAGTTTGTTTGGATTGAGGGGATCCAATCTATCTGTGACATGGAGGTCTCAAACCTATAGGGTTCTTACCCCCTGGTTAATATTTGAATTTTTGGGAAATGTTAGAGCATGAACAATTTTGGTAGACTATATTTAACTACTGCTAATGAGGCGTAGATATTAGGTCTTCAACTTTAGTTGGCGTATATACATATATATTCTTAATAAATAGCAGCTTTCTCCCACGCATGCTCCTTATTTTATATGAACTGAACTTTTAAACAAGTACTTCTTTCTTTGTGAAAGATTGCTAACTTCTAAATGAAATATGATGTACAGGATGAAAGACTTCAAAATGTGTTGGGTCATTTCCAGAAGGACTTTGAAGGTGGAGTACTTGCTGAGAACTTGGGTAAGGGGAATAAAAGCTGCATCCTGTTTGCCCTGTAGGGTTATTATTCTTGTACTGATGTATGTGAAAAATCGTTCACACTACATAGGGTCACGATATGGGGGTTATGGTTCATTCTTGCCTGCGAACCAGCATTCCCCTTCTGTCGCAACTCAATCTAGAAGCCCTGCAGTTCCACCAAACCGTGGCAGTGCCTCTAGATCACCTTATGTTCCAGTGGAGGTATACTTATGCAAATTTCACCATTGCATGTTTACTTAGTAGGATCCATGTGGTACATAAACATTAGCATCCTATTAAATTGTTCTGATGTGATTCCAGAGTGCACAGAAGAGTCATTTTGTTAAGAATGGATTAGATAGCAGGGGAAAGGATGATTATTGTCAAAGAACATCCAATGGGACCAATGGTGATCCTCAGCAACAGATGTTGAACAGAGTAGTCAATGGTCCTGAACAAAAGGCGCCGAAAATACGTATCAAGGTGAACAACAATAGACACTTGGCAAGAAATACTGCTGCTATCTACAGTGGTCTGGGCCTCGACATTTCCCCTTCCTCTTCTATGGATGACAGCCTTGATGGGTGCGCCGGGGCTCCTGAGCCGAAAAATCTGCCCGACGAATCTCCGCATACCATTTTGCAGGTTACATTTTCCCCATCAGTTTATTTGCCTTGGTAAAACCCTTTGTTGATTGATTTTAAAGAGTTAATCATTGTGTTGTTTGAACAGATAATGACCTGCCATCCTATTCCTGGAGGACTCTTGCTTTCACCCCTTACAGAAAATATTCTGGCACTGAGAAAGAAGTCAGCATCTGCAAGAAAGAAACACGAAGCACCTGCATTTGATGATGACAAAACAGAATCAAACAGAGACTGGTGTCATACGACCTCTGCTGCACAAGGTGACAAAGATCAGATGGTGCATAAATATAATTATGATGAAAAGAAGGATCACCTTCTGAATATTAAGAGTTCAAAAAGCAAGCGTGACAATTCAACGATTATGAATAATGGGACTATGCCTGATTTATTGGATATCTCAGATGATAAAGATTCAATTGTACCTGGAAGTATGCAGACAGAACAACATTCACTTGAGGCATCAGCAAAATTGGTGACTGATGTTTCAAATCATCTGAAGGAAACAAAGAATGTTCCACTGAAAGGACGAATTAGGGACAAGATCCCTTTGAGAGATATTCAGTCAGTACATGTAAAAGTTGTTAATTTAGCAAATGATGATAATTATCCAAAGGGTAAAGCAAATTCAGAGGCATGTACAGCGAGAAATAGCTTTGACAACTTGAGCAAGGACAGTAAGACAGAACCTACAATTGGTCAAGGACTTGTTGATAAAATCAAATATGATTCTGATGGATATGATCATCGACTTTCTACAACTTCAAGTCAACCAAACAATCTTCCTCCTAGTGATACTGCTACATCAGTTGACAGAGACAAAAGAAAAGTGGTGCATGTAAAAGATGAACCATCACAGTGCAAAAGGGAGGAATTGGGTGGTCTAGTTAATGCAGATTCCATGGATATTATCACCGAAAATGTAGGTGGAAATCCTTCTGGAATGCCGAAACGAAAAATGAAATTTTCCTCATTGCAAACTGCTCCATCCGGGAAGAAGCTCAAGGTTAAAGCACACAAGCAATTGAGCAATGGCATCACTCGAAAATCTCATGGTGAAGATAAGAGTGTGAAGCCTGAGAAGGAGACTGTTTCATCCGGAGAAACTGATAATGGCAGGTCAGATGGTGTAAATGATGGTGACCACAAGATATCTCCCTTGAATTTTGACAGATCAGCTCCTGTGCCATCAGCATGCATGACTGGAGCTATGGAATCATCTGTGGCAGTGCCTGTGGAACCTGTTTTAATAAACGAACAGTGGGTATGTTGTGATAAGTGTGAGAAATGGCGCCTTTTACCCTATTGGATGAATCCAGATGTACTTCCCAAAAAATGGCGGTGTAGCATGCAGAGTTGGTTGTAAGTTTCTGCAAGAGACATTTTCTTCAGTTTTAGTTATTTTTATGCATTTTCGTAGTATCTATATCCTCTAATTTCTCTGAATTGCAATAACTCTGGAGTAGTTTTCCTTCCATTCTATTTTTAGATTTTATTTGTGCAATATTTTCAAACCGTTACCTTAGAAGCTCCTGCACATATCTCTAGTTATGTGGTCATGTATAAATTTTCAGTGTGCATGTGTTGCTTGAATATCTTGTTTACTGTCTGCATGATATAATGGATAGGTATTTGTAACTTGTAGGCATGGAATGAATAACTGCAAAGTAAGCGAGGATGAGACCACAAAAGCCCTTCGTGCAATGCCCCCTGCACCTGAAAATAATATCAATGTGGATGTTCGCCATGATATTGCTACATCAGGCATATGCGCAGCTACGATTCCACCAACTATTCAGGGCGATATAAAATCCATCGCTACATCAGGGACACTGAAAGTTGATTCCAGTGCAAATACATCAAATAATTTAAAGATGGGTGAGATGTCAAAATCTTCGAAGAAGCTAGAGGCTCCTACAAGTAGAAATCCTGATGATGTTGATTGCTTCCCTAAACAGAAGGGAAAACGGAAGCACATAGGATCGTCAGATGATGGTGCAAGTCTTGAGCATTTTCTCTCTTCCTAATTTCAGTCATTTGATTCTAATGGTTCAATTTATGCAGGTGAAACTGTTGCAGTAGACCGGCTGCATCCAGAATCGAAGAGCAGCAGTGTAGGATTTGATCATGATAGTCTTAGGACATCAAAGAAAATGAAGAAGGAACCTAATGAGCCAGCCAAGCATCATCCCTCTGAGTTTGAGATTAGCAAAAGCAGTCCTTCAATCAAGGGAACTCCAAAAAGCTTACATCGGTATAGTGGTGTTTCACCTAGCATGGGAAAGTATGGTTCATCTTCATTAATTAAGTGCAATGATGATAAAATTATCTCAAATGGGGGCATCAGGACTTCAGATGTAGGACGATCCGATGTTCCAGAATTGTCCATTAAGAATAGAAAATCGAAACAAAGGCAACTAAGCAAGCGTGGTCCGGACCCTGTAGTTAGCAATGCCTTTCCAAAGCATACTGTGGAAGAAGCTTTAAGTGAAAGTAATCATGCCAAGGAAAACCCTATGCCAGAGCTGAATTTTTTGAAGGCAGATGATAGGAAAGTTGCCCATGCCAGAGGCCCCATTGCTGGAACTGATAGTGACAAAGAGTGTTTAAGTGAGCAACACCAAGAGAATACTCATCTCCAGCAGCATTCACTGCTCTCTCAAAACTCCATGAAGAAAAATATGTGTTATGCACAAGCATCTGCAGCTGCTACCTCCAGTTCATCTAAGGTGTCTAGCTCCCACAAGAGTAAAGTTGATTTTCAAGAAACAAGGGCCTCTCCTGTAGAGTCAGTTTCTTCTTCACCCTTGAGAACTTCCGATAAGAATCTTGTGGATCAGCATAAAAGGTATCCAAGTGCAGTTGCAGAAAAAGTACTTTCTCAAGAATCAGGAAAAAGCTGTTTGTCATTTTCCAAGGAAAAAAATGATTTTGGATCTGGTTCCGATCATGCTAAGGCTCATGGTTCTGGCTGCCTCAGTGGAGATATGCAGAAGGATAAACAAGACAATGAATGCTCAAAAAATGAAGATTCTGGACTTGGTACAAGGAATGGTCTGTTGAATCCAGTGAAGGTACAGAAAGTTAATTCACACGTCCTTTCAATACGTGGCAATGGTGATGACAAACTGCCACCATCCCTTCAAAACGGGATAACACCACCTCATCTTAGTTCAAACCAATGTGACCATGCAAAGTTGACTTCTGGGAAACATCCAGTACAGGTTAAGCCTGATAAAGGGGATGCAGAACAGAAGGATATGAAAACAAATCCATCAACTGTTAAAGGAAGCAAGCAACAGCCAGCATTAAATGATTCATCAAATGGCGATCTCTCGTACAAGGCAAAGCAACTAAAGAAGGCTGTTCTCGAAAATACAAAACAAGCAACTCTTAGTCGTGATGCTTTGAATCCAGTAAACACATCTGTGCTATTGAAGGAGGCTCGGGATTTGAAGCACTTGTCTAAACGTTTAAAGGTTTGAATATTTAGTAAATTACTTGAAACCTTTGTGTCTATGTTTTCATCCAGAGTGTTGCCCTTCATGTGCATCCCTTGTTGCAGGAAAAGGGAGATGACCTTGAGAGTGCTAACATGTGCTTTGAGGCTGGCCTGAAATTTCTCCATGTTGCATCTCTGTTGGAAGCTCCGAGTATTGATAGCTCCAAGCAAGGGGATTCTATACAAGCTATGAGACTATATTCCGAAACAGGAAACCTCTGTGGGTAAGCAACAATGCCGTCTCTTTAAGATTCAGACAGTATGTCTATCTGTTAATAGTATTTGGTTTGCTATACCCTATCTTCATTGCTACTTATTCCTGTAGCTAGTATTTTAGGGCTTCCATCCTTTGTAATCACATGTTGCTTTCTTGCGGACAAGCCTTCATATTTACTCCCTCCGTTCCTAAATATAAGTCTTTTAGAGATTCCGATATGGACTACATACGGAGCAAAATGAGTGAATCTACACTCACTATGTCTATATACATCCATATGTAGTCTATAATGAAATCTCTAAAAAGACTTATATTCAGGAACGGAGGGAGTAGTTGCTAATTGATGGCAGTTCTACTTATTTCCTCAACTCTTACTGTCTTACATACATATTTTAATGCCATATGGTGCTCACCTGCAATGAGTTATACTAATGTCTCACTGTTGATTTGTTTCATTAGATTTTGTGCCCGTGAATTTGAGCGACTTAAGAAAATGGCAAGTGCTGCTTTGGCCTATAAATGTGTGGAAGTGGCATATATGAAGGCTGCCTTCTACAAACATCCTGGTGCTATTAAAGACAAACATGCATTGCAAGCAACATCTTTGATGGTTCCTCCAGGTTTTCCCTCGAGTTGCGTAGTTATTTAAATAATTCTTGCAACCTGTCATCATAATAAGGGCCTGCTTGAGTGTTTGGTTTGAGAAATAGATTGGTCTATCATGAGGCAAGTGATCCAAATTTTTTTCGGTTAACCTTATTCCTCAACTTTTATAGAATTGCATGGTGATGAACCAATACACCTTATTTTCCGATCACACATAAAGTCCACTTTAAGGGTTATTAACGGATGATCCTAGGACTGACACATTCCTCAAACCAAATATACCTCCAAATTAGGCACACTTAGTGTCTGGTCGATATTAATAAAGCGGAAGTGTGTCGGCTTTTATTTGGAAGTTATCTTTCCCGTGAGATTTATTAGACAAAGGCAACCTTCATTTTATCTTTGTCATATCAATGCGAATAAGTTTGCCATTCATCTTTATTTGAAACGATTAGCCTTCTGATTGTTTAATTTCTTCTTTTTGGGCTAGCTGAGTCATCGTCATCTTCTGCCTCAGATGTTGATAATCTGAATAACCAGAGTACAGCTGCTAAGGCTATTTCAAGAGCTTTGTACTCTCCTAAAATTGGTGGCAATTCCATACCCCGGAACAATCATCACTTGATGGGGTTGCTTGCTTATGTAAGTTACTGTTTTTGACATTCAATATCAGTATCATGAGTCCTATTAGATTTGTTGGAGCTAAGGCTTTTGATAAATGTGAACTGACTGTTGATTGATAACTTATAAAAACTTAGCATTGCGCAAGCTAGTAATTCTCTATTCGGTGATTTATCATTCAGTTTACTGCAAAACAATGCATTTTTTGCTGTAGAAACATGATACTCTCATGGAGCTTAATGATTGCAAAAAAAATCATTTCGCTTCCTGTTCTGGCAGAATGTTTTCCCGTGATCTCTTCAGTTTGCTAGATAAGGTGAAGTATGGCACCTGATGGTACTGAAGAGTGGATATATAATTAGAAAAAACTAACTGTCTGCTGAAAATTAATGATGAAGGGCATCCAACTTCTCCTTTTGTTTCTCTATCTAAGTATGTGACAGGCCACTACCTACCAAAAATATGTCCCTCATATATGGTAAAAACTAGAATATTACTTCCTTCTATTCCACATCAGATTAGTTTGACTTCATTCTTGCACAGACGGTGTAGTCATTTGCTCTTATTGTGCAGATGCACTTGTTTTACAACTGCAGTGGCATTGCCTGCGCTAATTTCTAGTAGTTTAGAATAATTAGGTCTTGTAATGGAAACAAATTGAAAGATGCTACTGGATACTTTATATTCCAGGTAATTCAAATTTAGAGAATACTAATAATCTTCAACTATTTGGTTTGATGTTACAAGTTATCTTGTTAGTTCAGGCTGACTAGTTATCTAATTCACGGTAACTAAAAGACAACATATATCCCGGTCACTGAAGTACTGAACTACTATAATACACTGCAATGCATCACAAAATTTCTTTATGATCATTCAGTAAAATGTCTGTTCAATTTGCTAATAGAGTATTTTATTTCTTGACTGTTCTTTGCAGGCAGATGACATAAATTATGCATTTGACGGAACCAGAAAATCACAAAGTTCATTAGCTGCTTATGTTACTGATATTGGAAAGGGTCAGGTTGATGGTATTGCTCTTGTTAGGGAAGTCCTTGAATTCAGTTTTCACAATGTCAAGGGCCTGCTACAACTGATTCGCCATTCATTGGAATCCATCAACCATGAAAGTGTTAAATAATAGAACAAACATTTTTCCTGTGAATAGTGATATATGATGGCAGGTTGCTTCAGCATTTCTGTTATAACGGTACCACCAAATGGGTGTAAGCGTGAACCGGGATGAATCAGTATATTAGTGTGAATGAAGGGAGAAGGGGTCACATTGCCATCGTTATTGCCTGGAAATATTCTTTTAGGGTGATCATTTTGACCTCTGCCAAATGGGTTTTAAACCAAGAGTTAGCCTGCAGATGTAAATTGCTACATTCCAAGTTCTCAGTTTTGATGTATGTTGAGTTACGGAATTCAAGTTATTGAAGGCAACCCGACTGTTAACTGTTGTACCGGTAAGAAATATTTGTGAAATTTCCCTTTTTTTTTTCTTTGGAACATTGCGTCCTTCTCATGCCTGAGTGCCCTCTACTGCCTTGCATCTATGTTTATTTGTCACGGATATAATGATTTGTTAAACAGGGAGAAGATTGCAGTAGGAGCATGTTAAACCTACAAACTTTTAAATGAGTGGCCACAGAAGCTTAGGTGAGGGCTCAGGAGAGCGGTCTAGTTCCCCCTTCTGCAATTGGTCTATTTATGAAGGTTCCAACAGGCAAGAATCTCCACCATCCCTCAATATCTATTTGCTTAGTTTAATCATGCATTTTTAATTGATAATTACAAGGAAAAAGTTTTGCATGATTGCATCTTGTTGGTGTTTCTGCACTAGATATGTTTGATAGTCCATCGAGTAACAACGGTGGCAAACTAAATGTATGTGATTCCTTTTTCTGATTATCATGGAGAAAAGGGGAACATTTACTTTAATGGGTGTTAACCAACTAGCATGCAATGATTAATTGTGATTACTTGTTCGAGAAAAACTAATTTGTGCTTCCTATTTGAATTTGTTTGAAGCCTTTTTTGTAAAAGCCATGGTAACTTTAGTAAACTCTGGCCAGGTCTGGTGGAAATTTATGTACCAAAGTCTAATTACATGCTTATAGCTTTACTGATGTAGGAAGAAGCACATCGACCTCTGCTGTGTTTCAGTTTGGGAGGCACACCGGGAGATGAAACCGCTAATGAGCAAACTTGCAGAGGCTGGACGAGGACGTCGGCAACCACCTGACTCTTAAACTTGTGTACATATGCATCACCTTAAGCTAATTGCTGCCCATTTTTGCCCCATACCTGTGTACATTTACATAGAACATCACAGTAAACAAATGTTTTTTTTACCGATTTTGGTTGACATGTGTTGTTCTTGTTACCTGACAAAGTTCATTGTTTTGCTTAGAATTAACTGATTATCAAGGCGCCATGTAACCAAATGTTTTCTTTCTTTCTTTTTTTGCTGCTGGAAGCACAATTTTTGGGCTGACCTAACAACAAAATGATGACGGCAGTGTGTGCTTGTCTGACTGTTGTTCGGGGTCCTGCTTCAGCGATGCCGTTGTAATGACGTATGAGTGATGTAAATGCTCCTGCTGTTATTAAGAAAGAAAGGCATTTTTTGTTTCGTTTTTTTAAAACTGCTCTTCTTTGGGTTGCTTTTGTTGTTGGTACTGCATTAAGAGGATTGGGAATAACGCGTAGGCCAACTTTCGAGTAACTGAAATGCCATGCTTTGTGGACGGGTCCTTACTGCATAAATTGAAAAGTCGATTTGTTTTGTACCGAGCAAATCAAGTCATATACATCAACCTATCACAGGTTCTAGAATTTTAAAACTGCAAAAAAAAAAAGAAGTTCTGTCCCGGTGAAGCTTGATTAGACATCGGGTGGTAGCGAATGTGTGTAGATTGAGCACCATGGTTACCACTCCAAGCGCTGAGCCGAGAGAACAGTATACCATGACACCGTCGCAAATTTTACGAAGACAAGATATCAACGTCATTAACATCTCGTCGTGTCATAAAAATACAGCACGATAACCAAATTGTAAATATCCGCTATGAACTATGCCAAACTCATATCTACGAAAATCCATCTCTGCACCCGAGCTCATCTGCACCTGCGCTGACGAAAAAAATTAAAACAAATACTAGAAAAATTCAAAAAATTCCTTGAATTTGTTTTGAATTGTCACGATTTTTTTTCTAACCGGGTGCGGATGAGCCTGGGCACCGAAACGCCCTACTCTATCTACTACTTCCCTTCGCTATATATACTACTTAAAACAAGGACGCGAAGGAATTGATCCCGAGCACCAGTGATCCTGGATGAACAGTAAAATCCAACAAAATCGGAAATTTCTTGTCAAGAAACTTTGATGTTTTTTCTACATGCGTGCCAATTTTCGTGATGAAATGACATTTGTGGAGGCCTCAGCAAAAAAACAAAATCATGCTCCAAAAAAACTGTTTTTGAAAGCATTTTGAAGCATCAATTTTGTTTTTTTGCCGAGACCTGCATGAATGTCATTTTGTCATGAATTTTTGCACGCATGTGAAAAAGATATCAATGTTTGTTGTCAAAAAAATCAGATTTTTTATAACTTTTTAAATATTTTTTTTCGTTTGTACTGTAGCAAAGCGTGCGTGTGAGCTCGAGCTCACAATAGCACTTTCGTTAAAACAAAGAGTAGCATTCCTTTTTCTGTCGGCAGAATGCTTCTTCAGCCGATTCGCTCCCTTCCCACCATGTCTCTCGATTGATTTTTTTGCCCAACCCGTTTTTTGTCCCATCACGCCATTTCTCCACACCTTACCCAGTATGCTAATCAATTACCTTAATTTACTTACCGTTTAGACCAATTGCACACTAATTTACTTACCAAACATTTTATCAAATTACAACACAGACGAGATTTGATAAACATTTATTTACCCAATCACATCAATATGGACATGTAAATCATAAACTAACGTATTAGGATATTTATATCAAACTAAAAGTGAACAATGATATTTCCCTTTTCCTGTTTGTCATTGTGTTTGTCAGATTTCGGTTTCTTTTTTGTGATCGAGTATTAGCCCATGACTTAAGATTTGAATATTTTCATAATCCTGGCAAAGTCAATTTGACTATCACCTAATCCAGTCACTACTTCAAATGTAAGGCCCAACATGCATATAAAAAATGGGTAGAAAGTATAATGTTGCGTAGTGTAGACATAATATGAAAGTACAATGTTTCATTATTTAGTAGTGGGTAGCCAATGGTTAATAAATTTGCACTTCTAGGTACATATAAATTTTATAGATGTAGTGAAAGCAGAGGCATTCACATAGTTGCGATATAGAGGGAAGGTGAAGTTGGTAATTTGTATTCTAATTTTCATCACAAGAGTGCAAAATGATATAGGAGCAAACATTTTTCAAACAAGTGTCTTATCACCATATATTTTGAAACGTGCTTCATTAAAATGCGTAGATCGAATGGATATGTAATATCATGTCACTAA
Organism: Triticum timopheevii; assembly: GCA_963921465.1. NCBI lineage: Eukaryota > Viridiplantae > Streptophyta > Magnoliopsida > Poales > Poaceae > Triticum > Triticum timopheevii. The sequence continues at coordinate 283,925,543 of OY997262.1, forward strand.
AATTACACCTTTTTTTTATTTTCGGAGCACACATGGTCATATCTTTGCACAACATGTGGTGTACTTTCTTGTGCGACCTTGTACTTGTTGTAGCACGACATTCCATTCACTGTTTTTTCCACACTTTACATTGTGTATACAAAATCACTTTGCAAATATAGAGCATGGATGCCATGTGTGGGCTCAAAAATCTTGACAGAATGTTAAAGCAACTCTTACATAGCCCCCATTTTCGCAAGCAAGAAGTGGCAGAGGTCAAGCACGGTTGCGGGAAGCGGTGATGATCACCGAAAACGGGGGAGAGCCGTGTTTCTCCCCGTACGTGGGGGTGAAATGAGGTGGGATGGGAAATCTCAACGGAAAAGTTGGTTATATGAATGTAAGACAACAAAGCCTATAACTACGCAAAGGGGTCTCAGAGTGGTGGAAGAGCTGGGATGCAAGCATGTCACGATGGAGACAGATTCTCTAGAGATTATACAAGCATGCAATGGAGTAATCCAAGTGTGAAGTCCCTATACGACAATTCTTGCAGACTGTTTTCAGAGGGTTCATATAAACCGGCTCAACGGTGTTCACTTACTGCCTTAGGGAGGCTAGTCTGATGTCACATAATATTCCCAAATGTGTGCATGACTCAAAAGTAGTGGTGGGTGGAACATCAATTCTCCTAGCTTTGTTTTACCGGACATTTTGTTCGAGATTTTTTGTCTAAAAGGACCCCCTGTCGAGTCGAATTGCCAAAAAAGACCACCTTTAAAATGAATTGATAAAAAAGACCAGCTGCACCATGGCGGCAGGCGCGGCAGGTAACACGTGGCACATGCCGCCATACCCGCTGGCGGCAGCCCCTGCCGCCACACTCGCCGGCGGCAGCTCGATCGTAACAGGTTTCTTTTCATCCGCGTCAGCTGCAACGGAATGGCCAGGCGGCAGCTGCTTTTGCACGTGTGCCGCGGCATGCCAGATGGGCCTTGCCGCCACGGCCAGAGGCGGCAACCGCTGCTGTTGATGTACAACCGAGGAGTATAATATTTATATGCCTATTTGTGTCACGCAGTCAGGTGGTGATGTATCCATCAAGGACTGGGTGGTGTTCATGTATTTGACATATCAAAGACGGATGAACAAATCTTCTCACGCTTTCCAGTAATCCTGAACCAGAGAAAAAGCGCATCAATACAAAGCTTTTGGGCGTTCAGGCATTGCCTTGCCTGCCTATGTGATTAGTGATCAATCTTGCACTATGACATCTCTGACAAAATTGGAGCTGTCGAAGCAAGGAAAGGACATGTCAATACATATTGGGTCACGCAGCAGCAGCGGCTGCCGCCTCGGACCGTGGCAGCAGGGCCCACCTGGCCTGTCACGGTACGCGCAGCAGCCGTATCACTCCGGCGTTCTGTTGCAACTGGCACGCGGACGAAGAAACCTGTCAAGGTCGGGCTGCCGCCTGCGTAAGTGGCGGCAGGTCCTGCCGCCGGGCGGCAGGTGCCATGTGTCAGTTGCCGCACCTGCCGCCACGGCTCAACTGGTCTTTTTTGGCAATTTGATCCAGTGACAGTTCTTTTTGTCAATTCCACTCGACAGGTGGTCCTTTTGAACAAAAAATCTTTGTTCGATACAACTGTCATTTGGGTATGAACAAAGTGTGCACAAGGCCATTCCGTAAAAAAGGAGTTGGTTAAAATAAGTGTATTTTTAGCTTTTTCTAGTCTAAGTGTATATTTAGCTGCTCCCAGCCCGAAGTAGAGACGACAAGGAGATGTGGCAAACAGCTAGATTTTTTTCACTTCGACAAAGAGAGGAAGACGGGACCAATGCATCTTTTTTTTTTTTTGCCTACTCTTCACACTGTTTTTCTTTTTAGCGGAACGCTCATACCGGATAGAATGGGCCTTCACGAAGCAGAAGGTGAAGCCCAAATAGGCCCGAACCATCCAAACCCTCCCCCGAACCCTAGCCCCCCAATCTCTCCTATATATGCAGAAGGCTCCTCACCTCACAGTCTAACCTATCGGCCGACCAACTTCCTCCCCTTGCGCCGCCGTCTCCTCCCCCATGACCACGATGCGTCTCTTCTTGTAGCCCCTGCGCTACAATTTTTGCTTGTTTTTGCTCGTCGTTTACTTCTTGCCTCTTATTTTTGCTCAGTCTTGTTGGCGGCTGTGATGCGCAACGGTAAAGGGATTTTCTGAGGGACGGGAACCTTGTTTCCCTCCTCCTGATTGAGAGAAACCAATGGATCCTTCTGAGCCTGCCCAATACACTGTTTCTTTTACTGGTTCTTTTCCGCTTTCGGTTCTCCCTGGGAAGTTTGCTTGTATCTTGCTTCAAAGGCGATTATCCTTTGCTTTGGTTGAGGTGAGGATAAACCTGTACAGAAACTTGACTGTTGTGTTGACCAAAATACAGACTACAATTATCTGATCAACCGAAAATGTTTCTTATTCCTTCTGTTTGCATCTTTATTTTTTGTTTGGATCTGTGCCGTGCACAACAAGCCGATGCTCTGGATCGAGGGAGGAAGGAAGCATGGTAATGTGCACGGAGAGTACCGATACCGGTGGTCTGCATATGTCTGCTCGTCTTGACGCCTTCGGGCTTTGATCTCGCGGGCCTGGATTTGACCAACATTCCTATTTCCTTTGACTTGCTGACTTCTCGAGAAGAAGAATTTGTTGGCTTGGTGCTCATGGGATTATGTCTTTGGGAACGATCGTGCTTGTTTGACTTTTTTTCATTACTTGCACCGCGTTCTTTTCTGATTAATTAAAATGAAACGAATACTCCCTCTTGTGCCCCCCGTACTTCTGGTCCGTTTGGGCCCTATCTTGTATTAGGCTGCAAAGCCTATAAGCAACAAATGAATACAATTCAGATGGGGAGGATTTCTTCTCCCCCGGTGACATTAAAAAAAATTGAAACGGATAACTAGGATCGCACGCTCTAATACAAAAATCTAATGGCTCACATAATAAATTATTAATAAAATGAAGCACACTAGAAGTAGCAGTTTTGTTTCTCGAATATAGCTTCCCATGACTGACGCGCTGATCTGAGCTACACTCGCCAATGGATTTGGATGCTTGCAACTGTTTTATCGCTGCTCTGCCCCTAATCAAAAGCGTAGCCCTTGCAATGCATGACGAAAGGGATGTATGAGCGTGCCGGTTAAGCTGGCCTCAACAGTTGTGACAGGTTCTTTCATGAGTTGGAGCGAATTGGAGAGAAATAGTCACATTTTGAATAATGAGAGAAATAGTCACATTTTGAATAATGAGTTGTTGGGAGTAACTTATATAACTTAAGTGACATGGATATGTATTACGCATTGCGTTCTTTGGGACGCCTTGGCTGCTCCTTTCTGCCCATCAAGCCAAGTTTTGAGGAGATGTGGATGTAAAGAAAGGCAAACCGTTGTTGTTTCGACAACTAGAACTGTTGTCGTTGAGCAGCTGTGGAGGAAGACAGTTTTCTAGGACTTGTTTGATTCACATGAATTCGTTTTTTGAACACTATTCACATGATTCGTGAAACTAAATAAAAAAAATTAGTTTGAAATCAATCGCAAATTGTCAAAAATCTTAAAGATTTCAATCCTGAGAATCAAATGACCATTGTGACGAGAAAAATTAAGGATATGAAATTGAAATGAAATTCTTCCAATTTCATATCCAATTTTTAGTTTGCTGCCTTTGTAGCTTTGGTGTGGTGACACCAACTTCGGAACGGCTTTGGTCCCCTACTACTAGCATTCTTTGGATAAAAAAATTTACATTGGATTGTATCAAATATACAACCTTGGTTCTATTTCTCTCTCATGGAAATCACTTTAACATTCATTTGTTATATCGTAACTGAAATATTTAGTAATTGCTAGTTTAAGCCGAAATGACTTTAAGTATTATTATGGCAAGAGAATCTTGTCATAATTAACTCATTTATCTTGTCTTAAACTAAGCATTATAAATCATTTTTATCTTTTGTCAATCTATAGATCCATCACTTTAAATCTTTCAGAGGGTCTATCAAGTTGAATTATGTGCATGGATACCATCTCATGTTAGTTTGGCGTATAGCCAATTCTGGAGTATAATGCTACTCTTTGTATTATAGGTTCATTGTTTGTTTCAACATTATTTCATTTGCATACTGTGAAGGTTTGCATGGTTTTTTCCGACCCATATGGTCTAGTTACAAGTTCGATTGAAGTCATCTCATGTAAGTCTTTCGGTTGTGGTAGATAATTCTAAAATCATTTGCGTTTCTTTTCTTTGACCTGATCATGATGAATTTGTAATCTTGTTAAGTTGCACTGCCCTTCCACTCACTCTATTGCAGAAAATATTTTCTTCAAATTTTTCGCACTCTCTAACAAAACACTTTGCCTTAGCGTTGTGATAGACCCAATCACTTAGGATAGCATACAAAGTACTACTTATCTCAATAAATTTGATGACACTCTTTTAGTGTAAAAGCCAGAGTCTCTAAAGCATCACCTTAAAAGTATATTGGTGAACTAATTAATATCATCTTTGATCGCACCATGTCATACATAGCTTGATTACATCTATTCAAAACGCTCTACTCTTAATACTATTTCTAGGTGGTGCAAGCTATAAAATATTTTTTACAGCTTATCCGACATTTGCTAAATTTGTAACTCAAATATTCTTTTCTGCAATCCAATTGTATAACCATAATTTTTTGTTACAATAATTTCTACTTTGTTCTCAAAATCTTTGGAAACATTTTAAAAGATCTAGATTTATGTCTCAATTAGTAAATATAAACATCTACTTCAGTCATGGTTGAAGATAGATAAATCCACTTCTTGCAATAGCAATTATTGGACTAGGTACATAAATATGCATATTTCCAATTATTTTGTTGCTCGTTCTTTATGGCCCGTGAACGGTATTTTAGTTTACTTCACTATTTGGACGAAAGTTGCAAGTGTCAGATGATTCGTAATCATATGACTCCAAAATTCATCACTATGAATTTTCTTCATACGAGTTTCTCCAATGAGACTAAATGCAATGCCAAACATTATGGTATCCTTTTAGTCTTGCGACATTTAGTGTTAATGTTATGAATGTTCAATTCTATCATCAATATTCATAACTAACATCCTATTCAAAGTAGGAGTATAGTCCTTTTGTTCAGTATATCAAACAAGTATTGTTCTCTTATGAACGACCTCCTTACAACTTCTATGCAATGGGCTAGAGTGTACAAAACTCTAAAATGAATTATGACAATAAATTCAGAGGTAATATATTGATGCAAAAGTATCATAACTTTTACAAAACTTTCAACACATCTTTTAACCTCATTAATTTGTTGGTCATTAGGTCGTAGTAATTCCTACATCGATTTGCAAAAACATGCAATCGAGTCGGTATCCTTGTGATCAACTTTTAACTACAATTCCTGAAGAATTTAGTGTTAAACAATTTTAATCACAATTCTCAAGAATCACACTTTACTTGACCGACTTTCTCTACATCTTATAAATTATGTCATTCATACCTGAGCTGGACATTTCAACCTTCTTTCCTTTCCGCCTCTAAACTTCTTATATATAGTTTTACGTTCAATATCTCTCCCACTCAGTCGAAGAATCATCTAACTTTTTAAGAGTGGCGTGAGCTCCGAACTTCGCTAGGCATGTAAGTCTCATTACATCCTTTGATTTTGTTCTTTCTCTTTAAGTTCTCACCATCATGACTGGAGTTCTTACTGTTCTTACATATTTTAGTCTCAAACATAGTTGAATGCTTCACTAGAACTTGCAAGCAAAGCACTGATATTATATATCTTTTAACCTTTGTTTGTTTCAAAAAACAACTTTTAGTTCCAAGAATATCACATAACTATCCCAATCATTTTGAAGTTCGGGTTTCTTGGAAGCAAGCAGACTGTAATGTAATTCTTAGCTTTTCGGATTGAAAGACGTAAGTCTCATCATCCATAGCATTAGCAGGAGAACATTGCAAGTATGTAGTAGGGCAAAATCCTTCTTGACACTCTTAGAGGACAATCCTCTCAATCATAAAAGATTCAACTAGATAAAAAACATTCAATCAATTTCAAAAACAAAGGTGTGTGAGCCATAATTCTATAATTATAATGCAAACTACACATAGATTCTGTTCATAATTAGTTTGCACTGGTTATTAAACCTAATTAATACATAACTAGGCTCCCACTCAAATCAATATAGTGAGTGATTCAAGATCTAAATCTAGTTCACAGCCATTGATGTGGACATCATTGATGACGAGAATTTTGACCGGTGGCGAACTTTTGCCGATCATATCTCAATATCAATCTTGTTCATCTTTCGATGCTTGATGCTCCGAGCTCAAAATGATTCTGCCAGAACTTCAAGATAATCGAGTACTATCTGCATACATTGTCTGATCATCTTCGTCTTACACCTCTTATCTCGTTTGTAGTCATGTGGACATGATGTACTCTGAGATGCTAGAATGTCGTAGATGGTTGCAACACTGGGAAGATCACCTTTTAATCTTTATTTTAGCTCTGAGAGATTACCCTAATAATTGACTACTGCACAATCAACGAGTGCAAACAACAAAGGGATAAACATCTCATACAATTCATAAAAGCATGACATGGTATAGCCCTGGGCGCCCGGAATCCTCCATGACCATCTTCAATCTTCATTTGAAGTGTTGTGACGGCCAATATTTTGTTGTCGTGGCAACCATTGCAAAAACGCTGCTGTGGCGGCAATATCAGAAAACATTGTCATGGCGACCGTTTTAGAAAACGTTGCCGTGGTAGCAAATTTAAAAATTCTACTGTGGCACAAAATTATAGCTCCTCATCCCGCCCCTTAGTACACCTTCTCCACTTCGGGGTCCTCCATGTACGTTTGCCATCGTCACCTGTAACTTGTATGCTATCTCTATGATATTTACATTAACGTGGTAATCTCGTTGCTCCAGCCATCATGCCGTGACGCGTAGGCCACTTAACATTACAACATATAACCATCTCATACATAAACTCATTATCATGACGAAGGCTATACCACATCATATGCATACTCCGAAAACCAAGTTAGACGTCCTCTAATCGGTTTTAGCAAATTTTAGTTATGTGGTTAACCGGTTTTAACAATAATACTAGCTACCTACGTCCAAAACATAAGACTATAATTCTTGATGCTAGATTAAGTTTTGGGGTGAGTGAAAGAAGATACTTAATTAAAATCTCTAGCCCCATACTAAACTTCGTGTAATACGCATGACCCCTTAGAAGATCATCCATCTTCGGCACTCTCTTGTGTATGCGATGGTTCACTATTCTCAACTATGATGAAGCCCAAGGAACTGTTAGTAGATTGTCGACAACCAGAGCCAATCGATTATCACAACGTTGTAACAAAAGCTACATCATACTATCGATGAACTAAACCGAAGCAACACTCGAGGGAAGCATGGCAAGAACATCAAACCCTCACATACACATGTGATCTAGATCGCAACCTGCACCTACTCATATAACTGCTCATGATGCCATTGTTGGGAAATGTAGTAGAAAACAAAATAAAATCGCGCCTACGCACACCTGATACGTCTCCAGCATATCTATAATTTATGAAATATTCATGCCATGTTTACAATAGTTTCATATGGTTTTGTTGCACTTTTATATTATTTTTATGAACTAACTTATTAATCTAGTGCCTAGTGCCAGTTTCTGTTTTTTGCATGTTTATTGTTTCACAGAAAATCCATACAAAACAAAGTCCAAACGCGATAAAAATTTACGGAGATTTTTTATGGAATATATGTGATTTTTGGGAGGAAGAATCAACGCAAGATGGTGCTCGAGGGCCCCACAAGGCAACATGGTTTGACCTACCCACTGGCCATACCGGGATGCCTTGTGGGCACCTCGTAAGTTGGTTGGAGCCCTTAATTTGCCACAAGAAAGATAATTTCTAGATAAAAATCCACTCAAAATTTCAGCCCAATCAGAGTTACGGATCTCAGGGAATATAAGAAGCAGTTTTCGCTAAAAAACAACAATGAGCAGAGAGATTCAGTCTAGGGGATAGCTCCCTCTCCCCTTGAGGGCCAAGGAAGAAGAAGAAGAAGAAGAAGAAGGAGGGGCCCCTTCCCCCTCTCCTCCAGTGGCGTGGGGACGCCGCCGGGGACATCTCCTTCATCACCATCATCACCAACTTCTCCTCCGTTCTCATAGTGATGTGTGAGTAGTTCACCCCCAAGGTTGAGGGTATATACTAGTAGCTATGTGTTTGATCTCTCTCTCTCTCTCTCTCTCTCTCTCTCTCTCGTGTTCTTGATTTGACATGATCTTGATGTACCATGAGCTTTGTTTATATAGTTGGATCATATGGTGTTCTTCCCTCTATAACTTGTTGTGATGAATTGAGTCTTTCCCTTTGAGGTTTAGTTATTATAAGATTGAATATTGGAGTTGAGATCACTTTATGTATGTCTTGCATGCGGATACCCATGGTGACAATGGGGTATTCAGTTGAGTCACTTGCGGATTCCCTTGGTGACATTGGGGTAATCTAGGCATAGGGGTTGATACACATTTTCTTCCTACTTTCTTTGATAGAAACTTTGGGGTACTCTTTGAAGTTCTTTGTGTTGGATTGAATATTATGAATATGAAGTTATTTGGTGTTACTGTAGTATGAACTCTAGGCTGTTTGTGACACTTACAGGGATGGTTCAATAGATTGATCGGAAAGATAACGTTTAGGTGGTTCGCTACCTACAACAATTTCATATTATGTTCTCCTCTATCAATAAGAACTTTAGAGTGATTCTTTGTCACATGTTGAGGGATGGTTATATGATTCAATTATGTTAGCACTATTGAGAGATTGCACTAGTGAAAGTATGAACCCTAGGCCTTGTTTCTAAGCATTGAATGCCGTTTGTGCTCACTTTTGTTACTTGCTACCTTGTTGTTTTTATTATTTCAGATTACAAAAACCTATATCTACTATCCATACTGCACTTGTATCACCATCTCTTCGCTGAACTAGTGCACCTATACAGTTTACCATTGTATTAGGTGTGTTGGGGACACAAGAAATTTCTTGTATTTGATTGTAGGGTTGTTTGAGAGAGACCATCTTCATCCTACACAACCCACAGATTGATAAACCTTAGGTCATCCACTAGAGGAAATTTGTTGCTGTCCTACAAAACTCCGCGCTTGGAGGCCCAATAGCACTACAAAAAAAATACACTTCCGTGATGATACGTGTTTGTCATAGTAGGTCACGTTTTTTGTCATGCATGTACATCCATGATGATTTTGTGACAGAATCAAGATAGTCATACCTGTGCTGTCGTAGAAGTGTTCCATGACATTACTAAAATTATCATCACGGAAGTGTCCACTTCCATGACGATAAATCACGCGTCACAGAAGTGCTTTCGTCAAGGGTGACCAACACGTGACATCCACCGTAACGGAACGCCGTTAAGCTATCGGGTCGGGTTTTGGATCCGATAACCCGTTAACAGCCCCGACCAATGGGGATTTTCCACGTGTAAAATCATCATTGGCTGGAGGAAACACGTGTTGGCTCATCATTGGGACAGATGTCATCCACTCACTGGACAAAAGGTGCCTATGATACGTCGACACGTGGCACGACCCAACAGTGGCCCATTCCTGTGAAAAGGCCGACCCGTTTGACTTGGTCAAAAGCTGGCGAGCCGGCCCATGGAAAGCCTGTTAACGGCCTGTTAGCATATAGCCCATTTACAACCTGCTAACCCAAGGCCCGTTACGCCCTTGCGAATTAGGCCCAGTAGCGTCATCTGGGCCATCCAATATGATTCCAGCCCGTTTTCACTTTTGGCCCATGTATGGCCCATGACATCTTTCGGCCCCCTTTGTAACTCTTGGCCCATTAGCGGCCCGTGCTGAAACTGGCCCGTAATGAATAGTGTATTACTTTACACCCATTAACGGCCCGCGGTGAAACTGGCCCGTAATGAACAGTGTAACACTTTATACCCATTAACAGGCCGTTATTCCGTTGGGCCGTTTCCAGCCCAAGTTAACTTTCGGCCTTCTGAGGGCCCATTTATTCTTGGGCTCATTTGCAGCATTCGGTTACTTACCGCCCGTTATTGTCATTTTCTGCTTGTGGGCCAAATTCAGCCCGTCGTTACAGTCGGCCCGTTTGTGGTCCGTTAGTCTGTTGGGCCATTTTCAAAGCATCACCAAATACGACCTATTAACGGCCCGTTATAGTCAGCCCATAAAACGTATGATTTCCATTATAGTCCCGTCTACGGCCCATTAAAGGCCTGTACAAGACCCATAAATGAGTCGGCGGCCCATGGATCCTACGTGACGTAGAAGGCACATGGATCCTACGAGACGAGAAAGCCCATGGATCCCGCGAGACGTAGAAGGCCCATGGATCCTGCAAGGCGTAGAAGGCCCATGGATCCTACGAGACGTAGAAGGCCCATGGATCCTACGAGACGTAGAAGGCCCATGGATACGACGGCCCGTGAAGGGCCATGGTCGGGCGAGTTGTCCCCCGTTTGAACGATATAGCATATTCAAAGAATTATCCTACTCAATACTATCACCTCTAAAAAGCATACACTATACAACAAAGAGATCAAGACATAGAAAGGTAGAATAATCCTACACTATACAATAAAGAAATTACAGTCGATTATACCCACTGGGCATTATGGTTCGGCACAGGTGATAATAAAGCATACACAAACAGCAAATTACATACACTGGGAAAATACAGCTCATACATCATGGACGCGCATCAACTTAACTCCATTTGAACTATAATCTCTTCAGAAAATAGGATTGGCCGGATTCAGATAACACAAATTTCAGTCTACAAAATCTCCAATTCCTTCATGGTTACCTCGGTGTCTTGTTTCATTTTTTGACTCCTGCATCTAATACCTGCATGTCCAGTCTCAACTTGTTGATTATACGTTGACAATCATGTACACGTTGTCTTGCCACCTCTAGTTGATGCTCGAGAACATCAGCACATTCCAATTCCAATCCATAATCATTCGGTAACGGCCAGCCGCACTGCTCGTAGATTGTTGTGTTGATGTCACTTCATCCTGAAATGTTTCTGTAAGTACACATGACTAGGGCAAAAATATAGTTACAACAGTGAAGCGAACAAGACACTATTTTGTACTAGATGGCAAAACAGGACTAACAATAATGTTACACGTCATTTTCACAAAAAAAAATGTTACACGTCATGAAGCATAAGCAGGTGATATTTTAAAAATTATAAAAAAGATAGTCTGTGCAGCCTGCATACAGAAATCCTTCTTAGCTCACCAGAGGAGCATGATGTTGGGGCCCAATCAAAAACACAGACAAGTTACAAATTTAGACAGCACGTTGCGTATAAGTAAGCAAGCAGTTGGCCATTCTGTACCTCAATTAAAGTCTTAGGGAGCATAATGAACAACAGAGGGTTTCATACAAACATACTACAGCAGGCAAAACTATGCAATCATTAGCGTAGTATAAACTAGAGTGTGAGCCTCATGCAATAATAGTTGGTTAATAGACTTCAAAGCTTTAGGCACACTTTGGCAGAGTAATTAAATGGTAAGGCCTTTAATTATGTCAACTAATAGTGATACAACTACCGAACATCAGGCATAATTATTTGGGCATCTCATTAAGTGAGGACAAATAAAGCAATTGAAAAGAGAAAATTAACTATGCCTGAAACAAACAAGGAATTGAACTGTTGAGTTGCATACAGTGACCTACCTTAGCAGGTTGAAGAGGCTCAGCGCAGCTCCTACTTCTCTTGCAAGGCTCCTTCCTAACATCTTGTACTTGGAAATCCTCAATCTTATCTTCATTGCACCCCCTCTGCAAGGTGACACAAGCTAGTTACTCGTCTCCTTGGAAGATAAATATGCATCTTTCCAGTTTGTGAACACAAAAGGACGAGATTATAACAAAACAACACCACATAATGAAACATGCCGCATCTCTTGCACTTGCACACAATGAAATGAGCATTTACTATGTTTGCACTATGTAAAAACTAGGCATACCTTCGAACTGGATCTCCAGGCACTCTTGGAGAGCCTACTGTAGTGTACAGCCAAACCTTTATGTCACCTATGAGTTAGACAAGGCCCCACTACAGCAGCCCTTAGTGTTTAAATCGTTGACAAGCTCTGTTAGAGTGTTAGGTCAAGAATAACAAGTAATCAAAGCAAACAGTCCTAGTATGGCTGGCTGATGCAAACAAGCAATTGAACAGATGTGTGAGCAAATCTTACATATCAAGAAAAGAAGCAAAGAAGGAGGCTTAAAGACCATCACTTGACTGGCCAGATTTAAGGGGCATTTAAACATCATGTGCAACGTATGAACTAACATAAACATTGCATATTCCAGATTCTACAATGGAATGCACATGTATTAGGTTATGCCATGTATGATGATGCCTAAATGTACAGATAGTAGGCAGGAGTGATTCATCATTGCACGCACAATTAAATTGCAGGTTAAGGGCCAGTTCGATTCCGCCTTTTCAGGGCATATTGTCAAAATAAGCCATAAAAGATTTAAAGAAGTCATTTTTGAGTTATGGGCTTGGGCTTAACTAATTTCGCTTTGGAGGGGGGTGTTTCGGGTAGAACCTCACTAAAAATTGAAGGGAAGGGGAATAGTGAAATGACTCTGTTGTCTGCCTATATTACACTCAAAATGCAACTGTTGACGCCCGTGTCACACCTGACCCTCAAGTAAAAACAAACACGTAAGCATTCATTGCCCTGCCCGCTTGCATCTCCTCTCCCCTTTCCCTCTACCTCGATCCCCTGCCTGTAGCACTAGGGTTCCTCCAGCGAGCTGTCGCCACTGGTCCCATCTGGCCTGGTCCTCGACGATGCTATGTCCAGCTAGGCTACATGGCCGGCGGGTAGGGGCAAATCTCCCTGGCTGCTCCTCCTTCTGGCGCCGCCCCTCATTCTCATGGTCTCCAGCAGCTGCTCCACTGTGGTTCATCCAACGCACTACTCCGGCGGGCGCTGCACAACTACGGCTGATGCCACACTGCGGCAGAAGGCACCTTATTCCCCCTCCCCTCCTCCTAGGCCATCGCCTTGAGGTGCTGTTGAAGGATGAGCTCATCCAACAAGGTGAGGATCTCCTTTGATTTTTTGCCAAATTTTCATTCTGATCCACTATACGATGAATTGCTATGAGCTGCTTCTGCTGCTGCTATATGATGCATTGCTATGAGCTGCTCCTGCTGCTGCTATATGATGAATTGCTATGAGCTGCTGCTGCTGTATGATGAGTTGCTATGAGCTGCTACTGCTGCTATATGATGAATTGCTATGAGCTGCTGCTCCTGCTATATGATGAGTTGCTACAAGCTGCTCCTGCTGCTGCTATATGATGAATTGCTATGAGCTGCTCCTGCTGCTGCTATATGATGAATTGCTATGAGCTGCTCCTGCTGCTGCTATATGATGAATTGCTATGAGTTGCTGATGGTATATGATGAATTGTAGACTGCTGCTACTGTATGATGAGTTGCTATGAGCTGCTGCTGCTATATGATGCTTTCAGGTGGTGCTACTATATGATAATAACCAGCCACTTGGACCTTCGAATTTCAATAAATAATTGTTCTTCATTTAAATGTGGGTCATGCGTTCTTCGTTTAAATTAGGCAATGGGATCTCTATGGAAAAATTGACCAAAGTAGATTGTGCCAAGTAGATGGTATCTTTGTATTTGCATTTTGAGCAAATAGTGATGGTCTGTTTTCCTATCATATTAATTACTGCACTGGGTTCAATTTGTGATGTTTGCAAGTCAAATTAATTTCCATATGGGAAGCAAAATGAAAAATATATAATGCAATCTAGACTTTCCACTGATCATACCAAAGATAAGCTGAAAACGCAATGAAAAGAACTGGTTAGCTTATTACATGGAGCTTATATTCACAGGTGCTTATTTTCTTAGGATAACTCATAATAACTGTCCCTAAGAAACTTGGCTAATAGAACTGGCATACAAATAACATGTCACGATGATTGTAATGGAGGAGTGACGTACCATAGCACACTGTATAGACTCACCGTTGCCTCTCCTTTTTTTGCGATGTTCCATGAAATTGCCACATACATCTTATACTTTTTCATTGTGTAACCCTATCTGCAAGTTGACACGGCTAATTTCAGATATCTCTACATGATACTAAATTGCATATCCCTTGCGCATATTTAAACCACCAATTAACGATTGTGTGCGTACCATAAACTAGCCATGACTCTGTATGCTGGACTAGCAGGAACTCTTAGGGAGCCTAATGTAGTGCACTGGAATTCCTACATGTCACCTATGATTTTGTGTAATGTACTACCCCTGTTCCTAAATATATGTCTTTGTAGAGATTCCAGTATGGACCACATACAGATGTATATAGATGCATTTTCGAGTGTAGATTCACTCATTTTGCTCCGTATGTAGCCTATAGTGGAATCTCTAGAAAGACTTATATTTAGGAACAGAGGTATGAGGTAGTATCATGTATGACATCTACGTATCTAATTTAGCAGCCAGTAGTAGAAATCATTGTCTGCACAAAGGGATTACTGGTCAAAAATCCTAGCAAAGCACGCTGGCAGGCACAGAACAATACAAGAGAGAGAGATGCACTTACAAGATCATAGCAATGCCTCAGTCCAAGATCTTGGTTGGCCAAGCTGTTAGATCCAGAAGAAACATCGTCCTTGTAGTTTTTGCCAGCTGCATAACAGGTAACAGCGACCGGTTAGTATATTTGAAGTACATTGGGTAGATGATGCTAGACGGGTTTAAAGGTGACAAGTACCTAGGCCGTGGCGGGTGCTTGGCATCTCTCCAGACGGTGGGAATCAGGTTAGAAACATCGAGGGTGATGACACTGCGCTGGCTGTCGGGGTCCAGTAAGGAGATCTAGAACTGTCGAGTAGGGTGTTTGTGGAGCGGCTCTGGTAGGGTGGACTACGATGTGGGCGAAGCGGATCTGTGGCCATGGACGAGGGCGTAGGTGAAGCTGCTCCGGTGGTTGGGTTAAGGATAGTGTCGACGATGCGGATCTGCGGCCGTGGACGGGGCGTCAGAAGCTGCTCCGGTGGTTGGGTTAAGGATGGTGTCGACGATGCGGATCTGCGGCCGTGGACGGGTGATGACCCACAAGTATAGGGGATCTATCGTAGTCCTTTCGATAAGTAAGAGTGTCGAACCCAACGAGGAGCAGAAGGAAATGATAAGCGGTTTTCAGCAAGGTATTCTCTGCAAGTACTGAAATAAGTGGTAACAGATAGTTTTGTGATAAGATAAATTGTAACGAGCAACAAGTAACAAAAGTAAATAAAGTGCAGCAAGGTGGCCCAATCCTTTTTGTAGCAAAGGACAAGCCTGGACAAACTCTTATAATAGGAAAAGCGCTCCCGAGGACACATGGGAATATCGTCAAGCTAGTTTTCATCACGCTCATATGATTCGCATTCGGTACTTTGATAATTTGATATGTGGGTGGACCGGTGCTTGGGTACTGCCCTTACTTGGACAAGCATCCCACTTATGATTAACCTCTATTGCAAGCATCCGCAACTACAACAAAAGTATTAAGGTAAACCTAACCATAGCATGAAACATATGGATCCAAATCAGCCCCTTACGAAGCAAAGCATAAACTAGGGTTTAAGCTTCTGTCACTCTAGCAACCCATCATCTACTTATTACTTCCCAATGCCTTCCTCTAGGCCCAAATAATGGTGAAGTGTTATGTAGTCGACGTTCACATAACACCACTAGAGGTTAGACAACATACATCTTATCAAAATATCCAACGAATACCAAATTCACATGACTATTAATAGCAAGACTTCTCCCTTGTCCTCAGGAACAAACGTAATTACTCACAAAGCATATTCATGTTCATAATCAGAGGGGTAATAATATGCATAAAGGATCTGAACATATGATCTTCCACCAAATAAACCAACTAGCATCAACTACAAGGAGTAATCAACACTACTAGCAACCTACTAGCACCAATCCCGGACTTGGAGACAAGAATTGGATACAAGAGATGAACTAGGGTTTGGAGATGAGGATTTGGAGACAAGAATTGGATACAAGAGATGAACTAGGGTTTGGAGATGAGATGGTGCTGGTGAAGATGTTGATGGAGATTTCCCTCTCCCAATGAGAGGAGCGTTGGTGATGACGATGGTGATGATTTCCCCCTCCCGGAGGGAAATGTCCCCGGCAGAACAGCTCTGCCGGAGCCCTAGATTGGTTCCGCCAAGGTTCCGCCTCGTGGCGGCGGAGTCTCGTCCTGAAAGGTTCTCTTCTATTTTTTTCTCATCGAAAGACTTCATATGGGAGAAGATGGGCGTCGGAGAGCCACCAGGGGGCCCACGAGGTAGGGGGGCGCGCCTGGGGGGGGGGGCGCCCCCCACCCTCGTGAGCAGGGTGTGGGCCCCCTGGCCTTCATCTTTGGCGATGATTTTTCTTTATTTATTTTAAGGTATTCCGTGGAGTTTCAGGACTTTTGGAGTTGCGCAGAATAGTCCTTCAATATTTGCTCCTTTTCTAGCCCAGAATTCCAGCTATCGGCATTCTCCCTCTTCATGTAAACCTTGTAAAATAAGAGAGAATAGCCATAAGTATTGTGACATAACGTGAAATAACAGCCCATAATGCAATAAATATTGACATAAAAGCATGATGCAAAATGGACGTATCAACTCTCCCAAGCTTAGACCCTGCTTGTCCTCAAGCGGAAAGCCGATAACAATAAATATGTCCTCATGTTTAGAGGTAGAGGCGTCGATAAAAATAAAATACGGACATGAAGGCATCATGATTATTTCATAACAGCAACATATATAGATTTTGTCATATGATTACTCATGTTCAAGTGATGATCTTCTCACAAAGCCAAAATATGAATCAGAAACCTTAGTGGGCACTAACAATTATAATCTCAGTCATTGAAGCAATTGCAATTTATCATAACATCGGAAAGAGTCTATGTCAGAGCTTAAAAGCAACTCCACATACTCAACTATCACTTAGTCCTTCATAATTGCTAACACTCACCCGATACTTGTGGTTACGGAGTTTTAATCAGACACAGAGAAAGATAGGGGCTTATAGTTTTGCCCCACAACTTTTTACCTCAAGGGTAATGTCAACAATAATAATTCACACTCCCCCACATCCAATTAGAGATATATATATCATGTTCTTTCCAACATGCTGAGCTTGCCAAAGGATAAAATGAAAAAGGAAAGGTGAAGATCACCGTGACTCTTGCATAAGGTAGAGGATAATAATAAAAGATAGGCCCTTCGCAGAGGGAAGCAGAGGTTGTCATGCGCGTTTAGGGTTGATGCACAAAATCTTAATGCAAAAGAACGTCACTTTATATTGCCCCTTGTATGTGAACCTTTATTATGCAGTCCGTCGCTTTTATTGCGTCCACAACAAGTTCGTACAAAGTTTATTTTCTCCGCACTAATAAGTCATGTATATTTAGAGAGCAATTTTAATTGCTTGCACCGATGACAACTTACTTGAAGGATCTTACTCAATCCATAGGTAGATATGGTGGACTCTCATGGCAAAACCGGTTTTAAGGGTATTTGGAAGCTCAAGTAGTATTTCTACTTAGTGCTGAGAATTGGCTAGCATGAGGGGGAAAGGCAAGCTCAACACGGTAGAAGAATCATGACAATATACTTTATCTCAGATATAAGAAAACATAACTCATTATGTTGTCTTCCTTGTCCAACCTCAACTCTTTAGCATGACATATTTTAATGAGTGCTCCCAATCATAAAAGATGTCAATGATAATATATCTATATGTGAAACCTCTCTTTCCTTATTACTTCCTATTAATTGCAACAATGACCAAAGCTATATTTGCCAACTCCCAACAACTTTTAGTCATCATACTTTTTCTATGTGGAGTCATTACTTTCAATAAGATCAATATGAACTCTTTGATTCTTTCTATTCTTTTTCTTCTAATCACCCAAGATCATGGCAAAATACTCAAGCCCTTGACTCAACACTAATCTTTATTATATAGCTCACGGACTTGATTACAAAGAAGGATTATAAAGCAAAACTCAAAGCTAGATCATGCCATGACTTTATTCTACTAAATCAAGATACTACTAATAGGATCGAACTAAGAAAAACGGTAAAGATAGGAGTTGTGATGGTGATACGATACCAGGGCACCTCCCCCAAGCTTGGCAGTTGCCAAGGGGAGTGCCCATACCCATGTGATTATTTCCTCGGAGGTGATGGAGGTGTTGTATTTTTCTTCTCCAGCTTGCGTCTGAGGCTAAAATTTTCCTCCCTTAGATCCTCATTCTCGAGCTCAAGTTTCATTATCTTTTTGCATACTGCTGCCTTGCTGTCCTGCAAAAACAAGGTGGGATAGATTGGACCTTAGGGAGGCTTGACTTCTTGAACTCCACATGCATATCACCAGGTTGAGGTAGGGGATAGTCCTCTTCGTCGGAACTCGTTTCCTCCTTCCTATTTGGATCATAGTCTTCTTCTTCCTCCGTGGTCCAGCCATAATGCTCCGCATCCCCTTATACTTTTGGATTTGCAATATAATCAGCCATGTAGCTCTCTCCTTCCGAATCTTGGGAAGACATCTTGCCCTAATCTGCAGCAGCAACAGCTCGAAACAAAAACAGAGGATATTTGCGTGATACAGGGGTCAAAACCTTCGGGAGTATACATAATGAACTTTTACCGACCAAAATACGTATCGTGCAAGGAAACGGAGTCCGGAGGGCACACGAGGTGCTCACGAGGTAGGGGGCGCGCCCAGGGGGGTAAGGCGCGCCCTCCACCCTCGTGGAGGCCTCGTGTCCTCCCCGGACTGCTACTTATTTTTCTATTTTTCTAAATATTACAAAACGGAGAAATATTGCCTTAAAAATTGTTTTGGAGTCGGTTTACTTACCGTACCACATACCTCTTCCTTTTCGGAGTCTGGAACATTCTGGAAAGTGTCCTTTATGTATTCCTCCGGGGTTATGGTTTCAATAATATTAGTTTCAACATTTATGGGATTACCTGAAATATAGTGTTTGATCCTTTGACCGTTTACCACCTTCGGATTTGTGCCTGCGAAGTTGTTGATTTTTATGGCACCGGAACGATAGACCTCCTCGATAACGTAAGGACCTTCCCATTTGGAGAGAAGTTTTCCTACCAAAAATCTTAAATGAGAGTTGTATAGCAA
Source organism: Triticum timopheevii (assembly GCA_963921465.1). NCBI lineage: Eukaryota > Viridiplantae > Streptophyta > Magnoliopsida > Poales > Poaceae > Triticum > Triticum timopheevii. The sequence continues at coordinate 283,944,899 of OY997262.1, forward strand.
TACAGAATCACCTACATTAAACTCACGTTTTTGTATCCTTTTGTCATGCCACCTTTTAACTTTTTCTTTAAACAACTTGGCATTTTCATAAGCTTGGGTTCTCCATTCATCAAGTGAGCTAATATCAAATAACCTCTTCTCACCGGCAAGTTTGAAATCATAGTTGAGCTCTTTAATAGCCCAATATGCCTTATGTTCTAATTCAAGAGGTAAGTGACATGCTTTTCCATAAACCATTTTATACGGAGACATACCCATAGGATTTTTGTAAGCAGTTCTATAGGCCCATAATGCATCATTCAGTTTCTTGGACCAATTCTTTCTAGACCTATTGACAGTCTTTTGCAGAATTAATTTGAGCTCTCTATTGCTCAATTCTACCTGACCACTAGACTGCGGGTGATATGGAGATGCAATTCTATGATTAACGTCGTATTTAGCAAGCATCTTACGGAAAGCACCATGAATAAAGTGTGAACCACCATCAGTCATTAAGTATCTTGGGACTCCAAACCTCGGAAAAATAACTTCCTTAAGCATTTTAATAGAAGTGTTATGATCAGCACTACTAGTTGGAATAGCTTCTACCCACTTAGTAACGTAATCAACAACAACTAAAATATGCGTGTATCCATTAGAGGCAGGAAAAGGTCCCATATAATCAAAGCCCCAAACATCAAATGGCTCAATAACAAGTGAATAATTCATAGGCATTTCTTGACGTCTACAAATATTACCAATTCTTTGACATTCATCGCAAGATAAAACAAACTTACGGGCATCCTTGAAGAGAGTAGGCCAATAAAAACCGGATTGCAATACCTTATGTGCAGTTCTATCTCCAGCGTGATGTCCTCCATAAGCCTCGGAGTGACACTTGCGTAGGATCTGTTCCTATTCATGCTCAGGTACACAACATCTAATAACACCATCTACTCCTTCTTTATAAAGATGTGTGTCATCCCAAAAGTAATGTCGCAAGTCATAGAAAAACTTTTTCTTTTGCTGGTATGTGAAGATAGGTGGTATAAATTTAGCAACAATATAATTAGCATAATCAGCATACCATGGAGTGCTACGAGAAGTACTTATGACATTCAATTGTTCATCAGGAAAGCTATCATCAATAGGTAGTGGGTCATCAAGAACATTCTCTAACCTAGATAAATTGTCTGCAACGGGGTTCTCAGCTCCTTTTCTATCAACGATATGCAAATCAAACTCTTGGAGCAAGAGAACCCATCTAATAAGTCTAGGTTTTGCATCTTTCTTTTCCATAAGATATTTAATAGCAGCATGATCTGTGTGAATAGTTACTCTAGAATCAACAATATAGGGTCTGAATTTATCACAAGCAAATACAACCGCTAAAAGTTCCTTTTCGGTAGTAGCATAGTTTCTTTGAGCATTGTCTAGAGTCTTACTAGCATAATGGATAACATTCAATTTCTTATCAACTCTTTTCCCTAGAACAGCACCTACATCATAATCACTAGCATCACACATAATTTCAAAGGGTAAATTCCAATCAGGTGGCTGAACAACAGGTGCAGAGACTAATGCTTTCTTAAGTATTTCAAATGCTTCTACACAATCATCATCAAAGACAAATGGTACATCTTTTTGTAATAAATTAGTCAGAGGCCGAGAGATTTTTGAGAAGTCCTTAATGAACCTCCTATAAAATCCGGCGTGACCAAGGAAACTTCTTATACCTTTGATGTCCTTGGGACACGGCATCTTTTCAATAGCATCAACCTTGGCTTTATCAACTTCAATACCTCTTTCAGAAACTTTGTGCCCCAAGACAATACCTTCATTAACCATAAAGTGGCACTTTTCCCAATTCAAGACAAGATTAGTTTCTTCACATCTCTGCAAAACTCGAGCAAGATTGCTCAAGCAATCATCAAAAGAGGAACCATAGACGGAAAAGTCGTCCATGAAAACCTCACAAATTTTCTCACAAAAGTCAAAGAATATAGCCATCATGCATCTTTGAAAGGTAGCAGGTGCATTACATAAACCAAAAGGCATACGTCTATAAGCAAAAGTACCAAAAGGGCATGTAAAAGTAGTCTTTGATTGATCTTTAGCCGACACAGGTATTTGAGAAAAACCAGAATAACCATCTAGAAAGCAATAATGTGTATGTTTGCATAATATTTCTAGCATTTGATCTATAAAAGGTAAGGGGTAATGATCTTTCTTAGTAGCCTTATTTAATTTGCGGAAATCAATTACCATCCTATAACCTGTGATAATTCTTTGCGGAATCAATTCATCTTTATCATTAGGGACAACAGTAATACCTCTCTTCTTAGGGACACAATGGGCAGGACTTACCCACTGACTATCAGCAACGGGATAAATTATACCTGCCTCCAGAAGCTTGAGTATTTCTTTTCTTACCACTTCTTTCATTTTAGGATTCAAACATCGTTGAGGATCTCGAACTGGTTTGGCATCAGCATCCAAATTTATTTTATGTTGACACAGAGTGGGACTGATGGCCTTAAGATCATCCAGAGTATATCCAATAGCGGCACGGTGCTTCTTCAGAGTTTTCAATAATCTTTCTTCTTCATGCTCTGAAAGGTTAGCACTAATAATAACAGGATGTATTTTTTTCATCAAGATAAGCATATTTAAGATTATCAGGCAACATTTTAAGCTCAAACACGGGATCACCCTTGGGTGGAGGAGGATCCCCTAGGATTTCAACGGGAAAATTGTGTTGCAGAATAGGTTCCTGTTTAAAGAATACTTCATCTATTTCCCTTCTTTCATGCATGAACATATCATTTTCATGGTCTAGCAAACAGTGTTCTAAAGGATCAATAGGAGGTACAGCAATAGAAGCAAGACCAATAATTTCATCCTTACTAGGCAATTCTTCCTCACGATGTTGTTTACTAAATTTAGAGAAATTAAACTCATGAACCATATCATCCAAGCCAACAGTAACAACATTCTTTTCGCAATCTATTGTAGCATTAACAGTACGCAAGAAGGGTCTACGAAATATAATGGGACAAAAGCTATCTTGTGGAGAACCAAGAACAAGAAAATCAGCGGGATATTTGGTTTTCCCACACAAGACTTCAACATCTCTAACAATTCCCATTGGAGATATAGTATCTCTATTGGCAAGTTTAATTGTAACATCAATTTCCTCTAACTCAGCAGGTGCAATCTCATGCATAATCTCTTTGTATAAGCCAATGAGTATAACACTAGCACTAGCACCCATATCACATAATCCATGATAACAATGATCTCCTATTTTAACAGAAATAACAGGCACGCCTACCACAGGCCTATGTTTATCTCTATCACAGGGTTTAGCAATTCTAGCAGTTTCACCAGTGAATTGAATAACATGCCCATCAATATTATTAGACAAGAGATCTTTAACAATAGCAATATTGGGTTCTACTTTAACTTAGCAGGAGGTGTATAAGTCCTAGTATTGCTTTTATGAACAACAGTTAAAGCTTTAGTATGATCCTTCATTCTAACAGGGAAAGGTGGTTTCTCAACATAAGAAGTAGGAACGATAGGATCATTATAAGTGACAATCTTTTCTTCAACTTTAATAGGTGCAGCTACTTTTACTTCTATGGGAGGATGATATTTAAACCACTTGTCCTTGGGGAGATCAACATAAGTAGCAAAAGATTCACAGAAAGAAGCTACTATCTCAGAGTCAAGTCCATTTAGTGCTAAACTTACGGAAAATATTGGTATCCATAAAAGATTTAACACAGTCAAACTTAGGTGTCATACCTGACTCCTTACCTTCGTCGAGGTCCCAATCTTCAGAGTTGCGTTTAATTCTATCCAATAAATTCCATCCAAATTCAATAGACTTCATCATAAAAGAGCCAGCACAAGAAGTATCGAGCATGGTGCGATTATTATCAGAAAGCCGAGCATAAAAATTCTAGAGAATTGTCAATTTTGAGAGCTCATGATTGGGGCATGAATATAACATTTATTTAAGCCTCCCCCAAGCTTGAGCGATGCTTTCTCCTTCGCGAGGCCAAAAATTATATATATAATTGCGATCACGATGAACAAGATGCATAGGGTAATACTTTTGATGAAATTCCAATTTCACTCTTTTATAGTTCCATGATCTCGTATCATCACATAGCCTATACCATGTCAATGCGTCTTCCTCCAAAGATAAAGGGAAAGCCTTCTTCTTAACAACATCATCCGGTATACCTGCAAGCTTAAATAGTCCACAAATATCATCCACAAAGCGTAGATGTTCGTCAGGATGCTTTGTTCCATCTCCTGCAAAAGTGTTAGCTAGCAGTTTTTCCATCATACCCAAAGGAATATCAAAAGAACTTTCATTTTCAATAGGTTCAGTAGGTTCAGTAGGTTGAGGAGCAACTCTTTGCTCAACTGGATGGGGTGAAGATACCCCGAACAAGCCCCTCAGTCAATTACTTTCCATAGTAACAAGTGACAGAAAATTTCAGCACACTAAATAAATTTTTTCCTTACCAAATTCCACCTACCAAAGGCGCTTCACTCCCCGGCAACGGCGCCAGAAAAGAGTCTTGATGACCCACAAGTATAGGGGATCTATCGTAGTCCTTTCGATAAGTAAGAGTGTCGAACCCAACGAGGAGCAGAAGGAAATGATAAGCGGTTTTCAGCAAGGTATTCTCTGCAAGTACTGAAATAAGTGGTAACAGATAGTTTTGTGATAAGATAAATTGTAACGAGCAACAAGTAACAAAAGTAAATAAAGTGCAGCAAGGTGGCCCAATCCTTTTTGTAGCAAAGGACAAGCCTGGACAAACTCTTATAATAGGAAAAGCGCTCCCGAGGACACATGGGAATATCGTCAAGCTAGTTTTCATCACGCTCATATGATTCACGTTCGGTACTTTGATAATTTGATATGTGGGTGGACCGGTGCTTGGGTACTGCCCTTACTTGGACAAGCATCCCACTTATGATTAACCTCTATTTCAAGCATCCACAACTACAACAAAAGTATTAAGGTAAACCTAACCATAGCATGAAACATATGGATCCAAATCAGCCCCTTACGAAGCAATGCATAAAGTAGGGTTTAAGCTTCTGTTACTCTAGCAACCCATCATCTACTTATTACTTCCCAATGCCTTACTCTAGGCCCAAATAATGGTGAAGTGTTATGTATTCGACGTTCACATAACACCACTAGAGGTTAGACAACATACATCTTATCAAAATATCCAACGAATACCAAATTCACATGACTACTAATAGCAAGACTTCTCCCTTGTCCTCAGGAACAAACGTAATTACTCACAAAGCATATTCATGTTCATAATCAGAGGGGTAATAATGTGCATAAAGGATCTGAACATATGATCTTCCACCAAATAAACCAACTAGCATCAACTACAAGGAGTAATCAACACTACTAGCAACCTACTAGCACCAATCCCGGACTTGGAGACAAGAATTGGATACAAGAGATGAACTAGGGTTTGGAGATGAGATGGTGCTGGTGAAGATGTTGATGGAGATTGCCCTCTCCCGATGAGAGGAGCATTGGTGATGAAGATGGTGATGATTTCCCCCTCCCGGAGGGAAGTGTCCTCGGCAGAACAGCTCTGCCGGAGCCCTAGATTGGTTCCGCCAAGGTTCCGCCTCGTGGCGGCGGAGTCTCGTCCTGAAAGGTTCTCTTCTATTTTTTTCTCATCGAAAGACTTCATATGGGAGAAGATGGGTGTCGGAGAGCCACCAGGGGGCCCACGAGGTAGGGGGCGCGCCCGGGGGGGGGGGGGGGGGGGGGGGGGCGCCCCCCACCCTCGTGAACAGGGTGCGGCCCCCTGGCCTTCATCTTTGGCGATGATTTTTCTTTATTTATTTTAAGGTATTTCGTGGAGTTTCAGGACTTTTGGAGCTGCGCAGAATAGTCCTTCAATATTTGCTCCTTTTCCAGCCCAGAATTCCAGCTGCCGGCATTCTCCCTCTTCATGTAAACCTTGTAAAATAAGAGAGAATAGCCATAAGTATTGTGACATAATGTGAAATAACAGCCCATAATGCAATAAATATTGACATAAAAGCATGATGCAAAATGGATGTATCAACAGGGCGTCATATGCTGCTCCAGTGGTTGGGTTAAGGGTGGTGTCAACGATGCGGATCTGCGGCCGTGGACGGGGCGTCAGAAGCTGCTTCGGTAGGTTGGATGAGGGTGCGAGGAAGCGGATCTGTGGCCGTGGACTTGTGAGTTGGCAAAGCGGCCCCGGTAGAGTTGAGAATGGTATAGGCGAAGCTACTCCGGTAGGGTTGACGATGGTGTCGGCGGAGCGGCTCCAGTAGGGTTGAGGAAGGTGTCGGCGAAGTGGCTCCGGTAGGGTTGAGGAAGGTGTCGGCGAAGAAGATCAGAGGCCGTCGACGGGGGCGTCGGTGGGGCGGCTCCGGGGTGTGTGGACGAAGTGTCTCCGGTGGGGAGTACGAATGAGCTGCTGCAGATGCGCGGCGGTTGACAAGAGTACCGACGAAGCAGATCTGACGCCGTGGACAAGGCCGGCACTGAATGGGCTGTGGTACAGTGGTGGATGAGCAGTCTACTTGTTTCTAGGTGAGGTGGGAGGGGTAGATGCGGCAGCAGAAGCAGATCCGGCGAGGTGGACGCCACTGGCAGTGAATGGGCTATGGTACGCCGGTGAATGAGCAGTCTAGGGTTTCGAGAGGGGAGGGGAGAAAGGGGGATGAAGTACGAACGGCGTGATGTAAGATGCTCTGGTGCTGTGGAGTTAGTCGTTTTTGCGGGAGGGGGAGAGGAGATGGGGGTGCCGTGTAGTGGGGGGAACCAGAAGTTACCAAAGCAGCCTCGACCTATCATGTAGATGAGGGTGGTATTGTAACTGTTTGTCTCCGTGCACCAAGGACAAAAGGGGGATTTCGCATGCTAAAGACTAAGGTGGTGGAAATTTTAGAAGGAGGCGGGAGATTTTGCCACCCGCGGGATCGTTCATATCCAGTTTTAACTAATTTTGGACCGTGCTAGCGGGAAGGTCATGCTAGACTGTGTACACAGGGCATGCGTCAGCAGTTAATAACTGGTGTGAAGTCCACCCCAGAAAAAAAGATAATAACTTGGGATGATGCGCCGATAACTTGGACGTCCACACGGGCGCGGCCAATCGTACGGGTGTAGTGGCGCGTTCACAAAAAAGGGATCAAATGCTCAGCCTATGTATTTCTCGTGTAAATAGATAATTGAGTGCCATTGGTTATTTACTTTAAACATAATGCATTGACGTGTTAGTGTAGAGGCGCACAAAAAGAAATGGATATTGTAGTTAGCTACTTAAAAGTGTTACCTCATATGATTACATAGCCTCCATTTCATAAATTGCGTACCCGTTGAATTCATATATGAATATTACATATATTACTTCAAAATAGAAACTTAAATCATCCAAGACTAATGAATTTGAATGCAAGAGTAACATGGTGCATGTGCATGATAGCTACATTGGTTGTTTGAAGAAACATCACTGTAACTTTGGCATGCACAACTGAAAAGGTTTATTTAAATAGAAAAAATGTGATATGTGAGTGTCTAATCTTTATAGCGTTGAATCGATATTGTACCTTTGGCCACGATACAAAGTAGATATTGACTTATGTTCAAGCAATGCACGTCCACGATCGCTAGATAGTGATACGTGAATGGGTTGTGCAATCTCTCTCACACGCATACACATCTCATTTCCCTGTGGTCATCGGAATCACACACGCACACTTCGTGTATTTCTCTCCCTCCGTCAGGGTTAAATTTGTCTTTCTACCCCGTCCTACAAGTCTCTCACACAGAAACACACACGCTCTCTATGTCTAACACGCCCACCCCTTTAATTCCGCCCACCCACAGCCACTAATGTCTCAAAGTATAATAATGTCTCTCACACATATGCTATCTACCTATCCCTTAATATATCTAGATATGTGTCACACAAACTCCTCCCTACTAGCAAGATGCTCGTGCGTTGCACTGAACATCAAGATGCATTTGTATGAGAAGTTTATCTTGTGGGAGAAAAGGATGAATGAGGGAATGCCTTATTTGCAAATGCGGAGAGGGGTGTGGGTATCTTTTTGCAAAATTGCCATATTTGCCTTCCTGTCCGTCAGATATAAATCGGATGGCCTATATTGCAGGATGGCAGGAACACCATCATCACCAACTCTGTTTTTTATAAGAGTAGAGATATGTGAGTGTCACTGCCCCCCCACACACCCACACTTCCCAACACCGAAGGAGTAGGGTGACACCTCGATCTTGATACTAATCTATCGACTGGCTTCTCTCTCAAACATACACACACACACACACACACTACCCAACACCGAAGGAGTAGGGTGACACCTCGATCTTGATACTAATCTATCGACTGGATTCTCTCTCAAACACACACACACACACACACACTACCCAGCACCGAAGGAGTAGGGTGGCACATCGATCTTGATAATAATCTATCTACTCCTCTTTCAAACACACACACACACACTCACTAGTTGTGCCTCTGTGCCTACCGCACACACTCTCGATACGTCTTTCTCTCCCTCCCCCCCAACAATGATAGCAGAAGGGTGACAACTCAATCTGATCATAATCTGTCAATTGGTTTCTCTCTCAAACATTGTGTCTCGGTGCCTCGCTCGGTAGCCCCCTCGATATGTAGACTTCTCGCGCGCGCACAGCTGTAGTGACGATGACACTGAACCCAGTGTGCCTTGTTTTTACCGGCCTCATGTGATAGTTTTCACCCTGTTTTCTGTTAATTAACAAGGCAACCTTTTCTTTGTTACTACTAGTGAATCTGAAATTATTCGGGGCAGACATAAAATATGTCACTTCAACCCAATTATCGCAGCAACTATTTTAAAAGAAATTAGCTAGCTGCCCGTGCGTTGCACGGAACATCAAGATGCATTTGTATGAGTAGTTTATCTTGTGAGACAAAAGGATGAACGAGGGAAGGCCTTATTTGCGAACGTGGAGAGACGTGTGGGTATATTTTTGCAAAATTGCCATAGTTTCTTTCCTATCTGTTAGATATAAATCCGACGGCCTATATTGCAGGATGGCACGCACACCATCATCACCAACTCTGTTTTCTACTCCCTCCGTCCAAAAATACTTGTCATCAAAATGGATAAAAATAGATGTATCTAAAACTAAAATACGTCTAGATACATTTCCTTTTATCCATTTTGATGACAAGTATTTCCGGATGGAGGGAGTATTTGTCTTTTTAGAGATTTCAACAAGTGACTATGACCGGACCTTACCAACATACTCAAAAAAGTAGCCCATAATTTTGATGTTACCCTCTTTTCTTGGCGGTGCAGTGCCATCTGGATACCTCATAAATAAATCAAGGACAAATCTGACCCCTTCCTGAAAAGACATACGTAGCAAAATGAGTAAATCTACACTCTAAAATATGTCTACATACACATCCGTATGTGGTAGTCCATTTGAAATCTGAAAAAGACAAATATTTAGGAACAAATGGAGTATATATAAGAGTAGACATGGAGATATATCTCCAGCATGGTCTACAACAAAAATGTGCTGGGCTGGTTAGCGCCGGATGCTCGCAACACGATGACATGAATTCGAATTCTATCTTTTAACTTTAGATTTTTATATTATATATTACTCTACTTATTTAATATATACTTCTTTCGCTACTGTACTGATAGTGGAACCCACAGAGTACTTAGAATATTAAGGATGGACTTGTTTCTTTTTAACTTTCTGTACGAAGCTGTAGCCACCCTGCAAGTCACGTGTACACTGTACATGCAATTAACTTTTTATAGAGGGACAATCATACAAGCAATTAACTCAAATGGATTGGATGTCACTCTATTATTTCCAGTATAAAGAGCATCCCCAACGACAGCCGGCAAATTTCCTCCGCTTCCTTCCGCGGAGGACGACATCAAACGCCAACGGCATACTCTACATTTTTACAACTCTAACCAACCAGATGAAATTCGTGCAAACACGGACTGATTTCATATAAGCATGAAGGATTTCGTGTAAAAAAGCCGGATCTTCATATAAACATGATGGATTTCATTACATTTACATGAACTAAGAGGTGCCAATCCGGCTCTCTTGTATAATTAATACTCCCTCCGTCCGGAAATACTTGTCCTAGAAATGGATATATCTAGACTTATTTTAGTTCTAAATGGCCGCCCGCGGATCCCTTTGTCTTCCTCATGTCTGTCAGACACTTACGGGGTCGACGAAGGTCCTCGGAAGAGACGAAGCAGCAAAGAAACCACCTGAATCCGCGGCCGTCGCCTCAGCGGTGGCCTTCATGGGTCCCAAGTGGCGCCGGCCTCCCGTGTTCTACTTCTCCTCGATGATGGCGGCGGACACGGAGAAGTTGGCCACCGACTCGTCGCTCTCCATGCACCCGGCTTCTGTCTCTGCCTGCATGGCGCTGCCGCAGGCACGGGAGGCGCGCCCACAGATACGGGAGGCGCGGCCACCGCAGACACTGGTGGCGCGGTACGACGCGGCAGCGACGGCGCCCGTACCGGCGTGCTCGCCGCCGTGCCGGCGTGGAGCAACTCGCCACTCCTCATCGAGCTGAACTAGAGCAGCGAGTTGCTGAACCACGCGCCTGCTTGGGGCGGTAACTGGCTCCGTCGGGCCAAGCGAGGTTGGTGAAGCACCGAGCGGCCTCGCCCGTATCCGGAGGTCTCGGCGGGCCACCCAGCTGGGTAATATGCCGAAGAATGGCTTATCGGAAGCCATCGGAAGGGTGGAGAAAATGGTGGAGGAGATGGGGGCGCGGCGGAGGGGTGCGATTCTTGCCCGCTGTCTGTCGGGCCTCGTGTAAATAGAGGGCAGACAGTAGGAGCTTGGCCGACGTCTGGCCTCGTTTAAATTGAGGGTGGACGGGAGCAGCTCGGCCGGTGTTGCGTTTAATTCCGGCCCGCTCATGAACGGGCGTGTGGCCGGAGTAGGATTCTCGGTTTTCATGCGGGTTTAACGGAGGGGTTTAATGGAGGCGCCGGGCATGCAGCGGGCGGTGCAATACTATTCGATTTAACAACATTAATGAGCCGTCAAATCACAAAGGCCCTCGCCTCTCGTGAAACCGACCGAGCTAGACTGCCCCGCCCTCTAGCCTTTAAAAAAATATATATACTCCACTTTTGTACAGTAGTAGTATCGATGGATTGCGCCATGGAGCAAAACTTGAAATTAAAAAAAAAGGTGGTACATATAGAGAGCGCTCGTGAACTATGTGTCATACATGGAAATAAATAAAGTACAACATGATAGTAATATATGATACATGGCGCAGGAGTACTAAGTATTATTAATACAATTTTGCTAGAACTCATCTAGATGAGATATAATTTGGCCTCATTCATCTTTTATAGCCATTGGATATGATGCTATAAGATGCGTGTGTGCTGACGTGGGTTGTATTTGTTGTTGTGCAACAAACTGACCACTGCATGTCATGTTTGATAGTCTCAAGTCATTAAAAGCATACAAGCCCCACATCTCTTCTTGGTTGATTCCTCTATTTATGTCAAAAAATAAGAAACAACGTGAGAGTTAATGCACCACACCTATGTGTTTACTTGTGACGTCCGGATAATCAAGCTACAGTAACCTCTGCTAATAATGCCAAGTCACCTCGATTACGGTTGCTAATCTCGCGTTAGTTCGAAATCGATTCAAATTGAAATTCAAAAGAAAGGCAAACAATAAAAGTTTTCAAACATTAAAACTAAAATGTTCTATATGTGCCAAATATTGCATAAATAATTGTGGTAGAGAATCCACATTTTTATAAAGTATTTAATTGCACTGAAATAAATAAAACAGTAATAAAAACAAATAATTAAATGCCTTTACTAATTAATAAATTATCAAACTAAATTAATTGGGGACTAGACATTTTGTGACGGTGGACTAAACTGAAATACTAAATTAGAGGCTATGTATATATTTTACAGAATCTAAAATAAGAGGTAACTAAAATAAAACAGGAAAGATAAATAAAAGGAAAAGAACAAATAGAAAACAAAAGAAAGAAAAGGGAGAAAGACAACCCCCTGCCCCCCTGGGTTTCGGCCCAGCTCACCGGCCTCTCGGCCCACCTGGACCACCCGGCCCAGCCAGCGGCTTACCAGGCCGGCCCACCCTGCCGTCTTAACCCCCACTCCCCTGAAACCCTAACCCCCCCAAGATTCCCCCCTCACTCCTCCCACTCCCCCTCATTCTAGATCGGGGATACACCCCGACGACCACGCCTCGCGCCTCCGACGACTGCGCCTCGCGCCCCGACATCGGCGCCCGTCCCCGACGCCGCCTCGTCCCCTCTTCGTCGTCGCCTCCTCATCCTCCTTCCCGCCGGAACCGCCCCACGCCCGCGCCGCTCGATCCTCGCCGCTCAACGACGTCCATCGCCGACGCACCTCGCCGGACGGCTCCTCCCCGATGGTCTGCCTCCTCTCCGTCGCCCCGCCGCACGTCGTCCTCGACCTCCGTCGAGCCCATTGCCCGGACCCTACGTTCCCCTCGTGAGCGCCCCTCTTTTCCCCTTTTCCCCGTCACCGGATCCGGCCCGCGCTCGCGCTCATCACGTTCCGCCTCCCCCTTGCGTTTGACCTCGCGCGCGCGTCCTTGCTCGCCGCGCCCGCACCGCGGCCGACGTCGCCCTGCGCCCAGACGCGCGCCCGCGCCTCCCTGCTAGCCCAGCCGCGCCCTGCGCCGTCCCGCTCAGGCCATGGCCTCGCCTCCCCGCGCGTTGCGCTTGCCGGCCGCACCCTGGCCGTGCCCGGCGTTGTTCGCTGCTCCCCGCGCTCGCCGCACGGCGACCGCGCCTGCCCACACGCACGCACGCGCCCGTCCCTGTCTTTGTCTCCTGCACGACCCCCCTTCTCCTCTGCTCACCCGTGCGTGGCCTCTCCTCCCCCCCGCCTCTGCTGCTGCTCTCTGGCCGCGCGGCGGCCGTGCTGCCCGCTCCGGCGCCGCAGCGCTCCGCTCACCGGCCCACTGCTCTGCCGCTGCCGCCGACCGCGGCCTGGCTCCATCGCCCACCCCGTCGCCTCGGGCCGGCCTCGACGGGCGCTTCGCCCGTAACCCATTCACCCCCGCCCGTTTGGCCCCTGGCCTATGACAGTGGGCCCCACGCCCAGAAAGTTTTTATTAAAAAAAAGAGAATAAAAAAGAAGATAATAAATAAATAAAAAGATTTAATAAAATTAATTAATAATTAATTAATTATCTAATGAATTAATTAAGTTAATTAATCCGGTTTAATTAATTTAATTAACTAGTTAGGTTAATTAAATAGTAATTAAATTATCTAATCTGTAATCAACCTAAATAGAGAATGACAGGTGGGTCCCACTGGACCCACATGTCAGGTTGACCAAGTCAACTCTGTTGACTGCTGACGTCAGCATGACATCATGCTGACGTCATAAATCCATTTTTCGAATTAATTAATTAATAAATTAAATTCCAGGAATTAATAAAATCTTTAGAAAATCATATCTTTTAATCCGTAACTCGGATTAAAATACTTTCTACATGAAAGTTGCTCAGAACGAAGAGACGAATCCGGATACGCAGCCTGTTCGTCCGCCACACATCCCTAGCATAGCAAACACGCAACTTTCCTCCTCCGGTTCATCTGTCCGAAAACGCGAAACTTCGGGAATACTTTCCCGGATGTTTCCCCCCTTCGTCGGTATCACTTACTACCGCGTTAGGGCACACCAAACACCGCGTATTGTCTTGTTACGCTTTGTGATGCTTTGATTGTTCTGTTATTTATTGTGTTCTCTCTCCGTTACTTCTTTTCGATAGACCCCGAGACTGCCGGCGACCCCCAGTTCGACTACGGAGTTGACGACCCCTCTCTCTTGCCAGAGCAACCAGGCAAGCCCCCCCTTGATCACCAGATATCGCCTATTCTCCTCTATTCTGCTTGCATTAGAATAGTGTAGCATGTTACTGCTTTCCATTGATCCTATTCTGATGCATAGCCTGACATTGTTGCTACATCTGTTGATACCTTACCGGCAATCCTAAATGCTTAGTATAGGATGCTAGTTTATCACCATTGGCCCTACATTCTTGTCCGTCTGCCGTGCTATACTATCGGGCCGTGATCACTCGGGAGGTGATCACGGGTATATACTATATACTTTATACATGATACATGTGGAGACTAAAGTCGGGTCGGCTGGTGGAGCACCCGCGAGTGGATCTTTGTGGCGGAGCGACAGGGCAGGTTGAGACCGCCTAGAAGAGAGGTGGGCCTGGCCCTGTTCGGCGTTCGCGGATACTTAACACGCTTAACGAGATCTTGGTATTTGATCTGAGTTGGCTACGAGCCTATACGCACTAACCAACTACGTGGGAAAGATATGGGCACTTGGCGTCGTGGTATCAGCCGAAGCCTTCTTGACGTCAGCGACTGAGTGGTGCGCGCCGGGTTGGACTGCGTTAACGCAACTTCCTTTGTAATGGAGGTTGCTAGGTCTGCTCACCGGCCGCGTACGCAACGTGCAGGTGGGCAATGGGCGATGGGCCCAGACCCCTGCGCGCATAGGATTTAGACCGGTGTGCTGACCTCTCTGTTGTGCCTAGGTGGGGCTACGACGTGTTGATCTTCTGAGGCCGGGCATGACCCAGGAAAGTGTGTCCGGCCAAATGGGATCGAGCGTGTTGGGTTATGTGGTGCACCCCTGCAGGGAAGTTAATCTATTCGAATAGCCGTGATCTTCGGTAACAGGACGACTTGGAGTTGTACCTTGACCTTATGACAACTAGAACCGGATACTTAATAAAACACACCCTTCCAAGTGCCAGATACAACCGGTGGTCGCTCTCTCTTAGGGATACGAGGAGGGGATCGCCGGGTAGGATTATGCTATGCGATGCTACTGGAGATGCTACTTGGAGATGCTACTTGGAGATGTTACTTGGCGATGCTACTTGGAGGACTTCAATCTACTCTCTTCTACATGCTGCAAGACGGAGGCTGCTAGAAGCGTAGTTTTCGATAGGACTAGCTATCCCCCTCTTATTCTGGCATTCTGCAGTTCAGTCCACTGATATGGCCTACTTACACATATACCCATGCATATGTAGTGTAGTTCCTTGCTTGCGAGTACTTTGGATGAGTACTCACGGTTGCTTTTCTCCCCTCCTTTTTCCCCCTTTCCCTTCTACCTGGTTGGCGCAACCAAATGCTGGAGCCTAGGAGCCAGACGCCACCGTCGACGACGACTACTACACTGGAGGTGCCTACTACTACGTGCAGGCCGCTCTCGACGACCTGGAGTAGTTTAGGAGGATCCCAGGCAGGAGGCCTGTGCCTCTTTCGATCTGTATCCCAGTTTGTGCTAGCCTTCTTAAGGCAAACTTGTTTAACTTATGTTTGTACTCAGATATTGTTGCTTCCGCTGACTCGTCTATGATCGAGCACTTGTATTCGAGCCCTCGAGGCCCCTGGCTTGTATTATGATGCTTGTATGACTTATTTATGTTTTAGAGTTGTGTTGTGATATCTTCCCGTGAGTCCCTGATCTTGATCGTACACATTTGTGTGCATGATTAGTGTACGATTGAATCGGGGACGTCACAAGTTGGTATCAGAGCCGACTGCCTGTAGGAATCCCCTTCCAACTCCTTGGCCGAAGTCGAGTCTAGACTTTACAAAACTTTTACTAACATGGCTGTGCGGCCCATGGGCCCACGTCGCCATTGGGTGGTATTAGGATCTTTTACTCCTCGATCTTTACTCTGGGATTCTGAACTCTCTTCTATTCGGGTTAAACGATTTTGCTAAAAACAAAACTAACTTTAGGTTCTCGCAAGTACTTTCTCCCGGAGAGCCCCTCACTTCAGATGATCGTCTGCTAATCAGAAGATTCCGAAGATACTCTCGGATGTTCTCTCGAGACTTTGTGCCCATCACTTTTGCTATTCCTGACCACCGATAAATCCGTGGATAACTACTTACACTTGCCATTCATACGATCATCCCCCATTGATCTTATTATTGCAAGATACCCCAAAGTTTTCTCTATTGTTCTGAGAATACTTTGTGCCTACTGCCTAGCAGTTCTTTGCCACATGAATACCCCTTCAAATAAATCCTCGCACTTGTCGAGTATCCGCTCAACCCAGTTGTTCATGTGATTCACAAAATACATTCAAATACTACTCGATCTTCCGAAAATCCTGAGCAGCCTATTGCTCTTGAAATTCTTGCTTGCTTGCAATATGATTAATCCCATAAGTCTCGTAATCTTAATGGCATACCTTGTCATTATCATTTTGAGTCTGTTAATTCAATATGTTGCGAATTCTCGCAATCCTCAAATAGATCCTAGAATTCATCCTTCCGGCTCAGGCGTCATTTGGAACCTGAGTTGGTTCTCGACCAAACTATCTGTCATCGATTGTGCCTCTGGTATATTCAATTGATCCATCCTTGATCAGAACGTCTGCTTCTGATCCTTTGTTTTGGAAATCATAATTCCTTTGCATTTAAGCGGTGAATTATTCAGATGCTTCCATAACCTATTGCATTTGCATTCCTTCCTCTTCTGGTTGAGTATCGATACTCATATCAGATCCTTTGTGGACCATCAAGTCCTTTGTTGGATTGTTATCCGACAATGTCCTTCACACTTGATCACTTTGTGAGTTCTTCCCCTGTTACATAATGCCTTTGTTAAGTTGTATCCTCCGCTTGGTCAACCTTACTCTGCTTTCGGGCTTGTGTTATTTACTCTTGAAACTTGTGGTATATGTCTCTAAGAAGCCCCTATGGGTTGAACATATGCCTTTTCTAAACCGTGTGAACCCGAAAGTTTTCACGAATCATACTCTTCTGGTGCTTAGCCAGATAAAATTTCAACACTGCAACTTCATCAAACGTGAGGAGTAAATGAAAGGTTATGCATTGGAGAAGTGGGAGTCGACCTTGAACTTGTGTTCATGCCCACAGACACGATGTAGATCTTGTCGTTAAAGCTTCTCTTAAATTAGTTATTCCTTTGGTATAAGTTCATCTTATATCAGGGATCTGGCCTTTTGCAATCGTGGTTCTGACCATGTTCTCTTTTGAATACCATTTCTCGTGCAAGTTTTAGCACTTGTCTTCTGTAGAGCAATACCCCGGTCCAACCTCTACTTGATCTGCCGTCGAGTATTACCCCCCTGGTATCTCGAGATTATCATGGAACTGCATAACTTCTAACAAGTTCTTCATCAAGTGCTACATCCCCACTGAATTCAATTTTTCACGGGCTCTGAGTTATTAAACACTCAAAGACACCAATAACTGAACCGAGTCCGCACTACGGTTTAACAACTCTTCGGTAAGCTTCTATCAGTACGAGTTTGTACCCGATCACATCATTCCTAGCCTGATCGGCTATATCATTATCATGCTAAATTTTAACTGTGCTACCGGGTCCTCCTTCCCGTAGCACAATTATTTGACGATGAGCTAAGCTTACGTTGATCTTCCTCCTCATATCATTTCTCCTTGGACAATAAGCTTGGTTTCGAGTTTGTGTCATACCCTTGGTTCCAATAACCTTTCGCTTCACCATTCATTTGACTTGATGTCATCGCCGATCGATTACATCTTGGAATCTCTCGACAAAGTGTGTCGTGATCATCATCAATCTTATGAGCTCTTCCAGGATATCAAATGAGTTCATGATGAGAAATACCATCCTTGCCCTTGATGATCTGCGTTATCATCGACCTTTATTGCCTTCCCACGAACACAAGCTTGTTCGTGTTTGGTGTTATACCTTGAGTTCCTTGCTATCCAGCAATTGTTCTTCTTTACCTTGGAGTATTACCAAGAATGTTCTGAGATTTGTTCCACCTCTTGAGAATTCTTGACATAGAAATACTTCTCACCATCACCATTCTTTCTTGGTCCCCGTGTTAATTCCAACAAGTGAACGGTGTTGTTTGGATTCTTTCCTTCTAGC
The DNA here is from genome assembly GCA_963921465.1 of Triticum timopheevii. Lineage (NCBI taxonomy): Eukaryota > Viridiplantae > Streptophyta > Magnoliopsida > Poales > Poaceae > Triticum > Triticum timopheevii. The sequence continues at coordinate 283,962,959 of OY997262.1, forward strand.
AACCCTATTGCTTTGAAGTGAATGGGAGATAGTTCATTCTAAGTCTTTCGATAATTGAATCACCATTCTAACATTGGCCGTGCAATCCAACCCATATTTCGGGTGCACCGTTCAACCAATGTTTAATTATGTATGTTTTCCTCGAGCATATCCCATTATATCATTTGATCTAACAAATGTCATCTTCTTGTTCACATTATCGTGGAAATCCATCCGTTTGGAATTCTCGATGAATTGTCGCTGAGCCCATCAGCCACCTTCTCATCCCCTCCTTGGTTTAATGATGAACTATTGCTTCAGAAACCCGCTCACATAGTTCATTCCTCGAGAATCTTGCAATGTCATTTCGTCGGTTTGTGTTGCACCTTTTCCTCTCAGACCCCCTGAGTTTGAGGTATCATGACACCAATTGGATATGAATCTCGGTCAGATATGATGGTTGGGACAACTTTCCGAGAGTTATGATGTTGATCCTTTGGTGACCCGGTAACCTGATGTCATGCCTAGCACCCCCCCCCCCGGCTGGAGGACCTATCATTATAGATTCCTTTTCAGCAAGATTATCCATTCACCCATGAGGAAATTGTAAGACTTATTCTACAAGTTATTCCTGATGGATCCTTCGTGTTTACAGAGTCTGATCTTCACATGAAGACCATGTCAATGCTATCTCGAAGCATGTCAATGGTACTCCGATTTTCAACAGGAACATTTGAAGCACGATGCTAGATTTTATTTATCATTTATCCTAACATCGTTGTATGGGTAATGTCATGAAATTCCTCTCCCCTACCTAAAGAGTTTTCTACTTTATATCCTGTCTTGGATATCATCCTCTGCTTGACTTTGAGAAGGATATACCCCTGATATATGTGTTTAAACACATTTTCCTTTCCGTTGTTTTGTTCAAACTTTCTTATAATCTACTTAACCGAGCAGTGGTAATTCCCTGCTTAGGTAAGCACCTCGTGGTACAACTCTGCCAGTAAGACCCTGTTACTATTGTTGGTGACATTTCGGTAACCACCGATGGACGAGAACCTTGCCTATTGGCCGCCTCGTTCAACGAGCAGGAAAATGGTTCTCTTCGTCCCTCGCCCTTGGTATCGATGTTGTTGCCGACATAACTGATAGGCTACCCTCTAACATGCCTTGCTATCGTGATCATACAAGATGTCAACCCCCTTTCTACTTTTAACCCACATGGTGGGCCCATAACCCACAGTTTCACAGGATCGAAACCTGACTCTCCTGTACACCCCCTGTTCCCAAAGTTATTAATCCCACGTGGACTCGTATGTAATTCATGAGCCACCTTCCGATGAGATCATCAATTCTGGCATAAAAAAATAATAATAATTATTCCGTTGCTTGAAACCCCTTTCACCTTCTCACTAGGCCTTGAAAGATTGCCTGGCTGCCTGAAACTTCTTGTTGGACCTTCCAACTTTACTCTCGATGTGTTCTATTTGTTCAACTCGAGAGGTACTCATATGCTCATTCATGGGTTAATTCCAGGTTATTACCCTTATAGCATTCTGTCGTTTCTGATCTACCCCGTTACCTATTCGTAAATACGATGAAGATCTCTAAGAAAGGATGCCGACTTCATCATAAGGACCTGAAGCAGAGAAATGAAGACATCAATGTATTGGACCGGTTTTCTTCGAGAAGAGCAAGCCAGAATGAGAAGACCCGCTAGATTCGTAACCAAACCTCCCCCCCTTTCACTACCTCTTAAATCTCGGGACGAGATTTCTTGTAGTGGAGGAGAATTGTGACGCCCGAATAATCAAGCTACAGTAACCTCTGCTAATAATGCCAAGTCACCTCGATTACGGTTGCTAATCTCGCGTTAGTTCGAAATCGATTCAAATTCAAATTCAAAAGAAAGGCAAACAATAAAAGTTTTCAAACATTAAAACTAAAATGTTCTATATGTGCCAAATATTGCATAAATAATTGTGGTGGAGAATCCACATTTTTATAAAGTATTTAATTGCACTGAAATAAATAAAACAGTAATAAAAACAAATAATTAAATGCCTTTACTAATTAATAAATTATCAAACTAAATTAATTGGGGACTGGACATTTTGTGACGGTGGACTAAACTGAAATACTAAATTAGAGGCTATGTATATATTTTACAGAATCTAAAATAAGAGGTAACTAAAATAAAACAGGAAAGAATAAATAAAAGGAAAAGAACAAATAGAAAACAAAAGAAAGAAAAGGGAGAAAGACAACCCCCTGCCCCCCTGGGTTTCGGCCCAGCTCACCGGCCTCTCGGCCCACCTGGACCACCCGGCCCAGCCAGCGGCCTACCAGGCCGGCCCACCCTGCCGCCTTAACCCCCACTCCCCTGAAACCCTAACCCCCCCACGATTCCCCCCTCACTCCTCCCACTCCCCCTCATTCTAGATCGGGGATCCACCCCAACGACCACGCCTCGCGCCTCCGACGACTGCGCCTCCCGCCCCGACATCGGTGCCCGTCCCCGACGCCGCCTCGTCCCCTCTTCGTCGTCGCCTCCTCATCCTCCTTCCCGCCGGAACCGCCCCACGCCCGCGCCGCTCGATCCTCGCCGCTCGACGACGTCCATCGCCGACGCACCTCGCCGGACGGCTCCTCCCCGATGGTCTGCCTCCTCTCCGTCGCCCCGCCGCACGTCGTCCTCGACCTCCATCGAGCCCATTGCCCGGACCCTACGTTCCCCTCGTGAGCGCCCCTCTTTTCCCCTTTTCCCCGTCACCGGATCCGGCCCGCGCTCGCGCTCATCACGTTCTGCCTCCCTGTTGCATTTGACCTCACGCGCGCGTCCGTGCTCGCCGCGCCCGCACCGCGGCCGATGTCGCCCTGCGCCCAGACGCGCGCCCGCGCCTCCCTGCTAGCCCAGCCGCGCCCTGCGCCGTCCCGCTCAGGCCATGGCCTCGCCTCCCCGCGCGTTGCGCTTGCCGGCCGCACCCTGGCCGTGCCCGGCGTTGTTCGCTGCTCCCCGCGCTCGCCGCACGGCGACCGCGCCTGCCCACACGCACGCACGCGCCCGTCCCTGTCTTTGTCTCCTGCACGACCCCCCTTCTCCTCTGCTCACCCGTGCGTGGCCTCTCCTCCCCCCCGCCTCTGCTGCTGCTCTCTGGCCGCGCGGCGGCCGTGCTGCCCGCTCCGGCGCCGCAGCGCTCCGCTCGCCGGCCCACTGCTCTGCCGCTGCCGCCGACCGCGGCCTGGCTCCATCGCCCGCCCCGTCGCCTCGGGCCGGCCTCGATGGGCGCTTCGCCCGTAACCCATTCACCCCCGCCCGTTTGGCCCCTGGTCTATGACAGTGGGCCCCACGCCCAGAAAGTTTTTATTAAAAAAAGAGAATAAAAAAAAGAAGATAATAAATAAATAAAAAGATTTAATAAAATTAATTAATAATAAATTAATTATCTAATGAATTAATTAAGTTAATTAATCCGGTTTAATTAATTTAATTAACTAGTTAGGTTAATTAAATAGTAATTAAATTATCTAATCTGTAATCAACCTAAACAGAGAATGACAGGTGGGTCCCACTGGACCCACATGTCAGGTTGACCAAGTCAACTCTGTTGACTGCTGACGTCAGCATGACATCATGCTGACGTCATAAATCCATTTTTCGAATTAATTAATTAATAAATTAAATTCCAGGAATTAATAAAATCTTTAGAAAATCATATCTTTTAATCCGTAACTCGGATTAAAATACTTTCTACATGAAAGTTGCTCAGAACGAAGAGACGAATCCGGATACGCAGCCTGTTCGTCCGCCACACATCCCTAGCATAGCAAACACGCAACTTTCCCCCTCCGGTTCATCTGTCCGAAAACGCGAAACTCCGGGAATACTTTCCCGGATGTTTCCCCCTTCGTCGGTATCACTTACTACCGCGTTAGGGCACACCAAACACCGCGTATTGTCTTGTTACGCTTTGTGATGCTTTGATTGTTCTGTTATTTATTGTGTTCTCTCTCCGTTACTTCTTTTCGATAGACCCCAAGACTGCCGGCGACCCCCAGTTCGACTACGGAGTTGACGACCCCTCTCTCTTGCCAGAGCAACCAGGCAAGCCCCCCCCTTGATCACCAGATATCGCCTATTCTCCTCTATTCTGCTTGCATTAGAATAGTGTAGCATGTTACTGCTTTCCATTGATCCTATTCTGATGCATAGCCTGACATTGTTGCTACATCTGTTGATACCTTACCGGCAATCCTAAATGCTTAGTATAGGATGCTAGTTTATCACCATTGGCCCTACATTCTTGTCCGTCTGCCGTGCTATACTATCGGGCCGTGATCACTCGGGAGGTGATCACAGGTATATACTATATACTTTATACATGATACATGTGGAGACTAAAGTCGGGTCGGCTGGTGGAGCACCCGCGAGTGGATCTTTGTGGCGGAGCGACAGGGCAGGTTGAGACCGCCTAGGAGAGAGGTGGGCCTGGCCCTGTTCGGCGTTCGCGGATACTTAACACGCTTAACGAGATCTTGGTATTTGATCTGAGTTGGCTACGAGCCTATACGCACTAACCAACTACGTGGGAAAGATATGGGCACTCGGCGTCGTGGTATCAGCCGAAGCCTTCTTGACGTCAGCGACTGAGTGGCGCGCGCCGGGTTGGACTGCGTTAACGCAACTTCCTTTGTAATGGAGGTTGCTAGGTCTGCTCACCGGCCGCGTATGCAACGTGCAGGTGTGCAATGGGCGATGGGCCCAGACCCCTGCGCGCATAGGATTTAGACCGGCGTGCTGACCTCTCTGTTGTGCCTAGGTGGGGCTGCGACGTGTTGATCTTCCGAGGCCGGGCATGACCCAGGAAAGTGTGTCCGGCCAAATGGGATCGAGCGTGTTGGGTTATGTGGTGCACCCCTGCAGGGAAGTTAATCTATTCGAATAGCCGTGATCTTCGGTAACAGGACGACTTGGAGTTGTACCTTGACCTTATGACAACTAGAACCGGATACTTAATAAAACACACCCTTCCAAGTGCCAGATACAACCGGTGGTCGCTCTCTCTCAGGGATACGAGGAGGGGATCGCCGGGTAGGATTATGCTATGCGATGCTACTGGAGATGCTACTTGGAGATGCTACTTGGAGATGTTACTTGGCGATGCTACTTGGAGGACTTCAATCTACTCTCTTCTACATGCTGCAAGACGGAGGCTGCCAGAAGCGTAGTCTTCGATAGGACTAGCTATCCCCCTCTTATTCTGGCATTCTGCAGTTCAGTCCACTGATATGGCCTACTTACACATATACCCATGCATATGTAGTGTAGTTCCTTGCTTGCGAGTACTTTGGATGAGTACTCACGGTTGCTTTTCTCCCCCCTTTTTTCCCCCTTTCCCTTCTACCTGGTTGGCGCAACCAGATGCTGGAGCCCAGGAGCCAGACGCCACCGTAGATGACGACTACTACACTGGAGGTGCCTACTACTACGTGCAGGCCGCTCTCGACGACCAGGAGTAGTTTAGGAGGATCCCAGGCAGGAGGCCTGCGCCTCTTTCGGTCTGTACCCCAGTTTGTGCTAGCCTTCTTAAGGCAAACTTGTTTAACTTATGTCTGTACTCAGATATTGTTGCTTCCGCTGACTCGTCTATGATCGAGCACTTGTATTCGAGCCCTCGAGGCCCCTGGCTTGTATTATGATGCTTGTATGACTTATTTATGTTTTAGAGTTGTGTTGTGATATCTTCCCGTGAGTCCCTGATCTTGATCGTACACATTTGCGTGCATGATTAGTGTACGATTGAATCGGGGGCGTCACATTACTAGTATTTGGTTTTCGTAAGATGACTTAATACTCACCTAGACGGAGGGAGTATTTGATTTGACAGCGGGGGGCATAGTTCCCGATACGGCTTTAATGCAGACGAGGGAGGGAGTAGCGGTTCCCGATATGTTGAACGACCAATGCATCCTTGATACGTCTCCAACGTATCTAGTTTTTTAAACACTTTTGCCCTTGTTTTGGACTCTAACTTGCATGATTTGAATGAAACTAACCCGGACAGACGTTGTTTTCAGTAGAACTACCATGATGTTGTTTTATGTGTAGAAAAGAAAAGTTCTCGGAATGTCCTGGAAATCCACGGAGGCACTTTTTGGAATTAATAAGAATTTTTGGCGAAAGAATTAATACCAGGGGGCCCACAGCCTGTCCACGAGACAGGGGGGCGCGGCCTCCTATCTCGTGGGCCCCCTGGACCTCCACCGACGTCAACTCCAACTCCATATATTCACGTTCGGGGAGAAAAAAAATCAAGGAGAAAGTTTCATCGCGTTTTATGACATGGAGCCGCTGCCAAGCCCTAATCTCTCTCGGGAGGGCTGATCTGGAGTCCGTTCGGGGCTCCGGAGAGGGGGATTCGTCGCCGTCGTCATCATCAACCATCCTCCATCACCAATTTCATGATGCTCACCGCCGTGCGTGAGTAATTCCATCCTAGGCTTGCTGGACGGTGATGGGTTGGATGAGATTTACCATGTAATCAAGTTAGTTTTGTTAGGGTTTGATCCCTAGTATCCACTATGTTCTGAGATTGATGTTGCTATGACTTTGCTATGCTTAATGCTTGTCACTAGGGCCCGAGTGCCATGATTTCAGATCTGAACCTATTATGTTTCCATGAATATATGTGTGTTCTTGATCCTATCTTGCAAGTCTATAGTCACCTATTATGTGTTATGATCCGACAACCCCAAAGTGACAATAATCGGGATACTTCTCGGTGAGGACCATAGTTTGAGGAGTTCATGCATTCACTATGTGCTAATGCTTTGTTCCGGTTCTCTATTAAAAGGAGGCCTTAATATCCCTTAGTTTCCGTGAGGACCCCGCTGCAACGGGAGGGTAGGACAAAAGATGTCATGCAAATCCTTTTCCATAAGCGTGTATGACTATTTACGGAATACATGCCTACATTACATTGATGAATTGGAGCTAGTTCTATATCACCCTATGTTATAGCTATTACATGAGGAATCGCATCCGGCATAATTATCCATCACTGATCCATTGCCTACGAGCTTTTCATATATTGTTCTTCGCTTATTTACTTTTCCGTTGCTACTGATACAATCACTACAAAAACCCAAAAACATTTATCTTTACTTTTGCTACCGTTACCTTTATTATCATACCACTTTTGCTACTAAACACTTTGCTGCAGATGCTAAGTTATCCAGGTGTGGTTGAATTGACAACTCAACTGCTAATACTCAAGAATATTCTTTGGCTCCCCTTGTGTCGAATCAAGAAATTTGGGTTGAATACTTTACCCTCGAAAGCTATTGCGATCCCCTACACTTGTGGGTTATCAAGACTAATTTCTGGCGCCGTTGCCGGGGAGCATAACTCTATTCTCTGAGTCACTTGGGATTTATATCTATTGATCACTATGAAGAACTTGAAAGACGCTAAAACCAAGATTTTGCCCTCAACTACGAGGGGAGGTAAGGAACTGCCATCTAGCTCTGCACTAGATTCTCCTTCTGTTATTAGTAGGCTTGCGACACCTAAACCTACTACTACTATGAATTCTGATATATCGCATGTTATTGATGATGCCACTTCTGCTATGCATGATGAAACTACTTCTATGCGTGACACTATTGTGCCATTAGGTGAATTTCTTGATGAACAACTTGCTAGAGTTAGGGGGAATGAAAATTTTGAAGAACCTATTATTGATGATAGTGATGATGAAGGTTCTCCCAATGGTTATGTATTACCTGTCGTTCCTAAGGGTTATGTTATGAATGAATAAGTTGCTAGGGAAATTCTTGCTTGCAATGATAGAAATGATCTTAAGAAATTATGAGCTAAATGGAAGCAGCAGTCTCTTAATGCTAGAATGAAACCCGATCCTGCTTTTGCTACTTCACCTATCTGTGTTACTGATAAGGATTATGAATTCTCCGTTGATCCTGATATTATTACTTTAGTTGAATCTGATCCTTTTTATGGCCTTGAATCTGCCCGATCCTGCTTTTGCTACTTCACCTATCTGTGTTACTGATAAGGATTATGAATTCTCTATTGATCCTGATATTATTACTTTAGTTGAATCTGATCCTTTTTATGGCCTTGAATCTGAAACTCTTGTGGCACATGTTACCAAGTTGAATGATATAGCCACCCTGTTTACTAATGATGAGAAGTCTCGCTATTTATATATCCTTAAGATATTTCCGTTCTCATTAAAGGGTGATGCTAAGACTTGGTATAATTCTCTTGCTCCTGGTTGTGTGCGTAGTCCCCAGGATATGATTTATTACTTCTCTGCTAAATATTTCCCTGCTCATAAGAAACAAGCTGCCTTGCGGGAAATATATAATTTTGTGCAAATCAAAGAAGAGAGTCTCCCACAAGCCTGGGGGAGGCTTCTCCGGTTACTTAATGCTTTGCCTGATCATCCTCTTAAGAAAAATTAAATACTTGATATCTTTTATAATGGACTAACCGATGCTTCCAACGACTACTTGGATAGTTGCTGGTTGTGTTTTTAGGGAAAGAATAGTCGACGAAGCTGAAATACTATTGAATAATATGTTGACTAATGAAAATAATTGGACTCTTCCTGAGCCAGTTCCTGAAGTAATTCCTGAACCAATTGAGCCAACTCCTGAGCCTATTCCTAAACTCACTCCGAAGAAGAGAGGTGTTTTATTTCTCAGTCCTGAAGATATGCAACAGGCAAAGAAATCAATGAAAGAAAAAGGTATTAAAGCTGAAGATGTTAAGAATTTACCACCTATTGAAGAAATACATGGTCTGAATATACCGCCTGAAGAACCATATTGTCTTGATAACCCGACACAGGTAGTAAAGGTAAATTCTCTCTATAGATATGATAAAGTTGAAATACCCTCTACTAAATTTCATAGCCCATGCTTAGATGAGTTTGATGACTTTATGGCTAGACAAGAAAGTTTTAATGCTTATTTTGGTAGAGAGTTAAAGAATAATGCTTTCGAGATAGGACGCGTAGGCGATAATCTGGCTAGAGTTAAAGATGAACTTCACCGCGTTAGCAAATATGCTTCTATGGTTGCTACTCAAGCTGAGCAAGTACTTAAAGCTCAAAATGATTTGCTTGATGAATTAAATAATCAAAATGACTTTGTGGTTAGAGTGGCTACTAGAACTGGTAGAATGACTCAGGAACCTTTGTATCCTAGAGGCCACCCTAAGAGAATCGAGCAAGATTCCCAGAGAAATAATTTAGAGGCACCTAGTTCTTCTAAAAATAAGAAAAAGAAAAATTATAGGACTTTGCATGCTTCTAGTGAACCTACTGTAGACACACCTGAGAATCCCAATGATATTTCTATTTCTGCTGCTGAAACACAATCAGGTGATGAACATGAACCTAGTGATAATGTTAATGATAATGTTCATGTTGATGCACAACCTAGCAAAAACAATGATGTAGAGATTGAACATACTATTGATCTTGATCACCCACAATCAAAGAATCAACTTTATGATAAGAGAGATTTTGTTGCTAGGAAGCACGGTAAAGAAAGAGAACCATGGGTTCAGAAACCCATGCCCTTTCCTCCTAAACCATCCAAGTCAAAGGATGATGAGGATTTTGAGCGCTTTGCTGAAATGATTAGACCTATTTTCTTACGTATGCGCTTAACTAATATGCTGAAAGTAAATCCTTATGCTAAGTATATGAAGGATATCATTACAAATAAAAGAAATATACCGGAAGCTAAAATTTCCACCATGCTTGCTAATTACACTTTTGAGGGTGGAATACCAAAGAAACTTGGAGATCCGGGTGTTCCAACTATACCATGCTCTATTAAAAGAAACTATGTTAGAACTGCTTTATGTGATCTTGGAGCCGGAGTTAGTGTTATGCCTCTCTCTTTATATCGTAGACTTGAATTGAATAAGTTGACACCTACTGAAATATCTTTGCAAATGGCTGATAAATCAACTGCTATACCTGTCGGTATTTGTGAGGATGTGCCTGTTGTGGTTGCAAATGTCACTATCTTAACGGACTTTGTTATTCTTGATATTCCTGAGGACGATAGTATGTCTATTATCCTTGGTAGACCTTTTCTTAATAATGCAGGGGCTGTTACTGATTGCAACAAAGGCAATGTCACTTTTCATGTTAATGGTAATGAGCATATGGTACACTTTCCGAGGAAACAATCTCAAGTTCATAGCATCAATTCTATTGAAAAAGTTCCAACTATCATTTTTGGAGGTTTTGAATTTCCTCTCCCTACTGTCAAGAAAAAGTATGATATTCTTATTGTTGGGGATTTTCATATCCCCGTTGAGGTAACTTAGTGTTATTCGAAATTTCTCCGGTTCCGTGTTATTCGGAATGAGTTTGTTAACAAGACTTGATCAACCTTGTTAGTGGATTCATTTTTATGATCACGAGATGGATGAAACTAGAAAGCACAACCTTCTGTACCCTCTCTTTACTTTCTGTTATTTTAAAAGCAAAAATAGTATTATCCGACCGTTTTCTGAATTATCCGTGCATTAAAAAATAGTCCAAAAATAAAAGTGCTCCAAATGCCCTGCAAATTTAGTATGATTTTTTCTGGAATATTTGAGGATTTTAGGCACTGAAAACACTGCAGGAGGGGCAAGCACCAGGCCACGAGAGAGGAGGGCGCGCCCCTGTCTCGTGGGCCCCTGGTGGCTCCCCTCCACTTATGCCAGCACCCACACACTTCATCTTCTACCCAAAAAAATCCCCATCCAGCTCAAGCATGAGTTCTAGCTCGTTTTACTGTGATTTTCGATCTCTTAGCTCAAAGCTCCATTCACAAAACTGCTTTGGGAGATTGTTGCTTGGTATGTGACTCCTCCGTTGGTCCAATTAGTTTTTCTTCTAGTGCTTTATTCATTGCAAATTTTTGCTGCATAAGTGACCATGTTCTTGAGCTTGCATGTTAAATTTTTGAGGTCCCAAGCAATTCCAATGCATGATATAGGCTCTAGGCACTTGTAGGAGTAGTTGCTATCAATCTTGTTTAATTTTATTCACTTTTATTTTGAAGTTACTAAAATTTCAGAAATTTTCAGAAAAAGAAATATGCTTAGAAGAATGTACCAAGGTGGTTCCTCGACAAAGAAAGGGCCAAGGATTGCTATACGTGAGCAAGATGTTAAATTGCCGAGGGACGCAAATGTACGGGCTTGTGAGTGGCCATCCGATGAATTTATGGTCGAAGCAGGCTTCAAGGAGGAATTTGACGCGTATGAGCGTAATGCCGAGCTGGAGGACTTCTTACAAGATAAGTGTCCTCAATATTATCAATTGACTGATTCCTTTGTGCGGAGGTTCGAATATATCTCTGCGCGTAATTCTCCTAGTGTCATGTTCGATATTTATGATACATCTTATACCATGGATTTAGAGGATTTCACAACTGCTTGCAAACTCCCGCAGTGGGGTAATATTAATGATCCTCGCAAATCTAAATTTAGAGATTTTCTTGCTAGTATTACTGTGGGAGAATCTAGGGACATAACACAAGCTACCATAGGGAGCATTCATTTTCCTGCTATACATTATTTTGCTCTCTTCATTGGTAGATGCATTAACGGTAAGGACGAAGCATGTCACATGTGTGTCCCTGATCTTTGTGTCCTCAAGAGTGTTGTGTCAGGTTATAAAGGTTATAACTTGGGGGCAATAGTTGCACATAGGTTGCAGAATAATAGTAGAAGGGGTGATTTCTTTGGAGGAATTTATGCAACCCGTGTGGCTAATTTTCTTAATATAGCTCCACGAGAGGGGGATATGATTGTACCTCCTGTTTATTTGGATAAAGAAGCTATGTTTGATCATCATTTTCTTGAGAGGAATGAACAATTCCTCCATTATCAACTAATCTATGACAAGCGCAATGTCGTCCCTGTTACTCTTCCTGCCCCTACCTTTTTGATTATCAGGCAAAAGGAAGATATGTTGTCACCAGGGAGGAAGCAACTGAATATGAGAGGGGAATGGAGGTAGCTCGCCAACACGCTGCTGCTCAGGAGGCGGTCGCCTCTGCATCTCAGTACGACCCCAGTTTCTCTTATGGATATCAGCCAGGCGGTTCTTTGTACTAGACCAACTTAAGCCAAAAGCCTAAGCTTGGGGGAATACGTATTTCTCACCGACTTTACATTTATGTTCACACACTAGTTGTCGGTGCTCATACTCTTTCATTGTATTATCCATGCTAGTTTAAATTTCTTTTTCTAGTTTTCTTCTTGTGTGTTTGATAAACCTTGAGAATAACCAAAAAATTAGTTAGTTTAAATTCTATGCTTGTAGTAGAAATTAAAATGAAAACCCAAAAAGATTTCTAGTTCTTCTTCTTACTTGTTGGGAGCTTTCCCATGTAAATAGTTTTATTTTCTTTTCTTTCTTTTGGGGGTCGAGAGACCATATTGAAAATGTATAGTGGCTCTTATATGCATAATTGTTTATTTAATTTAGAGTTCATATTACTTGTCTTCTCTCTTGAGTTGAATGCTTGCAGATTCCAACTTAGTCCAATGCACGTGCACTCTTATTATTATACACATCATTCGGTCGTGCAAGTGAAAGTCAATAATGACGATATATGATGGACTTATTGGGATGAGAAAAGCTAGTATGAACTCGACCTCTCTTGTCTTTGTAAATATGATGAGTTCATCGTTCCTGAGTCAGCTATTATGAAGTAAACATATTTGCAATGACATTTAGAGATTATAGTTACTTGTTCCATGCTTGATTAGCTATGGGTTATAATGGTTTACCTTGTGTGCCAACATGCTATTAGAATGATTATGATGTGGTATGATGGGATGGTATCCTTCTTTGAGTGTATTAAGTGACTCGACTTGGCACATGTTCACGCATGTAGTTGAATCAAATCAACATAGCCTTCACGATATTTATGTTCATGGTGGATTATATCCTACTCATGCTTGTACTTGGTGTGAATTAATTTTAATGCATGTTTATGACTGTTATCGCTCTCTCAGTTGGTCGCTTCCCAGTCTTTTGCTAGCCTTCACCTGTACTAAGCGGGAATACTGCTTGTGCATCCAAACTCCTTAAACCCCAAAGTTGTTCCATATGAGTCCACTATACCTTCCTATATGCGGTATTTACCCGCCATTCCAAGTAAATTTGTATGTGCCAAACTCCAAACTTCAATTGAAATTCTATTTTGTATGCTCGAGCAGCTCATGTTACAACTAGGGCTGCCTATATCTTCCATGCTAGGTGGGTTATTCTTAAGAGGAGTGGACTCCGCTCCTCATTCACGAGAAAGGGCCAGTTACCGGGATGCCCAGTCCCATGATCCAAAAAGATCAAAGCAAATCAAAATAATTAAACAAAACTCCCCCAGGGCTGTTGTTAGTTGGAGGCACTCGTTGTTTTGAGCAAGCCATGGCTTGATGCTTGTTGGTGGTTGGGGGGAGTATAAACCTTTACCATTCTGTTTGGGAACTGCCTATAATGCATGTAGTATGGAAGATACAGCCATCTCATAGTTTTTGCGTTGACAGCAAAAGTATGCCGCTCAAAATGCTATTCAATCTCTATTTTAAAATCGAGCTCTGGCACCTCTACAAATCCGTGCTTCCCTCTGCGAAGGGCCTATCTATTTACTTTTATGTTGAGTCATCATCCTTATTATTAAAAGCACCCGCTGGAGAGCACACTGTCATTTGCATTCATTATTATTGGTTTATATTGGGTATGACTTGACTGGATCTCTTTTACCATGAATTACAATGTTTAGTCAGTCCTTGATCTTTAAAGGTGCCCTGCATTTATGTTTTGCGGTCTCAGAAAGGGCTAGCGAGATACCATTTTGTTATATCATGTTATGATTATTTTGAGAAAGTGTTGTCATCCGAGTTTTCTTATTATGGCTCGCTAGCTGATTATGCTATTGATATGAGTAATTGTGAGACCTATGTGTTATTGTGAGTATGGTTAGTTCATAATATTTGCTGAAACTTGAATACTGACTTTTCATATTACAACAACAAGAGCAAACAGAGTTTGTAAAAGTTTTTCTTTATCACTTTCAGTTTATCAACTGAATTGCTTGAGGACAAGCAAAGGTTTAAGCTTGGGGGAGTTGATACGTCTCCAACGTATCTACTTTTTCAAACACGTTTGCCCTTGTTTTGGACTCTAACTTGCATGATTTGAATGAAACTAACCCGGACTGACGCTGTTTTCAGCAGAACTACCATGATGTTGTTTTATGTGTAAAAAAGAAAAGTTCTCGGAATGTCCTGGAAATCCACGGAGGCACTTTTTGGAATTAATAAGAATTTTTGGCAAAAGAATTAATGCCAGGGGGCCCACAACCTGTCCACGAGATTCTTGTAAGGTGGGTAGGTCTGTCACACCCTGATTTTCATGGCACAACACTTAAGTCAATAAATCATGCTAGAATGTGGTTTGACAAAAACTTTTGAGTGTTTTGTCTTTGCTTTGATTGAATGTTTGACTGCTGTTTGCAAGTGCTCTAAAAATCAAATAAATTCCCCAACCCTTATACTCCTTCCCCTTGATCAAAAAACCTTGACCAATGATCATGCCATGTGTATAGGACATAAAAATAATTTCTTACAAAAATAATTTGGCCAAATGGTATTTTCAAAAAGTAGTTTTCCAAAAACCCCTGAATTGAGATTTGCACTGCAAGTACTTAATTAAGGGCAGTAAAAATCTTTCCAAAAATATATTTGACTCCTATTAGATATAGGATACCCAGAAACCACAAAAATATAAATTTAAAAGTTATTTTCCTATTTTATTTAAAAGCTTTTTCTTAGGGCCAGAAATGGTCTTTAATAGGGAAAAATTATTTTATTGTTTTAAAAATATTTGACAAAAATCAGGGAAACTCAGTGGACATATAGTGTCCATATATAAGAGTTTCAACACATGGTCATGTTCAAAATATTGGTCAAATCCCTCAAAAACCCTTTCTGAATATTTCAAGCTTTTGAAATATTTACAAAGGAAATATTCTCCAAAAATTCCAAGCAAATTCTAGCACGTCATATATGACATGTTTGATGATCTTGACAAGTATCATGTCATGGATAACAGTATAACCCCATGAAACCCTCTCAAAACCACTTTTGTCATTTTTCAAGTTTGAACAACTTTGCACTGCCAAACATGTCCAAATGTTCTCAAACCTTGTGAACATGCTCAAATGGTCTAATAATTTATCTAGACCAAGTGGCACAAGTTGGAGAACAAGTTAACTTGATCAAAGTGCCCCAAAACCCTTCCTGTCCAGAACCAAATTTGGACAACTCTACATTGGAAACTTTCTCCTTTTGATCTCAACTTTTGTGGACATGTTCATAACCTCAAATGATGACACTACACCAAGTGGAGCATCAAGGAGAACAGATTTGCATGACTAAATCTTGGAAAGTCCATTTCTGTTGATTTCTAGGGTTCACAAAAGTTGCATTGGCAACTTTTCCCAAATGAGCTCAAACTTGGTGGAACACCCTAATTCTATGTGCCATTCCATCCTGTTAATTCTCATGGCAAGTGGAATTAATTTTCTTGCCCAAACCAACAACAAACACCTTCTGCCATTTTTCCAAAATCATCATTTTGACCACTTCCACTATTCTCCATGAGCTCAACTTTTTACCACAGCCCCTCCTAGTCCCCTTGCACCTCCAGTAGCAATGGCAAATCCATAGCTCAATTATTGGAGGGGTAAAACCCCACTTTCCCTCTCTGGACAGCCCTTTTCTCTCTCTCCCTCAACCTCTCTCCTCTCCTAGTGGTTCACCGGGGCATCCAAGGCCACCTCCCCTTTGTTTACCAACCCCACAAAGCCCCAGACACTAGTGGACACGCCCCTGGCACATAAACAATGCCATGGCATGCAGAGCTCATGCTCTGGAGCACGCTACAGTGCTCTCCCGCACTGTAGCTCACCCATGCCAAGGGCATAAGACGGCCTTGGGCGGCGGGGTGGTGTCCCCCGAGATCGCCTCGGCGACCGAGACACGGCAAGGTGTCGGGCCCCTCCTGGACCTCTCTCCTCCCCCCTCTGCAAGGCTCACAGAGCGCGTCCGTGGACGCTGCCCACGGAGCACCAGCGCCTCCTCCATATAATCCATTCCCCGAGCTTTCTCTCGCCTCTGTTGGACCCCTCTCTCTCCCGTGCACCTCCTGGATAGCCTCCTCCTCCCTCTCGTGCCCTCCAGCACTCCCCCCATGGCCGGAATGCCGCCGCTGGCCTCCGCTCCAATTCGGACAAGGACGAGGTCCTCCCCACCTCCTCTCCCCTCCAGAAGAACGGCCTCTCCCCAGCGACCCCTCATGTGGCCGGAGCTTGGCCGGGGTGGCCTGTGCCACCCGGGGCAAGCGACGGTCGGCGCTCAACCGCGACCTCGATCCCCTCTGTCGCGGGCGTGGGAGGAAGGAGATGACCCTGCGGGTGGGCCCCGCGGGTCAGCGACTCAGCCGGCGGGCCCCGGCGTTTAAGTGGAGGCGGGATCCGGGTTAACCGTCTCCACCGCAGAGAAGCATACTCCGCTAGTCCGCCATTGGCGTGGCCCTCCTTAGCCGCGTGGCTAGGCAGCTGGGCCGGCCCAATGCACTGTGGCGCTATGCCGCGCTCGGTGCGCAGTATAGGTATAACCCCTTCCTTTATCTTTTTTTTCCAGAAACTTGTAAAATCTCCCAAATATTCAAATTAACTCCAAATCCAATGATTCAAATTTCTAGTAGTTTCTAAAATCATGCCCTACCACATGGTGCTATTGCAATATTTTTACAGAAGCATTTCCTTCACAAATATTTATCAAAACCCCATTTTTCCATTTCTGTGATGAACTTTAGAAAATCACAGAGAGCTCAAAATTGATCCAAATGCCATGATTCAAATTCCTAGATGCTTCTAAGTTCATAACTTAGTTTATGAACATTTTTCTTAATACCTTCTGTGCCCCACAAAATAATGAGCCATTTCTTCATGTCTGTCAACTTTGCAAATTCATAGGAAATTCCTTTGAACTCCAAATTCAGTGAAACCAACTCCTAGGTGCTTCTAAAATCATGCTTTGTCAAATGGGTGCCTCTGCTCATTTTTGAAAATAATGTTTCTGTACACTTCTTGCAAATCCATTAATCCCTTGATTCCATCATATCAAAATGTTCAGAGATGTCCATTGATCAAATCCCAATGAAACCACTTTGGTCATCCCTCATATGACCAGAGGTATCCTAGAAAAGTCCAACTCATATTTTTAGAGCACTTTTACTTTTGCCTTGTTGTGTTGCTTATTGTGTTTGTTTTCGACGTTAGTTGACGAAGTAGACGGAGTACTTGGAGAAGGACCAGAAGATTTCAAGACTCTGATGAACCAGGCAAGCAGCCCTTTGACCATGTCTATGAAACCCTTTTTATGCATGTCATATAGCACCATATTGTTGTTGCAACGGAATCATGATGAGGTGGTATCCACTTTGATGGTTGCCACCGTACTTCCTTGTTGATACTTGCATTGTGCATGACCCTACCTTCCTATGAGGGTTATGACGGTGGGAGTAGATAGGATGCTAAAGTAGTGCTACGCAAAAAGGGACGGGAATATGCATGGTGATGGAGACAAAGTATTTTTAAAAGACTTTTTCGAAAACCCCATCGGGTGACACTTATGCCCGAGGGAGATGATGAGATGGGTAACCACTTGATGACGAAGTGGTGTACCGAGGCAAGTGTGTGTGTTGTTTTCGAAAACAGATTAGATTTAAGATTTGTCGACTGTCCCAACCTTACATGCGCAACCACTCTACCCTTATATGGGAAAGGGCATTATTGATTACCTAGACT
Organism: Triticum timopheevii; assembly: GCA_963921465.1. Lineage (NCBI taxonomy): Eukaryota > Viridiplantae > Streptophyta > Magnoliopsida > Poales > Poaceae > Triticum > Triticum timopheevii. The sequence goes on from OY997262.1 coordinate 283,980,863, forward strand.
GATACTAGCTTGGAGCCCACATTACTAGTGACGGGAGAGTTGTTGGTGCGCTCTCTCGGGACGGGGTCGTGCCAGGTAGGGCGGCCAAGAACATTTTTATGGGGCACCGGACACACCGTTGGTACCCCGTTCTTGTGATGTGAGATGATTATGGAGCATGGCTCCACGAAAATGTTATGTGATAATGTTGGGCACGGGGGTTACTACCAATCGAGTGGACTCCATGTTAGTGTCGTCTAGGGAAAGATAGTGATCGGGTTCTTACCCCGGGTACTTGAGGTATCGCGGGTCGTGGCTGACACGGAAGTTCCCCGGATTTTGTGGGTACAGTGTGCAACCTCTGCAGAGTGTAAAACTATTCGAATAGCCGTGTCCACGGTCAAGGACGGTTGGGCGGTGCTGCTTAAACTATGTCCAGAGTTTACAAACCAGTGTGTGTGTTTGGATAACTACTTGGGTCAAATCAAAGGACTTGACGTGATTGAGTTGGGTTGGTGCCCACTCTATTTATGTTGATATCTGTAACCTGTCCTCATGGTTACTTGAACTCTCTTGATGCATGTCTTACAAGTTGTTGAGCATGTCATTGCACTCAAAACTAGCTTTCTGCAATTTTTTTTACCTATATCATGCATTGTTGTATCTTGAACCAAAACTTGGGTTGCTTGCGAGTACATTCAAAGTACTCATTGGCTTGCCACTGGTTATTTTATTGGCCAGGCATGAAAGAACAGGATATAATGAAGAGTACCTTGGTGACGAACATGCGAGCTAGGACGCTTCCCAGTTAGAATGCCTGTAGGGTTAAGGCAGATGGCATGGGTCCAAGTTGTTATTGAAGATTTCCGCTGCGATGATACACTCAAGACTTGACCATAATGGTCCTACTTGTGTAAAACAATATGTATGGATGTAAGACTCTTGATTATTCAGCTTCTGTGTGTTCAGTGAGCATTGATCTTTGGGATCACTATACACGTGCATTCGGTGATCTTGACTTATGAGTCGGGGTCCCCACAGAGCTGGTATCAGAGCCATCCTGACTGTAGGAAGCCTTAGTTAGCATGGTCGTTAGTTAGGGTAAAATATTACCAAAACTACTACTGGTTTTCAAAACTATCTATACTTCTCTTCCCTTCTCAGTTTTTCGAAAACTAAGGTATACTTTCCTTATTGATCTCTTCCCCTTCAAAACCTTTGGTCGCTAGAACCCTTATGCCCCTGACCACTAGATTCCTTGTAATCCTCGTGGATAATCTAGAAGGAAGATGCCTTGCCAGACATTCACCCACATCTCCTGAACACAAGATTGGCTACATCACAACAAGACGATACCAACAGAAGATACATCCTCGAGGAATGAGGACCTGAAGACCCAGGAGATGGTGACACCCTTGACACTACCCCAAGATGATGCAACCTTAGCCTATGATGATTAGGGCCTAGAATATGCAAGATCATGATATACATCGCTAATAAGGTAACCATGTCACTACCGTTGTTGTATCGGCAGCCACCGATGGATGAGAACCTAGCCATTTGGTCCGCCTCACCATAGTGAGGAGGAAAACGGTTCTCCTCATCCCCTTCTCTTGGTGTCGATGTTGTCATCAACGTAACCGACATGATGGACCTCTATTACGCCTTGATAATGTCATTGCATAAAGGATTACCTACCTGGTACCATCGACGGCTTAGAAGACAAAAAGGGATCGTCGTGATTAAGAAGACAATAGAAGACCCAGTCAATGCCAGTTACGAGGAGCCACCTTCACCCCATCACTTCAACAAGCGAGAAGTTGTTGAAGAATCTTCAAGATCAACCCGGATTGTTTCATCGAACAACTACAAGAGATGTAGCAACACCCGAGGAAAACTCAGAAGACTGCATGAGGCACAAGGCACGACTACTGAGTCCGAGAACCCCTAGGGTAGGATGAGTCGTGTACCCCCTATGCGCAGTCGAGTCCGTATGATAGTTCGAATAGAACCATGATTGTGTGTTGCTTGCATTTGTTTGTGTTTTGATATCAGTCGCCCTTTTTCCTAGGCAACAAGTACGCGACTACATCACCTACCTTATTTTGTTGTTTGTGTTTGGCCCTTTTTGGCACTTGTTTGTTTGCTCTTGCACCATAAAACCCCCTTTAGGCATCCCTCCTCTATGCTACTTTTCCCTCTCATCTCTCTCCTCAACTAAAGACAAGCAAGACCAGATACCCCATGGATTGCACCTCGGCGACCCACAAGCACTGAAGACTTTTGCTACAACCTCCTCGACCAAGGGCAGCCCAGTAGAGTTATGTTTACCTCTCAAGACTAGAGACCCATTCCTAGACCCTTCAAGAATTCATAAGATACCCCAGCTCGAGTCCTTAACCATGTGCTTAACCCACAGAATTGCAAGAGAACCTGTTAAGCCTCCGTAACCTTGCTTATCACTGGGTTCATTAGGGAACTAGTGGACATAGTGAACAAGCACATTATCTTCCTAAGATAGCACCAGAACTGACGATGCCATAGGGAGGACCAATCTGAGGATATAGGAACAGAGGACAAATGACTTGGTGAGTTTATATCAATGACTTTGAGGAATTATCTGAGACTCTTCAGAAGATTATAAGGCTTTCATGTTGGTAGATGAACTTGGTGGGATCATGATTATAGAGTAGCATAGCTTTCATTACCCCTGAGTAAATTGGATTTAATAGGACAATTATGATCGCAAGCTGAAACTCCTGGAAGTATAAGGATTTGACTTAGCATGGGATATTGATAGGAGATAATTGATATTACGATAATGACTTGGGGGAAAGTGTGGAAACTCTCGCGGGACAATAGATTTGGATTTAAGTAGGTGATTCTAGTTGAATATAGATGCTGAGTATTTCTACATGGTTCAGAGTAAATTGGATTTAGGCTGATGATCTCGATCATGATACCATGTTTCTCGGTGGACGATAAACTAAGAGATTGGATTAATTGTCAGAGTTGAATTAGGGATCTATATAAGCTTGACCTTGGAGTTTACTTGACCATGATAATGGAAATTGGTGGACTGACTATAGTAAGGTAGCCTTCCCAGTATTTGTGGATTATAGGATATTAGAAGATCATGTGGAACACCAGCATAGGCGTTGGATTTGTAGAATTAAATGGATTATGTAGTGATTGATGGAAGTTAATGGGCTGTTGGAGTTGATTCATAGGAAGGAAACAAGATCTTGGAGTGGCTTACGACGTGTTTCCTTAGGATAGAGATGCTTTATCTTAAACCTTGGAAGAACAGGCTGAGCACTTGGATTGTCACGTTCAAGCTTAGCAGCTTATATGTTCTACCCATGGATTTTTAGGGGTAGACATACATATGAGATTGGGGATTGTATACATATATGATTTTGTTAGACCTCCTCTCGGGAGCCATGAGGATATGAATCACATGAGTGATGATTGGAGTTGACCTATGCAAAATGATGCTATCGGTGATATGATGTGATTTGTTTAAAGTACTAGATAGACTATCGGCATCTCAGAAACTGTGCTCAAGGATGGGATGATAAACATTCACTCGCACACTAGAATCCTTGAAACCCTTACGCCCTACCAAGCCACAACATGGTCAGATCCTGGCCTTGGGCTTTGGTTCCAGATCATAAGACCTTGGCCGATACTCAACCATGACCACCACCAATGCCTCAGCCCACTTTACGTACCCCATAGACTTCATTGAGTGCTCGGACAAGTTAGTTGTCATCTTTGTTTGATGACATACTTGTCTACCCAAAGACGAAAGAAGAATCGTTGTGCTGGTCAAGGAACATCTGAAGATCGTCATGTCTAGGAGGAAGAACTATGTCAACCGCCACGTTGAAGACCGTGCGTATCTACAAACCATTCCTCTCTAAGGAGCCAAGCATTTCCATGACAAGGAGACCCACACCAAGATTCATCGGCCCCCTTCGAGATCACTCCAAGATTTAACAACCCTCTCTGAGATCACTAAAAGGCGAAGAGTAGATGGCTACCATCTAGAGTTACCACCTGACTTACCCACTGTGTAACGTTTTTTTCCCACACGACACCACTCCGGAAACATTTCCAACTTCCTAACTTGCCCGATCTCTACGAGGGCATTGACCATCGAGCCATCGACCCCTAGTCCAACTTGACCTAACGCGAGAGACCCCTCAGCAACCAGGATCAACCGAGAGCATCATACATGAAGCTACAACACTAGGTACTTCAAGATTCAATGGAGCACCACACGGAAGAAGGAGTTGTATGAGGACGTGAAGACTGCGCCGCATCTAAGTCCTGTATCCCTTTCTGCGCCTAGTCTGGGAATCTCGGGGACGAGATTCTTGTAAGGGGGGTAGGTCTGTCACACCCTGATTTTCATGGCACAACACTTAAGTCAATTAATCATGCTAGAATGTGGTTTGACAAAAACTTTTGAGTGTTTTGTCTTTGCTTTGATTGAATGTTTGACTGCTGTTTGCAAGTGCTCTAAAAATCAAATAAATTCCCCAACCCTTATACTCCTTCCCCTTGATCCAAAAACCTTGACCAATGATCATGCCATGTGTATAGGACATAAAAATAATTTCTTACAAAAATAATTTGGCCAAATGGTATTTTCAAAAAGTAGTTTTCCAAAAACCCCTGAGTTGAGATTTGCACTGCAAGTACTTAATTAAGGGCAGTAAAAATCTTTCCAAAAATATATTTGACTCCTATTAGATATAGAATACCCAGAAACCACAAAAATATAAATTTAAAAGTTATTTTCCTATTTTATTTAAAAGCTTTTTCTTAAGGCCAGAAATGGTCTTTAATAGGGAAAAATTATTTTATTGTTTTAAAAATATTTGACAAAAATCAGGGAAACTCAGTGGACATATAGTGTCCATATATAAGAGTTTAAACACATGGTCATGTTCAAAATATTGGTCAAATCCCTCAAAAACCCTTTCTAAATATTTCAAGCTTTTGAAATATTTACAAAGGAAATATTCTCCAAAAATTCCAAGAAAATTCTAGCATGTCACATATGACATGTTTGATGGTCTTGACAAGTATCATGTCATGGAGAACAGTATAACCCCATGAAACCCTCTCAAAACCACTTCTGTCCTTTTTCAAGTTTGAACAACTTTGCACTGCTAAACATGTCCAAATGTTCTCAAACCTTGTGAACATGCTCAAATGGTCTAATAATTTATCTAGACCAAGTGGCACAAGTTGGAGAACAAGTTAACTTGATCAAAGTGCCCCAAAACACTTCCTGTCCAGAACCAAATTTGGACAACTCTACATTGGAAACTTTCTCCTTTTGATCTCAACTTTTGTGGACATGTTCATAACCTCAAATGATGACACTACACCAAGTGGTGCATCAAGGAGAACAGATTTGCATGACTAAATCTTGGAAAGTCCATTTCTGTTGATTTCTAGGGTTCACAAAAGTTGCATTGGCAACTTTGCCCAAATGAGCTCAAACTTGGTGGAACACCCTAATTCTATGTGCCATTCCATCCTGTTAATTCTCATGGCAAGTGGAATTAATTTTCTTGCCCAAACCAACAACAAACACCTTCTGCCATTTTTCCAAAATCATCATTTTGACCACTTCCACTATTCTCCATGAACTCAACTTTTTACCACAGCCCCTCCTAGTCCCCTTGCACCTCCAGTAGCAATGGAAAATCCATAGATCAATTATTGGAGGGGTAAAACCCCACTTTCCCTCTCTGGACAGCCCTTTTCTCTCTCTCCCTCAACCTCCCTCCTCTCCTAGTGGTTCACCGGGGCATCCAAGGCCACCTCCCCTTTGTTTACCAACCCCACAAAGCCCCAGACACCAGTGGACATGCCCCTGGCACATAAACAATGCCATGGCGTGCAGAGCTCGTGCTCTGGAGCACGCTATAGTGCTCTCCCGCACTGTAGCTCACCCATGCCAAGGGCATAAGACGGCCTTGGGCGGCGGGGTGGTGTCCCCCGAGGTCGCCTCGGCGTCCGAGACACGACAAGGTGTCAGGCCCCTCCTGGACCTCTCTCCTCCCCCCTCTGCAAGGCTCGCAGAGCGCGTCCGTGGACACTGCCCACGGAGCACCAGCGCCTCCTCCATATAATCCATTCCCCGAGCTTTCTCTCGCCTCTGTTGGACCCCTCTCTCTCCCGTGCACCTCCTGGATAGCCTCCCCCTCCCTCTCGTGCCCTCCAGCACTCCCCCCATGGCCGGAATGCCGCCGCTGGCCTCCGCTCTGATTCGGACAAGGACGAGGTCCTCCCCACCTCCTCTCCCCTCCAGAAGAACCGCCTCTCCCCGGCGACCCCTCCTGTGGCCGGAGCTTGGCCGGGGGTGGCCTGTGCCGCCGGGGGCAAGCGATGGTCGGCGCTCACCCGCGACCTCGATCCCCTCTGTCGCGGGCGCGGGAGGAAGGAGACGACCCTGCGGGTGGGCCCCGCGGGTTAGCGACTCAGCTAGCGGGCCCCGGCGTTTAAGTGGAGGCGGGATGCGGGTTAACCGTCTCCACCGCAGAGAAGCATACTCTGCTAGTCCACCATCGGCGTGGCCCTCCTTAGCCGCGTGGCCAGGCAGCTGGGCCGGCCCAATGCGCTCGGCGCTATGCTGCGCTCGGTGCGCAGTATAGGTATAACCCCTTCCTTTGTCTTTTTCTTTTTCCAGAAACTTGTAAAATCTCCCAAATATTCAAATTAACTCCAAATCCAATGATTCAAATTTCTAGTAGTTTCTAAAATCATGCCCTACCACATGGTGCTATTGTAATATTTTTACAGAAGCATTTCCTTCACAAATATTTATCAAAACCCCATTTTTCCATTTCTGTGATGAACTTTAGAAAATCACAGAGAGCTCAAAATTGATCCAAATGCCATGATTCAAATTCCTAGATGCTTCTAAGTTCATAACTTAGTTTATGAACATTTTTCTTAATACCTTCTGTGCCCCACAAAATAATGAGCCATTTCTTCATGTCTGTCAACTTTGCAAATTCATAGGAAATTCCTTTGAACTCCAAATTCAGTGAAACCAACTCCTAGGTGCTTCTAAAATCATGCTTTGTCAAATGGGTGCCTCAGCTCATTTTTGAAAATAATGTTTCTGTACACTTCTTGCAAATCCATTAATCCCTTGATTCCATCATATCAAAATGTTCAGAGATGTCCATTGATCAAATCCCAATGAAACCACTTTGGTCATCCCTCATATGACCAGAGGTATCCTAGAAAAGTCCAACTCATATTTTTAGAGCACTTTTACTTTTGCCTTGTTGTGTTGCTTATTGTGTTTGTTTTCGATGTTAGTTGACGAAGTAGACGGAGTACTTGGAGAAGGACCAGAAGATTTCAAGACTCTGATGAACCAGGCAAGCAGCCCTTTGACCATGCCTATGAAACCCTTTTTATGCATGTCATATAGCACCATATTGTTGTTGCAACGGAATCATGATGAGGTGGTATCCACTTTGATGGTTGCCATCGTACTTCCTCGTTGATACTTGCATTGTGCATGACCCTACCTTCCTATGAGGGTTATGACGTTGGGAGTAGATAGGATGCTAAAGTAGTGCTACGCAAAAAGGGACGGGAATATGCATGGTGATGGAGACAAAGTATTTTTAAAAGACTTTTTCGAAAACCCCATCGGGTGACACTTATGCCCGAGGGAGATGATGAGATGGGTAACCACTTGATGACGAAGTGGTGTACCGAGGCAAGTGTGTGTGTTGTTTTCGAAAACAGATTAGATTTAAGATTTGTCGACTGTCCCAACCTTACATGCGCAACCACTCTACCCTTATATGGGAAAGGGCATTATTGATTACCTGGACCGATACTAGCTTGGAGCCTGCATTACTAGTGACGGGAGAGTTGTTGGTGCGCTCTCTCGGAACGGGGTTGTGCCAGGTAGGGCGGCCAAGAACATTTTTATGGGGCACCGGACACACCGTTGGTACCCCGTGCTTGTGATGTGAGATGATTATGGAGCGTGGCTCCACGAAAATGTTATGTGATAATGTTGGGCACGGGGGTTACTACCAATCGAGTGGACTCCATGTTAGTGTCGTCTAGGGAAAGATAGTGATCGGGTGCTTACCCCGGGTACTTGAGGTATCGCGGGTCGTGGCTGACACGGAAGTTCCCCGGATCTTATGGGTATAGTGTGCAACCTCTACAGAGTGTAAAACTATTCGAATAGCCGTGTCCACGGTCACGGACGGTTGGGCGGTGCTGCTTAAACTATGTCCAGAGTTTACAAACCAGTGTGTGTGTTTGGATAACTACTTGGGTCAAATCAAAGGACTTGACGTGATTGAGTTGGGTTGGTGCCCACTATATTTATGTTGATATCTGTAACCTGTCCTCATGGTTACTTGAACTCTCTTGATGCATGTCTTACAAGTTGTTGAGCATGTCATTGCACTCAAAACTAGGTTTCTGCAAATTTTTTTTTACCTATATCATGCATTGTTGTATCTTGAACCAAAACTTGGGTTGCTTGCGAGTACATTCAAAGTATTCATTGGCTTGCCACTGGTTATTTTATTGGCCAGGCATGAAAGAACAGGATATAATGAAGAGTACCTTGGTGATGAACATGCGAGCTAGGACACTTCCCAGTCAGAATGCCTGTAGGGTTAAGGCAGATGGCATGGGTCCAAGTTGTTATTGAAGATTTCCGCTGCGATGATACACTCAAGACTTGACCATAATGGTCCTACTTGTGTAAAATGGTATGTATGGATGTAAGACTCTTGATTATTCAGCTTCTGTATGTTCAGTGAGCATTGATCTCTGGGATCACTATACACGTGCATTCGGTGATCTTTACTTATGAGTCGGGGTCCCCACACCTAATCTCTCTCGGGAGGGCTGATCTGGAGTCTGTTCGGGGCTCCGGAGAGGGGGATTCGTCTCCGTCGTCATCATCAACCATCCTCCATCACCAATTTCATGATGCTCACCGCCGTGTGTGAGTAATTCCATCATAGGCTTGCTGGACGGTGATGGGTTGGATGAGATTTACCATGTAATCAAGTTAGTTTTGTTAGGGTTTGATCCCTAGTATCCACTATGTTCTGAGATTGATGTTGCTATGACTTTGCTATGCTTAATGCTTGTCACTAGGGCCCGAGTGCCATGATTTCAGATCTGAACCTATTATGTTTTCATGAATATATGTGTGTTCTTGATCCTATCTTGCAAGTCAATAGTCACCTATTATGTGTTATGATCCGACAACCCCAAAGTGACAATAATCGGGATACTTCTCGGTGATGACCGTAGTTTGAGGAGTTCATGTATTCACTATGTGCTAATGCTTTGTTCAGGTTCTCTATTAAAAGGAGGCCTTAATATCCCTTAGTTTCCGTAAGGACCCTGCTGCAACGGGAGGGTAGGACAAAAGATGTCATGCAAGTCCTTTTCCATAAGCGCGTATGACTATTTACGGAATACATGCCTACATTACATTGATGAACTGGAGCTAGTTCTATATCACCCTATGTTATAGCTATTACACGAGGAACCGCATCCGGCATAATTATCCATCACTGATCCATTGCCTACGAGCTTTTCATATATTGTTCTTCGCTTATTTACTTTTCCGTTGCTACTGATACAATCACTACAAAAACCCAAAAACATTTATCTTTACTTTTGCTACCGTTACCTTTATTATCATACCACTTTTGCTACTAAACACTTTGCTGCAGATACTAAGTTATCCAGGTGTGGTTAAATTGACAACTCAACTGCTAATACTCAAGATTATTCTTTGGCTCCCCTTGTGTCGAATCAATAAATTTGGGTTGAATACTTTACCCTCGAAAGCTGTTGCAATCCCCTACACTTGTGGGTTATCAATCCTCCTTCAATTAATGCATGAGGGAAGTAATGGGAGGAGGTCCGGGAAAAGAGGCTGCACGATGTGAATGCAACGCAGTTTGCCCTCATTGCCCTCATATAAAGGCGCCCCTCCATTCCAATGCATCTACCACATCGTACACACCTAAGCATTTGCCTAAGCACCTACACTAAGCGCAAAAGAGCTCACTCCAAACCCATGGCGGCGATGCGCGTGAGCGGCCAGTGGCTGCGCCAGATGGTCCATGATGCCGGCCTGCGTCATGGCACCGAGGATCGTCTCCAGACGGTGTTGGAGACCGGCTGGTGGATGGCCGCCGTCGACGCCAACTACGACTCTCAGTTGGACCAGATGGTCATTGCCACCAGTAACAAGTTCACCATCCTCAAGAATCTCGCGGACGACATCGCCGTACTCCTCCAGCCCGCGTTCCCGGGATCCTCATTGCCTGCCACCCTAATCGGCCTCCATGGCCGGAACCTCTTTCAAGCACTGGTGGCCCTGCGACTGCCCGCCGACGCCACGAAGAATGTCCACCCGGAGGTCGCGCTCGCCGCGAGGCGCCTCGCCCTGCAAGAATTCGTCGACCTACACATCCACGTGTATAAGCAAATCGTGTACATAGGTATCTACAAGGCCTGTGAGGATGCTATGACGTTGTCCTTCCTCAACCGGCTGGAAGCCTTGGATGCCTTTGCTAAGAAGCACCTCGACCTCGCCACAAAAGCCGCCGCTCCTTAGCCGCCGGTCGGTGGCCCGGCGCACTAAGTTGAGGACGAGGAGGTCGTACGTTCGTGGATCCATCTTTCTTATTGCCTTCTGTAACCACCACTGCGACCGCATCATCGTGGCCTTAATTCTTATTGTGCTGTTGCATTCTCGTTCCAGTCAATACCGACATGTGCGATCCCTTTGCTTGATTATATGCATCACTATAACTAGTACTCCATCTGTCAATTTATAAGTTGTGCTTACCTTTTCCATCAACTTCGTGCAACACGCGGGCATCTTGCTAGAAACACTAGAATATGTCTATATAATCCGTATGTGATAGTCCATTTGAAATCTCAAAAAAGACAAATATTTAGGTACAGAGGGAGTAATATATTAGGAGTATATCAAAACAATAGTGATTTCTTTCAAGTTTGTGAACAAATACTACTATTCTACTACTTTGGATCCATCACAACGCACGGGCACATTGCTAGTAAAAGGAAAAGGCCTGCCGCGTTCGCGTCGCACCCCCACATGCCCGCGAATCGGGAGTACAACATGGCCCGTCCGACACGACACATAGCTTAGGGAAGGCGTGTTGCCTAGCAGTGGCAGAGCTTGATGCAAAACGTTGGGCGTGCCAGTCTAGCCAAGCTATAGAAATTACACTTGCATTGACGTTCCATGCCTCAAAACTGGATGTACAACTACGAAAATCCTACTAGGTTGGGCGGGCCAGGGCACGTGTTGGCCCTCACGTAGCTCCGCCCCTGTGCCTAGCATTTTCACTTTCATGTGGGACCACTGTTGAGCGAACCGACACCCCGCCCGCCGCCGGGTTGGAAAACAGAAACAAGGGGAAGATCTAGCTGTAGCACGGAAGCCAAGAAATTTTGTGTCAGATGGGGCTCGTTGATAGAGTAGGAGCATTCCGTAGTAGTACTACTCCTACTAGTACCAAGTTTGTACTCCTAATACTATATCACCAGTACTACCACTATACAACTAGTAGATACGTGCACGGCACAACATCATAGGAACAAAAAAGGGAAGATCTTGTTTTGGGTGATTTATCTTTTTTTCAATCAACGTAGTATGACTAATATGATGTGGGGGGCACCCATGAAGCTTATGTGGCTTGGTTGCATGGCTACCGAAGGTTAGAGAAAAATAAATAGATAATGTGTTTAGAGTGCACTCCACTAAATAGATATACTTTGGATCCATTGCAACGGACTGGCACATCTATATCTATGCCCCCTATATAGTGTGTGAAAAACTTTGAAAGTTGGTCGTTGGATGAAGCCAATCCGATGATACAAAGATGGCAAATCCGAGCACTACTGGCCGTTGGATATCATCCACCAGATTCTGCCACATGTATAATCTAGAAGACTCCATGGTTGAACTTAATTCATGACTAACTTTGCCACAACTAAGCTTAGGAAAAGTTATTAGTTCTTCAAAATGAGAGCCACAAGTTGGCAAGCCTAAGGGAATCTTGCCACATTTTTTGTGTGTATGTCATGTGGGGCCTTAGTGTGGCTTGCCTAAGGTGTGGCTTGAACCAAACACTCACCTAAGTTAATCAAACTTGCCTAACCTTACATTCCACCAGATTTTGCCACATGTTAGAATCCAGAAAACTCCACATGAAGAAGCATAATGCACAAACCACCAGAATCTCATGCGTGCAATGCACGTGTACCTTACTAGTACTAGTTGGTAGTAGTAAGAAACAAATTCCAGTTTTGGCACGAGCTCGTACTGCGGGAGCACTAGAAGGCCCGCCGTAGGAGTTACATTTCCCTCTTGGGGCCCACGGGACCGAACTTCAGTGGCTTAGTGCCTGGCCTATGAGTCAATGACATGCGGACCTTAAATGCGGCTGGCCCACATGTCATTCTCATGGTGGTGGCGTGGTTCGCGACTCACTCGTTCGAGATGAACCGGCCGATGGTGGCGTGGCCGTGGTGAGGGTGCCACAGCTGGGCGTCGGGGCGTTACGAGGCGTAGATGACCACACCGGCGGGTACTACCTGTAGTACATAAGTACTCGAGCTGAGGATTGATGCCCGGGACGAAATGTGTCACAGCCGCTGGATGAAAATTCGATGGTGCGGGAGTACGGATCGGAGCACAGTAGTGGAGCAGGCAAACCGCGTCCAATCCGGTGTGTCTGTGGTAGAAAGTTGATGGTCACCGCAGTTCAGCTGGCCCGCATGTCATGCACACAAAGGCAGAGGAGCGGTGGGGCCGAGAGGGATGAGGGGCACGAACAATCCTACCATTCTGTCACTGACATGTGGGACCCATAAGCATGGGTCCCACCTGTTAGCGAAGGAAAGGCAGGGCAAGGCAGTGATAGCCATGTCAGAGGATCCATGTCCACGTCGGGGGACGTCGTGCCATGGGTTGGAGCGATGTCGTGGGAATCGCGTGTGGGTGTGGAAGTGGTAGAAACAAGAAACGTGATGGTCGCCGTGGTTCAACTTCCATGGACAAGCTGTCGTGTCTGCTGACACATGTATATCAAAACTAGAGTGTTTATATTTCAAGCACGTGAATAAGTATTATTCTACTAGTTTGGATCCATTGCAATGCACGGGCCAGCACATTGGTAGTAGTAGTGTCCATATCTATCTCTAGAGGCCTTCCCTCGTTCATCCTTTTCTCTCACAAGATAAACTACTCATACAAATGCATCTTGATGTTCCGTGGAACGCATGAGGATGTTTCCTTGGGGGTCTCTCTAGTGCGGCGTGGCCGTAGTTGCAAGTTGACGCCCCTTGAGATGCCGACATTGAGGGGCACTCGAATTTCCTCCGATGAGCAGGTACGATGAGTTTGATCACGTAGTAAATGCATTCTAAAGACTACTTCCGTGTCCATTTCCTAATTCTCCCCCTGCCCACTGTTTCACAGGCTAGGCTCGGTGCGAGTGGAGATTGGCTTGCATATGTACGGGAGGGTACCAACATCAATTTGCACAACATTTACAATGGTGACACCATTCCCGTAGAACCTTTGTCCAACATTGGGATCAGCCATGCAACGGGACACCGCATGAATTGGTACGATGGAACCACGGTGAGATTTAATAAGATAGCACGAACCTTGCATGTGGCGGTCAAAGGCGGACCATGCTGTCTGCGGCTGATATGTTGCCATACGAGTAGGAAGACGCTGTGCTCCTTTCTAACCGCATCTTCGCGGTGACAAACCAGGGGACTTACTTTGTATGGGACACATCCTACGATATACTCCCTCTCTCCCAGTTTATTCGTTTTATAAGTTTCAAATTCAAATTTAGAGCTCCCCATCACATGTTGAGATTACAATGTCCATTAAATCGTTGCGTGCATGTATTGTAAAGAAACAAATCTTGAGTTTGGCACGAGTTCGTGCTGTGGGAGCACCACAAGCCCTGGCGCAGGAGTTACATTTCCCTCTCAGGGCCGTCGGGACTGAGCTTCAGTGCCTTACTACACCTACCTTTGAGTCAATAACATGTGGACCCGATAGGTGACTGGTCCACATGTAATGCTCCCGAAGGCAGAGGGGCAGTGGGGCCAAGAGGGGTGAGCCGCAGGTTGGGGGACGTGTGGTTTCATGGGTTCGAGCGGTGTCGTGGGAATCGCGGGTGGCTGTGGTAGAAACTTGATGCTCGCCGCATTTTAGGTGGCCCACATGTCATGCACACAAAGGCAGAGGGGCGGTGCGGCCGAGAGTGGTGAGGCGAACGTCGGGGGGCGTGGTGCCGTGGGTTGGAGAGGCGTCGTGGGAATCGCGAGATGAAACGTGATGGTCGCCGTAGTTGAACTTCCATGGACAAGCTGTCATGTCTACGGACACATGCACTGCATACCGATCACTGGAAGGAGTAGCAGAGAAAGCTATATATGCGGATAAATAGTTCCTTATAGTCAAGCGGACCCACGCTACTACTCTATTCCAAAGTCATGCACACCATCGAAATAGTCCATCTATATCAATATACACCGAGAGGGAATAATATTTTTTACAAGAGAAGAAATAGTTCATCCATCCATAATGCCCTCCTGCTGGTGCAGCATTTTCTTCTTCTTCTTCTTCTTCTTCTTCTTCTTCTTCTTCTTCTTCTTCTTCTTCTTCTTCTTCTTCTTCTTCTTCTTCTTCTTCTTCTTCTTCTTCTTCTTCTTCTTCTTCTTCTTCTTCTTCTTCTTCTTCTTCTTCTTCTTCTCATTCTCTGTGGGAGACGGCTTCGCAACAAGCTCTTTGGACCTTGCATCTATCTCGAAACTCACACGAGCATCGAGGGCAGCATATTTTATCCGCTCATACATCAAGGGATAATTCTCCCATCCAGACAACCTTAATGCCACCGTCTCGTCACCCTTCTGAAGATTTGTACTGAGCACAAAATTTGCTACGTCGAATAGGGATGGTGTGTGTTTAGCACAATCTTCTACAGGAATTTTGATTCTGGTTTGTAGGTCAGCGATGCTTTTCAAATCAAGGTTGTACGGCTCCAGCTTCTGTTTGTCCCCTTCGATGGCTGCCCCACAGAAGTATATGTCCTCCCGAGACAAGAAATCGTGAAGCTCACCTGGTATGGAGGGTGAGTGTATGATGTGGTACACCAAAACATCATCTTCGAGGCACAACTGAAGGACGGCGGCGCGCTGGATCTTCCCAGGGGCACGCTCCGTGTACTCTGCGCCGAGACCGATGACCCTCGTCTCTACCTTTTCGAGGGAGTTGGATACATTGTTGATCCACTGCCGAACAACCCTTGGGTGGACGGTGACGGTGGCAACTATGCGCATCGAGCATTCAACGAGGACATGTTGGACGCTAAAAACCTGCATCTTGATCTCTTTCGCCATTTGGAACCGCTGGAACGGAGGGCTATGGTTTGGATAATTAGGATTAGATGGCTAGTCTAACTAAAGTAGTAGATGATTATTTAAAGAGGTTAAAACAATGTGAACGCAGTGGGGTTTGGATGCAAATGAAGACGAAGGGGAGGTGAAGAAGCCGAGGCGAATCGATTCCCGATGGAGAAGTAAATGGGAGAAGTGGCGTGCATGTAGTTGATTAGATGGGTAGGTAGACTAAACGAAAAGGCTATGTGGGTAGACTGAGGAGTCGTACCTGTTCGTGTACGTGCCCATCCTTCCTGATAGGTGGGACCTATGCAAACAGATAAAAAATGTGTCGTAGCTTTTTTTTTGAGCGCGTGAGTGGGAGACACAACATTCTCTGGTTAAGGAATACTCCCTCCGTTTAGGTGAGTATAAGTCACCTTATGAAAATCAGGATTTCCCAAAACCTTTAGGCATGGAGCATTAACTTCCTGCTCGATCCCCTCCCAGCCTCGTTAGCCAGCGTTCTCTTCCTCTGCTGTCGCGTTCTACCTTTCCATTTTCCTCTTCTCAAGTGTGGAACGATCTGCATGCCGTCATTGATGCACCAGAACGACCACTGCATGCATCGCGGCGGGGCGTTGATTGGGCATGCACGAGAATTTGGTTCTGCTTGCAATATGGATGATACCTGAACGATGAAGTGAACAGGCATGCTAGCACGGGAGACCTATTTCCGCTATAAATACTGGAGTACTCATGTTCCTACTACTAGTAGTAGTAGTAGTACAACTGTGGTAGACTTGATGGTCAAAATACTATTCATCCGGTCCTCACAGTGAAGTGACAACACCCTGCGCCTGACACTAGTCCAGGCGAGGTGGCGTGTTCGGGTTACCAAAGTCAGCCTCACCCTGTGCACTGTGCAGTCTATCACCGCCGATGTACAACACATTGGCGCCTCACCTCGTCTCCCTCTCCGCTCCCATAGCACCACTCCATCTCCATCTCCTTCTCTGTCTCCTTCTCCATCTCCATCTCTCTATGCCCCCGTGTACCGTCGCCTCACTCGCCTCCCCCAGTACCACTATTCCCTCGCTAGCCGCTCCAGCACCGACATCCTTCTCCCCCATAAATCAAGCCCCCTTCCAATCTCCACCATGGCCGAACGCGAACCGTGCAGCACCCATATGAGCCGCGATTGGAGCAATCTCCCCAGTGACATCCTCTACCTCTGTTGTTCGTGTATGGATATGTTGACTGCCCTGCGGCTGGCTGCATGCTCGAGGGACATGCACACAGCCATCGTCAAAGCGAGGCCTAAGCTTTTCAAGACACCCTGCTTGCTGCTATCTGGTCTTGCGAGATTGGCTCACCATGATACGGAAGCGTGCATGATGCCCCTCGACTTCAATCCTATCTCCATTAGCCAAAACTTCTTTGCAGGTATGTAGTGTGTCGCCGTACATCATTTCCCTCGACATCGATCCGATCACCATTGCCCGTAACTTCTTGGCAGGTATGTACTGGGTCGGCATGAACTCCCACTGGATGGCTGCCTTCAGAGAAGACGGTAAAAAGTTGGTGCTCGTGAACTTCCAGACCTCCCATGAGACTATCCTTCCTCCGTTGGATTATATAGAGTATAACCATCACGGTCCAAGTCATCTAGATTACTACGTCAGTTGGACGGACCTTGTTTTGCAGAAGATTGTAATCTGCCAAGTGCCCACACGACATGCGAATTACGCAGACTTCAAGCTAATTGCCTTGTTCGACCGCGGACTCGCCTATCTTTATGCTGGTGCCTTCTTTAGCTGGAGACAACTCGGCTCGTAGTGGATCATCGTCAAAGCTGATACACACTTCTGTGATGCTATTGAACACAATGGCATCATCTACGCGATCGACAAAGCAGATGGCACCACGTATTGCTGGGACGGCGCGTGTAAGTTGTTTCCATCTCATGTTAATGATGACGCCATGACACTGTTTGAACTTTTTGTGATGATTGGCATATCCCTGTTTGAGCAGAATTTGAGTAGAACTATGGCAATATATTAGAGACGCCGTAAATCAGCTATATTTGGAATGAGTTAATTCATGCGATTGTGGCCATGTCATTACAGCCAATTTGTACCCTGAATAATCAAACGGTTAGGAATATATGGATATTATCCTTATTTTACAGTAATCTATATACTACTACTAAATATGAGTGTGTATCAATGGCCATGTTAGTTTCCTCATTTTCATGATGTAGAAACATGCACCACACTGTTGCTTTCATCTAACCATATATTAGGGAAGTAAATGTGCATATGGAGAACTCTATATTTGGAAGTAGTGAAATCCTGCAATGCTTACCATGTGTACATACCTATATTCGCCCTTCAGCAATCAATGGCTAGAATAATATCCTCACAAAATTTTTGCCCACAGAACACGAGTATATAACAATGCATGGTCTGTTAGCTACCTTGAAGAATTTGTTTGTGAGGATAGAACATGATTACATAACATGCATGACATGATAGTTTCCTGTGAAGAATCGATTGCGAGATAACATGAGTATAACCATGCATAGCACTTCTATATTTTTGAACCCAGTATACATTTCCCTGTATTTTCCTCCCAGTTCCAACAGGGACATATCAATGCTGTTTCTTGCATTATCCTACTCATACTATGAACAATGCTGATCTTACATTAACAATGCCTGTCCTTTTTGATATGATGAAGTGTCCCTACAGTTACTGCCCTTTGTAATCACACCACCTTTGCCAAAAACAGGGAAGCACAACTGGTTCCTCGCTCGATCAGACGACGACAAAAGACTGATGATCATTCGGACACATGAGCCGGAAAAGTTATATTGCAAAAACCCCACTGTATACAAGCACCGTGTAATACGTGAGTATCCGGACAGTGGCTGTTACGTCTATGAGCAGGATACCAGCTTGTTGGGGCCTTTAGGATTTTTTAGTTGGAGGCGGGTAAACAGCCTTGATTCACACTCTCTGTTTCTTGGACTCAATTATCCGATTAACCAGGAGATCACCGTTGGCAAGGACCTTGATGGCAGAGAGGCTCTGTTTGCTATGGAAAACTGTGTCTACACGGCGAGCCCTAGGAGTATGGGAGCAAACTCCCCTGATTGTCAACGATATAGCCTGCAGCCAAAAGAAGGTGAGAATGACAAATGCATCCGGATTAACTTTGATCCTTGGATGTCTCAACTACGACAGGCAGTGATGTGGTTCAAGCCTTCAGGTTGATAGGTAATTGGGCCGTTGCATCGAAAGGGTGGAGTACTGGTGTCTCCGGATCACTGGTCGCTGAAGCGGGGCTAAAAATTATGATGGTGTTGGATCATCTCTTCGAATGACTTTGTTGTCTTTGCTGCTGGTTCTGGATGGGTAGTTCTTTCTTTTGTTATGCATATTCCTTGTCATTTGGTCATCCTCGTCTATGTCACTCTTTCTATGTAATAGTTGCTTCTGTTTAGAATGTCATTCTCGTCTGGATCATGAGAGTCTGAGCCCTGCTGATGGGTGCGTTTTGGTGGTGTAGCAAGACTTCTTATGAACTATCATATCATGTTGTTTATGTCAGTAGTAGTCACTAGTCAGTGTTTGAATGTTGTATATATCGTTGTTTCGAACTGTTTATTGTCTCGGACTACTGGTGGGCTAAATGAGGGCATCACCATTCTCTAGTGTTCAGAGTATATCTCCTTTTTTCAAGTTATATAATTTGAGCTCACTGTCTTTTCGATGATGTACACTTGTTTGGACCAGTGAGGTGTCATTGAATATGGGACGAGTAGTAACGCAATGCCAAATAGGTCAATTATGACTCTCGGGCCGGGCTCTCAAAAGATCCTGAAAAAAAGGCTGGGCTCTCCAAAAAAGAAAGAATAAGGACTCTTACGCCGACATGTGGGCGCCACCGGTGTTTTCTTGCACTTGCGCGCCGAGAGAATATTAGCGCGTGCTCGAAATTCATGCTACATTTTCATCCCTAGTCTTCCGCCCCTCCCCCACCTCTGGAATCTCGATTCCTACTCCAGTTCCCCCAAATCCCCCTCCTGTACTCCCTGTACTCAAGCGCACTATCATGTCGCCGATCAATGCGGATCTCCGAGCCGGAGATCCTGAGGTCCGTCCTGCCTTTGGTCGCTGTGTGCTGTCACTCAACAGTGGCATGGCGGCGCTTGACAACCAGTTTGCTGGCAAAGTGCTGATGGTAACCATCAACGGCGACCGGCCTCCCGTCTCGCCGGAGGACCTTGTCAAAGATCTTGGCATTGCGCACGGCATCCAAATAAGTGACTTGCTCGTCGAAGTCTGTTCGCCACCGGCTGATTTCTTCGTCAGGTTCCGGACAACTTTCGACTGCAGTCGTGTGTTCGAATCTTCCCGGCGTTTGTTCTGCGATGGCACGCTGGTGAGCTTTGATCGGTGGCACCTAGGATGGGGCTCGGTGCCCTCTGAGCTTGAGTTTTTAACAAAGCTTACCTTCCACGGCATGCCTTGACATGCTTTGAACAGTGAGTCCATGAACGAGCTTATCAACGACCTTGGAGGTGAGCTCGTAAGTATGTTTGTTCGTCCAGACAGCTGGGATCTGACGGTAGGGCATGGATGAAGAAGTCGTCCACCATACCGAAGGTGATTGGTGTTGAGATACCGGTGCAGGAACCGGGGTTGTACTATTCGTCGCCACCAAGGCCGTCGCGGACCACGTTAGGGATGTACCTGTATCGAGTGTTCGTGCATGTCGAAGAAGTGGTCAATCCATCAATCGAAGTCCTGCCGCCGCCGCTGGTGCCAGGGTCCGTCGACGACGTCCATTACAGGAGTCAACGTTAGACTTTCCCCGTGTTGCTCGGAACGATGGATGGCACAGGGCCTACTCCATCACGCGACGGAGGCCACTGCTTCTTTGGGAGAAGAGGCAGGGCTGGCTGCCTGGATGTGCTCTAATTTGAGGTAACAACTGAATCTTGTCAGATAGTACTAGTTAAATCCGAGCTATGGGTCTGAAGCACTGATATGCTAGTACATTTGATTGTGACCTGTTCTAATTTTGTACCTGAACTTTTTTTAGTAAGGGCTGTACGTCAACTTAATGTGCTAGAAGAACTTATTGTGTTGTCTATCTATTTTCTTTGCACAACATTCAATATATTTCCCCGTCATTTATAAAGACGACGAACCATTATGTACGACTTCGTTGGTTTCAACATAGCCCTTCCCATAGCGATCCACTGCTTCCATCCTGATTGTGCCGCCTGCATGAAATTTTTGTATGCAAGTTCAGTGTGCTATGATGTTCTATATGATTGTGTCAACTATATAAGTTTTTACTGAGCATCAGCAATGCATACGGCTGAAAGATGTATTTACGAGCATCGATCGATGGGTCTCTCTTTCTATCTCTCTCTCTCTCTCTCTCACACACACACACACACACACACACACACACACACGCACGCGCGCGCACACACGCACAAGTGGGACCCGTTGAATTATTTATTTGCTCGTGACAGCTTTTAATTAGGTTCCACTGTAATCTAACTTTTTTCTTAAGTTATTAATTGAGCTCAGTGACTTCAAAAAGTTGTACAAAAGCCTTGTTTGGGCCTTTCCGGCGTCGCTGAATGTGGGCTGAGTAACCATGTTAGGTTGTACTATACTACACAGGCCTTTTTTTTTCAACATCAGCGATGCAACTGGGCCGACAGTTGTACACAATATCCGGGTCAACTTGTTATCCGCCCCGCTGGTCTGCAAAGTTTCCTAGGAGGTATGCATTAGGCTTAACAAGAAAATGGACTTTAAGAAATAATAAATGGGATGTAATTATAATAACTGGGCAATTACTATGCACCAAACACGTAATTAGTTTGAAAAATATATTATTTTTGGAATTTGGAAATTTTAATTTCATTACTTGTTGCGCGCGCAATATTTCGTTGGATTTTAACGTAATACAACTTTATTTTGAAATTATATTTAACCTGACTAGAAATTCAGATAAAAATATTTCGGATCCCTTCAAAATGTGGGAATTTTTTTTGAATTCTATTTTGAGCGGTTGTTTGAAATTATTAATCGTTGTCCTAGCTAGAAGTTGGGCTGTACTTTTAACAAACTGTAAATGGGCTTTACTAAATTCCATTAGAATTAAAAAATGGGTTGTACATTCTTACAAATTGCAAATGGGCTATATGTTCTCTGCCAAATCCGAGCTGTGGGCCTAGTAAGTTGGCGCGTACCAAGGGCTTTGTCAACTTAGTCAATATAAACGATTCTAGCTGCAGTGATCGTACGATGTCCATTCAACGGCCGTAGTGCTTATTCAACCTCTGGTCTTCTTACTCCAGCCGCCCAAAGGAGCGCCGGTCGTGTCGCGTGCTCCTGCCTCCTGTGGCCGGCTGTGATGCCGTAGAGGCCTCACCGCCCCGTACTACTCCCACCGCTGGCCAGGCCATCCCTCTACTCACCCACACCCCCTATTATTCTGCGGCGACGGCAGCCTCACACTGCAGCCGAACCAGTGAACCCTCGTACTCCTTTCTGCGCGGGCTTCCATTGCTGCATCTTCCCCGGCTCTGCGTCATCCCCTTTCTAGGCCTCGCCGTCCTCCAGACCACCGCCCTAGTGCTCTCGGTGCGGCGTGGTCAACATGGTCAATGACCGACTTCCATCGGAAGAGTACTGTACATGGAGAGGCTGACAGCTGGGTCCAGGCGGTCACAAGGAAGTGCCTCCTTATTACGCGCAAAATAATTATTCCTCCACCTGACAGCAGGGACCCATCGGACGGGCCACCTTATTTCGCGGAAAAAACGTTTCCCCCCTGACTGCTGGGACCCATCGGGCGGGCTAGCGTATTTCGCGAAAAAACGTTCCCCCCGTTGTCAGCTCGGACCCACAGGAAGTGCCTCCTTATTACGCACAAAAAAAATGAATACTCCCCCTGCTAGCTGGGACCCACCATGGTGGGAGGCTGACTTGTGGGCCTACTAAGTTGACTGGGACGGGGGCCTTTGTCAACTTTAGTCAATATGAATGATTCTAGCTCCAGTGACCGTACGATGTCCATCCAACGGCCGTAGTGCTTCTTCAACCTCTGGTCTTCTTGCTCCGGCCGCCTAAAGCAGCGCCGGTTGTGCCGCATGCTCCTGCCTCCCGTGGCCGGCTGTGCTGCCGCGGAGGCCTCACCGCCCCCTACTATTCCCACTGCTGGCCAGGACCTGCGGCGGCGGCAGCCTCACACTGCAGCCGAACCAGTGAACCCTTGTACTCCTCTCCGCGCGGGCTTCCATTGCCACGTCTTCCCCGGCTCCCCATCGTCCCCTTCCCAGGCCTCGCCGTCGTCCACCGCCCTGGTGCTCTCGGCGCGGCGTGGTCAACGTGGTCAAGGAAGGACTTCCAACGGACGTGGACTATACGTGGAGAGGCTGACAGCTGGGTCCACGGCCGCAGCAAGGAAGTGCCTCCTTATTACGCGAAAAATAATGATTCCACCACCTGACAGCTGGTACCCACCCGACGGGCCACTGTATTTCGCGAAAAAAATGTTTCCCCCTGACTGCTAAGAACCACCAGCTACATCTTCACACGCAAGGAAGTGCATCCGGGCAAAAAAACAAAACGATTCGCCCCCCTAACCGCTGGGACCCACCAGCGACACCTTCGCATGCAAGGAAGTACGTTTGGGCAAAAAAAACGATTCGCCCCCTGAATGCTGGGACCCACCAGCTACATCTTCGCACGCAAGGAAGTGTGTCCGGGCAAAAACAACGATTCGCCCCCCTGACTGCTGGGATCCACCAGCTACATCTTCGCACGCAAGGAAGTGCCTGACAGTCGGGACCCACCTGGTCGAAGTGTATGTAGCGTTGTCATTCTGGTCGCGAACGTGTACGTACATATACACTGGTGGATGTAGAGGCGCGCACGTGTCGTAGTAGAGGCGCGCACGTAGCATGTACACGTATGTACATCGGCGAGGGTGCAAGAAAGAAAATACGGCCACGTACGTACATACGAGCAGGGTCTCGAACGCCTACTCATGCATGCGTACGGCCATTTCTCGTGTACATGGCTGGGTCGAAATGGAGAAACAACATCGTCGTCATGTTCATGGGGAGCCAACCGGCTGGGTCGGAACGGAATGCGTGGTCGTGTTCATTGAGAGGGCTTGGACAGAACATGCGATGGAAACGAGGCCTGGCGTACCGCACAATGGAGGAAACGGACCTCCTACGTCGGAACGGGGTCCTGTTGATCGGAAGGGGTGTGGCGTACCGCAAAACGGAGGAAACGGACCTCCTACGGTCGAAACGGGGGGTCCTATTGATCGGGAGGGGTGTGGCGTACCGCAAAATGGAGGAAACGGACCTCCTACGGTCGAAATGGGGGTCCTGTCGATCGGGAGGGGTGTGGCGTACCGCAAAACGGACGAAACGGACTTGTGTTGGAGCGCTACGGTCGAAACGGGGGTCCTGTTCATCGGGATGGGTGTGGCGTACCGCAAAACAGGACTCCATGGGATACTGTTCATCTCCACCGTCCACCTCCTCCAGCCTCCACGGGTTCCTGTTCATCCAGCCTCCACCGCGCGCTACTCCACCGGCTACTATTCAACCACCCCTCCACGGGCACCCCTCCACCGTCTACTGTTCATCCAGCCCTCCACACCACGGGGTCCTGTTCAACCACCCCTCCACGGCCACCCCTCCACCGTCTACTGTTCATCCAACCCTCCACACCACAGGGTCCTGTTCATCCAGAGGCAACGCCACCGCTCACTGTTCACCCAAACTGCCCCCGCAACACTCACTGTTCATCCAATCTTTCGGCTTCAGTTAGCAGCAGTAGCGAAGGAATCGCTCAATCGGGTTCAGTTAACAGCCATCGATCGATCGCTCAGGTTCAGTAATGCGTAGCCTGCAGTGCAATCGCTCGGGTTTAGTTAGAGCCCAACACCTCGCTCGGGTTCAGTTAGAGCCAATGCCTCACACACACGCGCGTACGTGTACGAGAGAAACGCGCATCGCTCGAGCCCCCGACCTCCCACCGTAACCGGCAACTCCCCGAAATTTTCCTCCCCCTCGCTTCTACCATGGTTTTTTCCGTCATGGACGGCCCAAAGAATGTCATGCAGCTGCATCTCCGGCCCGCCCAGGACGAAAAGCCCATTTTCTGTTATGATTTTTTGTCATAGAAGTAGGAGCCCACCACATCTATGATGATACCGGGTTTTGTCACAATTATCGTCATAGAAGTGTCATATGTATGACAGAATTTTTTTTCGTTCGGCCCAAAATGTCACGGATGTGTCTTTTTTTTGTAGTGTAGAGTCTACAAGAAGAAAGTTGCGTAGTAGACATCAACATCCAAGATCAATATGAAGATGCATAACAAGTTGGGATCACGATCGTTACCGTCACCAAGTTGAAGTGGAAGAAGAACTTGCTGGTGTAGATCATACTTGGAGTCCCTCGAACCATCGATGAAAGATCCCGCGAACCGCCCACGAACAGTCCCTCAAACCAAAGACCGAAAGCACGACCTCTCTACTTGATTGCAAGCGTGTAGCCTTCATGATCTGGCAGCGCTTCACCATCTAGAGGTAATCATCGTCGGAGAATTTGAGGGAGGAGATTAGAACCACACTAGGCCTCTATTATGAGGATTAGAGCAACTAGACCTAGCTCTAATTAGGCAACTAGGACCAACTAAAACTAGAGATAGAAGGGCTAGAGGAGGCTCCAATACTTGTGTGTTCAAAAGAGCTCAATACCTCAAGTATATATAGGTTGGAGAGGAGAGAGGGAAGCCAAGAGGAGAAGGACTCCCCTCCCCTTGTGCTGTCCAAGGAGGGAAGGGGAGTCCTTCCCCTTACCCACTTCGGCCTCCTTCCATAGGGAAAGGGGGCACCTCCCCACTTAGACCTTGATGGCCCAAGTTGCCTTCCTCCACTTGGCCTTTTTAGGCCTGTTGATATTAAATTAAATATAAAAGTGTTCTAAATATTTTCAGACCCTTATATGTATATAATTTAACATCACTGGAAACATTTTCCACCTATATATTTATGTGTAATACCCGGTATTACCCGGTACTCTTCGAAACCCTTCCGGTGATCCCGAAAAGCTTCTGGATCCTCTCAGAGATATTCTGAATATTAATGAAACAATTCCTCAATTATATTCTCATCACTCCCATCCTACTAACCGTTCGTTCAGTAACTCGTAGACATGAATGAAACCGTTCGTTCAGTGACCGACAGTAGAACTGTGGACGTCCATATCAATCCCTATGGGCACATGAACGATATTGGAGTGAAGCTTTGGTTATCATGTGTTCCCTTTGCTTTGAAGTACTTCACAAACCAAGGATGCATCAGTATCCTCCTAAGTCATCACCATGCTCACTTATAGGTTATCCTCGTTACCGGTTTTCTTCTTCTTTCTTGTTGTCGTGTTCCGGCATCCCCTTGACGTAGTCACCTTTGTCTGGCAAGACGATGATGGATGCCGTCACACCGAGAGGGCCCTAAGAATGTCTCTCCATCATTGGAGGAGTAAATCCCGCTCTCGAGCTATCTACTTTCCGGTGAACCTTTAAGTTGTCGTTATGATCCTCGTGTTACAGGTGATGTTTGAACAACTCCAAACCCACTGTATGGTAAGAAGTGACTATGATACTCTCATGATCTAAGGAGCAAAATCACATGTTAACACTCGAATACGTCTCCAACGTATCTATAATTTTGATTGTTCCATGCTATTATATTATCAATCTTGGATGTTTTATATGCACTATTATGCTATTTAATATCATTTTTTGGGACTAACCTATTAGCCTAGTGCCCAATGGCAGGTGCTTTTTTTCCTTGTTTTTGTCTTTACAGAAAATCAATACCAAACGGAGTCCAAATGGAACAAAACTTTTTGACGATATTTCTTGGACCACAAGACACCCTGGAAGCTTCGGGGGGAGGCCAGAAGAGCCACGGGATAGGCACAAGCTCAGGGGGCACCCCCAAGCTTGTGCCCCCCCCCCCCCCCCCCCCGTGAAACTTCCAACCCTAAATTTTCTTCTATAAATACCCAAATATTCCTCGTAGACCAGGGGCACACCAAAAATACTTTTCTGCCACTGCAAGTTTCTATCTTCGTGAGATCCCATATGGGGACCTTTTCCGGTACTCCGTCGGAGGGGGATTCGATCATGGAGGGCTTCTACACCAACCTTGCCGCTCTTCCGATGATGTGTGAGTAGTTTACCACAGACCTACGGGTCCATAGCTAGTAGCTAGATGGCTTCTTCTCTCTCTTTGATCTTCAATACAATGTTCTCCTTGATGTTCTTGGAGACCTATTCGATGTAATCTTCTTTTGCAGTGTGTTTGTTGAGATCCGATGAATTGTGGGTTTATGATCAGATTATCTACGAATATTATTTGAGTCTTCTCTGATCTCTTTTATGCATGATTTATATAGCTTTGTATTTCTCTCTGATCTATTGATTTGGTTCGGCCAACTAGATTGATTTTCTTGCAATGGGAGAGGTGCTTTGTAATGGGTTCAATCTTGCGGTGCTCAATCCCAGTGACAGAAGGGGACATGACACGTATTTGTATTGTTGCCATTAAGGATAAAAAGATGTTTTTTCATATTGATTGGATCTATCCCTCTACATCATGTCATCTTGCTTAAGGCGTTACTCCATTCTTGTTAACTTAATACACTAGATGCATGCTGGATAGCGGTCGATGTGTGGAGTAATAGTAGTAGATGCATGCAGGAGTCGGTCTACTTGTCTCGGACGTGATGCCTATATACATGATCATTGCCTTGGATATCATCATAACTATGCGCTTTTCTATCAATTGCTCAACAGTAATTTGTTTACCCACAGTATGCTTTTTCCAAGAGAGAAGCCTCTAGTGAAAACTATGGCCCCCGGGTCTATCTTTTATCATATTATTTCTAGATCTACAAAACCAAAAACCCAAAAATACCTTGCTGCAATTAATTTAATTTCATTTTATTTTGCACTTTTATTTATCTTTTAGGTCTACCACTATCAGGTCTCATCCTTGCAAGTAACGGTGAAGGGATTGACAACCCCTTTATCATGTTGGGTGCAAGTATTTTTTTGTTTGTGCAGGTGCAATTATTGAAGATTCGTGTGTTCTTCCTACTGGATTGATAACTTTGTTCTTAACTGAGGGAAATACTTATCTCCGCTTTGCTGCATCATCCTTTCCTCTTCAAGGGAAAGACCAACACAAGCTCAAGAAGTACCACACTCCATGTTATTACAATTGATTACAAACAATATTAACTCAATTCATAACAGACAAGTTTGGATCGATTAAATATGATCACTCTTCGAACATCATAATCTCAATGTTGTTTTAGGACTATCGTCACACTTAATGATATCCTAAGACCTGAAAAAATTTATCACCAACAACACTTGAGCCGGTCCTAGAGGCTAGACTAAGAACCATTTATTTGACCGTTTATTATTCCACGCGTGCATATGAGTTTTCCACTGAATCACATATTCCAGGATCATAACAATTATAGAATAGAATATAAGCACTTAATTATGAATATGGAAATAAAATAAAATAAAATAATATTATTGCCTCTAGGGCATTTTCCACAATGTTAAGTCTTGTCTACACAAGTCAAGGAGGTCAACAATAGTCCAAGCAAGCTCCCATGGGTCCAAGTGAGCCACCATGATCAATGAAAGTTCAATCAAACTTTAATGCCCCACAAGTTAAAGAAAGAAGACCAAGATTGAAGGAAAATGAGCAAAGAAGCCCAAGCCCAAACAAGTAAGTCTTCAAATAGTGTAGGGGATTCCCTACTTAGTAGGCTACAACTCATCTCCTAGCCACTTAGAGGCATATAGCCAGTGCCACAGCCAGAATCGGCCAAGCCCCAGGCCAGCCGTGTATCTACAATGATTATTATTGCTATAGTGTGACATTATTGCTCCAGTCAACAAAGGAATTTCTTTCCATGGCCCTGATAGCCTAGGGCCTGTCTACGCCCCCGCATATAACCTAAATGACAAAAAACTACCTAGTTCAATCCTCCCACCTCCTCTCCGCAAAGTAGTCTTGGTCATTTCATAAAGACTCAAAGGCTATATAAGACCCCCCATGGCTTGTAAATCATGGACTCCTGGGTGAATAAACTTTGTCAATTATACGATGACCTTCGCTACAAAGCCATCGTACATAATCCCCTGGCTACCCACCACTAACCACGTTACTATGGGTAACACCGTCGATAGTTGATTGCTGAACATAAACAAGTTTAAAATACAATTTACTAATAATCATTTGTGTATATTGTACATTCTCGGTGGGGTATCCACATGGTGTGTGGCCGTGTGGGTGAACATTTAAATATAAGTAATAATCTATGAAATATCAACACCTATAAGTGATAATCTATGAAATATCAACACTTATATTAACATGACTTTTATTCAATATATGGTACTTGTCTTTCTCGATAAATCAAAGTGCACCACTTTAGTTTGTGTTGTGCCCACCCCCGCAAAAAAAACAAGATTGTTATGTGCCCATGCTTTGATAAGTTGCTAGCTCTGCCGCTGCATACATCCTCTCTTTGCTTGTAAAATGCAAGACTTGTCCCAAAGTATCCCTTTTTATTGTAATCCTTGTAGCACACATGCAGATTAATAAGAGCAACTCCAACGCGCCGACCCAAAGGGACGACGATTTTGTTTGCTTTTTGTCCGTTTGGGTCGGTTCGGCGGACATCCATGTCCGCTTTCGTGTTTGGGTAGGCGGTTGTGCCCAACACTGGACTGACCCATATTTTAGTGTGTGTGCAAAAAATAAAGAAGGCAAACATTTTTTAAATAAAGAACATTAATTAAACATTAATGCCAGTCACAAAGACCGGTGAGAGTCCATGAGTCCACTTTTACATTTAATTTACATAACTAAAACTAAAAATGAGGTGAACGCGCGCTGCCCTAGGCGTCCTCGTCGTTGTTGTCAGGGACGATGAGGTCAATGAGCGTCGGCGTTGGGCCAACCTAGAGGAACATCGTCTCCTAGGTTGCAGCGATGTCGCCCGCCAGCTGGGCTGCCCCACCGCAGGCACGACGTTCCTCCTCCTCTGCCTCGCGGCGCTCCTCCTCCACGGCGTGCTCCAGCTCCTCGAGCCGCTCGCCCTCACGGCGCTCCTCCGCCAGCCTCCACTACCGCCAGTGCTCGAGGTAGGCATGCTCCGGCTCCTGCATCGTCCTATACCAGATCGGAGCCGCACTAACCCACTCACCAACCACCCCAGTCTAAGAGTAGCACTCAATGGGGGTCGGCACTGGCTCGGCCTTGACATGGGACGTGAAAGTGCAACTAATCCCAGGGTGGTTTTGGTAATTCATAACAACATATAGCTCATTGAACTAATATCCATTCAAGTTTAATGTTTCAGAAAGTTTAATGAGTGGTATGGCATGGACTAGAGATGTGGACCCCTCAAAATGCTAAGGACACATCTTGGCAAAAGCTCAAGACTCTTCACTTTCATTTTAGTGATCCAAGATCACATTGAGTCCATAGGAAAAGCCAATACTATTAAAAGGGGATGAGGTGTTGCTTAATGGCTTGCTTGCTCAAAATGCTTAGTGATATGCTCCAAAAGCCCTCAACCACTATCTTTTACACATATGTCCTAAAGCTAAAGTCAAACTCAGCCCCACCGAATTGATCTATCCGGTGCAACCAAGTTCATTTGACATAGCCATAGCCAGAAACCCTAATCAGTTTGGTCTCACAGATAGGGATCTTGGTCTCACCGAGATGGGATTGCAAACTCTCTGTTTCCCTTCATAATGTTTTGGTCTTACCAAGATTAGTGATCGGCCCCACCGAGTTCGCAATGCAAACTCTCTGTTTCCTTTTTCTAACATTTCGGTCTCATCAAAATGAGCGATCAGTCCCACCGAGTTTGCCTAACCAAGTCTCTGTTTGCTTATCACTGAAATCGGTCTCACCGAGTTCATGTGATCAGTCTCACCAAGATGAGGTTTTGCCCTAACCCTAGCGCATCGGTCCCACCGAGTTGATATTATCGGTCCCACCGAAAACCCTAATGTTCACATTTTGAAGCAGATCGGCTGACCGAGTTTCACTATTTGGTCCCACCGAGTTTAGTAAATTGTGTGTAACAGTTAGATTTTGTGTGGAGGCTACATATACCCCTCCACCCCTTCTCCATTTGAGAGAGAGAGCCATCAGAACGTGCCTACACTTCCACTACTCAATTTCTGATAGAGAACCACCTACTCATGTGTTGAGACCAAGACATTCCAATCCTACCACAAGAATCTTGATATCTAGCCTTCCCCAAGTTGCTTTCCACTCAAATCATCTTTCCACCATATCCAAATCTGTGAGAGAGAGTTGAGTGTTTGGGATAATATCATTTGAAGCACAAGAGCAAGGAGTTCATCATCAACACACCATCTATTACCTTTTGGAGAGTGGTGTCTCCTAGATTGGTTTGGTGTCACTTGGGAGCCTCCGTCAAGATTGTGGAGTTGAACCAAGGAGTTTGTAAGTGCAAGGAGATCGCCTACTTCGTGAAGATATACCCAAGTGTCCTTCGTGGGCGATGTCCATGGTGGGATAGACAAGGTTGCTTCTTCGTGGACCCTTCGTGGGTGGAGCCCTCCGTGGACTTGTGCAACCGTTACCCTTCGTGGGTCGAAGTCTCCATCAACGTGGATGTATGATAGCACCACCTATTGGAACCACGGCAAAAATCTCCATCTCTACATTGTGTTTGCTCCCTCCAAAATCCTCCCTTTTACCTTCATATGCAATGATTTACATTCCGCTGCTATACTCTTAGAATTGCATGTGTAGGTTGATTGCTTGATGATAACCCACAATTATAGGGGATTGCAACAGTTTTCGAGGGTAGAGTATTCAACCCAAATTTGTTGATTCGACACAAGGGGAGCTGTCGGTGTCAAAGCCGGCGGATCTCGGGTAGGGGGTCCCGAACTGTGCGTCTAGGCGGATGGTAACATGAGACAAGGGACACGATGTTTTACCCAGGTTCGGGCCCTCTTGATGGAGGTAAAACCCTATGTCCTGCTTGATTAATATTGATGATGTGTATTACAAGAGTGGATCTACCACGAGATCAAGGAGGCTAAACCCTAGAAGCTAGCCTATGGTATGATTGTTGTAATGGATGTTGTGTCCTACGGACTAAAGCCCTCCGGTTTATATAGACACCGGAGAGGGCTAGGGTTACACAGAGTCGGTTACAATGGTAGGATATCTACATATCCGTATCGCCAAGCTTGCCTTCCACGCCAAGGAAAGTCCCATCCGGACACGGGATAGAGTCTTCAATCTTGTATCTTCGTAGTCTTGGAGTCCGGCGGACGATGATAGTCCGGCTGTCCGGACACCCCCCAGTCCAGGACTCCCTCAGTAGCCCCTGAACCTGGCTTCAATGACGATGAGTCCGGCGCGCATAATGTTCGGCATTGCAAGGCGGGTTCCTCCTTTGAATAATCCAGAGAAGATTGTGAACACCAGGATAGTGTCCGGCTCTGCAAAATGAATTCCACGTTCCACCGTAGAGAGAATAATATATACACAAGTTCAATCCGCTGACGTATTTTGCGGCATGACGTCACACCACTACCAAGCCTTTACTTGAATCGTTTTTTATTATACCGCCTCAGCGCGTTTAGCGAAGCGGTTTCCTTGGCATGTCTTGTCGAAGCAGAGATCGTGTTCCCCTTATTCCGGGATTCTCATCAATACGGACGTGGGTAACCCAACCGCGCCCGTCGCCACGCCTCCTCTATCGAAGGCGAGTCCCGAACGGTCACGGAGATGGCTCTTGATATTCTCCCTCTTTATAACAGGACCAAGCTCGCTCCTTTTCTTCAATCTTCCACCGAATCTTCTCCTTGCTCCAAGTTCCAACACCCAGAGCCCCAGATTCGAGCGCTTCGGACCTTCAACAATGTCCGGCTCCGACCTTCAGGGCCGGTGGATGCCCTCCTCCGTTACGGAGGAGGACGTGCTAAAGCTGCGAGAAGCCAAGTACCTGTCCTACGAGATTTCGCACAGGTTGCCTGCCGAAGGGCAGGCCATCCCCACCCCGAGCCCGGCGAGTATGTCGTCTTTGTATCCCACCTCCGTCGGGGTTTAGGCTTCCCGACGGATCCTTTTGTGAGAGGGCTCATGTTTTACTATGGGTTGGAATTCCACGACTTGGCTCCGGAGTCCATCCTCCATATCTCCGCATTCATCATCGTCTGCGAAGCCTTCCTCCGCGTCACCCCCCAATTCGGCCTGTGGCTGAAGACCTTCAATGTGGAGCCGAAGATGATCGGGGGGCGTCAAGCAGAGTGCGGCGGGGCGGCCGTAAGCAGGAGGGCCGATGCCCCGTGGCCCGAGGGCTCCTTCCAAGAGGATCTCGACTTGTGGCAGCAGGAGTGGTTCTATATCACCGCTCCAAAGGGCAGCAGGCAGAAGCCGCCGCCTCCATTCCGCTCGGGACCTCCACGACGGTTGATGTCGTGGGTCAACCAAGGGCTCAATTGGGGGCCGTCAAAAGACATGCCCTATTGCAGGGCCGGATTCGAGACCTCCAAGCGAGGGAGATCGATCTGGTCGTGGTGGTGCAGGTCATGCTAATTAGGCGTCTCCTGCCCTGCAAACGCCGTCCTCTCCGGCTATGGGAGTTCAATCCGTAGGGACCACGGATTCTCCAACACTTCATGGGTACGACACCCGTGGAGATGTACAAGTTGTTCTTCGGATCACAGGAGGTGTGTCCGGAATTGACCGAGGATGCCGGCCTAAGCTGCAATCGCCCGGATACTCAAGTAAGTAGCTCAGTGTTCGGACGTACCATTTGTTTGCCTTTCTACAATTCGCCTTTTAACCCGTTATCCTTCAACAGGAGTGGATAGCGCAAGCAAAGCTGATACGGTGTCCGGCCCCCCTCCTAGAGACCGCGCCGGAGCCCGTGCTGGTCAGAATGTTGGAGGTTGCGCCTTCAGAAGAAGGCGAAGGGGAAAACAGAGGAGCTACCGCCTCGCCCAAGGGGGCACTTGAAGAAGGGGGGATCGAGAATCCCTCCCTCCAGGGGGAGAAGAGGACCGCCTCCGAAGACCCGGAGGCCAAAGCCCCTAAGCGGGGGAAGAAATCTTCACCAGAGGGTCCTGCGTCCGGGGAGGCCCCGGCCGCACAGTCTTCTCTAAAGAATCAGCCCTCCAACAAGCCGTGAGTAAAAAAAGGGGGAGTTTGTTAATAAGAAACATCCCTATTTGTGCTTCTGAGGATAACCGAAATTTTTACCTTGTAGTTCGGACCTGCGACCTTCTCAGATGAGCTCGTCTTCGGGGGATCTTTGTCCGGAGATGATGGAGAGCGAGACGCCTCCGTCTGCTGCACCGTCGGATAGGGCGGACGAGCCTGAAGTGTCGTCATGGAGGGTATCCCCGAGCCCGGCAGAGCCGAAGAGTTCGGCGCCGACTAGTATTCGGCAGGGGGAGCTGAAGGATCTGCTTGAGAGGGCGTCCATCTCAGAAGATCACCGTGCATTGATGAGTATGGTGATTGGAAGGATTTCGTCCGCCGAAAACGGATTGCATAATGCCATCAGGAGTTTGCTGGCGGGTTTTGAGGTACGTAAAAACGACGCGCCTTTTTGACAGTTTTGCACATGAAGGTGCGCCCTGTATAGATAGTAGCCCCTGAGACTCGGTAGGTTGTCGAAAGCGACAGCGTGCCGAGGATCAAAATCACAGGTATTGAGTGTCGCCTTTCCTATGCAGGTGGCGGATAGTCCGGGGGCTAGCCGGACTGATGGAGTTGCCGAATTAATGCGGCAACTCGATGTGGCGGATGTAGACATCGCGCTAGTCAACAAGCGACTTGATGAGTCGCAAGGTAAATTGATTCTCCGCAGTCACCTATTAAGGGAGCAAAAGCCCACCTCTTACAATATTTATGCTTGACGCAGATGGTGCTGCTGCTGTGGAGAGCCTTCGGGCAGAACTTGCTCAAGCTAAGGAGCAAGCCAGAAGGAGTGATGCGGCTGCCTCGAGGGCGGCCGAGGAGTTAGAAGCCGAAAGGGCTGCACACTGCCGAAGCAGGGAAGAGATGGCCGAATTGGCCGTTAAATTGAAGGATGCTACCGACCGCAATGAGGCTCTTGAAAAGGAGCGCCTATCGGAGCGAGAAAACCTGGGGAAGGCCACCGCCGAAGCCAAGGATGCCCGTTCTGCAATGCGGGCTATGAAGGAGGAGCTGCGTCAGGCCGAAGACATTGTGGCTGGCAAGCCTTTTCTGCTACGCCGCAGGTTTACGGATCCAAGGTATGCCCAGCTTGGCCAGCTGTGGGGTCCGGAGGATCCATATATGGACTTAGCGGCGAGTGCGGCGGATGCCGTTGTGCACTTCCGAAGTCAGAAGGATCACAAGACGGAAGAGCTATTTTGGTCTCAATTCCATAGTCCGGATCGTTCACTTCCGCTGACCGATCGGTTGGCCGAATGGGCTGAGCTGAATAGGTTGTCCGGACTTGCCATGATGGATATCATGACTTATGTCTGGCCGGAGAGGCCCAAGCCGACAAGCTATTTTGGCTTATTGCAGGAGTTTCTTGGGGCGGTGCCGCATATCAAGGAGATGAAGCGGTCGGCCTGCATAGAGGGTGCGCGGATGGCCCTTGCCCGTGTGAAGACACATTGGACAGAGATGGATGCCACCGCTGTTGCAACCCAGGGTTCGGACGAAAGCACTATTTTGGGGAAGTTATGTGTGGTGCTCGTGTAATAGAGTCGCTGTGCTCGAAAAATGTCACGTTCAAATGAACATTTTATTTTGTAAAACAATGGTTATGATGTAATCGCCTTTTATACTTGTGCGTTCCAAGTATTGAAATATTTCCTATGCGGCCGTTTATGTATACGTGTGTATAACCTGAAAGATGGCAATCTTCGGCTTCAGCCCCCACGCACAAGGTGCGGGGGTGTTCGCAAGAATAGCGCATTTTCACACTTAATCCGACGTCTCGGTCCTGTTGAGGAGGTGGTAGCGTAGCAAACAAGGCAACCAGACTATGATGCTTTATCACTTTCACTTAGCCATTGGAGTTCGAGGGTGGGGCTACGATATAGCCCCTAGGGGCACCGCGCTCTCCAAATTCGGGGCGCGTGTGTGCCTGACCGGGAAACTGTCCTTCGTCAAAGCGGAGGAATTCTAAACATTCCGGTGGTCGATCGAGTGGTTGACCAGTCTCTCGCTGTATCATGACAGTCAGTTTTCGGCTTTCTCTACTGAGTTGCTCGCTCAGCCGAACTGGGGCACAATCGCAGTAGTTCTCCTGGTGCTGCGTTAGCCGATGATACGGAACGTAAGGCAGCAAAACACAGGAGCCGGGCAAACCCAACATTTGACCAAAGACATGATTCAGAGCTGATGCATATAAGGCCTAACTCGAGACGCCGAACACTCCCTAAGGTGTTCGGTCTTTATAATAATGGGCAGAACAATGCCCTAAGCCCCTAGTGTCCAGGTACGGGCAAGGTCCTCTGACGCGGCCAATGCCAAAACGTCAGGCTCCACTCTGGTTATAATGAGAAACCAGGGGATTATAGCAACAAGAGACAGTAAAAATGGTTTACGCAGGGTCTTAATCTGAAAAGAATCCTTGCGACGGGTCCCTACTGCACGTCTGCGCCCGTGTCTCCGTTGTGCCGTTATCCTGGACGAGTGTGCTCGTTGTTCATCTGTAAAAAGAGAGGAACTTAGTTTGAAAGGAAATCGTGCGAAAAAAAGTATATGAAAAATATTAATAAGTAAAGCGGAGTCTATATTAGCTCGTTGTTGCTTATACGGACAGCCCCTTGTGAAGGGGTGTGCGGCTAGGGAGCCCCTAGCTTATTTATGCCGGACTCGTCTAGCCGTGTCCGGGGTCTTTAAATGACCCTCGCAATGAAATGATGCCACGTGGACCGGGCATTTTAAGTGTAAGAGACGCGTAATGTGGTATGGCGTTGAAGCGGACAAAAGCTTCACGTCCCAATAGTGCTTGATAGCTACTTTTGAACGGGGCGACATGAAAGATTAGTTTTTCGCGTCGGAAGTTGTTCGGTGACCCGAACACAACTTCTAGTAATAAGGAGCCTGTGCACTTGGCGTAAGGGCCTGGCGTCACTCCTTTAAAGGAAGTGCGGCTATGTCGAATTTTAGTAAGGTCTATCCCCAACTTGCGGATTGTGTTTGGATATAGCAGGTTTAAATCGCTGCCTCCATCCATCAGGACTTGTGTAAATTGTAGTCCGTCGATTATAGGATCCAATATCAGAGCAGTCCATCCTGCATTTCGAACACTTCTGGAATAATCCAGGTGGTCAAAAGTGATTGGTTTTAACATCCAATCTCGAGGTTCCGCTGGGGTGGACCGTGCGAGACCCATCTTAGCGGGTGCCGCATTGTTTTTCCGTATTATCACATGAAGTGAGTTTACTGCTTTGACTTCTTGTGGGGAAGTATTTTGTTTTCCGGTGCTCTGCTGGTGGGGTTTATCATCATCCTCGCTTGATGCGTCGAGCCCCTTGTGTTCGGCGTTGAGTCGGTCGGACTGTTTGAAAACCCAACAATCTCGGTGGGTGTGGTTTGCAGGCCTTCCGGGGGTACTGTGGATTTGACATATCCGATCCAAAATTTTGTTTAAGTTGGATAGCTCATCACTGTTATCCTTAAGAGGCAGTGTTTTGTTGTTTGGCCGCGAGCTTTTGAATCCGGCGTTGACCGTCGTATTCTTTGGGCTTTTTTCTTTATTCCGGCGATGATCCTTTCTGCGCCGTGATTTTCCGTTTCCATCTCTAATCTCGGATGTACTCGGATCGCTGGTGCTGCATCTTGCTAGCCAGCTATCTTCCCCCGCGCAAAAGCGGGTCATGAGGCTTGTTAGCGCGGACATTGTCCTCGGCTTCTCTTGGCCGAGGTGTCTGGCGAGCCATTCGTCTCGGACGTTGTGTTTAAAAGCTGCTAAGGCTTCGGCGTCCGGACAGTCGACTATTTGGTTCTTTTTAGTAAGGAACCTGTTCCAGAATTTGCGCGCTGACTCTTCGGGCTGTTGAGTTATATGACTTAGATCGTCTGCATCCGGAGGGCGGACATAAGTCCCTTGAAAATTTGCTCTAAACGCGTCCTCAAGCTCTTCCCAACTTCCAACAGTGTTTTCTGGGAGGCTTTTGAGACAATGCCGAGCTGGCCCTTTGAGCTTGAGGGGTAGGTATTTTATGGTGTGGAGGTCATCTCCTCTAGCCATGTGTATGTGTAGTATATAATCCTCTATCCAGACTCCAGGGTCTGTTGTTCCGTCGTAAGCCTCTATGTTTATGGGTTTAAACCCTGCTGGGAATTCATGATCCAGCACCTCATTGGTGAAACATAGTGGGTGTGCGGCGCCCCTGTATTTGGGTGTACCGCTGTCTTCGAACACTTGGCGTGTTGTGTTGCTTCCTGGGGCCTTCTTTTTTGGCCCGTAAATGGACCTGGCTGGGCCATCTGTTTTCCCAGGGTCATGAGTCGGCTTGTGTGCGGCGCCGCTTGTAGATTTTGGCCTATCATCTGGCCGTCTATCCGGCCAGGCAGCCTCTTTGTTTTTTGACTGTGGGGGCTCTATGGCTTCCTCGTCAAATTCTGGCAGCAGCTTGCGCTTCTGGTAGCTCTTTGATTGATGGCCATTGCCATATTTGTCTGCGGTTTTGAGCACTTTGCTCCACCTCATTCTAAGTATGTCTTCTGCTGTTTTGAGCTTCCGTTTTTCCTTCTTCAAACTTCTTGCAGTGGCGACGAGTCTTTTCCAAAGGCTCTTATTCTCCGGTGGTGTGTCTGGCGTGAGGTCGTCTGGACTGTTGGTTTCGCCGGGCATGGATTGATTATCCGACTCGTCCTGTTCGGACGGTTGCTTGGCTGCATGTTCGTCGTCCACTGGTTTGCCCTGCTCTATTGCTGGGTCATTAGGAGCGCTGTTGTTGTCGAGGCGGGACTTAGGGCGGCGTCTGCGTCGCCGTTTTGGTTGTTTATTGGCGGGATTATCCTTTGCCGCGCCCCGTTGGTCCTCGTTATCGCTTCCTTTTGGGGTATCCTCCATATATATGTCGTATGTTGGGGTGGTCTTCCAGTGTCCTGTAGGCGCTGGTTCTTGATCGTCTCCGGCATCGTCGTCCATGCTGTCGATGTCTTGGGAGTCATAGTCTAGCATGTCTGTTAGATCGTCGATAGTGGCTACAAAGTGGGTGGTGGGTGGGCTTTGAATTTTTCGTCGTCCGCATCCCAACCATCCTGGCCATAATCCGGCCAGGGCTCTCCGGAGAGCGAGAGATGCTTTAGCGAATTTAGAATGTCGCCAAAGGGCGAGTGCTAAAAGATGTCCGCAGCGGTGAACTCCATGATCGGCGCCCAATCGGATTCGATTGGCAGGGGCACAGGAGGTTCGGAGTCCGGCAGGGTGTCCGGCACCTCGGAGTCATGAGCTTTATAGGGGACAAGGTCAGTGTTCGGCTCCATCACCGCGGAAGTTGCAGCCCCCGAGGCGGTGTCCAGCCACCGGTCCTCGATCTGGGCGATCGGCTCCGGACTGAGGGCCGGAGCGGATTCGTGTGCGGCCACCAAGGC
Organism: Triticum timopheevii; assembly: GCA_963921465.1. Classification (NCBI taxonomy): domain Eukaryota; kingdom Viridiplantae; phylum Streptophyta; class Magnoliopsida; order Poales; family Poaceae; genus Triticum; species Triticum timopheevii. The sequence continues at coordinate 284,020,076 of OY997262.1, forward strand.
ACTGTCCGGTGTCAGAGCTAAATCATGCCCATCGTGACAGTGCGGCACGCTCGGCTGTGGCTCGAGTCTGTCGAAGATCAAGTCCCCGCGGATATCGGCCGTGAAGTTTAGGCTTCCGAACCTGACCTGACGGCCAGGGGCGTAGCTTTCGATCTGCTCCAGATGGCCAAGTGAATTAGCCCGCAGTGCGAAGCCGCCGAATACGAAGATCTGTCCGGGGAGAAAAGTATCACCCTGGACGGTGTTGTTGTTGATTGAAGAAGCCATCGAGCCTATCGGTGACGACATAGAGGAACTCTCAATGAAAGCACCAATGTCGGTGTCAAAACCGGCCGATCTCGGGTAGGGGGTCCCGAACTGTGCGTCTAGGCGGATGGTAACAGGAGACAAGGGACACGATGTTTTACCCAGGTTCGGGCCCTCTTGATGGAGGTAAAACCCTACGTCCTGCTTGATTAATATTGATGATGTGTATTACAAAAGTGGATCTACCACGAGATCAAGGAGGCTAAACCCTAGAAGCTAGCCTATGGTATGATTGTTGTAATGGATGTTGTGTCCTACGGACTAAAGCCCTCCGGTTTATATAGACACCGGAGAGGGCTAGGGTTACACAGAGTCGGTTACAATGGTAGGAGATCTACATATCCGTATCGCCAAGCTTGCCTTCCACGCCAAGGAAAGTCCCATCCGGACACGGGACGGAGTCTTCAATCTTGTATCTTCGTAGTCTTGGAGTCTGGCGGACGATGATAGTCCGGCTGTCCGGACACCCCCCAGTCTAGGACTCCCTCAGGAGCCAAAGAATATTCTCAAGTATTAGCAGCTGAGTTGTCAATTCAACCACACCTGGAAACTTAATATTTGCAGCAAAGTGTTTAGTAGCAAAGTAATATGATAGTGGTGGTAACGGTAACAAAGTAAAGACAGCAAAAGTAATGTTTTTGGTATTTTTGTAGTGATTGTAACAGTAGCAACGGAAAAGTAAATAAGCGTAAACCAGTATATGGAAAACTGGTAGGCACCGGATCAATGATGGATAATTATGTCGGATATGGTTCATCATGTAACAGTCATAACATAGGGTGACACAGAACTAGCTCCAGTTCATCAATGTAATGTAGGCATGTATTCCGTATATAGTCATACGTGCTTATGGAAAAGAACTTGCATGACATCTTTTGTCCTACCCTCCCGTAGCAGCGGGGTCCTATTGGAAACTAAGGGATATTAAGGCCTCCTTTTAATAGAGAACCGGAACAAAGCATTAGCACATAGTGAATACATGAACTCCTCAAACTATGGTCATCACCGGGAGTGGTCCCGATTATTGTCACTTCAGGGTTGCCGGATCATAACACATAGTAGGTGACTATAGACTTGCAAGATAGGATCTAGAACACACATATATTCATGAAAACATAATAGGTTCAGATCTGAAATCATGGCACTCGGGCCCTAGTGACAAGCATTAAGCATAGCAAAGTCATAGCAACATCAATCTCAGAACATAGTGGATACTAGGGATCAAACCCTAACAAAACTAACTCGATTACATGATAAATCTCATCCAACCCATCACCGTCCAGCAAGCCTACGATGCAATTACTCACGCACGACGGTGAGCATCATGAAATTGGTGATGGAGGATGGTTGACGATGACGACGGCGACGAATCCCCCTCTCCGGAGCCCCGAACGGACTCCAGATCAGCCCTCCCGAGAGAGATTAGGGCTTGGCGGCGGCTCCGTATCGTAAAACGCGATGAAACTTTCTCTCTGATTTTTTTCTCCCCGAAAGCAAATATATGTAGTTGGAGTTGGCGTCGGAGGGCCACCAGGGGGCCCACGAGGTAGGGGGGCGCGCCCAGGGGGGAGGGGCGCGCCCCCCACCCTCGTGAACAGGGTGTGGGCCCCCTGGCCTTCATCTTTGGCGAGGATTTTTTATTAATTATTCTAAGATATTCCGTGGAGTTTCAGGTCATTCCGAGAACTTTTTTTTTCTGCACATAAAACAACACCATGGCAGTTCTGCTGAAAACAGCGTCAGTCCGGGTTAGTTCCATTCAAATCATACAAGTTAGAGTCCAAAACAAGGGCAATAGTGTTTGGAAAAGTAGATACGATGGAGACGTATCAACTCCCCCAAGCTTAAACCCTTGCTTGTCCTCAAGCAATTCAGTTGAAAAACTGAAAGAGAAAAAGAAATTTTTTTACAAACTCTGTTTGCTCTTGTTGTTGTAAACATGAAAAGCCAGCATTCAAGTTTCAGCAATTATTACGAACTAACCATACTCACAATGACACGTGCGTCTCACAATTACTCATATCAATAGCATAATCAGCTAGCGAGCCATAATAATAAAACTCGGATGACAACACTTTCTCAAAATAATCATAACATGATATAACAAAATGGTATCTCGCTAGCCCTTTCTGAGACCGCAAAACATAAATGCAGAGCACCTTTAAAGATCAAGGACTGACTAAACATTGTAATTCATGGTAAAAGAGATCCAGTCAGGTCATACCCAATATAAACCAATAATAATGAATGCAAACGACAGTGTGCTCTCCAGCGGGTGCTTTTTAATAAGAAGGGTGATGACTCAACATAAAAGTAAATGTATAGGCCCTTCGCAGAGGGAAGCAGGGATTTGTAGAGGTGCCAGAGCTCGGTTTTGAAATAGAGATAAATTATATTTTGAGCGGCATACTTTCATTGTCAACATAACAACTAAAAGACGACGATATCTTCCATGCTAAACAGATTATAGGCGGTTCCCAAACAGAATGGTAAAGTTTATACTCCCCTTCCGCCACAAGCATCAATCCATGGCTTGCTCGAAACAACGAGTGCCTCCAACATTCAACGGGTCCCAAGGGGAGTTTTGTTTGCAGTTATTTTGATTTAGTTTGCATAAAGCATGGGACTAGGCATCCCGGTTACCAGCCATTTTCTCGTGAATGAGGAGCGGAGTCCACTCCTCTTGAGAATAACCCGCCTAACACGGAAGATAAGGGCAGCTCTAGTTGACATATGAGCTATTCGAGCATGCAAAACAGAATGTTTATTTGAAGGTTTAGAGTTTGGCACATACAAATTTACTTGGAACGGCAGGTAAATACCGCATATAGGAAGATATGGTGGACTCATATGGCATAACTTTGTGGTTTAAGGAGTTTGGATGCACAAGCAGTATTTCCGCTTAGTATAGGTGAAGGCTAGCAAAAGACTGGGAAGTGACCAACTGAGAGAGCGACAACAATCGTAAACATGCATCAAAATTAATTTACACCGAATACAAGCATGAGTAGGATATAATCCACCATGAATATAAATATCATAAAGGCTATGTTGATTTGATTCAACTACATGCGTGAACATGTGCCAAGTCGAGTCACTCAATTCATTCAAAGGAGGATACCATCCTATCATACCACATCATAATCATCTCAATAGCATGTTGGCACGCAAGGTAAACCATTATAACTCATAGCTAATCAAGCATGGCACAAGCAACTATAATCTCTAAATGTCATTGCAAATATCTTTACTTCATAGTAGGTGAATCAGGAACGATGAATCATCATATTTACAAAAACAAGAGAGGTCGAGTTCATACCAGCTTTTCTCTTCTCAATAAGTCCATCATATATCATAATTATTTCCTTTCACTTGCACGACCGAATGGTGTGTATAATAATAAGAGTGCACGTGCATTGGACTAAGCTGGAATCTACAAGCATTCAACTCAAGAGAGAAGACAAGTAATATGGGCTGTAAGTTAAATAAACGATCATGCAAATGAGAGCCACTAAGCATTTTCAATATGGTCTTCTCGACCCCCAAAGAAAGGAAAAGAAATAAAAATTATTTACACGGGAAAGCTCCCAACAAGTAAAAAGGAGAACGGGAAATATTTTTGGGTTTTCTTTTTAATTCTACTACAAGCATGAAAAGTAAACTAACTAATTTTTTTGGTTTTTTCTGAAGGTTTATCAAACACACAAGAAGAAAGCAGGAAAAAGAAAATAAACTAGCAGGGATCTTACAGTGAAAGAGTATGAGCACCGACATCTAGCAATGAGTGTGTGTGAACATGAATGTAATGTCGGTGAGAATACGTACTCCCCCAAGCTTAGGGTTTTGGCCTAAGTTGGTCTATTTCCAGGGATGGCCTGGCGGATGTCCGTAGGTGAAGCTGGGGTCGTAGTGTGACGAAGAAGACTCTGACTGCCACTGGCTGGCAGCCTCCTCTGGATCCCAAGAATAAACAGATAGTCGTGGAGGCTCATCTTGTGGCTCCAGCTCCGGGGCTGGTACAGGATTCTGATAGGCTTGAGCGGCTGCCCACGGAACAATGTGAGGCTCTGCATACAAGTTAAACAAAGAAGGAGCAGGCAAAGTAATAGTCTCAGGGTGATATTCATCAAAGTATAATTTATATTTGAGCTCCCCATCGCGACTCTTAACAAGAAAATCATGCGCTATCATACTCTTGTAATCTAAATAAGCACGGGGCAGCGCTGTTTCTTCTTTCTCCGCATGCCTAATAGGTATTTCAAAATGTTCAGCTAGGCGCGAAGCATAAATGCCTCCAAAGATGGGGCCCTTAGTACGGTTTAGACTTAACCGTCTAGCAATAATTCCACCCATACTAACAGAGTTATTGCGGTATAAACCATGGAGCAAGATAATAATATCAGGAATACTAAGGTTCCCACAGTTCCCGCGTCCAATCAAGCAACGACTAGCAAATATGGCAAAGTACCATAAACAGGATAATGAATGCTAGTGATCCTTGCATCAGAAACCTTCCTGGTTTCTCCCACCGTGATAGTGTTATTAAAAGCTTCTACTTCGTTACGGTGGGGTTCATCTAAAGTGCCCTCAAAGGGTATTCTACAAACCTCGCAGAATTCTTCTAATGTCATCTTTTTAACAACATCATATAAATGAAACTCTACTGTTGGAGGAGATTTCTTAGGGAAAAAGTAGAAGTTTTGCACAAAAGTATTTGTGAGTAAGAGATACTGATGACGTTGGTCGCCGAGGAAGTTGGTGAGGCCGGCGTTCTCAATCAATAAATAGAAATCATCATAAATCCCGGTTCTCCTCAAGAAGTCATCGGAAGGCCATTCACACGGCCGGACCTCCGCGGTGCGAGGTAAATTAAATTTAGGCTTCTCCTCTTCTTCCTTTTGTTTTTCCTTAGAGCTTCGGCTCGACGAGCCCCTCAAAAGTCTCTTCATTATTTCTGAAATAGTCTGAAATTTTTAGTAACTTCAAATAAAAGTGAACCAACTTCAATAAAATTGGTAGCAACAACTCCCACAAGTGCCTAGGGCCTATATCAAGCATTAGAACTACTTGGAACCATATAAATTTGACATGCAAGCTCAAGAACATGGTCACCTATGCAGCACAAATTTGCAATGAATAAAGCACTAGAACAAAAACTAATTGGACCAATGGAGGAGTCACATACCAAGGAACAATCTCCCCAAGCAGTTTTGCAAGAGGTGCTTTGAGCAAGGAGATCGAAAATCACAGCAACGGGGGCTGGAACTCGTGCTTGAGTTGGTTTTTCGTGTTTGTGTGAGACAGAGGAAGAAGATGGGTGTAGGAATAAGTGGAGGAGGGCCACCGTGGGCCCACGAGGCAGGGGGGCGCGGCCAGGGGGGTAGGGCGCGCCCTCCACCCTCGTGACCAGGTGGCAGCTCCCCTCGCGGTAATTTTTGCACAGTAAATTCTCAGATATTCCCGAAAAAATCATATTAAATTGGCGTGACATTCTGAGGACTTTCATTTTCGGGATATTTTTATATTGCACGGATAAGTCAGGAAACAGACAAAAAATACTATTTTACTTTATTTCTACTAAATAATAGAAAATATAAAGAGGGTACAGAAGGTTGTGCTTCTAGTTTCATCCATCTCGTGATCATCAAAATGAACCTACTAACAAGGTTGATCAAGTCTTGTTAACAAACTCATTCCGAATAATCACGGAACCGGAGAAATTCCGAATGACACTAATTTACCTCAACGGGGATATGAAAATCCCCAACAATAAGAATATCATACTTTTTCTTGACAGTAGGGAGAGGAAATTCGAAACCTCCAAATATAATCGATGGAACTTTTCCAATAGAGTTGATACTATAAACTTGAGGTTGTTTCCTCGGAAAATGTACCGTATGCTCATTACCATTAACATGAAAAGTGACATTGCCTTTGTTGCAATCAATAACAGCCCCTGCAGTATTAAGGAAAGGTCTTCCAAGAATAATAGATATACTATCATCCTCGGGAATATCAAGAATAACAAAGTCCGTTAAAATAGTAACGTTCGCAACCACAACAGGCACATCCTCACAAATACCGACAGGTATAGCGGTTGAGTTATCAGCCATTTGCAAAGATATTTCAGTAGGTGTCAACTTATTCAAGTCAAGTCTACGATATAAATAGAGATGCATAACACTAACACCGGCTCCAAGATCACATAAAGCAGTTTTAACATAATTTCTTTTAATCGAGCATGGTATAGTAGGTACTCCTGGATCTCCAAGTTTCTTTGGTATTCCACCCTTAAAAGTATAATTAGCAAGCATGGTGGAAATTTCAGCTTCAGGTATCTTTCTTTTATTAGTAATGATATCCTTCATATACTTAGCATAAGGATTTGTTTTGAGCACATCAGTTAATCGCATACGCAAAAAGATGGGTCTAATCATTTCAGCAAAGCGCTCAAAATCCTCATCATCCTTTTTCTTGGATGGTTTCGGAGGAAAAGGCATGGGTTTCTAAACCCATGGTTCTCTTTCTTTACCATGTTTCCTAGCAACGAAGTCTCTTTTATCATAACATTGATTCTTTGATTGTGGGTTATCAAGATCAACAGCAGGTTCAACTTCTACATCATTATCATTACTAGGTTGAGCATCATCATGAACATTATCATTAACATTATCACTAGGTTCATGTTCATTACCAGATTGTGTTTCAGCATCAGACATAGAGATATCATTTGAATTATCAGGTGGTTCAGCAATAGGTTCACTAGAAGTTTGCATAGTTCTATCATTTTTCTTTTTCTTCCTCTTAGAAGGACTAGGCATATCAATATTATTTCTTTGAGAATCTTGCTCGATTCTCTTAGGGTGGCCTTCAGGATACAAAGGTTCCTGAGTCATTCTACCAGTTCTAGTAGCCACTCTAACAGCATAATCATTTTTCTTACTATTCATTTCATCAAGCACTTCTTTCTGAGCTTTAAGTACTTGTTCTACTTGAGTGGTAACCATAGAAGCATGTTTGCTAACAAGTTTAAGTTCACCTTTAATATCAGCCATATAATCACTCAAGCGTTTAATCATAAAGGTATTCTGTTTTAATTGTCTACAAAATAAGCATTAAAATCATCTTGCTTAAACATAAAGTCATCAAACTCATCCAAGCACTGACTAGCAATTTTAGTAGTATGGACTTCAGCTTTATCATATCTATAGAGAGAATTTACCTTTACTACCTGTGTCAGGTTATCGGGAGGTTCTTCAGTAAATAAGTAAGTGAGATCATATACTACTTCAACAGGCGGTAAATTAAGACCATGTATTTCTTCAATAGGAGGTAAATTCTTAACATCTTTAGTTTTAATACCTTTTTCTTTCATAGATTTCTTTGCCTCTTGCATATCTTCGGGACTGAGAAATAGAACACCTCTCTTCTTCGGAGTTGGTTTAGGAATAGGCTCAGTAATTGGCTCAAGAGGTGGCTCAAGAGGTGCCCAATTATTTTCATTTGCCAACATATTATTCAATAGAATTTCAGTGTCATCTGGTGTTCTTTCCCTGAAAAGAGAACCAGCACAACTATCCAGGTAATCTCTGGAAGCATCAGTTAGTCCATTATAAAAGATATCAAATATTTCAGGTTTCTTAAGAGGATGATCAGGCAAAGCATTAAGTAACTTGAGAAGCCTCCCCTAGCTTGTGGGAGACTCTCTTCTTCAATTTGCACAAAATTGTATATTTCCCTCAAAGCATCTTGTTTCTTATGAGCAGGGAAATATTTAGCAGAGAAGTAATAAATCATATCCTGGGGACTTTGCACACAGGCAGGATCAAGAGAATTAAACCATTTCTTAGCATCACCCTTTAATGAGAACGGAAATATTTTGAGTATATAAAAGTGGCGCGATCTCAGATTATTGGTAAACAGGGCAGCTATTTCATCTAACTTACGAAGATGTGCCACAACAGTTTCAGATTCGTAGCCATAAAAATGATCAGATTCGACCAAAGTAATTATATCTGGATCGACAGAAATATCATAATAATCATAATCAGGAACACAGATAGGTGAAGTAGCAAAAGCAGGGTCGGGTCTCATCCTACCTCTAAAAGATTCTTTACTCCACTTAGTTAGCAACCTCTTACGTTCAAGACTATCCTGGCAAGCAACAATAGCTTCAAAAGATTCAGCACTAAAAAGATAACCCTCAGGAATAGCAGACATAGGTTCATCATCACTAACATCATCGTGTTCAGGTTCAATAATTTCTCTTTCTCTAGACCTAGCAATTTGCTCATCAAGAAATTCACCGAGTGGCATAGTAGTGTCAAGCATCGAAGTAGTTTCATCATAAGTATCATGCATAGCAGAAGTGGCATCATCAATAACATGCAACATATCAGAATCAATAGCAGTAATAGGTTTAGGTGTCGCAAACTTACTCATAACAGAAGGAGAATCTAGTGCAAGGCTAGATGGCAGTCCCTTACCTCCCCTCGTAGTTGAGGGCAAAATAGTAGTTCGATCATCTTTCAAATTCTTCATAGTGTCCAGCAGATATAAATCCCAAGTGACTCAAAGAATAGAGCTATGTTCCCCAGCAACGGCGCCAAAAAAAGGTCTTGATAACCCACAAGTATAGGGGATCGCAACAGTTTTTGAGGGTAGAGTATTCAACCCAAATTTGTTGATTCGACACAAGGGGAGACAAAGAATATTCTCAAGTATTAGCAGCTGAGTTGTCAATTCAACCACACCTGGAAACTTAATATTTGCAGCAAAGTGTTTAGTAGCAAAGTAATATGATAGTGGTGGTAACGGTAACAAAGTAAAGACATCAAAAGTAATGTTTTTGGTATTTTTGTAGTGATTGTAACAGTAGCAACAGAACACTAAATAAGCGTAAACCAGTATATGGAAAACTCGTAGGCACTGGATCAATGATGGATAATTATGTCGGATGTGGTTCATCATGTAACAGTCATAGCATAGGGTGACACAGAACTAGCTCCAGTTCATCAATGTAATGTAGGCATGTATTCCGTATATAGTCATACGTGCTTATGGAAAAGAACTTGCATGACATCTTTTGTCCTACCCTCCCGTGGCAGCGGGGTCCTATTGGAAACTAAGGGATATTAAGGCCTCCTTTTAATAGAGAACCAGAACAAAGCATTAGCACATAGTGAATACATGAACTCCTCAAACAACGGTCATCATCGGGAGTGGTCCCGGTTATTGTCACTTCGGGGTTGCCGGATCATAACACATAGTAGGTGACTATAGACTTGCAAGATAGGATCTAGAACACACATATATTCATGAAAACATAATAGGTTCATATCTAAAATCATGGCACTCGGGCCCTAGTGACAAGCATTAAGCATAGCAAAGTCATAGCAACATTAATCTCAGAACATAGTGGATACTAGGGATCAAACCCTAACAAAACTAACTCGATTTAATGATAAATCTCATCCAACCCATCACCGTCCAGCAAGCCTACGATGCAATTACTCACGCACGACGGTGAGCATCATGAAATTGGTGATGGAGGATGGTTGATGATGACGACGGCGACGAATCCCCCTCTCCGGAGCCCCGAACGGACTCCAGATCAGCCCTCCCGAGAGAGATTAGGGCTTGGCGGCGGCTCCGTATCATAAAACGCGATGAAACTTTCTCTCTGATTTTTTTCTCCCTGAAAGCCAATATATGGAGTTGGAGTTGGCGTTGGAGGGCCACCAGGGGGCCCACGAGGTAGGGGGGTGCGCCCAGGGGGAGGGGCGCGCCCCCACCCTCGTGAACAGGGTGTGGGCCCCCTGGCCTTCATATTTGGTGAGGATTTTTTATTAATTATTCTAAGATATTCCGTGGAGTTTCAGGTCATTCCGAGAACTTTTGTTTTCTGCACATAAAACAACACCATGGCAGTTCTGCTGAAAACAGCGTCAGTCCGGGTTAGTTCCATTCAAATCATACAAGTTAGAGTCCAAAACAAGGGCAAAATTGTTTGGAAAAGTAGATACGACGGAGACGTATCACTTGACTTGTGTTAACTTGCTAAAATCTGCCAAGACTTAAAATTGGGAAAACGCTAGATTTTTATTTGGTCAAGTAGTCTAATCACCCCCCTCTAGACATAATTTTGATCCTACAAGTGGTATGAGAGCTTTGGTCTCCATTTGCCTTGATTTCCACAGCTTTGGTGATCATAGCCTTCGTTTTACAACCTAGGAGAGTATGGAGTCTAGCAAGGGAAATTACCACCGTAGAGGTCCTTACTTTGATGGTACTAATTTCGCTAGTTGAAAGTGATGTATACTACACAACCTTATTCTTGTAGACGTTGTTGGGCCTCCAAGTGCAGAGGTTTGTAGGACAATAGCAAATTTCCCTCAAGTGGATGACCTAAGGTTTATCAATCCGTGGGAGGCGTAGGATGAAGATGGTCTCTCTCAATCAACCCTACGACCAAATAACAAAGAGTCTCTTGTGTCCCCAACACACCCAATACAATGGTAAATTGTATAGGTGCACTAGTTCAGTAAAGAGATCATGATGCAAGTGCAATATGGATGGTAGATATGAGTATTTGTAATCTGAAACTATAAAAACAGCAAGGTAACAAGTGGTAAAAGTGAGCGTAAACGGTATTGCAATGCTAGGAAACAAGGCCTAAGGTTCATACTTACACCAGTGCAAGTTCTCTCAACAATAATAATATAATTGGATCATATAACTATCCCTCAACATGCAACAAAGAGTCACTCCAAAGTCACTAATAGCAGAGAACAAACGAAGAGATTATTGTAGGGTACAAAACTACCTCAAAGTTATCCTTTCTGATCGATCTATTCAAGATTCCATAGTAAAATAACACGAAACTATTCTTTCTGTTCTATCTATCATAGAGTTCATACTAGAATAACACCTTAAGACACAAATCAACCAAAACCCTAATGTCACCTAGATACTCCAATGTCACCTCAAGTATCCGTGGGCATGATTATACGATATGCATCACACAATCTCAGATTCATCTATTCAACCAACACAAAGAACTGCAAAGAGTGCCCCAAAGTTTCTATCGGAGAGTCAAGACGAAAACGTGTGCCAACCCGTATGCATAAGTTCACAAGGAACCCGCAAGTTGATCACCGAAACATACATCAAGTAGATCACGTGAATATCCCATTGTCACCACAGATAAGCACGACAAGACATACATCAAGTGTTCTCAAATCCTTAAAGACTCAATCTGATAAGATAACTTCAAAGGGAAAACTGAATCCATTACATGAGAGTAGAGGGGGAGAAACATCATAAGATCCAACTATAATAGCAAAGCTCGCGATACATCAAGATCGTATCACCTCAAGAACACGAGAGAGAGAGAGAGAGATCAAACACATAGCTACTGGTACATACCCTCAGCCCTGAGGGTGAACTACTCCCTCCTCGTCATAGAGAGCGCCGGGATGATGAAGATGGCCACCGGTGATGGATTCCCCCTTCGGCAGGGTGCCAGAACGGGCTCCCGAGAGGTTTTTGGTGGCTACAGAGGCTTGCGGCGGCGGAACTCCTGATCTATTGTGTTCCTCGATGTTTTTAGGGTATATGGATATATATAGGCGAAAGAAGTCAGTTAGGGGAGCCACGAGGGGCCCATGAGGGTGGGGGGCATGCCCAGGGGGTAGGGCGCGTCTCCCTGCCTGGTGGCCACCTTGAAGCTTCCCTGACGTCTACTCCAAGTCTCCTGGATTGCTTCCGTTCCAAAAATAACTCTCCCGAAGGTTTCATTCCGTTTGGACTCTGTTTGATATTCCTTTTCTTCGAAACACTGAAATAGGCAAGAAAACAACAATTTGGGCTAGGCTTCCGGTTAATAGGTTAGTCCCAAAAATAATATAGAAGTGTATAATAAAGCCCATAAACATCCAAAACAAATAATATAATAGCATGAATACTTCATAAATTATAGATACATTGGAGACGTATCAGGAAGCATGCGATGAAAATGCATATTCTTGGACATAACCCCGCCATTTGTGCTACTGTGTGTATTGGTTTGCAAGGTGAATTCTTTGATGGGAGAGAACCAAATCGTGAAGCAACTGCGGAAGAATTGAAGATGCTACAATCCTCTTCAATGGATTGTGCCCTGAAGAATTCAACAAAATCAGTCGTCTTGAGAATGCAAAGGAAATTTGGGATACTTTGATTGATATGCACGAAGGCACCAAGTCTGTCAAGGAATCCAAGTTGGATGTGCTTCAAAGTCAACTTGACAAGTTCAAAATGAAGGATGGTGAAGGTGTCACTGAAATGTACTCTAGGCTTGCTCTCATCACAACTGAGATTGCCGGCTTAGGAAGTGTACAGATGACTGACAGATTCATCATCAAGAAGATCCTAAGAGCCTTGGATGGAAAATTTGGTACTGTGTGCACATTGATCCAAATGATGCCCAATTACAAATATCTCAAACCAACCAAAGTCATTGGAAGAATTGTTGCTCATGAGATGTCATTCAAGGATAAGGAAGAGCTTCACAACAAGTCCAGTGGTGCTTATAAAGCCTCATGTGATGCTCCTGCCACATCAAGTGAAAAACAAGTCTTCAATGAAGAATTGAGCTTAATGGTGAAGAACTTCAACAAATTCTACAAGAGTAGAAGCAAAGAGATAAGCTCCAAATCAAGATCCTACCATGACAAGTCGTGATCGCAATTGCTACAATTGTGGAAGACCCAGACACTATTCCAATGAGTGTACGACTCCCTACAAAATAAAAGAAGACTCGCCTAAAAGGAGAAGTAGAGGAGAAGAATCACCTCCAAGAGAGATAAGGAGTAGAGATGATCGTTATGAACGAAGAACCTCTCGCAGAAGCAAGGATTCAGAAAGGAAGGGCAATTCATCAAGGAGCTACCCAAAATGAAGATAGCAAGCTCGTGTTGGTGAATGGGTATCCGGTTCTGACTCCGACCACCACTCCGAGAGAAGTTATCACTCCAACTCTGAATATACTCAAGATGAAGGTGTTGACGGTCTTGTACTTGTGTTAACCAACTCCTATGACATATTTGACTCACCAAATGAAGGAATTGGAAGATGCTTAATGGCTAAAGGCCCCAAGGTATCACACCCTGAGTATATTGATTTCAATAGTGATGAAGATGATTTACTAGGAGATGATGAGTTAATTGTTGACAATGCTAGTGATGAAAACTATGATGAAATTGTTATTAATCATGCTAATCAAGATGAAACAAATGCCAATGATAAGAAGGAGATTGAGAATCTAACTAAAGAACTAAAAACTCTTAAGGTAGCTCATGAAACTACTTTAGAAGATCATCGAGAACTTCTAAGCTACGCTTCGAGAAGCTCAACCTGGAGCAAGAGCATGGGTTCTTAAAAGCAATCAATGATGATCTTCGGAAGAAAAGTTCTTGTTACATTGCCAAGCCTTTACTCTTGCCTACTTACATTCCACAAGTAAAATCTAGCAACAAGAGTAAGAAAGATTCTTCTTCTAGTAGTAACAATAATCATGCTAAATCCAATATTGTTGCTTCTAGTAGTTCTCTTGATTCCACTAATGATTCTCTTAGCTAAGTTACACTTGAGCAAGAAAATATCTTATTGAAGGGAATTATAGAGAAAGGTGTTTACAAGAGTCTTGCCGGAAGTAAGCAATTTGAGGAAATTGCACGCAAGCAGGGAAGGCACCGGAAGAATCAAGGTGTTGGTTTTGAACGAAAGTTCAATGCCAATGGAGTTGAGTGGGAAGAATATCAATACCCCAAGACAAAGTTTGTTCCTCAACAAGAGAAGTATGATCCTACTTCCTTCAAGGGAACACAAGCTCAAGATTATCTTCCACCACAAGACCACAAGCTAAAAGTCAAGGACAAGATTCAAGAGGAGATTGATGCATTTGAAGAAGCTCCAAAGGCCTTGGTCAAGTGGGTTCCCAAGACTATTTCAAGTTCTACTTCATCAAGTACATCTACAACCCAAGGATTCCCATCAAGATGATGTGGATGCCGAAGAAGAGGAACTAGAGAGTTCTTGAGGGTGACTCCACCAACATACTTCACTCATATTCATATTAACAAGGACGAGTGCAATCAACTTACACATCTTGCACTAGTTCAAGGAGTCACAAACCCTCTTGTTAGTAAGTCAAGGGACAAGGTATTGAAAGTGCAACTCACTCCAATGGATTGCTCCAAATGATCTACATCAACATTGAGCATCCACATCTTAAACATCTACATGAAGTCATCATCGACAAAACCCAAGGTTAGTTCATCCCTATAAAAGGGGATATCACATATAGGGGGAGCTTTACTCTAAGAATTGAGCTAAAGCAACTCTAATGGTGTGAACACAACAATGCTTTATGTAAAAGTGGTAACCCCACTTGTGCTTAAACGATGAGTATGACCTATGTTCAAATGTTCTCATTTGACTCCTAAGTCAATATACTCATATATACATGACCTAGTCATCGCCAATTGCTTGATAGATGCTAGAGTGTTTATGCATGCTTTGCCACATATTTCATTTGCTATCTTATTGTGTGAGCATGTTGATTGCATAGTTTTCTTCATTCGAGGGCATCCATTTGTTGCTTTGATTGTTTGCCTTTTTCTTTTTGCCAAATGGATGGACAAGAAGGCCTAAGTACTCCCTTTAGCTATCTATGCTTTTCTCGTCACAAACTCCATTCATGTTACATCACAAAAGTTTGATCAAGTCATATTCGAACCCTCTGGGTGAGGAGCACTCGGACCCACCGATTCGTCATAGACTTAAACTTCCAAAACCTCTTAATGCATTTCAGTCTGACCGATTCATCCCATTCGGTCATACCGAGTTCATTGAGTTGATCTAGGTTTCAATATCGGTGTAACCGATTTGAACTTTTCGGTCTCACCGAGTTTTAGTAACCACTTGCGATTCCGCATCTCGGTGCCACTGAGTTGTTCCACTCGGTCACACCGACATGATCTGGATATATATACCCACGGGCCAAATTTTGGAAATTTCTCCTAACCCTTCGCCCGCGCCTGTCCAGCTCTACCGAACTCGAGGTCTCTGGATCGTCTCCACCGTCGCCAGCGACCTCCTGCCACTGGTCTCCACCATCGTCAACAGGAATCTTCGCCGTCGTTGTCGCCGTAGCGAGTTCACCACCGAGTTAGGGTATGAACTCAACCCCTTGTGCAATCTTTACTTATGATTCCTGCACTAAGGACAATGCCGTGATTCCTGCCATGTTCGAGATACTTCTATTCAACCAAAACTTCCTCTAGATTAGTTTTGATCCAAAAACTTAGGGTTAGGTTTCCACCGAACTCATCTCGGACCGACCAATTTGGAGAATTCGGTCTCACCGATTTGGCCCAGGCCATTGCACTTGTATTTTTCGGTCTGACCAAAACTTACAAATCGGTGTGACTGAGTTCATTTCTCTGTGAAACCCTAGCAATCTCGGAGTCACCGAAATGTGCCTCGGTCTGACCGATTTCACATGTTTAGACTCTAAAAGTTGCTTTGGTGTCACCGAGTTTTACATATCGGTAGCTCCAAAATGATTTCTGTAGAAAACTTAAACTAAGTTTTTGACTCATTTGTTTTGCAAAATGTCTGCACTTTGTGATGCTCATCCACTCTAACTCAACACTATCTGTTCACATGGTCAGCTTTCAGTGTCAGCCATGTCAGCAATAGTGACAGCCAAAACAGATCTGAGGAGCAGCTACACATGAGTGAGGGCACTAGTCCCTCTAACAACTGCTATGATGATGGGAGCAGAAGCACTCCTAGCAACCTGCCTAAGGCTGCAACCAGGTAGAGGAAGAAGAAAACCTCTGACTCAGAAGATGAAGGCTTTGTGGCTGATGAGGAGGTCACCTCAAAGAAGAAAGTTGTCAAGAAGGAGTTTGGCACTACAACTTCAACCAAGCCAGGTCTGAAGAAGAAGGCACCTGCCAGAAGGATTCCTATGTACGAAGCCAGAGCCTCAATACAGGAAGCAATTGAGCTCACTCTTGAGCCAAAGGAGGCTGCTGAGGGCAAGAAGAGAAAGGAAAGGGTCAAGAAGACCATGGCTAGAGTGATTGGAAAGCCATCCATGATCAGGCCATCAGATGAAGAGGAGGAGGAAGAGCTAGCTGCACCTCCTACCAAGACCCAGAAGCCGATGGGGGATGCCATCAAGTAAGGGGCTGCTCCATCCAAGCCCAAGACTGCCCCCAAGGCTGCTTCAGCACAAGCTTCTAAGCCAACAACACCCAAAAGATCAACAAGAAACATCCCAGCTGCTGAGAAGAACAAGACCCCACTGCCCAAAGTTGAAGAAGAAAAAGATGCCCAAGTGCTCAGAAAGTTAAAACCCAAGATACTAGATCATGATGATACACATCCAGTTGCAGAAAATATGAAGCTAAGGAAAGATGCAAGTCTCAGGCTATGGAGATAGACATACCCATATGCCACCAAGAGAAGGACTGCTGTGGATTACAGGTTCCACAACAAGGAGCAGCAGGACTTCTATGAGACAGTACTCTTGGACAAGAAGCCCATTGTTAGTGACATGAGATGGGTTGATTAGGAGTACATTGACAACAACGCTGATTCTTTCCCAAGAGTTCATGATAGCTTCAGACTGACTGGAGTTGATAAGTTTGTTGGTCAGAAGCTCACTAAATGGAATGATGAGATGGTGATGCAATTCTACTCCACTGCACATTTCTACCCAGTGGTAAAATTGTCTGGATGACTGAGGGTATAAGGTACCAATCTTCTATTGCTGAGTGGGCCTAGCTAATCAATGCCCCTGAAGAACAAGAAGATGACAAATATGTATATGCCTATCCCAGGAATGGACAGAACTCCATGGCACACGTGTACAAGGAGATTCCTAATGCTGCATTGGAGACTCACAAATATGGCTCAGTATATTATCTGCTGTCTGGGCTACCCACCATCAACACTATTCTAAGGCACACATTGTTGCCCAAGTCTGCAGATGATAGGATGACCAGAGGGCATTCAATTAACTTGTTGCATATGTTTGATGTGCCAGAGAAGTTCAAGGTGATGACCTTGATTGTTGAGACAATAAACAAGACTGCTGCTGATCAGAAGAGATCTTGTGGCTATGCTCCACATATTCAGATGCTCATCAACTCTAAGATGGGAAAAGGCATATATCTTTTGGGAAAGGAGCACCTTCCCCTGTTGCCTGAATTTGAGGACAATGAGGTTGTCATAGATGCTTCACATCTAACATCAGTAGAGGCTCAGCAGAAGAGGGAAAAAGCAAAGGCAGAGAAGGCAGCACAAACTTCACAAGTTCTAGATGCTTCAGCTGTACACCTCAAGACCAAGCAGGATCAACTTAGCTATCTGCTTGAGGCCACTGCAAGAATTGAGAAAGGATTGCAACCCTGACTCAAAATCTAGAAAGTCTTGAGAGGATCATCGAGACAAAGTTTTATGATCTAGACTTGAAGGTCACAGAGATCCAGACCAAAGTTGAGCAGCTCTAGGAAGAAGCTGAAGAGAGAAGAGGGAGATCTACCACTAAAGTTTTTCAGAGAGTGCTAAGGGCACAAAGGTCTGCAGCTGTGCCAGCCAGTGACACTAGGGCTACTACTTCAGCACCAGTAGCTACAGCCTTAGTTGTTCCTCCAGTTGCAACTCCACGAGCTCCACAGACTTCTTCAGATGCATTTGTTGTAGGATCCTCTCCACGCCACCTTCACACACCGGAGCTCCCAGGGATCGTGCTTAGAGAGCCACATAGCACTATGCATTTTCAAGCTTTTTGGTAACTTGTTGCCAAAGGGGGAGAAAGTGTATAGCTCATAGGCTTCAAGAGAGAGAGAGAGTGTGTGTGTGTGTTGCTTCTTTTTCCTCTCTTGATACTTGTTTACTTGCTTGTTTGGTTGATACAATATTTGTGCTTATGTGTGAGATACTTCTATGATCATGTGTTTGATCATATTATGCTTTAATGCATGCTTGAATGATGATATTCTATCTCTTATGTATGATCATTCATATCTTGCTTTGGTGATGAGTGCATATTTTATATTCTATCATTTTGAGCGCTCCACCAAATTGTATGTGACATGGAAGAGTAACACATGATCCTAATCGATTGTGCATTTGCATTCAAAAGAAAATTTTAAACAATGCATAGATTTAGGGGGAGCTCTTGCTTATCACATATTTCTCAAAGCGATGATGTACTTCATTTATATTATCATTTGTCGAAGCTTTGATCTATATGTTGTCATCAATTACCAAAAAGGGGGAGATTGAAAGTGCAACTAATCCCCGGGTGGTTTTGGTAATTCATAACAACATATAGCTCATTGAACTAATATCCATTCAAGATTAATGTTTCAGAAAGTTCAGTGATTGGTATGGCATGGACTAGAGATGTGGACCTCTCAAAATGCTAAGGACATGATGTCTACTACACAACCTTCTTCTTGTAGACCTTGTTGGGCCTCCAAGTGCAGAGGTTTGTAGGACAGTAGCAAATTTCCCTCAAGTGGATGACCTAAGGTTTATCAATCCCTGGGAGGCGTAGGATGAAGGTGGTCTCCCTCAAACAACCCTGCAACCAAATAACAAAGAGTCTCTTGTGTCCCCAACACACCCAATACAATGGTAAATTGTATAGGCGCACTAGCTCGGCGAAGAGATGGTGATACAAGTGCAATATGGATGGTAGATATAGGTATTTGTAATCTGAAAATATAAAAACAGCAAGGTAGCAAGCGATAAAAGTGAGCACACATGATATTGCAATGCGTTGAAACAAGGCCTAGGGTTCATACTTTCACTAGTGCAAGTTTCTCAACAATAATAACATAATTGAATCATATAACCATCCCTCAACATGCAACAAAGAGTTACTCCAAAGTCAATAATAGCGGAGAACAAACAAAGAGATTATTGTAGGGTACGAAACCACCTCAAAGTTATCCTTTATGATCGATCTATTCAAGAGTCGCTAGTGAAATAACACGAAGTTATTCTCTCTGTTCGATCTAACATAGAGTTCGTACTAGATTAACACCTTAAGATACGAATCAACCAAAACCCTAATGTCACCTAGATACTCCAATGTCACCTCAAGTATCCGTGGGTATGATTATACGATATGCATCACACAATCTCAGATTCATCTATTCAACCAACACAAAGTACTTCAAAGAGTGCCCCAAAGTTTCTACCGAAGAGTCAAGACGAAAACGTGTGCCAACCCCTATGCATAAGTTCACAAGGTCACTAAACCCGCAAGTTGATCACCAAAACATACATCAAGTGGATCACGTGAATATCCCATTGTCACCACAGATAAGCATGGCAAGACATACATCAAGTGTTCTCAAATCCTTAAAGACTCAATCCGATAAGATAACTTCAAAGGGAAAACTCAATCCATTACAAGAGAGTAGAGGGGGAGAAACATCATAAGATCCAACTATAATAGCAAAGCTCGCGGTACATCAAGATTGTGCCAAATCAAGAACACGAGAGAGAGAGAGAGAGAGAGATCAAACACATAACTACAGGTACATACCCTCAGCCCCGAGGGTGAACTACTCCCTCCTTGTCATGGAGAGCGCCGGGATGATGAAGATGGCCACCGATGAGGGATCCCCCTCCGGCAGGGTGCCGGAACAGGGTCCCGGTTGGTTTTGGTGGCTACAGAGGCTTGCGGCGGTGGAACTCCCGATCTATGGTGCTCCTGGATGTTTTCGGGGTATATGGGTATATATAGGAGGAAGAAGTAGGTCAGTGGAGCTGCGAGGGTCCCACGAGGGTGGGGGTGTGCCCAGGTGGGGCAGGCGCGCCTCCCTGCCTCGTGGCCTCCTCGCTTCTTTCTTGACATCCACTCCAAGTCCTCTGGATCACGTTTGTTCCAAAAATCACTTTCCCGAAGGTTTCATTCCGTTTGGATTCCGTTTGATATTCCTTTTCTGCAAAACACTGAAATAGGCAAAGAAACATCAATTTGGACTGGGCCTCCTGTTAATAGGTTAGTCCCAAAAATAATATAATGGTGTATAATAAAGCCCATTAAACATCCAAAACAAATAATATAATAGCATGGAACAATAAAAAGTTATAGATACATTGGAGACGTACCAAGCATCCCCAAGCTTAATTCCTGCTCGTCCTCGAGTAGGTAAATGATAAAAACAGAATTTTTGATGTGGAATGCTACCTAACATAATTTCAATGTAATTCTCTTTATTGTGGCATGAATGTCCAGATCCAAAAGATTCATGATAAAAGTTTAATATTGACATAAAAATAGTAATACTTCAAGCATGCTAACCAAGCAGTTTATGTCTTATCAAAATAGCATAGCCAAAGAAAGCTTATCCCTACAAAATCATATAGTTTGGCCATGCTTCATTTTCGTCACACAAAATGCTCCCATCATGCACAACCCCAGTTTCAGCCAAGCAATTGGTTCATACTTTTTAACGTGCTTCAACCTTTTCAACCCTCACGCAATAAATGAGCATAAGCCATGGACATAGCACTATGGGTGGAGTAGAGTATGATGATAGGTGAGGGAGTCCTGGACTAGGGGGTGTTCGGACAGCCGGACTATCAATGTCCACCGGACTCCAAGACTACGAAGATACAAGATTGAAGACTCCGGCTCGTGTGCGGAAGGTACTTTACTTGGCGTGGAAGGCAAGCTTGGTGATACGGATACGTAGATCTCCTACTATTGTAACCGACTCTGTGTAACCCTAGCCCTCTCCGGTATCTATATAAACCGGAGGGCTTTAGTCCGTAGGACAACATACATTACAACAATCATACCATAGGCTAGCTTCTAGGGTTTAGCCTCCTTGATCTCGTGGTAGATCTACTCTTGTACTACCCATATCATCAATATTAATCAAGCAGGAGTAGGGTTTTACCTCCATCGAGAGGGCCCGAACCTGGGTAAAAAACATCGTGTCCCTTGTCTCCTGTTACCATCCGCCTAGACGCACAGTTCGGGACCCCCTACCCGAGATCCGCCGGTTTTGACACCGACATTGGTGCTTTCATTGAGAGTTCCTTTGTGCCGTCACCAATAGGCTTGATGGCATCTTCAACCTGCAACGCTGTCCTGGGTGAGACTTTCCTCCCCGGACAGATCTTCGTATTCGGCGGCTTCGCACTGCGGGCCAATTCACTTGGCCATCTGGAGCAGATCGAAAGCTACGCCCCTGGCCGTCAGGTCAGATTTGGAAGCTTAAACTTCACGGCCGATGTCCGATGAGATTTGATCCTCGATGAACTCGAGCCACAGCCAAGCGCGCCGCACTGTGATGATGGGCATGATCTAGCTCTGCCGCCGAACAGTGCTTTGGTGGCCGCACACGAATCCGCTCCGGCCATTAGCCCGGAGCCAATCGCCCAGATCGAGGGCTGGTGGATAGACGCCGCCCTGGGGGCTTCAACATCCACGACGATGGAGCCAAACACCAATCTTGTCCCCTGCGAAACTCGTGATTCCGAGGCGCCGGACTCCTCGCCGGACTCCGAACCTCCCGCGCCCCTACCAATCGATCCAGATTGGGCGCCGGTTATGGAATTCACCGCCGCGGACATCTTTCAATGCTCGCCTTTCGGCGATATCTTAA
The DNA here is from genome assembly GCA_963921465.1 of Triticum timopheevii. NCBI lineage: Eukaryota > Viridiplantae > Streptophyta > Magnoliopsida > Poales > Poaceae > Triticum > Triticum timopheevii. Next base: position 284,042,074 of record OY997262.1, read on the forward strand.
ATTCACTAAAGCATCTCTCGTTATCAGGAGAGTCCTGGCCGGATTATGGCCAGGATGGTTGGGATGCGGACGACGAAGAAATTCAGAGCCCACCCACCACCCACTTTGTAGCCACTATCGACGATTTAACCGACATGCTAGACTACGACTCCGAAGACATCGACGCTATGGAAGACGATGCCGGAGACGAACAGGAAGCAGTGCCCACAGGGCACTGGAAGGCCACCTCGTCATATGACGTATACATGGTGGATACCCCAAAAGATGGGGACGGCGAAGGAACAACGAAGGCAGATTCCTTAAAGAAACAGCCCAAGCACCGGCGTCAGCGGCGCCGCTCTAAATCTCGCCACAGCAAAAACGGAGATTCCGGCACAGGAGATAATAACACTCCAGAGAGTGCCGAAGACAATCCCCTCCCGCAAGACTCAGCGCAGGAGGATGCAGAAGCAAGCCCTCATGAGGGGGCGGCAGATGAAGAGGTTGAGGATCATGATTATATGCCTCCCTCCGAAGACGAAGCAAGCCTCAACAATGACGAATTCGTCGTACCCGAGGATCCCGTCGAACAAGAGCGCTTCAAGCGCAGGCTTATCGCCACAGCAAACAGCCTAAAGAAAAAGCAGCAGCAGCTTCAAGCTGATCAGGACCTGCTGGCGGATCGATGGACCGAGGTCCTCGCGGCCGAAGAGTATAAACTCGAACGTCCCTCCAAAAGTTACCCAAAACGCAAACTGCTCCCCCGATTAGAGGAGGAAGCATACATACATCCATCACCAGTGCACGATATGGCTGACCGACCACCCCGTGGTCGTGACAGAGAGGCATCCCGGCCCCCAGCCAAGACCATACCCCGGCATCGCTCCAAAAGTACGAAGCCAAGAGGGAACGCGCCGGACTTGCGAGACATATTGGAGGACAAAGCAAGGCAATCCAGATCCATCTATGGATCACGTGGGCGCCCTACGACCCATGACGAATACCGTCGTGCCGGATACAATAACCTCGGCCGGGCCGAACACAGCAGACAGCGCTCTCTCGAGCTGCGTCACGATATTGCTCAATACAGGGGCGCCGCACACCCGTTATGCTTCACTAACGAAGTAATGGATCATCAGATCCCCGAAGGGTTTAAACCCGTAAACATCGAATCTTACGATGGCACAACAGACCCCGCGGTGTGGATCGAAGACTATCTTCTCCACATTCATATGGCCCGCGGCGACGATCTCCACGCCATAAAATACCTCCCACTCAAGCTTAGAGAACCAGCTCGGCATTGGCTTAACAGCTTGCCCGCAGAGTCAATTGGGTGCTGGAAGGACCTGGAGGCCGCATTCCTTGATAACTTCCAAGGCACATATGTGCGACCACCAGACGCCGATGACCTCAGCCACATCATTCAGCAGCCAGACGAATCGGCCAGGCAATTCTGGACACGGTTCTTGACAAAGAAAAATCAAATCGTCGATTGTCCGGACGCAGAGGCCCTCGCAGCCTTCAAATATAACATCCGGGAAGAATGGCTAGCCCGGCACCTCGGGCAGGAAAAGCCAAAATCCATGGCATCCCTCACATCGTTAATGACCCGCTTTTGTGCGGGAGAGGACAGCTGGCTAGCCCGCAGCAACAATCTCCGTAAAAGTTCTGGCAGTCCGGATACTAAGGACAACAACGGCAGGTCACGTCAAAATAAAAACAAGCGCCGAATTAACGGCGATGATAAGGAGGATACGGCAGTCAATGCCGGATTCCGAGGCTCTAAACCCGGTCAACGGAAGAAGCCATTTAAAAGAACCATTCCGGGTCCGTCCAATTTGGACCGAATACTCGACCGCTCATGCCAGATACATGGCACCCCTGAAAAGCCAGCTAACCACACCAATAGAGATTGCTGGGTATTCAAGCAGGCCGGCAAGTTAATTGCCGAAAACAATGACAAGGGGCTAAATAGCGATGACGAGGAAGAGACCCGGCCGCCGAACAACAGAGGACAGAAGGGTTTTCCCCCACAAGCACGGACGGTGAATATGATATACGCGACCCATATACCCAAGAGGGAGAGGAAACGCGCACTAAGGGACGTTTATGCGATGGAGCCAGTCGCCCCAAAGTTCAACCCATAGTCCTCTTGTCCGATCACTTTCGATCGAAGAGACCATCCGACCAGCATACGCCATGGCGGATTCGCCGCATTGGTCTTAGACCCAATCGTCGATGGGTTTCACCTCACGAGAGTCCTGATGGATGGCGGCAGTAGCCTGAACCTGCTTTATCAGGATACAGTGCGCAAAATGGGCATAGACCCATCAAGGATTAAACCTACAAAGACAACCTTTAAAGGTGTCATACCAGGAGTGGAAGCCAACTGTACAGGCTCAGTCACACTGGAAGTGGTCTTCGGATCCCCGGATAATTTCCGGAGCGAAGTGTTAGTCTTCGACATGTTCCCGTTTCGCAGCGGCTATCACGCTCTGCTCGGACGAACCGCGTTTGCCAAATTCAACGCGGTGCCGCACTATGCATACCTAAAGCTCAAGATGCCAGGCCCTCGTGGAGTCATCACGGTCAATGGAAATACGGAACGCTCCCTCCGAACGGAGGAACACACAGCGGCTGTCGCGGCAGAAGTACAGAGCAGCCTTTTAAGGCAATTCTCGAGCCCGGCCGTTAAACGGCCGGATACAGCAAAGCGCGCCCGGAGCAATATCAACCAAGACCACCTGGCGCGATCAGAGCACGCGTAGCAATGCGGCCCCAACCCTCGCCCGCGTATGATCGCAAGAATAACACTCCGCGTACATTATTACACTTTGGAGATACGCTTTGGAGATACCATGATCACAACGGACCCAGAGTGCGGTTCGACCACACCAGGGGCTCGCAAATGTGCCTCTTTATTATTATTATTATTATTTATTTTTTGTACACAGGACTCTTTTAACCAGAAGCCCTGTCCAGCGGTAAACCTGCCGAACTCATGATGCAATAGTCAGGGACTAAAGAAGGCCGCGTCGAACACTCAGGTGGTCTCAATTACGAGCATTAAATTCGATTATATACACCAAATCCGCAGCTCATCCCTGGAGGGGGACATGTTTATTTAGTCCAAATCCCTTGCTTACCGCACTATTTGTATCAGTCCGCTCTACTAGCAGACTTCTTCTTTCATTAATAATGCAGCACCTTTATGATCGCAATTGCATTACATTTTATATATATGTTCATTATATGACATTCTGGCACCCGTATATTTTTGGTACGGCATAATACACCAGGGGCTTATGTTCCCCACTTTATGGTGTGATAAAGTCCGAACACTTTCACAAGTGCGGCACCCCGAACTTATAGCATTATATGAATCGGCTCCGAATCATGTCTTGGGTCAATAGTTGGGTTTGCCCGGCTCCCATGTTTGGCTCCTTACGTTTCCGTTCTGTCGGCTAAGGTAGCACTGGGAGAACCACTGCGATTGCGCCCCGGTTGAGCCGGGTTAACGCCTCAGTGGAGAAAGCTAAAACTGACCGGCATGATAAGGCGAGAGACTGGTCGCTGTTCGAGAGGTTTTTTCGGGTCCTTAAAGACTCACGCCGCTTCCAGCGAAGTTCCGGATTATGTCCGATGAAGGCGTGGATAGCGCCCCGGATTCGGTCTTCCGAATACCAGGGGATTCACCGAAATTTAAAATTATAGAATTCTATGGCTAAGTGAGAGTGTTCAAGCATTATAAGTCCGGTTGCCTTGTTCGTCGTGTTGAGCGCCTCCCTAGGTGGACCCAAATATGGGAACAAGAGTGCTCAAGTTTATCACCGAACACCCCAGCACTTGTGGCTTGGGGGCTGAAGCCAACGACTTGCCATCTCTCAGATTTTATAAACGGCCGCACAGAAGGTAATATTTTAAATTAAACAAGCGTTGCTCATGGCGCATATGAACGAAGTTTTCAGCGCACAGGATAAATACACAGCGAGTTCACTCAAAGATTACATTTCGGGAGCACTCATCTGCAATATTGCAGGCTCCCTTCAGGACAATATTATAATACTTCTCCGGCGTGCGATACTCCTTGCCCGGTGGCGGTGGGTCCGTGAGAAGCTTCTCCGCATCCAATTTGCCCCATTGCACCTTTATGCGGGCAAGGGCCCGACGAGCACCTTCGATACAGGCGGAGCGCTTGACTACATCCAGCCTAGGGCATGCATCCACCAGCCGCCGCACGAGGCCAAAGTAGCTACCAGGCATGGCCTGTCCAGGCCACAGCCGGACTATGAGGCCCTTCATGGCCTCCTCAGCTACTTTGTGGAGTTCGATCAGCTGCTTCAGCTGGTCGCTTGGGGGCACCGGATGGCCGGCCTCAGTATACTGAGACCAGAAGACCTTCTCCGTCGAGCTCCCCTCCTCGCCACGATAGAATGTGGAGGCATCAGCCGCGCTACGCGGCAGATCTGCAAATGCCCCTGGAGAGCGCCGAATTCGGGTAAGTGTCCGGTAGTTCACATTAACATGCCTGCTTTGCATGAAAAACGCCTTACCCGCCGCTATCTTCTTTATGTCCTCAACCTCCTAAAGGGCCTTCTGGGCCTCGGCCTTGGCGGACTTGGCACTTTCGAGAGCCGAGGCAAGCTCGGACTCTCGAGTCTTGGAGTCACGCTCCAAACTCTCATGTTTTTCCATGAGAACCTGGAGCTCTTGCCGAACTTCCGCCACCCGCACCTCTTGCTTTTCTTGCTCAGCCCGTTCCGCGGCCGCATTGCGTTCGGCCGCGGACACAGCATCCTTCAGGGTTGCCACCTCGTTAGTGGCCCCTGCAATGCACATATTATCCTTGTCAAATTTATTCGCAACCAAAATCCTTTTCTGTAAGGTACTTATTCAAAGAGGTGTTACTCACTTTCTTTTTCCTCGAGCTGCTTCTTTGCATGGCCGAGCTCTTGCTCGGACCGCTCGAGATTCTTTTTCAGCACGTCAACCTCCGCCGTTAGTGCGGCAGAGGTCAGCAGTGCAGCCTGCAAACCCATATTGACATATTTTAGGCAACCCTGCGTATATCTTGTTATAGATCCTTAGTCCGGCTTTTCTTTCCGAACACCGAACCAAGCATCAGGGGCTACTGTCTATGCGGTATTATATTACATAATTTTAACTTCTTACCTCAAAGCCTGTTAAAAGGCTACTGCAGGCTTCATTCAGCCCGCTTTTCGCGAGCTGAACCTTCTCAATCACCGCACTCATGGTGGTGCGGTGTTCTTCCTCGATGGAAGCGCCTTTAAGCGCTTCCAGCAGGTTATCCGGCGCCTCCGGTTGGACGGAGGCCGCCGGCGTCACGGTCCTGCCCTTCTTTCGAAGGGGCCGCTTGCCGGACACTGGAACCACTGCGGGTTCCGATGTGGAGTCCGACACGAAGTCCGGGGGGCTGCCTGACGGCGCCTCCGGAGCCTCCTCCTGATGGGTCCCTCTTTGGGATCCCACTTCGGCATCCTCGTTGGCACGTGGGGTGGAGGCAGTCGGGATGGAATTCACATCCGACGAGGCCAATGACCCGCTCGATGAGTCGGGGAGATCATCATTGGCCGGACTACAGACAGAATGCGGCGTTAGAAGGATACTTCACGACATAAAAGAAATTACACATCAAGGATCCGGATACTTACGATCTTGCCGGACGCCTGGCCCTTGGAGGCCGCTCATCCTCACCAACGCTGATGTTGGCGGAACTGTCCGGGGGGATAGTTCTCCCCCTTTTGGACCCTTCGGCCCTCCCGATGGGGGAAGCCTTCCTTTTCTTCTCTCCCTCCTCTGGGAGAGAATACTCCTCCTCGCCTTCGGAGGAGGAATCCTCGTCGTCGTCAGACGCCTGATTGCGGGAACTCTTTCGAGTCCCCGCGGCCACCTCCTTGGCCTTCTTCTTCGGCACCACGTGTGGTGCCGGAACCAGCAGCCTTGTTAAACGGGCGTTTGCTGGGTCTTCTGGCATGGGAGCCGGGCTGATGAGCAGCTTGGCCTTCTCCATCCATTCCTGTCAAAGGAAGAGGCAGAATGAAGCCTCACTAGAGTCAATCTAATTATCACAAGTGTCCCGTAATGGGGTTGAATCACTTACCTCATCAGTTGGATTCTGCGAGCTGAATCCGCGGTCTTTGGTCGCGGACGTAGGGGCTTCGGCGCCCTTGAACAGCACCCTCCAGGCGCCGTCGTATGTTGTATCGAAGAGCCCGTTTAGCGCCTGGTGCTGTTCCGGATTGAACTCCCACAAATTAAATGCCCGTTCTTCGCATGGGAGGATCCGCCGGATGAGCATGACTTGGACCACGTCGACGAGCCTGAGCTTATTGCTCACCATCTTCTTGATACATGCTCGGAGTCCCGTCACCTCCACCGGATTCCCCCACTGCAAGCCCTTCTCTTTCCAGGAGGTGAGCTGCGTGGGGATGCCTGATCTAAACTCGGGGGCCGCCGCCCATGTGGATTTGCGCGGCTCGGTGATGTAGAACCACCCCGATTTCCACCCCTTGACGGAGTCCACGAAGGTCCCTTCTAGCCAAGGGACGTTGGGCAATTTGCCCAACATAGCGCCTCCGCATTCTGCTTGCGTACCCTTCACAACCTTCGGCTTGACGTTAAAGGTCTTGAGCCACAGGCCGAAGTGGGGCCGGATGCAGAGAAAGGCCTCGCACACGACGATAAACGCCGAGATGTTGAGGATAAAGTTCGGCGCCAGATCGTGGAAATCCAGGCCGTAGTAAAACATGAGCCCCCGGACAAATGGATGGAGCGGAAAGCCCAGTCCGCGGAGGAAGTGGGGAAGGAAGACGACCCTCTCATGAGGCCCGGGGGTAGGGATGAGCTGCCCCTCGTCGGGCAGCCAATGCGCGATATCGCCGGAAAGGTATCCGGCGCTGCACAGTTTGGTGATGTCCTCCTCCTTGACGGTGGAGGCTAACCATTTGCCTCCCGCTCCAGTCATATTCGGAGAAGGTCGAGGTGAGATGCGCGAGTTCGGGCGTTGGAGCTTGAATTCGCGGGGATTGATAAGCAAAGGAGGAAGAAGGCGTAGGTGAGAAGGTGAATCCTTATCCCTTATATATAGGCGGACAAAACTATGTGTCCCCCACCGGCCTGGTAAAGCTCGCTTATCTCCCAAGCGTCACCGTTGATGGCGCGGTTGGGTTACCCACGCACGTATTGATGAGAATCCCGAAATAAGGGGAACACGATCTCTGCTTCGATAGGACGTGCCGAGGAAACCGCTCTGCTAATGCTGAGGTGGTATAATGATTCAAACAGAGGCCTAGTGGCGGTGTGATGTCACGCCGCATAATACGTCAGCAGATTGAACTAAGTGTACATTTTATTCTCTCTACGGTGGAATGTGGAATTTATTTTGCAGAGCCGGACACTATCCTGGTGTTCATTATCTTCTCTGGATTATTCAAGAGAGGAACCCGCCTTGCAATGCCGAACATTATGCACGCCGGACTTATCGTCATTGAAGACTAGTTCAGGGGCTACTGAGGGAGTCCTGGACTAGGGGGTGTTCGGACAGCCGGACTATCAATGTCCGCCGGACTCCAAGACTACGAAGATACAAGATTGAAGACTCCGGCTCGTGTCCGGAAGGTACTTTACTTGGCGTGGAAGGCAAGCTTGGCGATACGGATACGTAGATCTCCTACTATTGTAACCGACTCTGTGTAACCCTAGCCCTCTCCGGTATCTATATAAACCGGAGGGCTTTAGTCCGTAGGACAACATACATTACAACAATCATACCATAGGCTAGCTTCTAGGGTTTAGCCTCCTTGATCTCGTGGTAGATCTACTCTTGTACTACCCATATCATCAATATTAATCAAGCAGGAGTAGGGTTTTACCTCCATCGAGAGGGCCCGAACCTGGGTAAAAAACATCGTGTCCCTTGTCTCCTGTTACCATCCGCCTAGACGCACAGTTCGGGACCCCCTACCCGAGATCAGCCGGTTTTGACACCGACAATAGGGATTATGTGAGAAAACAAAAAAGGATAAAGTCTCACATTAACGCAGCTAATCAACGGGCTATGGAGATGCCCATCAATTGATGTCAATACGAGGAGTAGGGATTGCCATGCAACGGATGCACTAGAGCTATAAATGTATGAAAGCTCATCAAAAAGAAACTAAGTGGGTGTGCATCCAATTTGCCTGCTCATGAAGACCTAGGGCATTTTGAGGAAACCCATCATTGGAATATACAAGCCAAGTTCTATAATGAAAAATTTCCACTAGTATATGGAAGTGACAAAATAAGAAATTCTCTATCATGAAGATCATGGTGCTATTTTGAAGCACAAGCGTGGAAAAAGGATAGTAACATTGTCCCTTCTCTCTTTTCTCTCATTTTTTCATTTGGGCTTCTTTGGCCTCTTTTTTTATCTCTATTTTTTTATTTGGGCTTCTTTGGCCTCTTTTTTTTCTCTATTTTTTTGATTTCGTCTGGAGTCTCATCCCGACTTGTGGGGGAATCATAGTCTCCATTATCCTTTCCTCACATGGGACAATGCTCTAATAATGGAAATCATCATACTTCTATTTATTTACAAGTCAAGAATTACAACTCAATACTTAGGATAAAATATGACTCTATGTGAATGCCTCCGGCGGTGTACCGGGATATGCAACGAAACAAGAGCGACATGTATGAAAGAATTATAAAGGTGGCTTTGCCACAAATACGATGTCACCTACATGATCATGCAAAGCAATATGACAATGATGGATCGTGTCATAATAAACGGAACTTGCATGGCAATATATCTCGGAATGGCTATGGAAATGCCATAATAGGTAGGTATGGTGGCTGTTTTGAGGAAGATATAAGGAGGTTTATGTGTGATAGTGCGTATCGTATCACGGGGTTTGGATGCACCGGAGAAGTTTGCATCAACTCTCAAGGTGAGAAAGGGCAATGCACGGTACCGTAGAGGCTAGCAAATTGCGGAAGGGTAAGAGTGCGTATAATCCATGAACTCACATTAGTCATAAAGAACTCATATACTTATTGCAAAAGTTTATTAGCCCTCAAAGCAAAGTACTACTACGCATGCTCCTAGGGGAAGGGTTGGTAGGAGTTAACCATCGCGCGATCCCACGAAGGAAATCAAAGAACACCCCATGCTTCAAATTTGTCACACAATGTTCACCATACGTGCATGCTATGGGACTTGCCAACTTCAACACAAGTATTTCTCAATTTAATAGTTACCCAAATAGCATGACTCTAACATTACCACCTTTATATCTCAAAACAATTATCAAGTATTAAATTTCTCATAGTATTCAATGCACTTTATATGAAAGTTTTTATTATATCCCTCTTGGATGCCTATCATATTAGAACTGAATTCATAACCAAAGCAAATTACCATGCTGTTCTAAAGACTCTCAAAATAATATAAGTGAAGCATGAGAGTTCATCTAATTCTTCAAAATAAATCCACCATCGTGCTTTAAAAGATATAAGTGAAGCACTAGAGCAAACGACAAACTACTCCGAAAGATATAAGTGAAGATCAATGAGTAGTTGAATAATTATGCAACTATGTGAAGACTCTCCAACATTTAAGAATTTAAGATCTTGGTATTTTATTCAAACAGCAAGCAAAACAAAAGAAAATAAAATGACGCTCCAAGCAAAACACATATCATGTGGTCAATAAAAATATAGCTCCAAGTAAAGTTTTCGATGAATGAAGACGAAAGAGGGGATGCCATCCGGGGCATCCCCAAGCTTAGGCTCTTGGTTGTCCTTGAATATTACCTTGGGGTTCCTTGGGCATCCCCAAGCTTAGACTCTTGCCACTCCTTATTCTGTAGTCCATCGAATCTTTACCCAAAACTTGAAAACTTCACAACACAAAACTTAACAGAAAACTCGTAAGGGCCGTTAGTATAAGAAAATAAATCACCACTTAGGTACTGTTATGAACTCATTATAAATTCATATTGGTGTAATATATACTGTATTCCAACTTCTCTATGGCTCATACCCTCCGATATTAGATTCATCAAAATAAGCAAACAACACAAAGAAAACAGAATCTGTCAAAAACAGAATAGTCTGTAGTAATCTGTATCATTCGAATACTTCTGTAACTCCAAAAATTCTGAAATAAATAGTTGGACCTGAGTAATTGTCTATTAATCATCTGCAAAAATAATCAACCCAAAATCACTCTCCAGTAAAAATTGGCAGCTAATCTCGTGAGCGCAAAAGTTTCTGTTTTGCACAGCAAGATTGCATGGACTTCACCCAAGTCTTCCCAAAGGTTCTACTTGGCACAAACACTAACTAAAACATAAAACCTCATCTAAACAGAGGCTAGATGAATTATTTATTTCTAAACAGGAGCAAAAACAAAGGACCAAAATAAAATTGGGTTGCCTCCCAACAAGCGCTTACGTTTAACGCCCCTAGCTAGGCAAGATTATTTCAATGATGCTCACATAAAAGATACGAATTGAAACATAAAGAGAGCATCATGAAGAATATGACTAGCACATTTAAGTCTAACCCAATTCCTATGCATAGGGATTTTTTGAGAAAACAACTTATGGGAACAATAATCAACTAGCATAGGAAGGCAAAACAAGCATAACTTCAAAACTTTAAGCACATAGAGAGGAAACTTGATATTATTGCAATTCCTACAAGAATATGTTCCTCCCTCATAATAATTTTCAGTAGCATCATGAATGAATTCAAAAATATAACTATTATGTAAAGCATTCTTTTCATGATCTACAAGCATAGAAATTTTATTACTCTCCACATAAGCAAAATTCTTCTTATTCGGAATAGTGGGAGTATCATAAGAGACTCGAATACTATAAATTGTTTCCACATTAAAAGAGTAATGTTCAAAAAAAGGGTAATCATAATCATGACAAGTTTTATAAATATAATCATCACTACTTTTTATAGCATAAGTTTCATCACAATAATCATCATAAATAGGAGGCATGCTATCATCATAATAATTTGCTCATCAAAACTTGGGAGGCTAAAAATATCATCTTCATTAAACATAGCATCCCCAAGCTTGGGCCTTTTCATATCATAAGCATAATCACTCTCATCATTAATAGTATGGATAGCACCAATAGTATAGCAATTATCATCATCACAATGAGTAATAGGAGCAACATCATTTGGGAGGGGTACCTTTTTACCTTTGCTTCTACGTCTTTTCTTTTTCTTCTTCGCATCATGTGTGGGGTTAACCCTCTTTTTGGAGCTCCTTATTAATGAGATCGGTTGGATAGAAGGCTCCTCCTCGTTACCTGATTCATCATAAGAAAGAATATGAGGATATTGGGAAATCTCTTCCCTTTCATTAGCATCCTCTTCATCTTCTATTTGTTTCTTGATTTTATGTAATTGGCAATGTAAGGATTTTCAATGCAATTCTCCACACAATACATAAAAATTTCCTCTAGATCAAAATCAAGAACTTTATCAAGGACAAACTCTGGAAGATTCTTAGTTAAACATTTCATTTCTTCATAGCCCATAAGCAAACTAAGTTCATTATGATGTGCAAGGGAAATCAAGTCATCACAATTTTTGGACACGATTCGATAATGAAACAATTTGCATTGGGTATTTAAATGATCACGTTCATTGCAATGTTCGCAAGGATGGCAAAGAAATTTTAAATTTTCAGCACAAACTTCTAGCCTCTCTTGCAACCATTTAGTTTCTAAATACTTATGCCTCTTGCAAAATCTACCTTCCCTATTTGGCGTGTACTTGCAAACTCTATGCACTCCTAAGAGACATTTTCATCATGACTAGTACAATCATCATTAGTACTATGGATATTCGAAGAGTTCATACTAACAACATTACAATCATGCTCATCATTCAAAGATTTAGTGCCAAACATTCTAATGCATTCTTCTTCTAGCACTTGAGCACAATTACCGGAATCCTTATTTTCATGAAAGATATTAAAAAGATGAAGCATATGAGGCATCCTCAATTCCATTTTTTTGTAGTTTTCTTTTATAGACTAAACTAGTGATAAAACAAGAAACAAAAAGATTCGATTGCAAGATCTAAAGATATACCTTCAAGCACTAACCTCCCCGGCAACGGCGCCAGAAAAGAGCTTGATGTCTACTACACAACCTTATTCTTGTAGACGTTGTTGGGCCTCCAAGTGCAGAGGTTTGTAGGACAGTAGCAAATTTCCCTCCAGTGGATGACCTAAGGTTTATCAATCCGTGGGAGGCATAGGATGAAGATGGTATCTCTCAAACAACCCTGCGACCAAATAACAAAGAGTCTCTTGTGTCCCCAACACACCCAATACAATGGTAAATTGTATAGGTCCACTAGTTCGGCGAAGAAATGGTGATACAAGTGCAATATGGATGGTAGATATAGGTATTTGTAATCTGAAAATATAAAAACAGCAAGGTAGCAAGCGATAAAAGTGAGCACAAACGATATTGCAATGCGTTGAAACAAGGCCTAGGGTTCATACTTTCACTAGTGCAAGTTCTCTCAACAATAATAACATAATTGGATCATATAACTTTCCCTCAACATGCAACAAAGAGTCACTCCAAAGTCACTAATAGCGGAGAACAAACGAAGAGATTATTGTAGGGTATGAAACCAGCTCAAAGTTATCCTTTCTGATCGATCTATTCAAGAGTTCGTCGTAAAATAACACGAAGTTATTCTTTCCGTTTGATCTATCATAGAGTACGTACTAGAATAACACCTTAAGATACAAATCAACCAAAACCCTAATGTCACCTAGATACTCCAATATCACCTCAAGTATCCGTGGGTATGATTATACGATATGCATCACACAATCTCAGATTCATCTATTCAACCAACACAAAGCACTTCAAAGAGTGCCCCAAAGTTTCTACCAAAGGGTCAGGACGAAAACGTGTGCCAACCACTATGCATAAGTTCACAAGGTCACTAAACCCGCAAGTTGATCACCAAAACATACATCAAGTGGATCACGTGAATATCCCATTGTTACCACAGATAAGCACGACAAGACATACATCAAGTGTTCTCAAATCCTTAAAGACTCAATCCGATAAGATAACTTCAAAGGGAAAACTCAATCCATTACAAGAGAGTAGAGGGGGAGAAACATCATAAGATCCAACTATAATAGCAAAGCTCGCGGTACATCAAGATTGTGCATCAAGAACACGAGAGAGAGAGAGAGAGAGAGAGATCAAACACATAGCAACTGGTACATACCCTCAGCCCCGAGGGTGAACTACTCCCTCCTTGTCATGGAGAGCGCTGGGATGATGAAGATGGTCACCGGTGAGGGATCCCCCTCCGGCAGGGTGCCGAAACAGGGTCCCGATTGGGTTTTGGTGGCTACAGAGGCTTGTGGCGGCGGAACTCCCGATCTTTGGTGCTCCTGGATGTTTTTGGGGTATATGGGTATATGTAGGAGGAAGAAGTAGGTCGGTGGAGCTGCGAGGGTACCACGAGGGTGGGGTGCGCGCCCAGGGGGCAGGCGCGCCTTCCTGCCTCGTGGCCTCCTCGCTTATTTCTTGACATCCACTCCAAGTCTTCTGGATCACGTTTGTTCCAAAAATCACTCTCCCGAAGGTTTCATTCCGTTTGGATTCCGTTTGATATTCATTTTCTGCGAAACACTGAAATAGGCAAAGAAACAACAATTTGGACTGGGCCTCCGGTTAATAGGTTAGTCCCAAAAATAATATAATAGTGTATAATAAAGCCCATTAAACATCCAAAACAGATAATATGATAGCATGGAACAATAAAAATTATAGATACGTTGGAGACGTATCAGGACACATATTGGCAAAAGCTCAAGACTCTTCATTTTCATTTTAGTGATCCAAGATCACATTGAGTCCATAGGAAAAGCCAATACGCCTAGTTGATGTGAGACTGTCTCCTTCTTTTTGTTTTCTCCACAACCACCATATTCTATTCCACTTATATTGCTATATCCATGGCTCACGCTCATGTATTGCGTGAAAGTTGAAAAAGTTTGAGAACATCAACAGTGTGAAAAAATTGCTTGACTTGTCATTGGGGTTGTGCATTATTTAATACTTTGTGTGATGAAGATGGAGCATAGCCAGACTATATGATTTTGTAGGGATAGCTTTCTTTGGCCGTGTTATTTTGAGAAGACATAATTGCTTTACTAGTATGCTTGAAGTATTATTGTTTTTATGTCAATATTAAAATTTTGTTTTGAATCTTATGGATCTAAATATTCATGCCACAATGAAGAATATTACATGGATAAATATGTTAGGTAGCATTCCACATCAAAAATTCTGTTTTTATCATTTACCTACTCGAGGACGAGCTGGAATTAAGCTTGAGGATGCTTGATACATCTCCAACGTATCTATAATTTTTGATTGTTCCATGCTATTATATTATCTGTTTTGGATGTTTTATATGCATTAATATGCTATTTTATATTATTCTTGGGACTAACTTATTAACCAAGTGCCCGATGTTAGTTTCTATTTTCCCTTGTTTTTGAGTTTTTCAGAAAAGGAATATCAAACGGAGTCCAAACGGAATAAAAATTTCACAATGATTTTTCTTGGACCAGAGGACACACGTAGGACTCGGAGAGGAAGGCGGAAGAGTCCCGAGGGCACCACAAGCCCTTAAGGCGCGCCCTAGGGGGCGCCCCTGGCTTGTGGGGCCCACGGGAGTCCTCCAACCCTAATCTTTGGTCTATAAATTGAGAAATATTCCCAAACGACTAGAAGCATCCACAAAAATACTTTTCCGCCGCCGTAACCTTCTGTACCCATGAGATCCCGTCTTGGGACCTTTTTAGACACCTTGCCGGAGGGGGATTCGATCACGAAGGGCTTCTACATCAACCCTATTGCCCTTCCGATGAAGCGTGAGTAGTTTACCTCAGACCTAAGGGTCCATAGCTAGTAGCTAGATGGCTTCTTCTCTCTCTTTGATCCTCAATACCATGTTCCTCATTCTTGGAGATCTATCCGATGTAATCTTCTTTTGCGGTGTGTTTGTTGACATCCAATGAATTGTGGATTTATGATGAGATTATCTATGAATATTGTTTGAATCTCCTATGAATTCTTATATGCATGATTTGATATCTTTGTATTTCTCTTCAAATTATCGATTTTGTTTGGCCAACTAGATTGGTGTTTCTTGCAATGAGAGAGGTACTGCAACACCCCGGTAGTTAAGCTACAGTGACCTCACACTAATGGTTCTAGGTCATCAAGATTGACTAAACCAATTTGCCCCTTAATAAAATCAAAGTCATTTAAAAAAAATTAAATTGCAAGTTGAAATAATATTTCTTCAAAAAGCAAAACAAAAATCTTGTTCATCTCCCATAAATCTCCAATGAATCTATTATATACTTAAGACAGAAGACAAATAAGCCATCACATGCATCCACATATGATAATATTATTTCAACCATTTGATTAGAATATTAATGGCTGAGATTTAATAGATTTTACGTAACATGCTATTGTTGACATATCGGCAAGATGAACCGTCACGTGCAAACATATATATGGTAATATATATGGATGCCCTGCAAAAAAAAGTCTAGATGGATGCAACGTCCACGCACGTATTAGGGTCCGAGGAAATATTGGAGTTGGAGTACTAATTGGTCTATAACACAGAGAATTTAGGCTATTCTATCAATAGAAAGAGTCCGGTCAAAAGGAAAGTCAAAAAGTTAAATACATGCGTCCCCCACCAGCCAATTAAAAAATCCGGCCAGCCAATTAAAAACACATGTGCCGGCCTATGGACATGGCGTTGCACTGCATA
Organism: Triticum timopheevii; assembly: GCA_963921465.1. Taxonomy (NCBI): domain Eukaryota; kingdom Viridiplantae; phylum Streptophyta; class Magnoliopsida; order Poales; family Poaceae; genus Triticum; species Triticum timopheevii. The sequence goes on from OY997262.1 coordinate 284,057,929, forward strand.
TAGACTGTCTGGACAGTCTAGCGTACGAACAAATATAAAAATATACAAAAACAAGTATTTGCGTCTATTTATAACATCGGCATGTCCAGCTGCTATGTAGACACTAAAATTTGGAAATTTGATCACTACGCCAATGATAAACAAATAATGATGCATGTAGAAATTAAGAAAATATTGGCACAATTACTTAGTACTCCGTGTAATTTTTTACAAAACGTTTTTAGAGTCCATGACAGTGTTAATAAAATATCATACTAGGTTGTACTAAGATAAAGTTTTATTTAAGAACAATTGCTATCTTAGCACCAAATATTTTCACTTTACAAAAAATCAAATGCTTCTACAAACAAACAAATACATAAGATGTAGTCAAAAATACATGCTCGAGCTCGGCCCAATGTGTGGGCCCATATAATGTTCAAAGGTGCATACATGGGTTTTATTTCGATATCTGCTTGATAAAAGAAATATAAGCCATCATGTCATCCACATAGTCCAAAAAATATACTCCATTGATTTAGATTATAAAGGTTGAGATTTAAAAGATCTAAAAGTTACGTAAAACTATAGCACGTTCAAATTTTACATGTTGACACGTATGGAGAAATAGAAGAGTCCTGCGAACCAACCAATGGTTGGATGGTTAGAGAGACCGTGGTATCCTCAGCCCACCAGGGTTCAATTCCTGGTGCTCGCATTTATTTCTAATTTATTTCACAATTTCTGGCAATATGCATTTAGTGGGAGGAGACGTTCCCGTCGACAACGAGGTGCCTACGATGACTTCGTACATTTCAAAATGATATGTCGGCTCAGTCTTTCAGAGGTGCTCATAGGAGTAGGGTGTGCGTGTGTGCGTTCATTGGGTGAGTGTATGCGTGTATATATGAGCGCTTGCATCTGTACTTGTGTTAAAAAAATATGGAAGAGTCCTACCCTAAACAAAAAAGAGTGCTACACGATGTATGGATAATGGATGGCCCACATAAAACGAGATACATGTGCTATGGCCTATGTGTTAGTATCGGATAAAAAACCAATCATGCTAGCCAGGTTTTCTTTTCAAGCCGCGTACTAAAAAAAGGTTTTTCGTTAGCCGTTGTAGCCAGGTTAGCATGCACGTACTCAACATCCCAGGCATATGTATCATCGATGGAAGATTTGGCAGGCCAAAGCCCGAAATGCCTCGAACATAAAGGGGATAGCCCACCAGCAGAGACCCAGAAATCACTAGGCGCCCTCACGCAAAACAAAAAATGTTATAAAAAAAGAAGAGGAGCCCTCACGGTTACCTAAAAAAAGCAGGAGACGACATGCAGTTTGCTTTTGTAAAACACAGATTTTTTTTTGGCGGGGGAGTAAAACACAGATGACCTCATCGGGGTTCACTAAAAAAAACTACCACCAGCAAATCTACAAGCATGCAATTTTCATTTAATTTTTTTCTCAACCAGGACCTTGAAGTAAGCACGTACGACCTAGCAGCAAGAAAGATCTAAGCATGCATTGCTTTTTCTATCCATCACGTTGAGGTATAACACATATGAACTAGCTTCTGCAAAATACATATACAAGCATTTAAAAAATATATTACATATATGAGCTACCAAAAAAAAGGAGCCCTCATGGTTACCTAAAAAAGCAGGAGACGGCATGCGTATTGCTTTTGTAAAACAGTTTTTTTACGGGAGATTAAAACATAGATCACCTCACCGGGGTACACTAAAAAACTACCACTAGCAAATCTACAAGCATGTAATTTTCTTTAAAAAAAAGTTCTCAACTAGGACGTTGAAGTAAACATGGGCCTAGCAGCAAGAAAGCTCTAAGCATGCATTGTTTTTTCTATCCATCACGTTGAGGGATAACACATGCGCACTAGCTTCGGCAAAATATTTATACAAGCATTAAAAAAAATTACATATATGAGCTAGCACAAGAATGTTGCACGCACCCAATGTTTTCTCTATATTGTTGTACTTGAGTTCTAACAGACATGAGCTAACTTTGTAAAACCACATACGAGCTGACAGTAGGGTAATCATACAAATTCAAGAGGGACTCTTATAAATAGTTACTTCAATTTTCCCGCAAAAAAAATAGTTACTTCAATTAACAAGTCGGATATGGTTGCAATATATAATTCCTTTTGACACATCTAGCACTAGAAAAAAGGTTTAAATTAGAAGATGAAGAAGTAACGCATAGCATTAATAACATATAAATGAGTCCACTGTCATGAAAAAAAAGCTTCGGTACATATGTGGAAACTATAACCAATAGGCCGAAAAGTTATGCAGAACATTATGAAGGACTCAACCATAGGTCATAAAAAAATAGGATTGCCAACGTCGGAGAAGACATATAACCATTACTGATCATCTACCTAGATGGAAAAAAAGTAAAATGCTAGCCTAATATGTAGCATCTATTCACGTGGGGGGATTTGGGGCATCTACAATTTCTATACATGAGGCAACACAAACATGACAAGTCCTATTGGTAACTATTGAGACAATGCGTTTGGTTTCAGGCACATATGGTCAATAATTTTGCATGAAGGAACAAACTTTGAAAGGCCAACCAGTAATAGGAAAACAGCAGAAACCCAGCAAAAGAAAGAAATGTCAATTGACAGTGAAAAAAGTCAATAATGAAGAAAACATAACTGCAACGGGGCCAAATGCAAGGCGGAAGATGGAACGGAGAACATGGTTCATCAATGTCCAGATTTCTCTAAAAATCTCTAAAATAATATTTATGAATAAATATCATGGGAAGCGAAGGAGTGGAATAGGAAAATCTAGAAAATAATAACAGAGCTAATGGTGTTACATTATGGGACATATAGCACGGTGCTTCTGGTCTTTCACATTCACACAACAAAGGTCTTTGCCAACAACTGAATTCAATATAGGAAAACAAAGTATACTAAAGTTTAATAATGTTTTCGTGAGATGTAAATGTGTACTGTAGTTGTAGATCAATATTAGTACAACTTACAAATAATATGAAATAAAATCTCTATAGAGAAAACACAAGATAACAATGTATAGTAAATCTAGCCGCGAAAATGCGCGGGTAGTAATGCTAGTTTTCATGAAGAAATCAACCCTGTTTGAATTACTAAAATGCCCCTAGGAATATTTAAAGTGGTCCAACAATAACTAAATTGGCTTTTTCAAAATTAAACAAATACTTAGGCCTTGCCCAAATGGCCTAAAACATTTTGTGGAGCTTTGTTGTATTGCAATAGATATATGTGGCAGTTTTCACATTTAACAAAATTCGAGTGCTAGCAGAGAGAATTTAGAAACAGGAGGAAATAAAAAGAAAACATAAATTGTAAAAAAAGAAGAAGGAAAAGGAAACAGTCCACCCCAGGGCCTTGGCCCACTACAACGATCCAGCCCACCCCTGCTTCCTCCTACCTCTCGCTACAGTGAGGCAGGGAGGCATCGCAACCATCTGTGGCCGCGCCTGGAGTCATGGAGGCCATCTAGCCCCTGCCCCGCCTACAAACCAGCCCCAAGGCCCTCCCCAAACCCTAGCAAATCCATTCCCCTCGCTGACCTCTCCCCCTCTCAAATTTGTCCGCGCCCGAGTGTAGCCGTCACCACCGCCTTCGTCGATCCCGTGGCCACCGGACACCCCGAGTTGCGCCACGACGTCCAGGCGGCCTGTCGTCGTCTACTTCCTCTCCGCCCTCTAGATCGAGCCGAGCGCCTCTCCTCCGACCAGAACGAGCTTATCTTCAACCTTCGGATCGCCGGTGTTCGTCGCTGATGCCGGCTACCTCGCGTCCTCCCCGAGCTCACTGCCACTCCCTACGGCTCCGCTGTGAGCTCCCGCTTCTCCTTCCCCTCTTCGTTAGCTCGCCCGTGATCCGTAATCGCCGATGCCACCGACGACCGAACGCACTGCCGCCTCGCGCTAGTCGCGCCCGTGAACCCCGTAGCCTTGCCCGGAGCACCGCTCCCCGTGCGTGCTCTCGCTGCCCTACTGCCCCCGGTCGAGCCCCGTGCGTGCTCTCGCTACCCTGCTGCTCCCGGTCGAGCTCCGTGCTCGTCCCGCTGCGGCCCTGCGCACGCTCACCCATGCATCGCCGTGGCCCTGCCATCCCACAATGCGCGAGCTTCGGCCGGGCTCGCGGTCAGCACGATCGCCCGCGCGTGCATAGCCTGTCTGCTGCCGCGCTGCTGTGCGTAGCTGCAGCTCGCCTGCTACCGCTGCTGCATCCGGCGGCCGCCTGCTGCTGCCGTTGCTGCTCGCGCTGTCCCCAGCCCACGGCTAGCCGCCGGCCCATGCCAGCTCCTCCCGCCAGGCGCGAGCGTTTGCCTGCGTCGCCGTGCTCCGGCTCCCCCACACGCGCCCGCCTCCACGCCTGCCTCGCCGCGCCTTCGCTTGTCGTCTGCAAATGCTACTACTAGTGCAGAGCTTTTATTAAACAACAGTGACTAGCCCTCTAGAAAGCACTTAAACAACAGCAAAACAAGCTTGAACATAGATAAAAATTATGTGGGCATGTAGTACACTTGGCAGGGTTCAAATCTTTCCATTAGACCAAATTCAAAAGTCGCCTAGATTAATTCCTATGAAAATGACAAAAGTCTATGTTCTGTTAACTAGAAGAATTGAAAAACAGATTCTGGAATTGACATCCAGTAGCACTTTTCAAACAAAGATTTGGACAAGCAAATGGACACTAATGTAGATGAACTTGAAACTGTCATGTAGAACATAGAAAGATGATAAAAATTGGTAAAGGGCACTAAGCCATATGATGGACAAAACTACAGTTATAGCCTTTGGAAAACAACTGAGTGGTGTTAAAACTGAGCGGTTCTCAGACTTGGCCAATTTTCAGGAAATTTTCAAATAACTGTTTAAAACTTTGAAAAATTATAGAAAATAAACCGTATCTCGGATGAAAATGTTTTCTACATGAAAGTTGCTCAGAACGACGATACGAATCCGAATACGCACTCCTCATACCTGTCACATGCCCCTAGCACGCTGGACATGGAACCATCCCCTCTCTTTTCATCTGTCCGAAAAACGTCACACGCCAGAAAAACCCCTCTGGATGTTTTCCCTCTTCGTCTGCAACGTGTAGCACTGCTTTAGGTCACCCCTAGCACCGCGTATTGCCATGTTATGCTTTGTGATGCTTTGATTGCTCTATTATTTATTGTGTTTCCCCTCCGTTACTTTGTTCCGGTAGACCCTGAGACCGCGATTGAACCACTGATCGACTACTTCACCGTTGAAGATTCGTATCTGTCTGCCGAGCTTCCAGGCAAGCAAACCCCCCTTGTTCATTCCGATATCACCCATTTCTTTCCCTATCTTGCTTGCATTAGAACTGCTACCGCTTTTGTATGATCCTATTATGATGCATAGCCTGTTCTTGTTACCCGCTTTCATACCTTACCTGCTTATACTAAACTGCTTAGTATAGGATGGTTAGAGACCCATCAGAGACCCCACCTTATCCCTACTACCCCGCTAGATCTTCAGAAGACTCGGACAACGAGATGGACAACCAGGCCCCGACACCGCACATCACCCCCCTTTGTTGTACGACACTACTGGGTTACTATTGAGTGCCGAGAGTGATACCTCATCAGCACTTTTGATGTTAACCTTGTAGGTTAGTTCATCGGTTGTGGTCATCGAGGGTTATTCCTCCTTCACTACTCCCGATAATGACGCTGTCGTGCAACTCCTCAAGAGTGGATCTCGAGGGTGATTCCTCCTAGGTTCACCTTGACGATTACATCAGGTGGAAATCCATCGAGGGTGATTCCTCAGGTTTCCCCCTTGTTCTTTCAGACACACGTTTACTTTGACTTACCACATAACCATGATGACATCGAGTCAGCCTCGAGGGGTACCCGCGAGTGATATGAAGTCGGGTTGATCTGGAGGATACCCGCAAGTTTTCCACACGGGGCGGCCGGGCATTCTTAGCCCTTGCCACAAGTCCATGAGACGGGTCGATGGGGTCACATGATCGTGTCTCTGCTCGTTACCGCACACTACCAACACACTAACGGTTTGGATATTTGATTCGAGTAGGCCTCTGGCCTTTTTGCACTAACCACCACGTGGGAATAAGTATGGGCACTCTGCGTCGTATGTATCAGCCGAAAGCTCAACGGGTGTCAGCAATGGAGCGGCGCGAGCCAGGTTGGACTATGTAAGCACCTGCCTTATTTTAAGGAGGTAGCTAGGTCTGCTCACCAGCCGCCCACGCAACATGCAGGATTGCAAAGGGCGATGGCCCATGACCCCTTCACATTTAGGATGTAGACCGATGTGCTGGCTGTCGGATTTCGGTTTCCGGCAGACCCTTGAGGTTCGAACACTGGGGTGCGCGCGGAGATTTCGCCCTCTACCTACCTGCTCCTTGCCGAATCACTAGGATCTAAACTACGAACAGAACAACACAAGAGACACAGGGTTTATACTGGTTCAGGCCACCATTGTGGTGTAATACCCTACTCCAGTGTGTGGTGGATTGCCTCTTGGGCTGATGATGAACAATACAAGGAAGAACAGCCTCGCGAGGGTCTGTTCTTGGCTGGTGTGATGAACTGCTAGGAGGAGTTCAGTCTCTCTCCCTCTCTCTCTCTCTCTCTCTCTCTCTCTCTCTCTCTCTATCCCAGATGTATGCCAGATGCTCGATCCAGCCTCTTGATACTCGATCCCTCCTTGATACTCGATCCTTCCTCTTGATACTCGATCCTCCCTTGATACTCGATCCTTCCTCTTGATACTCGATCCCTGCTACCCTGGGGGTGGCTAGTCCTATTTATAGGCAAAGGCCCTGGGCCTCTCCCCAAATATTGAGCGGGAAGGGCGCCAACAATTGACCATTTTGAAGGGGAACAACGGGTACACTTATCCTGACTAAAGTTGGTCCTCGCCTGTCAAAGGCTCTGGTGGTGACGCCTGCTTGGGATCCACAATGACTTCCTCCCTGCCGTTGGGCTGGTCTTGGTCTTGTTGCACCGAAATGGATGCCTTTGCTTGATGCTCTCGCCTGCGCTTGCTCCCTTTGCACCAAAGAGGAAAGGAGGACACTGCGCGGGCTGGCGCCCGACTGGCGCCCTCGGTCGTCATGGCTTGCATCATGGGCACCTCGCGAGGTACCCCACCTTGAACTCTCCGCCTCCTCGTGAGCCAGCCTGATGAGGCCATGCTTGAGGAAGCTCCTTGTCGTCCGCCCCGCGAGGCTTGGCCCCTCGCGAGGGTCTTGAGCTTGTGTTGATGAAGATGGGCCGCGCTGGGCCCCCTTTGAGCCACGCCGCAGGCCGCAGGCAGGCAAGTCTGGGGACCCCCGTTCCCAGAACGCCGACGGTAGCCCCCGGCCCCACGGCGCGCCTGGACTTGGCCGAGCAGAGAGGCGAAAGGGCAAGTGAGAAGCGTTGCGGGCCCTAACAGCCTGCGGCCTTGGGCGCCGCGTGGCGGTTGATTTGACGTGGGCGCCTCCGCTTCCCCACGACGCCTCGGTAACTGCACGGATTCGACAAGTCCCTGCATGCAAAGTGGGTTATGATTACCTACGATCGTGGAGGTCGACGGTTAGCCTTCGCCGGCTATAAGTACGGAAAGGCGCGCGCCCTTCAAGTCTATCTCTCCTCGCTTCTCCTTCTTCCTGGTCCTTGCTCCGTCTTGCTGCAATGGCTCCGATCCGCCGGTTCTCCACGGCAGAGAAGGGAAAGGCTCCCCAAGAGGATCCTGACCCGCTTCCACCGAAGAAACGGCTTGCCCTCTGCCATTGGGGTGAGGGCGCCCGCCAGGAAGTGCTGAGGCCCTGGTGTGAGCGGCCACCATCGGGGTTCCCACTTCCCTTGTACGCCCATATCGGGGGCTCTAAAGGAGTCGACGCCGAACGCCACGGGCGGCGCCGCCGTCGGCGCCGGCGGGTCACGAAGGTGTGCGTCTTTTCCCCTGGAGTCCACGCTGAAGGCTCCTCCCGAGAGTTCGTGCTTCACGCCGCCACGCCTCCTAAGTCTTGGATTCACCTTCCCCCTTTCTTCGCCTCCGTCATCCCGCAGGGGGAACCCCTGGGGCTTTGGCTGCAGCACGCTGGCTGCAGCACCCTCTTGACCGGGGCAGAGGTCGCGGTCGTTCCCCGGGCGAGGTCTTCATGACTTGAGGCTGGGGCGAGGTCGCCCGAGTCTGCAAGACAAGGGGCGCCCTCGCGATCCATCTAGAGTACGATGGTGCTTCGGTGATGTCCTTCAAGGTCTTCGATGCAGAGGGTCGCCGGCTGGAGTGCTGCCCCGGAAGAGGCCGTCGGGACCCTGCGGCGGTGAGACAGAGGCCGGCCAACCACTCCCTTGGCAGCTCCTCAGGCGATGGGGGTGCCGGAGGATCCAGCGACTCCGCTGAGCTCTTCGCGACTCCGGAGACGAGTGACGACAGCTACGAGTCCCCGAGCCAGCGCCGCTCCCAGAGCAGGGCGGGCTCGTCAGGCCGTCGCCGCCCCTGATCTGGATGGGGTTGGCGCTGGTGCTGGACGAACCACTGTTGATGATGGCGTCTGCCGTGACGGTTCCTGTAGTTAGGACTCCTTAGGATTCGCGTCTTTTGTTCCTGCGAGGAGCCAAGAATATACCCCGCGGGGGCTTGTAAGATGTTTGTAGCTCCGTTTGTTAATATGATCCTCATTGTGAAGCAATGCGAGATGCTTATTCCGTCTTAGCTTAGTTTCTTCCTTTCAGACCTCATGAGGGCTTGATGCTCTGCGCTGACAGGTCCCAGTCCCAAGGCGGCTTCAGCCGTCGCTGGTATGCCAGGTCATGATGCCGTGGTCAAGGCCAGGAGGTGAGCGGCCCGAGGTCCGGTAAGAGCCCCTGAGTTGCGATGTTCAGGAGGTCCTCCTTAGCGCTCAAGCAGCCATCATTCGGTGAGAAAGGAGAGCGATGTTGCTAAGACGGGATTGCATTAGGTGCGGGGATGGTGCTGCCATAACTGGTGTTTCCGGAGAGTGACTTATCTCGAGGGTCAGGAAATGCTTCCTGGTGCGGTGCTAGGTCCGTGCCTTGGCCGGCAAGGGGTTGCTTGGCGAGGTCCTCACATGCTCCTCCCCTCTCGCCTTCGCTCCCCTTTCTGCTCTACGTCCTCGGGTCCTGGCCCTCGAGCGAGTCTCAGCCGTCGCTGGTATGCCAGGTCGCGATGCCATGGACAAGGCCAGAGGGTGAGGGCTGGAGAGCCAGTAGGAGCCCTGAGTCGTGATGCTCAGGTACCCCCCTTTAATGTGCAAGCGGTTTGCACGGACGAGAGTGAAGAAGACACCGTGAGGGCCTCGCCTGACGATGCTCCTTGGAGGGACCCTGCAGGCTCATCAAAAAAGGAATGAGAGTTCGCCGTGGCAATCGACAGTTAGCCGTTAGTTGCTTTGGAGAGGCGACGAGGCACGAAAGGCCTAGCGAGGTGTATGGGGGTACCCGTGAGCCAGCGCGGGACTCACGGGGCCCAACCCCAGGGCGGGTTGCGCCTGGCACTGGGCCTTATCTTGGAGTGTGTTCCTGCAAATCTGGCTAGATGCCGGTGCTCTACGTCCTCGGGTCCTGGCTCTCGAGCTGGTCTCAGCCGTCGCTGGCATGCCAGGTCGCGATGCCATGGACAAGACCAGAGGGTGATGGCTGGAGAGCCGGTAGGAGCCCTGAGTCGCGATGCTCAGGCACCCCCCCCTTTAACGCGCAAGCTGGGTTAGATGACGAAACTCTACGTCCTCGGGTCCCGGCCCTCGAGCTGGTCTCAGCCGTCGCTGGTATGCCAGGTCGCGATGCCGTGGACAAGACCAGAGGGTGAGGGCTGGAGATCTGGTAGGAGCCCTGAGTCACAATGCTCAGGCACCCCCCTTTAACGCGCAAGCTGGTTTAGATGTCGAAACTCTACGTCCTCGGGTCCCGGCCCTCAAGCTGGTCTCAGCCGTCGCTGGTATGCCAGGTCGCGATGCCGTGGACAAGACCAGAGGGTGAGGGCTGGAGAGCCGGTAGGAGCCCTGAGTCGCGATGCTCAGGCACCCCCCTTTAACGCGCAAGCTTCCGACATCCAAGAAGAAAAGGTGCCACAGACAGGCACCAAATAACAAGCATGATGGGTCGAAAGCATGGACCTAAGATAAACGCAAGAAGGGTACGCGCCACTGGGTCAGACCCGAGCGACTTGGGGATGATGCAGCCCGAGGGGCGCCCCAAGGGATACACACCACAGGGACGGACCCACGCGGCCTGGGAATAATGCGGCCCTGAGGGCGCTCCCAGCTGGAAATGAAACTTGAAAGATATCACCTGATGATGTTGGGACGAAGGGGTGTTGGTGTAGCAGAGTCGGTGGGCTGCGGGAGCCGATTCTCACGAGCCCCCAGGCCCAGGGGCCTCGGGAGGCTCCGGAGGTGCTGGTGGCTCCTCGCGGACCATCTCCATCTCCACTAGGGCTGCGGAACGCCTGACCTCTTGAGCCTCCAAGATGGCCCTCATGAGGCGCTGGTACGCGGCAGCCGCGTTCGGCAAGCCATAAGGCATGCGAACGTAGCTGTGGGGCGGACCCTCGCAGCGTCCCACTTGCGAGGGCCAGAGGCGCTCCTGAGATGCGGCTCGGTTGAATCCTGGTATGTCAATGCAGACGCGCAGCCCACCATCCTCGCCTGGATGGGGGGCCACAGCGGGTAAGCAGCGGCTGCCTCTCATGACTCTTGACTCCTGTAGCTCCTGAATGGCCTTGCTGACGAACTCCTGAGGGTTTGGCCCTCCTTGTCTTGCTCCTTCTTAAGGGAAACGTGCTTCGAAACTCGCCCCCACGTGGTGCCCAAGCGCCTCCCTCGTGACCTTGGCGAGGTCGGCGGCCCTCCAGGGGAGAGCCCCCAAGCCCTGCCTGAGGAGGGCACCGGGCGCGCTTCCCTATGCGATGGAAGGAGGTTCCCCCCGAGCAGGTGCGGGCCCTGAGGGGCCTGCCTCCTGAGGGCCGGGCCAGACGATGTCTTCTTCTTCTTGGGGGCGTCCTCGGGAAGCCTCCTGCTTCCGCGATCCGGGTCTTCCAGTGATGTGGCTTGAAAGGCTCACTCCAGGAAGCACACCGCGTCTCTCTCTTCGCAGGGCACTGTGATGACCCCGCCACTTCCTGGCATCTTGAGGACGTTGTAGCCGTGGTGGGTTACGGCCATGAACTTGGCCAGCGCCGAGTACCCGAGGATGGCATTGTACGGCAGGCGAATGTGGGCGACGTCGAAGTTGATGAGCTCGGTGCGGTAGTTGTCGCGTGCCCCGAAGGTGACTAGGAGGTGGACTGCCCAATCGTGACCGTGGAGCCGTCGGTGACTCCGGAGAAAGGCTTGGTTGGCTGAAGCTGATTGTAGGGCACTTGCTGATTGTTGAACGTTTCCACGGACAGGACGTTGAGCCCTGCCCCGCCGTCGATGAGGGTCCTGGTGACTAGCACGTTGCTGATGATTGGGGAACAAAGCATCGGGAGGACTCCGGCTGTGGCCACGCACCTGAGCTGATCCGCTGAGCTGAACATGATGGCACATGCTGACCACCTGAGAGGGCGCATGGCCTCGAGCTTGGGGAGGACTGCATTCACTTCACGGGCGAACTGCTTGAAGATGCGCTGAGAGGCTGGGGCTTGAGCTCCGCCCAGGATGCAGGCGATTGCACGAGGTTCCTGGAAGCCCCCAGCCCCCTCGTCCTGATGACGATCTTCATTTCTCCTTGTCTGCGGCGGCAGTGGAGGGAGGCATGCGTTCCCTTGCGGGCGATCCTTGCGAGGTTGATCCCTCCAGCCTCCCTCGCGAGGCGGGTCCTGCCAGCGATCCTCGCGAGATTGGTCGCGCCACCCTTGGCGTGGGCCGCGGTCTTCCCAGCGTCCTATGTTCCTTCCTCCTCCTCGGCCGTAGCCCCGGTCACTACGGTCGAGACGTCGGTCGACCCTTCCTTCATGCACGGCCCGGAGCTCTTGGCATTCATTAGTGTTGTGGGTGTGGAGGTCGTGGTACACGCAGTACCGACTGCCCTTGGAGGACTCGGGCTGATCTCTGCCCCGCTTGGTGTCTGGCTCTGCCGCGAGCACGGCAGCCCCCTTGCGCTTCACGTCCTTGGCCTTGGGCTTCTTCTCTTTTGGGTCTGCGGCTAGTAGCTCGAGGAGGGAGAGGCGTCCTTCCTCAGCACTGGCGCACTTGGTTGCCAAGTTGAACAGCTCCAAGGAGGTGCACAGGTCTTCATGCATCGCCAGCTCCTCCTTCATCTTGACGTCACGCACGCCGTCGGAGAAGGCTGAGATGATGGCCTCCTCTGTTACCTTGGGGATCTTGAGGCGCGCATTGTTGAAGTGCTGGATGTACTTCTGCAGGGTTTCCCCTGGTTGCTGCTTGATACGGTGCATGTCGCTCACGGCGGGTGCCCGGTCGCAAGTACCCTGGAAGTTGGCGATGAAGCGGGTGCGCATCTCGTCCCAGGAAGAGATCGTGCCTGGAGCCAGATTCAGGAGCCAGGTGCGGGCCCCGTCCTTGAGCGCCATGGGAAACCAGTTTGCCATGACCTTTTCGTCTCCGTTGGCAGCCTCGATGCCCAGCTCGTAGAGCTGGAGGAACTCTGCAGGGTCAGCCGTGCCGTCATAGCGAGGAGGCAGGTCTGGCTTGAACTTGCCGGGCCACGCGACACTGCATAGCTCGGGGGTGAAGGCGTGGCAGCCCGCTGTGGCCACAGGAGGCCTTGGGCGACGAAGAGCTTGGTCCTGTGGGTCCCCATGCGCTGCAACTGGGAGCAGCGCAGGGTCTTGACGTGCTGGAGTAGGGAGCGCTCGGGCAGCTTCTCGAGGGCGAGGGACTTCTTGACAGCTTTGCTCTTGCCGCGCTGGTGCCTGACGGAGCGGGTTCCGCCCAGGGGACGCGCGCCTTGGGGCCAGGGCGCCTTCTTGAGGGGGAGGCGGCTGAGGCACCCCAGGAGCTTCATTGCCCGCGCAAGGCGGGGCGCGGTGCAGCGAGAAGGACGGCGCGGGAGAGCCCCCAGCGGCGCGGACGAGCTCGGCGACTCGGTCGAGCCACTCTTCGTGGACGTCGTCGATTGGGCGGTAGCGCAGGAGCTCGTTTGCCGCGATGAGCGCAGCTCGACCCTCCATGGCCGCGCAGGGTGCGCGGGACGAAGAACCAGCGGGGGTGAGCGAGGGTGTGGCAGTGCGGCCATCTCGCCTCATGGATGGATGCTAGGATGATGCTTGCTGCTCGTTCCCCGCCAGGCCGGTGGCGGCATTGACGGCAGGTGACGAGGAACGACGAGGGCGCCTGCCGACGGGAGCCGTCTGGGCGACGCGGGAAGCGAGGGCGGCTCGGCGCTTGGTGCGAGCCCGACGAGCGTCAGACATGGATGCGATGGTCGGAGAAGAACAAGACGACGGAAGGCGAATTCCGGCGCGCCCCTACCTGGCGCGCCAAATGTCGGATTTCGGGTTCCGGCAGACCCTTGAGGTTCGAACACTGAGGTGCGTGCGGAGATTTCGCCCTCTACCTACCTACTCCTCGCCGAATCGCTAGGATCTAAACTACGAACAGAACAACACAAGAGACATAGGGCTTATACTGGTTCAGGCCACCATTGTGGTGTAATACCCTACTCCAGTGTGTGGTGGATTGCCTCTTGGGCTGATGATGAACAATACAAGGAAGAACAGCCTCGCGAGGGTCTGTTCTTGGCTGGTGTGATGAACTGCTAGGAGGAGTTCAGTCTCTCTCTCTCTCTCTCTCTCTCTCTCTCTCTCTCTCTCTCTCTCTCTCTCTCTCTCTCTCTCTCTTTCTATCCCAGATGTATGCCAGATGCTCGATCCAGCCTCTTGATACTCGATCCCCCCTTGATACTCGATCCTTCCTCTTGATACTCGATCCTCCCTTGATACTCGATCCTTCCTCTTGATACTCGATCCCTGCTACCTTGGGGGTGGCTAGTCCTATTTATAGGCAAAGGCCCTGGGCCTCTCCCCAAATATTGAGCGGGAAGGGCACCAACAATTGGCCATTTTGAAGGGGAACAGCGGGTACACTTATCCTGACTAAAGCTGGTCCTCGCCTGTCAAAGGCTCTGGTGGTGACGCCTGCTTGGGCTCCACAATGACTTCCTCCCTGCTGTTGGGCTGGTCTTGGTCTTGTTGCACCGAAATGGATGCCTTTGCTTGATGCTCTCGTCTGCGCTTGCTCCCTTTGCACCAAAGAGGAAAGGAGGACACTGCGCGGGCTGGCGCCCGACTGGCTCCCTCGGTCGTCATGGCTTGCGTCATGGGCACCTCGCGAGGTACCCCGCCTTAAAATCTCCGCCTCCTCGTGAGCCAGCCTGATGTGGCCGTGCTTGAGGACGCTCCTTGTCGTCCTCCCCGCGAGGCTTGGCCCCTCGCGAGGGTCTTGAGCTTGTGTTGATGAAGATGGGCCGCGCTGGGCCCCCTTTGAGCCATGCCGCAGGCCGCAGCAGGCAAGTCTGGGGACCCCCGTTCCCAGAACGCCGACACTGGCCTCTCTATTGAGCCTAGGTAGGACTATGGTGTGTTGATTGTCCGAGGCCGGTCATGACCTGATGGTGTGTCCGGCCGGAGTTGATCGAGCATGTTGGGTAAGTTTGTGCACCCCTACAGGGAAGAAAACATCTATCGATAGCCTATCCTATGATAACGGACGCTTGGAGTTGTATCCCAATCGATACAAATAGAACTGGATACTGAATGCTGAGCCATGTAATGGATATGTGGCTCCGAGATTGCTTTCCCGCAGGGAGTCGGGGAAGGATCTCCGGGCGTTATTTCTACAACATGCTTGTTAAATATAAACTGCTATTCTATACTATTCTGATTGTTGCAAGATGCTTGGAGCTGCTTGAGGATGGTAGTCTTCGATAGGCTAGGCTTTCCCCTTCTCTTCTGGCATTCTGCAGTTCAGTCTACAGATACTACCCATTTCATTGATATCGATGCATATGTAGTGTAGATCTGCCGTGGGGAACGAACACCTATGGGGCAGGGCCCCTTCTCGGTCCGGCAGGGAGCGGAGGGGCACGAAGAGCAGATCGAGGCGAAGCACGCGAGGGATTTTACCCAGCTTCGGAGCTCTCCGGAGAGATAAAACTCCTACTGCTGCTTTGTGTTTGTATTGTGTTCTTGCTCGAGGGAGTGAGCGTTCGATAGTTTCGAATGAGTCGAACCCCTTCTACGTTGCGCATGGGCCTCCTTTTATAGGCTAAAGGGGTAACCGACAGGTGGCAACGCAGTCAGGGGTAGAAATGTAAAAAGAGGGGTTGGTACAACTGCTGCTACAGCGTATCCTACCTAACTCTGACGGCAGGGGACAAGGGCATTTAATGCCCGTCGGGTCGCCCAAACAGTGCAGAAAACGACCGTTTGGGGCGCCACCGCTTGCCACGATGGCCTTCTCGTCATCTCCACTTTCCACCTCGCACCGCTTGGCTGCACAGCGCCTTGCCACGTGCTCCTGGGATGGTCCCGTGGCGACACGTCGACGAATGCGCTGGAGCATGGGCGCAGAGTGGTGGCTTCGCCGTGGCAAGCGCCTTGCCGCGGTCATTGTCTTGTCGCACCCGAGAGCTTGTCGCTCGTCGGGCCTTGCCGGGACGCGCGGCGCGCCGCGGCAAGTTCTCTGAAATGCCTTGGTTGGCCTTCCCGGCAAGCTCCTCTCGCCGGGGCCTTGTCCTTCCCGGCAAGCTCCTCTTGCCGGAGTCTTGTCTTCTCAGTCAAAACACTTTGTTCTTGAATGGCACAAATATGAGCTACGGAGGATCTTGGCGGATGCCCGGCAAGCCTTGCCGCTGGGCGTTGCGACTGCCCATGCACAAGTTCGGGATACTAAGGTACCCCTACTTTAGTACACCGATAGGAGCCCCCGGGCCTGGGCCACACACGGTGCCGAGCGCTGTTGGGCCAGGCCCAAAACAGGGCACGGGCACGCGCGGCCTGGGTCCATACCAAATCTAACTCCGTATCCACTGCGCCCTCCTATAACGGCACGCGTCAAACGCGGCGTCGTGGGAGAGATCGTGGGCAATTCTTTAATCAAGAAAGGCATAACGTTCGCCTCTCCTCTTTATAAGCGGGGGAAACAGGGGCCGTTCCCCCACCTTTGCCACTTGCGGTTCCTTCCTCAGAAAGCTCCGCCGCTCCCCTCCGCTTCCCAAGCCGAAAGAGAGCAGCGCTCCGCCCCCGTCGCCGCCGTCGCCGCCAACGCCCCCGCTCTCCCCCGCCGCCTCCGCCATGGCTCCGAAGACCGGGAAGAGCGCGAAGTCGGCCGAGGCGCTGCGGCTTGAGGCGCTGCGCAAGGAACGAGCACTTTCCCCCCCGAGCTCACCTCGAAGGCGCTGCGGGAGGAGTTCTATCTTTTCTGGTCGACGAAGACGCGGGCGCATCCGCGCACGCAGGTACTCTCCGCCGAAGCTTCTACTTCGAAGAAGTGTCCAAGGGGATACTATTTCTTCCCATTGTTCTTCTATTGCGGGCTCTGCCCGCCCTTTTCTGATTTCTTCTGCGACATTATGAACACGTACGGGCTCCATCTCCTCGACTTCACCCCCAACGCCGTTCTGACAATGGCGGTTTTCGCACACCTCTGCGAGAACTTCGTTGGAATCCACCCCAACGTTGCCTTTTTCCACCACTATTTCATGCCCCGGGTCGAGAAAGGAGAGCCCTTGGCTGGCGGGGTCTCCTGGATCTCGAGGGTCGGCAAGAAGGAGGTGTATCTGGAGGGGGAGCTCCGCAGCAAATGGGACGAGTGGAGGGCTGAATGGTGTTGGATTGTTGACTCAGATCCGCAGCCATTCACCAATTTGCGCCAAACCCGGGTAGTGCGCGGCGGCGACTGGAGCGCCCTGGCGGCGGATGATGCCAAGCTGAAGATCGCCACCACCAGGATCCTGCGTCTCAGGCTTGCCGGGCTCACTGTGGGGGCTGTTGGCGCGGACTTTCTTCGCCGCCGCATCGCCCCTCTACAGGAGAGGGGAAGGCCCACCTGGCTGTTCGGGGGCCCGGCGGATATCATGAGGCTGCGTCCAGGCCTCAATTTTAACTTCACTGTCTTGGAGTTGGATGGGATGCTCAAGGAGTTGTTCAAGCACGACGCTAACCATCCGGAGTGGTTCAGGCTGCCGCAGGGCGTCGTTCCATTGTGTAACAACTCTGCGCTCGATCGCATCCGCACCATGATGCCGGAGTGCGACTCGCATGGGATCATCCCAACTTGGCAGGAGCCCTCCGACGACGTCGTGCGGCAATTCTTTGACGGCCTAGTGGAGGTGGCAGTCCGTGCCGACGAGCAGAGGCTCCTCACCCGTGACACCACTGATGACGAGATGCGGTACATTGCCACCAGGGCGGAAGAGGCGGCGGCAGCCGCCGCCGCGGGTGAGTTTGGTTTCACGTTGGAGGAGGCAGAGGCGTCCGAGGCGGCAAGCCTTGCCGACCGAGAGGACCTTGGCGGGGAGGTTGCTGGCGAGGGGGAGCCCGAAGCCGAAGCGAGCGAGCCTGCCGGGGGCGCAAGTGGCCAGCCATCTTCAAGCAACTTGCCGCAGACGGGGCCCTCAGTGCAGCTGCAGCTCAACCAAGAAGGCGCCTCCGCAAGACTGGAGACACAGCAGGGCGGCAGGCAGGCCAACAGCCGCAGCGCCGTGGGACACACTCTACCGTGACAAGCACCACTGCCGCGGGAGCATCTCATGCCGTGCCGGCAACTGGAGCGGGATCTTCTCGAGCCGCTACTCCGGATCCTGCCGCAGCCCCCGCCAAGCGTCCAAGGGAGCCTACTCCTCCGCCTCGTCATGCAGAAAGGGTACCTGACTTCGACCTTTCCGCGCTCAGCTCCGACGAGGAGGAAGAAGAGGAGTAGGAGTAAGACTTTCTTCCTGCTATATTTATACTTCTTCGTTTCTTGCTGTTTCTTGTCTTGTATCTAATCCGCTTCCCCCTTAACCTCGTTCCTTCTCAGGACTCTGGCCGAGAGAGCGGCAAAGAGGGCCAAGGTCCCCATGGTTGTCATCGAGGACGATCCTACTATGGCAACAGAGGATGCATCCGAGACTACCTTGACGGACCCGGCAACCTCTCCCCGAAGCAGCCCCCAGCGCAGCCCCCAGCGTAAGTACTTGTTCACTTCCTGTTGTGGGGCGCGCATGGGTGCTCTTTCTTTGTTGACATCTTGACTATTGACTTGCTTGTGTAGGAGCAGAGCAGGTCCATCAGGAGCAACCAGAAGCCGCTCCAGAGGTGCTATCTGCTTCAACTACGCCGCCAAGGGGCGATTCTCCAACAAAGGAGCGCTCTCCGGCAAGGGAGAGGTCCCCGGCAAGGGATGGGACCAGCGAGCCTTCGGTGGTGGAGCCCATGGTCACAGAGCCCAGCACCGGTGACCCTCCTTGTCGGAAATTTTCACTTGGGTTCTTCTTCTTCTGGTCTTCTTTTTGGATGTTTGCTTGACTTTTCCTTCCTCTTCCCGTCTTCAGATGCCCCTTCCACAGACCCGATGGAGACAGAGGCCACTGGCGAGGAGGACGCACGCGGCAACACTGGGGGTGCTGCCGCTGCCGAGGAAGAGGCCGACGCTGACGATCCCGCCGGCGAAGAGGCCGCCAAGGCTGCTGGCGTAGGAGCTGGCGAGGGCTCCGGCGATCGTACTGACGACCCCGAGGGCGCAGGAGCACAAGGCGCTACACCGACCGCCGACCCCTCCGCCGCTGACGCAGCACCGGGCTCCGAAGAGCCCCAGCCAGGCACCTACTTGAAGGCCGGCGAGGGTGTCTTCATCAAGCTTCCCTGGGCGTCGAGTTCCAGGGCGCCGGTCGAGGGAGAGGCTTTTGACGGAGAGGTGCTTGCCTCTGCAGGGCTGACAGTGGTTGACGCGCCAAGCAGCAGCAGTGGCGAGTCCAAAGAGGAGCAGTTGCTCCGGAAGTTGGTGTCGCTCTACCGCGCCCGGCAAGAGAAGCTGGAGTCCCGGGAAGCACTTGTCGCACGGGCGGTAGTTGACATAGAGAAGCATGTGGAGGAACTCCAGAGCCGCAACCAAGAGGCCCTCCGGTCCATTGCGGAGGAGAGGGCGCAGCTTGTCGAGGCGCGGAAGGCTTTCCTCCTCGAGAAGGCAGAAGCTGAGGAGCAACAGAGGCTTGCCGCTGAAGAGCTGTCCACCCGGGAAGGTGAATTGACACAGCGGAAAGTCAATCTGGACAGCCACGAGGAGGAGCTCGCCGCACGCGAGCAATCACTTGGCGGGGCGCTCAAGGAAGCGAAGGACGCTGCCGCAGCTACCGAGGCCGCCAAGAAGGAATTGGAGGTGAAGATGACGCAGCTGGAGGCTGATCTGAAAGGGAAAGATGAGGAGCTTGCCACGCTCCAGCGCGAACGCGAGAAGGATGCCCTCGCTCATGGTGATCTGCAAGTCCAACTCGCCGACAAGGGCAAGGAACTGAACGCCGCCAAGGACTCAAATGCTGATCTGGAGCTGAAGCTGGCCACGCTGATGGAGACGCTGGGCGGCGCCAAGAAGGGAGAGGAGGATTTGAAGAAAGAGATCAAGGCCAACGAGGAGCTGCTAACGAGGGCCGCCGAGACTCAAAACACCTTCAGGGCTACGGTGGAGCTCTGGACGGAGGGCCTCGTCAACATCGCTGCAGTCATCGACGAGGAGCTGGCGCAACTGGACTTGGCGGGCTTCGGGTACTCCTCTGACGAGAACCTCCAGCCCAGCGCCAAGCTTACTCTTTTCTTCAAGGGTGTGGCGACGGCTCTCCAGCAACTCCGGGAAAGGATCCCAAAGCAGCTGGCTGACTAGTCGCGCGCAATCTGCGCCAGATTCTTGGAGAAGGTTCTCTTCCACAATCCGAACCTCAACCTCACCAACGTTCTCAAGAAGCTGCCGACGGGTGCTGATCTTGCAGAACTCAAAGCCCTTGTTGCACCCATTGTGGACAAGGTGAATGAAGTCAGGAGGATCGATGGCGAGCACGTGGATTAGGCTGCTCTTTCTCTCCTTTCCTTGCCGCTGCCATTTATGTTATGAGAACAATTTAGTCAGTGCCACGACAAGTTTCCTTTGTAATATAACTTTCTCTTGGGCAGTATTTGCTATGTTATCTCCTTTACTTGATTCCTTCCTTTGTATGTTTTTACCCTACGCTTTTAGGGAACTTGCCAGCGCAGGCACTCTTGCCACGAGCGCTGAGTGCGGAACATCAGCAGCCCGCTGGCGGTGCTGGCCCCGGCAAGAAACCTTGCCGCAACTAGTTGCAGCACGCTTAAGTTGTTGAGCGGACTCGAAACAAAGTAAGGGCGCAACTAGCTACAAGTTGGTTCCTCCGCGCACAGGTTTTCCATACAAAGCACGGTCGTTCAAGGAAGATAACTTTAAAAATTAAAAACTGATCGTGCTCAAACTTTGGCGACTTAGCTTTTTCTTTTCGTCGTCTGCGTCCCGACAAGGCTATACTTCTTTGAACGACGCCTAGTCCACACCATTATCTTCTTATCTTCTCCTCCCCCCCCGGTGAACTTGTGGGCGAAGGAACCTTCTCTCTGAGAAAAAGAAAGAAGAGAAAACAATGATATGGAGCCTTAAGGCTCGTTATTGCTTACCGGGGCAAGTGCTGCACAAAGTGTTAGGTAAAG
This sequence comes from Triticum timopheevii, assembly GCA_963921465.1. Lineage (NCBI taxonomy): Eukaryota > Viridiplantae > Streptophyta > Magnoliopsida > Poales > Poaceae > Triticum > Triticum timopheevii. Next base: position 284,078,581 of record OY997262.1, read on the forward strand.
CATGCAAAAAAGAAAGAATGCATGAAATTTGACGAGATGTGCGAAGCACATGCACTTTATTTATGCACGGGATCTGCGCCCGGCTTTGTACAAAGGGTTACATGCAACAGCGGCAAGGGTTGTACAAAAGGTGGTTGCCGGAACAGGTTCCGGCAACCGCGCCTTATGGGTAAAATTTACGAAGATGCTCAATGTTCCAGGAGTTGCTCACCGGAAAGCCATCTTCGGTCTCAAGGCGGACAGCGCCAGGCCTAGTGACTCGTTTCACCCGATAAGGGCCTTCCCACTTTGGCGTCAACTTGTTGGAATTCTTGGCGTATTGAACACGCCGAAGAACAAGGTCGCCCTCCTCGAGACTTCTGGCATTGACTTTGCGGCTATGGTAGCAGCGCAAAGCTTGCTGGTATCGAGCAGCTCGTACAGCAGCCTGAAGACGATCTTCCTCAAGGAGCAGCGCGTCGTCTTGTCGCAGCTGCTCTTGCTCAAGCTCATCATAAGCGAGCACTCGAGGCGATCCGTACACGAGTTCCATGGGGAGAACTGCCTCTGCTCCATAGACTAGAGCAAAAGGTGTCTGGCCAGTGGCTCGATTTGGTGTCGTCCTGATCGACCAAAGAACCACTGGCAGCTCCTCGATCCAATTTCTTCCGCACTTGTGCAGCCTGTCGAAAGTTCTGGTTTTGAGCCCGCGCAGCACTTCAGCGTTTGCCCTCTCCGCTTGACCGTTGCTTCTCGGGTGAGCAACAGAAGCGAAGCAGACCTTGGCGCCAAGATCTTGGACATACTGCATGAAGGTGCGGCTCGTGAATTGTGTGCCATTGTCAGTGATGATCCTGTTAGGGACTCCGAAGCGGCAAACAACTGATCTGAAGAACTTGACTGCTGACTGTGCTGTCACCTTCCTCACTGCTTCCACCTCCGGCCACTTCGTGAACTTGTCGATCGCCACGTACAAGTACTCGAAGCCCCCGACAGCTCGGGGAAAGGGGCCGAGAATGTCGAGCCCCTAGACCGAAAATGGCCAGGACAAAGGGATTGTTTGGAGAGCTTGAGCTGGTTGATGTATCTGCTTGGAGTGGAACTGGCACGCTTCACACTTGGTTACTTGTGCAGTTGCATCCTGGAGGGCTGTTGGCCAGAAGAAACCTTGCCGGAAAGCCTTGCCGGCAAGTGCTCTTGCGCCAATGTGGTGACCACATATGCCTCCATGTATTTCCGCCAACAGCCTCTGTCCTTCTTCCCAGGTAACACACTTCAATTTCACTCCGTTGAATCTCCTTCTGTACAGTATGTCGTCGACAAACTGGTACATACTTGATTGCCGGGCTACTCTCTCCGCTTCTTCTTGCTCTTCGGGAAGTTCTCCTATCTAAAGGAAACGGACAATCTGCTGTTCCCATGCTGGAGCTTGTGGCTCAACAACGAGGACTAAAGGCACAAATGCTGCTGCGGAAACATCAGCTTCTACGGCAAGAACCTGAGGTTCAGCTGGAGCTTGATGTTCCCCGGCAAGCTCGCCGGAGCAAAACTTGTCGGGAGTGTCTGCTTCAACGAAACAAACCCTAGGGCTTGTCAGAGCAGACTGCTCCTCAGCACTCTTGGTGTTGATCTTGGGGACCTTCTTGGCGGCGGCTTCGGGGAGCTCAGCCGGAAAGTAGTCACCAGAAATCAACTTCCTCTTCTTGCTCTGTCCAGTTGATGGTGTTATAGATGGTTGAGTCAGCTTGAGCACAAAGATCCCTGGTTCCACAGGCAACTTGAGTGCGGCGCATTTTGACAGGCCATCTGCAATGTTGTTCTGAGCTCTCGGAACATGTTCCATCTGCAGGCCATCAAAATGCTCTTCCAACTTTCTCACTTTGTCAATGTAAGCTTCCATCAATGGACTCTGATAATCTTTGTTCACTTGGCGGACGACAAGTTGCGAGTCGCCCCTGACAATAAGCTTCTTGATCCCAAGGTCTGCCGCGATCCTGAGTCTGGCAAGCAATCCTTCATACTCTGCAGTATTGTTCGTCGCTTGCTCCTTGGGAAAGTGCATCTGTACCACATACTTGAGGTGCTCTCCGGTGGGTGCGACAAGTAGTACACCCGCACAGGCGCCTTGCAGCGAGAAGGCACCATCAAAGTACATGATCCACTCTTTGCTTGCTTCCTTGACGGGGATGCTCGTCTCCGGAGTTTCTTCATCAGGTGTTGGCGTCCATTCTGCTATGAATTCTGCCAATGCTCGGCTCTGGATAGTTGTGGTACTCTCAAACTTGAGGCCAAAGCTTGACAATTCCAGTGCCCACTCAACAATCCTGCCTGTTGCTTCTGGATTCTGCAGTATCCTCTTCAACAGAAAGCGAGTGACAACTGTAATCTCATGTGTTTGAAAGTAATGGTGCAGCTTTCTCGAGGCCATGAGAAGGCCGAAAAGCAATTTCTGCACACCAGAGTACCTTGATATAGCCCCCTGCAGAAGGGAACTGACAAAATAAACTGGGCGCTGCACCATTTTCTTCTGCTTCTCTTCTTGCGGTTGCGCAAATTCATCCTTGTCGGGACCAGAGCTTGTCGGGGAAGCCCCCTGCTTGTCGCTGGACTCGCTTGCCGTGGTCGCTGGCTCATCATCCGCCTCCCTTTCCGCTACTAAGGCAGCACTAACCACTTGATTGGTTGTTGCTAGATACAGCAGCAACTTCTCTTGTGGCTTAGGTGCGACAAGTATTGGAGTGGAGGACAGGTATCTCTTCAAGTCCTGTAGCGCAGCCTCCGCTTCCGGAGTCCATTTCATTGGACCTGCCTTTTTCAAAATTTTGAAAAATGGCAGGGCGCGCTCAGCAGACTTAGAGATGAACCTACTGAGAGCAGCAACGCAGCCGGCAAGCCTTCGCACATCCTTGATGCGCTTCGGTGCTTCGATCTGCTCAATGGCCTTGATCTTGTCGGGATTGGCTTCAATCCCCCTCTGGGATACAAAGAACCCGAGAAGCTTGCTGGAAGGAACTCCAAACACGCACTTCTCGGGGTTCAACTTGAGATTGATCTTGCGCAAATTTGCAAAGGTCTCGTCCAAATCTTGGATCAAAGTTTCTTTGTCCTTGCTCTTGACCACTATGTCATCCATGTAAGCTTATACATTTCTATGCAACTGTGGCTCAAAAGCATGACTGACTACCCTTGCAAATGTTGAACCAGCATTCTTTAGTCCGAAAGGCATCCGTACAAAGCAGTACGTGCCACATGGAGTAATGAATGCGGTCTTCTCTTCATCCTCTTCTGCCATGAAGATCTGATGATATCCTGAGTATGCATCAAGAAATGAGAGCAAATCACATCCCGCCGTGGAGTCGACAATCTGGTCAATGCGCGGCAAGGGAAATGGATCCTTGGGACAAGCTTTATTAACATCAGTGAAGTCAATACAAAGCCTCCACTTCCCGTTCGCCTTGCGCATGACTACAGGATTGGCTAACCACGTTGGATGGAGTACTCCTCGGACCAGGCCTGCTGCTTCCAACTTCTTGATCTCTTCTGCAATGAACTCTTGGCGTTCCATCGCTTGCTTCCTAACTCTCTGCTTGACGGGCTGCGCGTGAGGGCAGACGGCAAGGTGGTGCTCAATCACTTTCCTGGGAACACCGGGGATGTCAGATGGTTTCCATGCAAACACATCGACATTTGCCCGCAGGAAAGCAACGAGCGCGCTTTCCTATTTAGGGTCAAGCGTGGCACTGATGGTGAAGGTACCACCAGTGCCGTCCTCCTTGGCAGCCACTTTCTTGGTCTCTGGTGAAGCTGTCTTTGCCTTCTTACACTTGTCGGTGGAGCTCGATGGTGCGTCCTCGACGGTAGCGCAGCACTCCGAAGAGGTGCGCTTGCCGGAGTGGGGATCAGAGCTGTTCTTGCCGGACTTAGTCTTCTTCTTCCCCCCCGGGAGCTTCAGCGGCAAGTGATTTGCGTTCTGCTGCTGCTGCTGCTTCCCGGTAGATCTTGTCAGTACAGATAAGGGCATCTTTCTTGTCGCCAGGGACAGAAATGACACTTATCGGACCGGGCATCTTGAGCATGTTGTAAGCATAATGAGAGGCTGCCATGAACTTGGCGAGCGCTAGACGGCCAAGTATCCCATTGTAGGGCAATGGGAAATCAGCGACGTCAAAGGTGACTCTCTCTGTCCTAAAATTAAGCTCGCTGCCAAATGTTACTGGCAACGTGATCTTCCCCTTCGGCTTGCTCCTTCCCGGATTGATTCCTTGGAAGGTACCAGTCTCTTCGAGCTCGTTGTCGGGGATCTGGAGCTTCTTGAGTACCGCGGAGGAAATCAGATTTAAGCCGGCCCCGCCGTCAACCAGCATCTTTGTGACCTTGAGGTTGCGGATAGTTGGCGAAACCAACATCGGCAAGCACCCGACCGCAGTTATGCGATCAGGGTGATCCTCAACGTTAAAGATGATGGGCGTGCTGGACCACTTCAGAGGCTTGCGCGACTCAACTGATGGTTCTGCTGCATTAACTTCCCGCACCCACTGTTTGAGCTGGCGGTGCGAAGTATGCAGAGAAGCACCGCCGTCGACGCACAACACCTCTGTTGCTTTCTGAAACTCCTGCTCGTCGGTCTCATCCTCATCCATCTCTTCATCTTCGTCTTCATCTTTATCCTTGTCGCGGCCGCGGGGAGGCCTGTCTCCTTGCCGCTGCTTGGCCTTGCCGCGGCGTCCTCCCCGGCCGGGACGCTTCTTGCCGGATCCTCCGCCACCTTCCTGGGCCTTCTCCTTGTCTCGCCGCTCGTATTTAGCTTTCTGCAGTTTTACAAGCTACTCAACTTTCTTGCAAGTCTGGAGGTCATGGCCCTTGGTGCGGTGGATCTTGCAGTACTGCTTGCCGGAGCTATCCTGCCTGTCGGCGGCCACCACAGCCTCGCCGGAGCTACCAGCTTTGGCCTTCTCGGCGCCACCTCCGTTGCCGGACTACTCGACGACTAGCACATCCTTAGCTTTCCGCTTTCTGTTGTTCTGCTCCTGTATTCTCTCCGGGGAGTTTCCTCCCCTCTTCAGCACGTGCACACTTGTCGGCCAGGGCATATAGCTCACTGACGTCTCTAATCTTGCACATCGCCATCTCCTCCCTCATCCTGCGGTCTCGCACGTTCTGATGGAACGCGCTGATGACCGCGGCAGGGTGGACGTCTGGGATGTTGCGCTGCACTTGGCTGAATCTCTGTATGTACTTGCGCAGGGGTTCTCCTTCCTTTTGGGCGAGTAGATGAAGATCGCTTTCCTGGCCATGGGGCTTGTGGCCGCCTGTGAAGGCGCCGACAAACTGATGGCACAGGTCCGCCCATGAGGAGATGGAGTCGTCCGGCAAGTGCATGAGCCACGATCTGATGTTGGGCTTGAGCACCAACGGGAAGTAGTTGGCGAGGATCTTCTCGTCGCGCCCCCCGGCCGCCTGCACCGCGATGGTGTAGACGCTGAGGAACTCCGACGGATGTATCCTACCATCGTACTTCTCGGGTACATCTGGCTTGAAGTTCTTGGTACTGGGCCACTGGACTTGCCGCAGCTCACGGGTGAACGCAGGGCAACCTGCCGCGTACGGCAAGTCGCCTGGTTCCCCTGGCGCATGCATGTCGACAGTGGGTCCAGCGCACTGTTCTGATTGACGCCGCGCTTCTCTCCGACGCTCGATGCGGGTACGAGCGTCCTCTTGCTGTCGTTCTTGAAGAACTTGGCGCTGATCACGACGAGCCCGCGGATCTGATGACGCCATGGAGTCGGTGTCGAGGTTGACCCGGCGAGTCGGCGATCTTGGCCTTCGGGGCGGGGAATGCACAGTGGTTGCACCCCCACCGCTCTTGTCGCCATCGGCCCGCGCCTGGGCATCTTGCCGCGGCTTCGACGTAGTCGGTTGCCAGGGAGTGTCGCCGTTGGCGAAGCCGATGAGGATCTGAATGGTGGCCCCCCAGTCGTCGATCTTGTCTGGCGCTGGAGGGTAATCTAGAAGCAGTTGGGCTCGGGCCAATGCTTCTTCTGGAGTCTTGGGTGGCGGCGGCGAACGGCGTGAGGAGCGAGATATGCTCGCACTTCTAACGGTGTTAGAAGGAGCAGCATCTCGTCCGGGCGACCGTGCCGTGCTCGTGCCAGCATGTTGACGTACATGCTGATCTTGAGCGTCCCGAGATCCACCAGCTTGGCGTTGACCCAACGAGCGTATGGTACCGCGGGTACCATGACGTTGTCGGTCCCGCGCCTCCTGAGATGGGCGCGGTGCGTGTACGGACGCCGAGGTCTGTGCAGCCTTGTCCTTGGACTTGGCAGCATCGTGAGCTCCCTCGTCGGCGCCCGTTCCTCCGCCGGTGTCTACCCCACCGCCCGTTTGCTCCGGTGGCGGTGGAATCGACGCGGACGGTGCATCCACCTCCGAAGCCTTCTTCTTTGGTGGCATGTCGATGAAGATGTTGATGTAGCGCGCGCAAACACCAGATCAGGTTCGCACAACCTCGACGCCCCCTACCTGGCGCGCCAAAGATGTCGTGGGGAACGAACACCTATGGGGCAGGGCGCACGAAGAGCAGATCGAGGCGAAGCACGCGAGGGATTTTACCCAGCTTCGGAGCTCTCCGGAGAGATAAAACTCCTACTGCTGCTTTGTGTTTGTATTGTGTTCTTGCTCGAGGGAGTGAGCGTTCGGTAGTTTCGAATGAGTCGAACCCCTTCTACGTTGCGCATGGGCCTCCTTTTATAGGCTAAAGGGGTCACCGACAGGTGGCAACGCAGTCAGGGGTAGAAATGTAAAAAGAGGGGTTGGTACAACTGCTGCTACAGCGTATCCTACCAAACTCTGACGGCAGGGGACAAGGGCATTTAATGCCCGTCGGGTCGCCCAAACAGTGCAGAAAACGACCGTTTGGGGCACCACCGCTTGCCACGATGGCCTTCTCATCATCTCCACTTGCCACCTCGCACCGCTTGGCTGCACAGCGCCTCGCCACGTGCTCCTGGGATGGTCCCGTGGCGACACGTCGACGAATGCGCTGGAGCATGGGCGCAGAGTGGTGGCTTCGCCGCAGCAAGTGCCTTGCCGCGGTCGTTGTCTTGCCGCACCCGAGAGCTTGTCGCTCGTCGGGCCTTGCCGGGACGCGCGGCGCGCCGCGGCAAGTTCTCTGAAATGCCTTGGTTGGCCTTCCCGGCAAGCTCCTATCGCCGGGGCCTTGTCCTTCCCGGCAAGCTCCTCTTGCCGGAGTGTTGTCTTCTCAGTCAAAACACTTTGTTCTTGAATGGCACAAATATGAGCTACGGAGGATCTTGGCGGATGCCCGGCATGCCTTGCCGCTGGGCGCTGCGACTGCCCGTGCACAAGTTCGGGATACTAAGGTACCCCTACTTTAGTACACCGACAAGATCCTTGCTTGCGAGTACTTTGGATGAGTACTCACGGTTGCTTTGCTCCCCCTTTTCCACCTCTTTCCATTCTTCTCGGATGCCGCAACCAGATGGTGGAGCCCAGGATCCAGACGTCACCTTCGATGACGAATTTTACTACAATGAGGGTGCCTACTACTACGTGATGGACGCAGAGGACCATGAGTAGTTAGGAGGCTCCCAGGTAGGAGGTCTTGCCTTTTCGATTGATGTTGCTTTTGTGCTAGCCTTCTTAAGGCAGACTTGTTTAACTCATGTCTGTACTCAGATAATGTTGCTTCCGCTGACTCATTTGTATTCAAGCTTATGTATTCGAGCCCTCGAGGCCCCTGGCTTCTAATATAAAGCTTGTATTATTTTAATTTGTGTCTAGAGTTGTGTTGTGATATCTTCCTGTGAGTCTCTGATCTTGATCGTACACATTTGCGTGTATGATTATTGTACAATTGAATCGGGGGCGTCAGAAGTTGGTATCAGAGCCAACTGCATGTAGGTAGCCCCCTCTCCAACTCCTTGGCCGAAGTTGAGTCTAGTCACTGGAAAACTCTTACTAACATCTATTGTGTGGCTTGCGGGCCCACATCACAATTGGGTGTTATTAGGATCTTTTATTCCTCATCTATACTCTGGGACTTTGATCTCTCTTCTATTCGAGTTGAATGATTTTGCAAACTCTAACATTAGGTTCTCGTAAACACTTCCTCCCATAGAGCCGCTCATTCCAGATGATCGCCTGCTTCACCAGAAGATTCTGAAGATACTTGTCGATGTTTTTCTGATACCCTTGTGCCCATCGCTTTTGCAATTCCCTTCCATCGATAAAACTCTATGGGTGACCACATACACTTGCCATTTATACAATCATTCCCCGTTGATCTTGTTATTACAAGATACCCTGTAATACTTTCAGATATTTCGAGAATCCATTCTGCCTGCTGCGTTGCAGCTCCTTTTCCGCATGAATACATGTATGAATAATTACTCACAATTACCGGGGATTCATTCATCCGCAGTTGTTTCACAAAAGTCTTCGAAATACCATTCGATCTTCCGAAAATCCTCAGCAGCCTATTGTTGTTGAAATTCTTGCTTTCTTGCATTATGGTTAATCCCATAAGTATAGTAATCTTATTGGCATCCTTTGTCACTATCGTTTTGAGTCCGTTGAATCCATATGTTATAGATGCTCGCAATCCTCAGTCAAAACTAGAATTCGTCCTTTTGGCTCAGACTTCACTCCGGACATGAGCTGGTTCTCGGCAAATCAAACCTTGATTGATTGTCGATATATGCCTATCCAACTTACTTATCTTTTCATCAGAGCCTCTGCTTCTGATCCCCCCCAATTTGGAAATCGTAATTCCTTTGCATTTAAGCTTCGAAATTATCCAGTTATTTCTATAATCCAATGCCTTTGCACTATTTATTCTTCTGGTTGAGCATCAATACTCACATCAGATTCTTTGTGGTTCGCCATATCCTTGGTGGATTATTATCTGACCGTTCCTGCCTATTCTCAAATCCTTGAGTTTTTCCTTGATACATAATGCCTTTGGTAAATTGTATCCCCTGATTTTTGCTAGCCATGCTCTACTTTGGAGCTTGAGTAATTTACTCCTGAGGTTTGTGGAATAGGTTCCTAAGATGCCCTATGGGTTGAACCTATGCCTTACCTAATCCGTTTGAACCCGAGAGTTATAACGAGTCTTACTCTTCTGATGTGTTGCTAGATAACATTTCAACACTACAACTTCATCGAAAGCGAGAAGTAAATGAAATGATTTGCATTGAATAACTGGGAGTCGACCTTGAACTTTCTGTTCATGCCCATGGACCCAATGTGGAACTTATCATGGAAGCTTCTTGTAGTAATAATAGTCCCCTTCTTATAAGTTCATCTTGTTTCTATGCTTGGTCCTTTGCAACTGTGGTTCCGACCATGATTATTCCCCTTTGATTCCATTTCTCGGACAAGTTAAATTCACTTGTCTTCTGTAGATCAATGCATCTCCGCAACCTCTATTTTGATCTTCCTTCGAGTATTACCCTTCGGTATCTCGAGAAGAACAAAGAACTCTGTTGCTTCCGATGAGTCTTGCTACCTCTTGAGCACTGCGTTGGATTTCCCCGAAGAGGAGAGGATGATGCAGCAAAGTAGCGTAAGTATTATTGGTATTCGAGAAATCACACAATTTGGTATTATCTTGTGCCATGGCAACAAGTAATCCAACACACAAGCAAACAGAAAGGCAAAGGGAAAAAGGCAAAAGGGAAAGAGAGGAGGAGATTGGGAAAGAGAGGGCAAATAAAACGGCAAGGGTGAAGTGGGGGAGAGGAAACGAGAGGCAAATGGCAAATAATGTAATGCGAGAGATAGGGATTGCGATGGGTACTTGGTATTGTTGACTTGCTTGTGTGAGCCTCCCCGGCAACGGCGCCAGAAATTCTTCTTGCTACCTCTTGAGCACCGCGTTGGATTTCCCCGAAGAGGAGAGGATGATGCAACAAAGTAGCGTAAGTATTTCCCTCAGTTTTTGAGAACCAAGGTATCAATCCAGTAGGAGACCACGCACAAGTCCCTCGTACCTACACAAAATGATAGCAACTCGCAACCAGCACTTAGGGGTTGTCAATCCCTTCATGGTCACTTACGAGAGTGAGATTTGATAGAGATAATATTTTTGGTATTTTTGATAGATAGGTGCAAAGTAAAAGTAAAAGGCAAAGTAAAACAAAGCAAGTAAATAAAGTGATATAGATTGATATGATGAGAATAGACCCGGGGGCCATAGGTTTCACTAGTGGCTTCTCTCAAGAGCATAAGTATTCTACGGTGGGTGAACAAATTACTGTCGAGCAATTGACAGAACTGAGCATAGTTATGAGTATATCTAGGCAATGATCATGTATATAGGCATCACGTCCAAAACAAGTAGATCGAAACGATTCTGCATCTACTACTATTACTCCACTCATCGACCGCTATCCAACATGCATCTAGAGTATTAAGTTAAAAACAGAGTAACGCCTTAAGCAAGATGACATGATGTAGAGGGATAAATTAATGCAATATGATAAAAACCCCATATTGTTATCCTCGATGGCAACAATACAATACGTGCCTTGCAACTCCTTTTGTCACTGAGTAAGGACACCGCAAGATTGAACCCAAAGCTAAGCACTTCTCCCATTGTAAGAACTACCAATCTAGTTGGCCAAACCAAAAATGATAATCCGAAGAGACCTGCAAAGATAACTCAATCATACATAAAAGAATTCAGAGAAGAATCAAATATTTTCCATAGATAATACTGGATCATAAACCCACAATTCATCAGTCTCAACAAACACACCGCAAAAAGAAGATTACATCGAATAGATCTCCACGAGAGAGGGGGAGAACATTGTATTGAGATCCAAAAAGAGAGAAGAAGCCATCTAGCTACTAGCTATGGACCCGAAGGTCTGAAGTAAACTACTCACACTTCATCGGAGGGGCTATGGTGATGATGTAGAAGCCCTCCATGGTGGATGCCCCCTCCGGCGGAGCTCCGGAACAGGCCCCAAGATGGGATCTCGTGGATACAGAAGGTTGCGGCCGTGGAATTAGGTTTTTGGCTCCTGTTCTGATCGTTCGGGGATACATAGGTATATATAGGAGGAAGGAGTACATCGGTGGAGCGTCAGGGGGCCCACGAGGTAGGGGGCGCGCCCAGGGGGGGCACCCTCCACCCTCGTGACTGTCTCTGGCACTTCCTGGAGTAGGGTCCAAGTCTCCTAGATCACGTTCGTGTGAAAAATCACGATCCCGAAGGTTTCATTCCGTTTGGACTCCGTTTGATATTCCGTTTCTTCGAAATACTGAAATAGGCAAAAAACAACAATTCTGGGCTGGGCCTCCGGTTAATACGTTAGTCCCAAAAGTAATATAAAAGTGGAAAATAAAGCCCAATATAGTCCAAAACAATAGATAAAGTAGCATGGAGCAATCAAAAAGTATAGATACGTTGGAGACGTATCAGGCATCCCCAAGCTTAATTCCTGCTCGTCCTCGAGTAGGTAAATGATAAAAACGAATTTTTGATGCGGAGTGATACTTTGGCATAATTTCAATGTAAATATTCTTAATTGTGATATGAATATTCAGTTCCGAAAGATTCAAGACAAAAGCTCATATTGACACAAAAATAATAATACTTCAAGCATACTAATCAAAGCAATCATGTCTTCTCAAAATAACATGGCAAAAGAAAGTTCATCCCTACAAAATAGTAGTTAGACTATGCTTCATTTTTGTCACACAAAGATGTTCCCAACTTCTATACCCCCGATGACAAGCCAAGAAATTGTTGCATACTTAAATAATCTCAAACTTTTTCAACCTTCGCGCAATACATGAGCGTGAGCCATGGATATAGCACTATGGGTGGAATAAAATATGATGATGGGGATTGTGTGGAGAAGACAAAAAAGGAGAAAGTCTCACATTGACGAGGATAATCAACGGGCAATGGAGATTCCCATCAATTGATGTCAACATGAGGAGTAGGGATTGCCATGCAACGGATGCACTAGAGCTATGAATGCTCAACAAAAGAAAACTAGTGGGTGTGCATCCAACTCGCTTGCTCATGAAGACCTAGGGCATTTTGAGGAAGCCCATCGTAGGAATATACAAGCCAAGTTCTATAATGAAAATTCCCACTAGTATGAAAAGGACAACTTTATGAGACTCACTACATGAAGAACAAGGTGCTACTTTGAAGCACAATATATGAGACTTGCTACATGAAGAACTAGGTGCTACTTTGAAGCACAAGCGTGGAAAAAGAGATAGTAGCATTGCCCTTTTTATTTTCTTTATATTTTTTTGGGCCTTTCTTTTTTTTGGCCTTTTTTTATTTGGGCAATGCTCTAATAATGATGATCATCACACTTCTATTGATTACAACATAAGGATTACAACTTGAAACTTAGAACAAGATATGACTCTATATGAATGCCTCCGGCGGTGTACCGGGATGGTGCAATGAATCAAGAGTGACATGTATGAAAAATAATGCATGGTGGCTTTGCCACAAATACGATGTCAACTACATGATCATGCAATGGCAATATGACAAAAGTAATGTATGTCATGATGATGATGGTGGAAGTTGCATGGCAATATATCTCGGAATGGCTATGGAAATGCCATAATAGGTAGGTATGGTGGCTATTTTGAGGAAGATATAAGGAGGTTTATGTGTGATAGAGCGTATCGTATCATGGGGTTTGGATGCACCGGCGAAGTTTGCACCAACTCTCAAGGTGAGAAAGGGCAATGCACGGTACCGAAGAGGCTAGCAAAGGTGGAAAGGTGAGAGTGCGTATAATCCATGGACTCAACATTAGTCAAAAGAACTCATATACTTATTGCAAAAATTTAGAAGTCATCAAAAATCAAGTACTATGCGCATGCTCCTAGGGGGATAGATTGGTAGGAAAAGACCACCGCTCGTCCCCGACCGCCACTCATAAGGATGCATAAGCCAGGTACACTTCATGTTTCAAATTTGTTACACAACTTTAACCATACGTGCATGCTACGGGACTTGCAAACTTCAACACAAGTATTTCTCAAATTCATAATCACCCAACTAGAACGACTTTGATATTATCACCTCCTTATTTCAAAACAACTATCAAGCATCAAACTTATCTTAGTATTCAACTCACTCAAAAGAAAGTTTCACATATCTTGAACACCAAGTATATTAACATTAAGCAAATTACCATGCTATTAACAACTCTCAAAATAATGTAAGTGAAGCATGAGAGATCAATAGTTTCTTTAAAACAAATCCACCACCGTGCTCTAAAAGATATAAGTGAAGCACTAGAGCAAAAATTATCACGCTGAAAAGATATAAGTGAAGCACTATGAGCAAAACTATCAAGCTCAAAAGATATAAGTGAAGCACATAGAGTATTCTAACAAATTCCAAATCATATATGGCTCTCCAAAAAGGTGTGTACATAAAGGATGATTGTGGTAAACTAACAAGCAAAGACACAAATAATACAAGACGCTCCAAGCAAAACACATATCATGTTGGTGAATAAAAATATAGCTCCAAGTAAATTACCGATGGAAGTGGACGAAAGAGGGGATGCCTTCCGGGGCATCCCCAAGCTTTGACTTTTTGGTGTCCTTGGATTATCTAGGGGGTGCCATGGGCATCCCCAAGATTAGGCTCTTGCCACTCCTTTCTCCATAATCCATCAAAAGAATTCACCCAAAACTTGAAAACTTCACAACACAAAACTCAACAGAAATCTCGTGAGCTCCGTTAGAGAAAGAAAACAAAAGACTACTTCAAGGTACTGTAATGAAATTATTATTTATTTATATTTGTGTTAAACCTACTGTATTCCAACTTCTCTATGGATTATAAACTAATTTACTAGCCATAGATTCATCAAAATAAGCAAACAACACACGTAAAACAGAATCTGTCAAAAACAGAACAGTCTGTAGAAATCTGTAACTAACGCAAACTTATGGAACTCTAAAAATTCTACCAAAATAGGAAGTCCTGGAAAATTTGTTTATTGATCAGCAGAAAAAAGAATCAACGCAAAAGCACGTTCCTGTGATTTATCATAACTAAATTCGTGCGTGCAAAGTTTCTGTTTTTTAGTAGAATCAAATCAACTATCATCGTAGGTTATCCTATAGGTTCTACTTGGCACAAACACTATTTAAAACATAAAACCACATCCAAACAGAAGGTAGATGGATTATTTATTCCTAAACAGAAGCAAAAACAAAAAACACAAAATAAAATTAGGTTGCCTCCCAACAAGCGCTATCGTTTAACGCCCCTAGCTAAGCATAAAAGCAAGGATAGATCTAGGTATTGCCATCTTTGGTAGGCAATCCATAAGTGGCTCTCATGATAGATTCATATGTTAATTTTATTTTCTTTCTAGGGAAGTGTTCCATACCCTTCTTTAAGGGAAATTGGAATCTAATATTCCCTTTCTTCATATCAATAATTGCACCAATCGTTCTAAGGAAAGGTCTACCAAGAATAATAGGACATGAAGGATTGCAATCTATATCAAGAACGATAAAATCTACGGGCACATAATTCCTATTTTCAACAATAAGAACATCATTAATTCTTCCCATAGGCTTTTTAATAGTGGAATCCGCAAGATGCAAGTTTAGAGAGCAATCATCAAAATCACGGAAATCTAGCAAATCACATAAAGTTTTGGGAATAGTAGAGACACTAGCACCCAAATCACATAAAGCATGAAACTCAAAATCTTTAATTTTAATTTTAATAGTAGGTTCCCACTCATCATAGAGTTTTCTAGGGATAGAAACTTTCAACTCAAGTTTTTCTTCATAAGATTGCATCAAAGCATCAACAATGTGTTCGGTAAAGGCCTTATTTTGACTATAAGCATCAGGAGAATCTAGCACGGATTGCAACAAGGGAATACAACCAATCAAAGAGAAATCTTCATAATTAAATTCCTTGAGATCCAAAATAGTGGGTTTAGCAACATTACGGTTTTTATTTATTTCAATCCCACTTTCATCAAATTCATCATCAAGATCTAGAAACTCTAAATTCTTAGAATGCCTTCTAGGTAAAGGAAGATCATATTCAGATTCATCAAGATTCATATTGAAAAACAAAGATTTAATGGGGGACACATCAATAACTTTTAGATCTTCATCTTTATTTTCATAGGGATTGGAAGAACACGCTTTAATAAAGGCATCTTTGGAAGCACGCATCCTAGCGGTTCTTTCCTTGCACTCATCAATGGAAATTCTCATGGCTTTGAGAGACTCATTGATATCATGCTTAGGAGGAATAGATCTAAGCTTTAAAGAATCAATTTCAAGTGAAATTCTATCAACATTCCTAGCCAAATCATCAACTTTAAGCAATTTCTCTTCAAGCAAAGCATTAAAATTCTTTTGTGAATTCATAAACTCTTTAACACTACGATCAAATTCAGAGGGCATCTTATTAAAATTTCCATAAGAGTTGTTGTAGGAATTTCCATAATTATTAGAAGGATTACTAGGATAAGGCCTAGGATTAAAATTCCCTCTATAAGCATTGTTTCCAAAACTATTCCTACCAACAAAATTCACATCCATAGATTCATTATTATTCTCAAGCAAAGTAGATAAAGGCATATCATTGGGATCAAGAGGAGTATTTTTAGGAGCAAACATCTTCATAAGTTCATCCATCTTTTCACTCAAAACATTGATTTCTTCTATAGCATGCACTTTCTTACTAGAAGATCTTTCGGTGTGCCATTGAGAATAATTAGCCATAATATTATCAAGCAATTTGGTAGCATCTCCTAATGTAATTTCCATAAACGTGCCTCCCGCGGCCGAATCTAAAAGATTTCTAGAAGCAAAATTCAATCCGGCATAATTTTTTTGTATAATCATCCATAAATCCAAACCATGAGTAGGGCAATTGTGAAGCATTAATTTCATTCTTTCCCAAGATTGGGCAACATGCTCATGATCAAGTTGTTTAAAATTCATGATATCGTTCCTAAGAGTGATAATCTTAGCGGGAGGAAAATACTTAGAGATAAAAGCATCTTTGCACTTGTTCCAAGAATCAATACTATTTTTAGGCAAAGACGAAAACCAAACTTTAGCACGATCTCTAAGTGAAAACGGAAATAACTTCAATTTGACAATATTGTTATCCGTATCTTTCTTGTTTTGCATATCACACAAATCAACAAAATTGTTTAGATGAGTAGCGGCATCTTCACTAGGAAGGCCGGCGAATTGATCTTTCATAACAAGATTCAACAAAGCGGTATTGATTTCACAAGACTCATCATTATTAAGAGGAGCAATCGGAGTACTAAGGAAATCATTATTATTGGTATTCAAGAAATCACACAATTTGGTATCATCTTGCGCCATGGCAACAAGTAATCCAACACACAAGCAAACAAAAAGGCAAAGGGAAAAAGGAAAATGGGAAAGAGAGGAGGAGATTGGGAAAGAGAGGGCAAATAAAATGGCAAGGGTGAAGTGGAGGAGAGGAAAACGAGAGGCAAATGGCAAATAATGTAATGCGAGAGATAGGGATTGCAATGGGTACTTGGTATAGTTGACTTGCTTGCGTGAGCCTCCCCGGCAACGGCGCCAGAAATTCTTCTTGCTACCTCTTGAGCATTGCGTTGGATTTCCCCGAAGAAGAGAGGATGATGCAGCAAAGTAGCGTAAGTATTTCCCTCAGTTTTTGAGAACCAAGGTATCGATCCAGTAGGAGACCACGCACAAGTCCCTCATACCTACACAAAACGATAGCAACTCGCAACCAATGCTTAGGGGTTTCCAATCCCTTCATGGTCACTTACGAGAGTGAGATCTGATAGAGATAATATTTTTGGTATTTTTGATAGATAGGTGCAAAGTAAAAGTAAAAGGCAAAGTAAAACAAAGCAAGTAAATAAAGTGATATAGATTGATATGATGAGAATAGACCCGGGGGCCATAGGTTTCACTAGTGGCTTCTCTCAAGAGCATAAGTATTCTACGGTGGGTGAACAAATTACTGTTGAGCAATTGACAGAATTGAGCATAGTTATGAGTATATCTAGGAAATGATCATGTATATAGGCATCACGTCCAAAACAAGTAGATCGAAACGATTCTGCATCTACTACTATTACTCCACTCATCGACCGCTATCCAACATGCATCTAGAGTATTAAGTTAAAAACAGAGTAACGCCTTAAGCAAGATGACATGATGTAGAGGGATAAATAAATGCAATATGATAAAAAAAACATCTTGTTATCCTCGATGGCAACAATACAATACGTGCCTTGCAACTCCTTCTGTCACTGAGTAAGGACACCGCAAGATTGAACCCAAAGCTAAGCACTTCTCCCATTGCAAGAACTACCAATCTAGTTGGCCAAACCAAAAAGGATAATTCGAAGAGACTTGCAAAGATAACTCAATCATACATAAAAGAATTCAGAGAAGAATCAAATATTTTCAATAGATAATACTGGATCATAAACCCACAATTCATCGGTCTCAACAAACACAATGCAAAAAGAAGATTACATCGAATAGATCTCCATGAGAGAGGGGGGAACTTTGTATTGAGATCCAAAAAGAGAGAAGAAGCCATCTAGCTACTAGCTATGGACTCAAAGGTCTGAAGTAAACTACTCACACTTCATCGGAGGGGCTATGGTGATGATGTAGAAGCCCTCCATGGTGGATGCCCCCTCCGGCGGAGCTCCAGAACAGGCCCCAAGATGGGATCTCATGGATACAGAAGGTTGCGACGGTGGAATTAGTTTTTTGGCTCCTGTTTTGATCGTTCGAGGATACGTAGGTATATATAGGAGGAAGGAGTGCGTCGGTGGAGCGTCAGGGGGCCCACGAGGTAGGGGGGCGCGCCCAGGGGGGGCGCGCCCTCCACCCTCGTGACCGCCTCTGGCACTTCTTGGAGTAGGGTCCAAGTTTCTTGGATCACGTTCGGTTGGAAAATCACGATCCCGAAGGTTTCATTCCGTTTGGACTCCGTTTGATATTCCGTTTCTTCGAAATACTGAAATAGGAAAAAAACAACAATTCTGGGCTGGGCCTCCGGTCAATAGGTTAGTCCTAAAAGTAATATAAAAGTGGAAAATAAAGCCCAATATAGTCCAAAATAGTAGATAAAGTAGCATGGAGCAATCAAAAATTATAAATACATTGGAGACATATCAAGTCTTCATCTAGCATTGCTTCTCAATGATTTCATATTTCCCTGGGTTCTGAGTTATTAGTCACTCGAGAACACCGGTTTAATAGTCATTCAAGTCATTCCTAGCCTGATCAGCTATGTCATGATCGTACTAAATTTTAACTGTGCTACCTGGTCCTTCTTCTCGGAGCACAATTTTTGATGATGAGCTAATCTTACGTTGACCTTCCTCATCATATCGTTTTTTGCCTTGAACAGCAAGCTTGATTTCGAGTTTGTGTCATATCCGTGCTTCCGATAACCTTTCGCTTCATAATTCCTTTGACTTGATGTCATCACCGATCGATTACATCTTCATGGGACCTCTCGACAAATGTGTCAAGATCATCATCAACATTCTGAACTCTTCTAGGATATCAATCAAATTCATGATGAGAAATACCATCCTTGACCCCTTGATGAATTCTTACTGAGCCACTTGGCCACATCCTCATCTTTTCCTTGCTGAAATTGTATGGCTTATCTTATAAGTTGTTTCTGATGGATCCTTTGTGTATCCGAAGATTGACCTTTACCTAATGACCATGTCACTGCTATCACGAAGCATGACCGTGGTACTCAAACATAAAAAAGAACCTTGTAAGCATAATGCCAAATGTTTCTTGATCAATTATCCAAACACCACTGTATGGGTAACATCATGAGTTTCCTCGCCCTTTTCCCTAAATGGTTACAGATACGCCTCCAATGTATCTATAATTTTTTATTGTTCCATGTTGTTATATTTGGATGTTTTACAATCATTTTATAGTCATTTTTTGGGTACTAACCTATTGACATAGTGCCCAGTGCTAGTTGCTGTTTTCTGCATGTTTTTTACAATGCAGGAAATCAATATCAAACGGAGTCCAAACGCAGCGAAACTCCTGGAGGATTTTTTTGGGCCAGAAGACATCCAGTGGGCCAAGGAAGCACCTGGGGGGTGGCTCGAGGTGGGCAACACCCACCAGGGCGCGCCAGGAGGCCCAAGAGCACCCTGGTGGGTTGTGCCCACCTCGTGCGCCCCCTGAACCGCCTCTTTGGTCTATATGTAACCCAATATTCAGAAAACCTAGGGGAGTCGACGAAAATCAATTCCAGCCGCCGTAGAGTCTAGAACCACCAGATCCAATCTAGACACCATCATGGAGGGGGTCACCACTTCCATTGGTGCCTCTCCGATGATGCGTGAGTAGTTCTTTGTAGACCTACAGGTCCGTAGTTAGTAGCTAGATGGCTTCCTTTCTCTCTTGATTATCAATACAATGGTCTCTTGGAGATCCATATGATGTAAGTCTTTTTGCGGTGTGTTTGTTGGGATCCGACGAACTTTGAGTTTATGATCAGATCTATGTTTTTATCCATGAAAGCTATTTGAGTCTTCTTTGATCTCTTATATGCATCATTGCTTATAGCCTCGTATTTCTTCTCCGATATTTGGGTTTTGTTTGGCCTACTTGATCTATTTATCTTGCAATGGGAAGAGGTGCTTTGTAGTGGGTTCAATCTTACGGTGCTTGAACCTAGTGACAGAAGGGGAACTGAAACGTATATGCCGTTGCTACTAAGGATAACAAGATGGGATCTATATCTTTGCAATAGATAAATGGATCTTGTCTACATCATGTCATCGTTCTTATTGCATTACTCCATTTTTCCATGAACTTAATACACTAGATGCATGCTGGATAGTGGTTAATGTGTGGAGTAATAGTAGTAGATGCAGGCAGGAGTCGGTCTACTAATCTTGGATGTGATGCCTATATAATGATCATTTCCTGGATATCGTCATGATTATTTGAAGTTCTATCAATTGCCCAACAGTAATTGTTTTCCCACCGTTTGCTATTTTTCTCGAGAGAAGCTACTAGTGAAACCTACGGCCCCTAGGTCTCTTTTCATCATATTTGCCTTTGCGATCTATTTTTCCTTGCATTTATATTCAGATCCATCAAACCAAAAATACAAAAATACCTTTCCGCAATTTATTTGTTCCATGATCTATTTATCCTATCTACCACTTTTACCTCATGTTATTTGCCTATCTTGAGGCGCCGTACCCAAAAGGGATTGACAACCCCTTTAACATGTCAGGTTGCGAGTATTTGTTATTTGTGTGCAGGTGCTGTTTACGTGTTGTGTGGAGGTTCTCCTACTGGTTCGATAACCTTGGTCTCATCACTGAGGGAAATACCTACCCTCGCTATACTGCATCATCCCTTCCTCTTTGGAGAAATACCGACATAGTTCTAGCAGACATCAAAAGGAATTTATGGCGCCGTTGCCGGGGAGGATCTTCAACATCAACCAGGTTCCTAATCACAAATCTCATCTCCTTGCAATTTACATATTTGCCATTTGCCTCTTGTTTTCCTCCCCCCCACTTCACAAAAAATTGCCGTTTTATTCGCCCTCCTTTTCGTTCGCCGTTTTGTCGTCAGATCTATTTTTCGTGTGCAATCTTGTTTATCATCTTTTATCGTTATGGTTTCTCTTCTTCTATTGCGTGCACCCCCGAGGGCGAGGTTCTCAACTTCAAGCAAAGGGGAGGAGAAAATTTAAAAGATGCTTGGTATAGGATTAGTAATGCTCATAATAGATCTATCCGTAAGCAATCTACCGTTGTTCTTCTTCATTGTTTTTATGTGGGCATTACCACTTGGTATAGATTCGTCCTTGATACGATTACCGGTGGGAATTTCTTGATGTGTTCTTCTCTTGATGCTTTTAATTCTTTGGGAAATTTAGTGGGTTCACCACCACTCATGATCAATGAAACAATATTGACTCTCGAGCATGTTATGGAAAGACTAGATGCTATTGAAAAGAAAATGCTTACCGCAGAACATATTGAAAACTTGGATAGAAAAATGTAAGGTTATGCTACTAAGGTTGGTTCAAAAGCGGGAGACATTTTTAAGTTGCTAAAAGGAAAGGGAACTATAATTCACGAAAGAATCAAAGCAAGTCCGTCTAGGATTGATAAACTGGAAGAAATCTTTTCAAATCTAGGATCGAATTTTGCTTCTGCTAAAACTCCCGTGAAAATTGGCAAGATTACTCAAGTCACTAAAAACAAAAGTGCAACTTCTAGCAATGATAAAGGAGACCTTAAGATGATTAGTATACGTCCTAACTTTATTGAAGTCATAAGAGACCCTTTTTGCGAAAATAAGTTTTTCAATCTCATGCCTAGAAGTATTGTCGCTAAGAATTTATATGCAAAATCTTTAAAAAATCTTAAGTGTTCGATCAAAGAATTGGACAAGGATGACAAAACTTAGATCCTACGCGTTATGTGTAGCTAGGGGCGTAAAACAATAGCGCTTGTTGGGAGGCAAGCCAAATGAATAATTTTTTTTGCTTTTCGCTTTTTGTTCTTGTGTGTTAGCATAATTGTGCTACTATTATGATTGTGTTTTTTGTTTTAATTAGTGTTTGTGCCAAGCAAAGCCTTCGGGAAGACTTGGGGTGAAAATTTATTTGATCTTGCTGAAAAAACAGAAACTTTCGTGCTCACGAGATTATTTGTCCTTTTTTACAGAAGTGATTTTGAGTTGATTCTTTTTTCAGAAGATTAATAGACAAATTCCTCAAGTCCACCAATTTATTTAAGAATTTTTGGAGTTACAGAAGTATTCGAAATATTCAGATTGCTACAGACTATTCTGTTTTTGACAGATTCTGTTTTCTTTGCGTTGTGTGCTTGTTTTGATGATTCTATGGTTTTCTTTGATGAGTTTTTGCCATAGAAAATTTGGAATACAGTATATATAATGCAAAAACAAAATAAGTATAGGTCTGCTACATTACTTATAGTAGTGGTTTGCTTTCTTATACTAACAAATCTCACGAAGGTTTTGTTTGAGTTTTGTGTGATTGAAGTTTTCAAGTTTTGGGTTATCTTACGATGGATGAAGGAATAAGGATTAGCAAAAGGCTAAGCTTGGGGATGACCGAGGCACCCCAAGATAATATTCAAAGAAGTAGAAAGCAACTAAGCTTGGGGATGCCCCCCGAGTGGCATCCCCGCTTTCTTCTAACAACCATCAATATTTTACTTGAAACTATATTTTTATTCGTCACATACTATGAGTTTTTCTTGGAGCGTCTTGTATAATATGAGTCTTTACTTGTTTTGCTTTGTGTTTTAAGTGTTGAATCCTTGCTGGACACACCCTTTTGAGAGAGCCCAAAATTATGCTATGCTTGCTCATATGCTTTACTTAAATTTTTTTAGAGCCATGGATTTGCTCTAGTACTTCACTTATATCTTTTTGAGCACGGTGTGCTTTGTTATTTTTGAAGAAATGCTCTCATGCTTCACTTAGATTTATTTGGGAGTTAGTAAAATTTTAAGAAATTCTCTCTTTCTTCACATAAATTATTTTGAGAGAAAGAAAAAATTATGCTCATGATCTTCACTTATATTTGTTTGAGCTTATCAAAAGCAACATATGAAAATAGTCCCAAAGTGATAGATATCCAAGGAGGATATAATAAAAACTTTATGAAGATCATTGGACAAAATAAACTTGATTCTTAGTAATGGTTTTCAGATATGACGATATGATATGTGAGTTATGTTGATGAGTAATTGTGCTTTAGTAAGAATATTGATGTTAAGGTTTGTGATTCCCTATGCAAGCACGAAAGTCAATAGTTATGCAATGAAATTTATATCCTACTTATGGTGCATTATTCAGTGTTACTTATGCTTAATGCTTGTGTACAAGATTTTTTGCTTTTTGGTTGGTCGCGTCTCAATCTTTTTGCTAGCCTTCATTTTTTGCACTAAGTATGCTCACTACTTGTGTATCCAAAACCCTTTAAACCAGTTTTGCCATATGAGTCCACTATACCTACCTATATGCGGTATTTCCATGCTGTTCTAAGCAAATTTGCATGTGCCATCTCTAATTTTCAAAATAAATTTCTCTTTTGTGTGCTCTACCACTTGCAAAGCAGTGAAGGGTAGCCAATATTTTCCATGCTAGATGTGTTATTCTCACGATGAGTGTTTATTCACTTGTCATTGCATGAGAGTACGACAAAGGTATTAGAGATGCCCAGTCCCAAAATGAAAAATGAATTTACTTTATGTTGTCAAATAATAAATTCCTTGGAAAGTGTTGGTACGGAGGGCAACCGTGGATTCGGCTAGCCATGGAAAGTGAAAGTAATGATGGAAAAAGAATAAACTTTATTTTCTGTTTGGGAACCGCCTATGATGTATTTAGCATGGAAAGTGTTGGGATGCTCCAAATTGTTTTCGTTGGTGGGAAAAGTATGCCTCTCAAAAATATTTTTTATCTCTCAATTTAAGCTTTGAGCTCTGGCACCTCTACAGATCCCTACTTCCCTCCGCGAAGGGCCTTTCTTTTACTTATGCAATTTTTATTTTGAATTTGAGTCTCCACCTTCTCTTATAAAGAACCAACTAAGGGGCACTATGATCATATTTGAGCATTGGGTGTAGCTAATATTCGAGTGTGTTTCATGAATGGATCAATGATTGAGCATGATGGGCTAGGGATAACTTACTTTAGTATTGATATTTTGAAAGACATGGTTGCTTGTTGGTATGCTTGAGTATTAAAGTGTTCATGTCAAAACCAGACTATTGCTTTGAATCATATAAAAGTACATATGTCCATGCTATAAAGAAAAAGAAATGTAATGAACATGTTAGGCAGCATTCCACATCAAAAATTCTGTTTTTATCATTTACCTACACGAGGACGAGCAGGAATTAAGCTTGGGGATGCTGATACGTCTCCAATGTATCTATAATTTTTGATTGTTGCATGCTGTTATATTATCATTCTTGGATGTTTTACAATCATTTTATAGTCATTTATATCATTTTTTTGGTACTAACCTATTGACATAGTGCCCAGTGCCAGTTGCTATTTTCTGCATGCTTTTTACATCGCAGGAAATCAATATCAAACGGAGTGCAAATGCAGCAAAACTCCTAGAGGATTTTTTGGGCCAGAAGACATCCAGTGGGCCAAGGAAGCACCTGGGGGTGGCTCGAGGTGAGAAGCACCCACCAGGGCACGCCAGGAGGCCCAGACATGCCCTGGTGGTTTGTGCCCACCTTGGGTGCCCCCTGAACTGCCTCTTTGCTCTATAAATACCCCAATATTGCAGAAACCCTAGGGGAGTCGACAAAAATCAATTCTAGCCACCGCAGAGTCCAGAACCACCAGATCAAATCTAGACACCGTCATGGAGGGGTTCACCACTTCCATTGGTGCCTCTCCGATGATGCGTGAGTAGTTCTTTGTAGACCTACGGGGTCCGTAGTTAGTAGCTAGATGGCTTCCTCTCTCACTCGCTCTCTCTCTCGCTCTCTCTCTCTCTCTCTTGATTATCAATACAAAGGTCTCTTGGAGATCCATATGATTTAACTCTTTTTGCGGTGTGTTTGTTGGGATCCAATGGACTTTGAGTTTATGATCAGACCTATGTTTTATCCCTGAAAGTTATTTGAGTCTTCTTTGATCTCTTATATGCATAATTGCTTATAGCCTCTCTTCTCCGATATTTAGGTTTTGTTTGGCCAACTTGATCTATTTATCTTGCAATGGTAAGAGGTGCTTTGTAGTGGGTTCGATCTTATGGTGCTTGATCCTAGTGATAGAAGGGGAACCAACATGTATGTATCGTTCCTACTAAGGATAACAAGATGGGATCTATATCTTTGCAATAGATAAACAGATCTTGTCTACATCATGTCATCGTTATGATTGCATTACTCCGTTTTTCCATGAACTTAATACAGTAGATGCATGCTGGACAGCGGTCGATGTGTGGAGTAATAGTAGTAGATGCAGGCAGGAGCCAGTCTACTAATCTTGGACGTTATGCCTATATAATGATCATTGCCTGGATACCGTAATGATTATTTGAAGTTCTATCAATTGCCCAACGGTAATTGTTTTCCCACCATTTGCTATTTTTCTCGAGAGAAGCCACTAGTGAAATGTCACGCCCAATATGCGACCCTATCCAAAAGGAACTCGAAGGTCCCACCAAGGATAGACCCGCATATTGGAATGCTTTTGCAAGGTGGATATCATTACATCAACATTACATAATAGTTGGGGATACATACAAGAGGCATACAATTCCACACGAATAAAACATCACATCATACAAGAGATCAACATCCGACTACGGATGATACATAAACAGAAACTCAAACAATATCCACCCTGCTAGCCCAGGCTGCCGACCTGGAACCTATCCCCTGATCGAAGAAGCAGAAGAAAAACTCAACGCAAGCAAGCATCGCTCTCGCGTCATGATCATCGCATAACATGTACCTGCAACTGTTGTTGTAGTAATCTGTGAGCCACGAGGACTCAGCAATCATATTACCATGGGTATCAAGACTAGCAAAGCTTAATAGGAAAGGAAGGGGTAAAGTGGTAAGGTTGCAGCAGCGGCTAAGCAAGATATGGTGGCTAACATACGCAAATGAGAGCGAGAAGAGAAACAAGCGGAACGGCCGTCAACTAGTAATGATCAAGAGGTGATCCCGAACTCCTACTTACGTCAAACATAACCCAAAGACCGTGTTCACTTCCCGGACTCCGCCGAGAAGAGACCATCACGGCTACACACACGGTTGATGCGTTTTAATTCGGATCTGGTGTCAAGTTATCTACAACCGGATATTAACAAATTCCCATCTTCCACATAACCGTGGGCACGGCTCTCGAAAGTTTATACCCTGCAGGGGTGTCCCAACTTAGCCCATGACAAGCTCTCGCGATCAACGAAGGAATAGACCTTCTCCCAGGAAGACCCGATCAGTCTCGGAATCCTGGTTTACAAGACATTTCGACAATGGTAAAACAAGACCAGCAAGACCTCCCGGCGTGCTGACATCCTGATAGTAGCCACGCGTATCTCGTCTCAGGCCACGACCGGATGAGCAGTCCGTACAACTAAAACCAGACCTCAAGTTTCCCTGAGGGGGCGCTGCAAAGGGCTCTAGTTTGGACCAACACTTAGATAAGCATTGGCCCGGGGGGGGGGGCTGAATAAAGATGTCCCTTGGGTTAATTACTCCCAAGGGAAATATAGGTGGTGGTGAGGCAAATGGTAAAACCAATGTTGGGCCTTGCTGGAGGAGTTTTATTCAAAGCGAACTGTCAGGGGGGTCCCATAAATCACCCGACCGCATAAGGAACGCAAAATCCGGGAACATAACACCGGTATGACGGAAACTAGGGCGGCAAGAGTGGAACAAAACACCAGGCATAAGGCCGAGCCTTCCACCCTTTACCAAATATATAGATGCATTAATAATATCAGAGATATTGTGATATCGCAACAAAACCCTGTCCACCATGGAGCAATCTTCAACTTCACCTGCAACTAGCAACACTATAAGAGGGGCTGAGCAAAGCGGTAACATAGCCAAGCAACGGTTTGCTAGGAAGGTGTCAAGGGTTAGAGGTTCATGGCAATATGAGATGGCTTGATAAACAGGTAATAGGTAGCGCAGCATAGCGATAGAACGAAGCAACTAGCATAGCAATGATAGTAGTGAGATCTAGGGTAGCGGTCATCTTGCCTGAAATCCCGCAAGGAAGAAGAACGAGTCCATGAAGAAGATGAAGCCATGAAGACGAACCACACATAGACGAACGCATCCTCACGATCGCAACAAAACGGGAACTATCGAGAAGAAGCACACAACATCGTAAACACACCACACATGAACAAGACATGATGCACAACAAGCATGATGCATGACAAAGTCTATATGAAGCTACTCATGGCAAGAGATGATGCAAACAAGAACAACACACCAAGGCAAGTTTAAATAAGGCCGGAAACAACATATAACAATTCCGGTAAGTCCTCATATGCAAATTTCGAAATTGGTCCAGATCTGAATAAACCTTATGTTCAAGTTGTTAAACAGCAAGTTAAGATGCACCAAGATGATCCACACGAAATTCTAGTCAAGTTACATATAAAGTTCATTAGATTTGGAGCTACGGCCTAGAAGATATGAGCAAAACAAGTTAAACATGGCATTGATGCAAAATGCACCCAAACATCAAGCAAACACACCAAAATAAGGATGCAACATGGTAATATGAAGCTACATGCAAAAACAAGCAAGTTTCATATAGAGCACACTCAAAACGGAGCAACGGTGCAACACATACACTATACAAGTCATAACAACAATCTGTCCAAAACAGCAACTAGGCATATTGCAAGCATCAAAACAACAGGCTACAGCACCCCAACATAGTAACAAAATGCATGGGCATGAAGTACACGTAAAGCGTAAAAAAACATGAACACTGAGCTATCTCCAGAAATCACTAGAACATGCTCAAAAGGACATGGGAAGATTGCAAATAATAATAGTTTCAGACTTTAGCAGAAATAACATCAGGTTGCAATGTTTAGAGCTATCAAACAACGTGTTACAGGAACTTATCATGGCAAACAAAGGCATGGCATGAATCTACTAATAGCATAGATCAAAAGACCCTTACTGACCATGAGCCAAAAAGGCATAGAAAATATGATGGCACCCATGTAAAGATGGCAAGTTATATTACAGATTCATACAAGGCAGGAACAACAATAAGTAGGCATGTTCGTGAGCTTGAACCACTCACCATAGAGCAATACATGGCATGACAAGGCAACCAACAGTAAGAAGACATGTTTAAGAAGCTATACATGGCAAGAGCAAGTTCATAGGGTTCATGGATCACTAGGAAACAATCATGGAAACATTGAACTTAATGTTAACAGGCTGACAACAACATTTTCAAGCAACTTTGGAGCAAGATAACAACATGTCCCAGCAGGCTATAATTGCAACCAAGGGCATGAATGGATAGAGCAAGACATGTAGATCAAAACCTGTTTAAAGAGCATCTCCAGATTATGCATAGAATGATTAGTAGAAGCATGTTAACATAGAAACAAAATATAACAGAATCTGTCGGGAAAACAGCAACAACAACTACCCTACTTAGCAAGCTTGATACACTCAGCACACAACTCACAAAAATACATCGTTGGCACCACCGGAAAGATGGCATGGCATAGATCAAAACACACGAAGACATCAACCTCATAGAATGCACACATCAATCATGGCAAAAATGATAAATGAGCAAGTTATAACAGTTTCAGCAGATTAACATCAACATGCACTCTTCCAACAGCATTTCGGGCATCAAGATGAGCTCAAATGAAAATGATGCAATGGAACAAATTGATGTACTCGTCGAGACGAACAGTTTGACATATTACAAGCATGAAACAGAGCTACGGATGCAGAGATACATCAGGATGAACATGGCATAATGAAACTGTAATCTGGGGACTTAGTGGAAAACGGGTCAACCTTCGGGTTTGCTGCACGGATTACGAGGTTCACCGGGGTTCGCCGGAGCTCGCGAGGGAAGGCCGCCGGAGTCGAGGGAGGGCTCACCGGAGCGCGGGGAAGCCGGATCCGGCCCTCCCGCGGCCGGATCTGGCCGTTAGCGGAGGAGAGGAGGCGCGGGGGCGCCGGACGCGGGCGGCGGCCGCGGTCGCCGGGCTGCGGCTCGGCGGCGAGGTCGAAGGCGCGCCGGCGGCGGTTGGCGGGCGAAGGGCGCGCGACGGGGCGGCGCCGGTCGGGAGCGGCTGAGGCGCCGGGCCAGGCGCGGGCCAGGCGGCGCGGCGGCGACGCGGAGGCCGGCGGAGGCGGGGCCGATCCGGGGACGAGCGGCGGCGGACGCCGGCCGGCGGAGGCGACGGGCGCCGGCGGGCGGAGGCGCGCGCGGGCCCGGGCGGGCCTGCCCCGGGCTCGCGGGCCGGCGGGAGGCGCGGGGCGGCGGGCGCCCACTTGGCGGCGGCGGAGTGGACGCACGTGGCGGCGGGGTGACGTGGCGCGGCGCTATTGGCCGGCGCGACGTGTCCGGCGGACACGTCCGGCGGCGCGAGGAGGAAGACGCTAGGGTTTGATCTGCGGGATTTTCGGGGAGAGCACATATATATAGGTAGAGGGAGCTAGGAGAGTCCAAATGAGGAGCGGTTTTCGGCCACGCGATCGTGATCGAACGACCGAGAGCATGGAGGGGAGTTAGATGGGTTTTGGGCCACTCTGGAAGGGGTGTTGGGCTGCAACAAAAGAGGCTTTGCGGTTACCCGGTTAACCGTTGGAGTATCAAACGACCTCCAAATGGTACGAAACTTGACAAGCGGTCTACCGGTGCTATACCAAGGCCGCTTGGCAAAGCTCGGGCCATTCCGAGAAAGTTTAACACCCACTCACAATGAGAGACAAAAAGGGGACGCCGGGGAACATAGGAGTGCCGGATTGCAAAACGGACAACGGGGTAAATGCTCGGATGCATGAGATGAACACGTATGCGAAAAGAGATGCACATGATGACATGATAAAATGCAGATGATGACATGGCAAAATGCAACACGCAAGCAAATGACATGGCAACGACGGCGAATAACTGGCGGACACCTGGCGCATCGGATCCGGGGCGTTACAACACTCCTCCACTAACAAGAGATCTCGTCCCGAAATCTTAGGACCGAGACGGAAGAGAAAAGGGATGAGGTGAAACAAGAACTCAAGAGAAGAAGCAAAGAATCGAGAGCACTCGAGAATAAGAAAGGAACGGTGAGAATGACGAGAATTGAAAGCTCACGGAAACAGATAGACTATGAAACCACTCGTTCTAACCGGAGTGTTTAGAATGAGAAAAGAAACGGATAAGACTGTAGCAATTTAGGTAGCACTCCGGCTGAAAATGGGAGGATTAGAACGAACTTGAGAGGATGGAATGCTACTTGATGAACTCTTGAAGAATGAATTAAATCATGAAGAATCGCCATGAAAAACTCCGTAGACAAAAGGATGATGAGATAGAATGAAGGATGAAAGAATAAGATGAGCCGATACCGTAATGATTATTTGAAGTTCTATCAATTGCCCAACGGTAATTGTTTTCCCACCATTTGCTATTTTTCTCGAGAGAAGCCACTAGTGAAATGTCACGCCCAATATGCGACCCTATCTAAAAGGAACTCCAAGGTCCCACCAAGGATAGACCCGCATATTGGAACGCTTTTGCAAGGTGGATATCATTACATCAACATTACATAATAGTTGGGGATACATACAAGAGGCATACAATGCCACACGAATACAACATCACATCATACAAGAGATCAACATCCGACTACGGATGATACATAAACAGAAACTCAAACAATATCCACCCTGCTAGCCCAGGCTGCCGACCTGGAACCTATTCCCTGATCGAAGAAGCAGAAGAAAAACTCAACGCAAGCAAGCATCGCTCTCGCGTCATGATCATTGCATAACCTGTACCTGCAACTGTTATTGTAGTAATCTGTGAGCCACGAGGACTCAGCAATCCCATTACCATGGGTATCAAGACTAGCAAATCTTAATAGGAAAGGAAGGGGTAAAGTGGTGAGGTTGCAGCAGCGGCTAAGCAAGATATGGTGGCTAACATACGCAAATGAGAGCGAGAAGAGAAACAAGCGGAACGGCCGTCAACTAGTAATGATCAAGAGGTGATCCCGAACTCCTACTTACGTCAAACATAACCCAAAGACCGTGTTCACTTCCCGGACTCCGCCGAGAAGAGACCATCACGGCTACACACACGGTTGATGCGTTTTAATTCGGATCTGGTGTCAAGTTATCTACAACCGGACATTAACAAATTCCCATCTTCCACATAACCGCGGGCATGGCTCTCGAAAGTTTATACCCTGCAGGGGTGTCCCAACTTAGCCCATGACAAGCTCTCGCGATCAACGAAGGAATAGACCTTCTCCCAGGAAGACCCGATCAGTCTCGGAATCCTGGTTTACAAGACATTTCGACAATGGTAAAACAAGACCAGCAAGACCTCCCGGCGTGCCGACATCCTGATAGTAGCCGCGCGTATCTCATCTCAGGCCACGACCGGATGAGCAGTCCGTACAACTAAAACCAGACCTCAAGTTTCCCTGAGGGGGCGCTGCAAAGGGCTCTAGTTTGGACCAACACTTAGATAAGCATTGGCCCGGGGGGGGGGGGGGCTGAATAAAGATGACCCTTGGGTTAATTACTCCCAAGGGAAATATAGGTGGTGGTGAGGCAAATGGTAAAACCAATGTTGGGCCTTGCTGGAGGAGTTTTATTCAAAGCGAACTGTCAGGGGGGTCCCATAAATCACCCGACCGCATAAGGAACGCAAAATCCGGGAACATAACACCGGTATGACGGAAACTAGGGCGGCAAGAGTGGAACAAAACACCAGGCATAAGGCCGAGCCTTCCACCCTTTACCAAATATATAGATGCATTAATAATATCAGAGATATTGTGATATCCCAACAAAACCCTGTCCACCGTGGAGCAATCTTCAACTTCACCTGCAACTAGCAACACTATAAGAGGGGCTGAGCAAAGCGGTAACATAGCCAAGCAACGGTTTGCTAGGAAGGTGTCAAGGGTTAGAGGTTCATGGCAATATGGGATGGCTTGATAAACAGGTAATAGGTAGCGCAGCATAGCGATAGAACGAAGCAACTAGCATAGCAATGATAGTAGTGAGATCTAGGGTAGCGGTCATCTTGCCTGAAATGCCGCAAGGAAGAAGAACGAGTCCATGAAGAAGATGAAGCCATGAAGACGAACCACACGTAGACGAACGCATCCTCACGATCGCAACAAAACGGAAACTATCGAGAAGAAGCACACAACATGGTAAACACACCACACATGAACAAGACATGATGCACAACAAGCATGATGCATGACAAAGTCTACATGAAGCTACTCATGGCAAGAGATGATGCAAACAAGAACAACACACCAAGGCAAGTTTAAATAAGGCCGGAAACAACATATAACAATTCCGGTAAGTCCTCATATGCAAATTTCGAAATTGGTCCAGATCTGAATAAACCTTATGTTCAAGTTGTTAAACAGCAAGTTAAGATGCACCAAGATGATCCACACGAAATTCTAGTCAAGTTACATATAAAGTTCATTAGATTTGGAGCTACGGCCTAGAAGATATGAGCAAAACAAGTTAAACATGGCATTGATGCAAAATGCACCCAAACATCAAGCAAACACACCAAAATAAGGATGCAACATGGTAATATGAAGCTACATGCAAAAACAAGCAAGTTTCATATAGAGCACACTCAAAACGGAGCAACGGTGCAACACATACACTATACAAGTCATAACAACAATCTGTCCAAAACAGCAACTAGGCATATTGCAAGCATCAAAACAACAGGCTACAACACCCCAACATAATAACAAAATGCATGGGCACGAAGTACACGTAAAGCGTAAAAAAACATGAACACTGAGCTATCTCCAGAAATCACTAGAACATACTCAAAAGGACATGGGAAGATTGCAAATAATAACAGTTTCAGACTTTAGCAGAAATAACATCAGGTTGCAATGTTTAGAGCTATCAAACAACATGTTACAGGAACTTATCATGGCAAACAAAGGCATGGCATGAATGTACTAATAGCATAGATCAAAAGACCCTTACTGACCATGAGCCAAAAAGGCATAGAAAATATGATGGCACCCATGTAAAGATGGCAAGTTATATTACAGATTCATACATGGCAGGAACAACAATAAGTAGGCATGTTCGTGAGCTTGAACCACTCACCATAGAGAAGTACATGGCATGACAAGGCAACCAACAGTAAGAAGACATGTTTAAGAAGCTATACATGGCAAGAGCAAGTTCATAGGGTTCATGGATCACTAGGAAACAATCATGGAAACATTGAACTTAATGTTAACAGGCTGACAACAACATTTTCAAGCAACTTTGGAGCAAGGTAACAACATGTCCCAGCAGGCTATAATTGCAACCAAGGGCATGAATGGATAGAGCAAGACATGTAGATAAAAACATGTTTATAGAGCATCTCCAGATTATGCATAGAATGATTAGTAGAAGCATGTTAACATAGCAACAAAATATAACAGAATCTGTCGGGAAAACAGCAACAACAACTACCCTACTTAGCAAGCTTGATACACTCAGTACACAACTCACAAAAATACATCGTTGGCACCACCGGAAAGATGGCATGGCATAGATCAAAACACACGAAGACATCAACCTCATAGAATGCACACATCAATCATGGCAAAAATGATAAATGAGCAAGTTATAACAGTTTCAGCAGATTAACATCAACGTGCACTCTTCCAACAGTATTTCGGGCATCAAGATGAGCTCAAATGAAAATGATGCAATGGAACGAATTGATGTACTCGTCGAGGCGAACAGTTTGACATATTACAAGCATGAAACGGAGCTACGGATGCAGAGATACAGCAGGATGAACATGGCATGA
Source organism: Triticum timopheevii (assembly GCA_963921465.1). Taxonomy (NCBI): domain Eukaryota; kingdom Viridiplantae; phylum Streptophyta; class Magnoliopsida; order Poales; family Poaceae; genus Triticum; species Triticum timopheevii. The sequence goes on from OY997262.1 coordinate 284,112,211, forward strand.
TGAAACTGGAATCTGGGGACTTCGTGGAAAACGGGTCAACCTTCGGGTTTGCTGCACGGCTTACGAGGTTCACCGGGGTTCGCCGGAGCTCGCGAGGGAAGGCCGCCGGAGTCGAGGGAGGGCTCACCGGAGCGCGGGGAAGCCGGATCCGGCCCTCCCGCGGCCGGATCTGGCCGTTAGCGGAGGAGAGGAGGCGCGGGGGCGCCGGACGCGGGCGGCGGCCGCGGTCGCCGGGCTGCGGCTCGGCGGCGAGGTCGAAGGCGCGCCGGCGGCGGTTGGCGGGCGGAGGGCGCGCGACGGGGCGGCGCCGGTCGGGAGCGGCCGAGGCGCCGGGCCAGGCGCGGGCCAGGCGGCGCGGCGGCGACGCGGAGGCCGGCGGAGGCGGGGCCGATCCGGGGATGAGTGGCGGCGGACGCCGGCCGGCGGAGGCGACGGGCGCCGGCGGGCGGAGGCGCGCGCGGGCCCGGGCAGGCCTTCCCCGGGCTCGCGGGCCGGCGGGAGGCGCGGGGCGGCGGGCGCCCACTTTGCGGCGGCGGAGTGGACGCACGCGGCGGCGCGGTGACGTGGCGCGGCGCTATTGGCCGGCGCGACGTGTCCGGCGGACACGTCCGGCGCGGACGGACGTGTCCGGCGGCGCGAGGAGGAAGACGCTAGGGTTTGATCTGCGGGATTTTCGGGGAGAGCACATATATATAGGTAGAGGGAGCTAGGAGAGTCCAAATGAGGAGCGGTTTTCGGCCACGCGATCGTGATCGAACAACCGAGAGCATGGAGGGGAGTTAGATGGGTTTTGGGCCACTTTGGAAGGGGTGTTGGGCTGCAACAAAAGAGGCTTTGCGGTTACCTGGTTAACCGTTGGAGTATCAAACAACCTCCAAATGGCACGAAACTTGACAAGCGGTCTACCGGTGCTATACCAAGGCCGCTTGGCAAACCTCGGGCCATTCCGAGAAAGTTTAACACCCACTCACAACGAGAGACAAAAAGGGGACGTCGGGGAACATAGGAGTGCCGGATTGCAAAACGGACAACGGGGAAAATGCTCGGATGCATGAGATGAACACGTATGCGAAAAGAGATGCACATGATGACATGATAAAATGCAGAGGATGACATGGCAAAATGCAACACGCAAGCAAATGACATGGCAACGACGGCGAATAACTGGCGGACACCTGGCGCATCGGATCCGGGGCGTTACAACACTCCTCCACTAACAAGAGATCTCGTCCCGAGATCTTAGGACCGAGACGGAAGAGAAAAGGGATGAGGTGAAACAAGAACTCAAGAGAAGAAGCAAAGAATCGAGAGCACTCGAGAATAAGAAAGGAACGGCGAGAATGACGAGAATCGAAAGCTCACGGAAACAGATAGACTATGAAACCACTCGTTCTAACCGGAGTGTTTAGAATGAGAAAAGAAACGGATAAGACTGTAGCAATTTAGGTAGCACTCCGGCTGAAAATGGGAGGATTAGAACGAACTTGAGAGGATGGAATGGTACTTGATGAACTCTTGAAGAATGAATTAAATCATGAAGAATCGCCATGAAGAACTCCGTAGACAAAAGGATGATGAGATAGAATGAAGGATGAAAGAATAAGATGAGCCTTGCGATGATTTAGATGGAAGGTTCCGACAAAAAGACCGAGGAAATATGAACTCCGGAAAAGAAAAGATGAAAACACTTGAAACTAGAATTTATTCATCATGAACAAACTCTGAAAGAAGGGATTACTCGCTTGGAGGATATAAGAATAAGATTTATTGTATGCTTATCCTTCATCAAATTAAATTGATGACAAACAATGAATTTTGCATACTACTTATTCTTGATGAAAGGAATTGAGAAGTGACATATTGCAAACTTGAGAAGGTCTTCATGAACCACCGGTGGGATAGAAAAGAACGAATGGATTTAAATGATAAACTAGGAAAAGAATCTTGAATGAACCACCGTAAGAATTCGGAAAAGACTGATGAAAGAGTATGAATCACCGGGAAGAATTAGCAGAAAAATATGCTTGAGGGGATTTAGATGCAAAAGAACGAAGAGATAACAGGCTGATTAAAGAATACTTGAACGAAGCACCCGGATAATTAGAGAACGATAACTGGAATGATGGCCTCCGGTGAAAAGAAAAGGAAAAAAGCTTCTGACATACTCCGGATGGATGAAAAGAATAACTGACAAATGGAATAATTCAAGATGATAACAAGAAGCTAGAACCACGAATCTTCGGGAGAGGAGACAAGATTGAGAGGAAAAACTCTTCTTCGATCTTCAAATGGCGATGGAAAACAACACCAAAATTACTGAGATACTCCGGGAGAATGAAAAGCAAAAAGGTTGAGCCGACGATGAAATAATTTGAAAGAGATCTTGGAGAAGGCATGTGACTGATGGGATCCATTCTTACATCACAATTGAAAGGAATTTAGAATAACTCCGGGGGAATTAGAAGAGTCAGGTAAGATCCTGGGAAAAGACCTGTGGGTTAGGGCCCACTAAAAGAAAAACACTGTTGGAAAGGATGTTGAAAAGATAGATGATGCACCGGAACAATTGAAATATTTGAATGAGGTGACAACCTCGAATTAATTCGAACACTGACGAATCTCCTAAGATGTCTTCCGAACTCCGGAATGATTGAATGACGAGAGGCAAACGAGAAAAGGGGAATATATGAGCTGAGGGAAAGAATACGATCGACAACGAAAAACTTGAATTGAGTCCACCGGAAAAAGAAACGGATGAAGAATGACGAACGAGACGAGAATTCACCGGGTGAAATGATTGAGGGAAGACTGAAGAGACTCCGTACGAATGGAATTGATGGTCGAAAAAGACTCAAACTCCGGGAAGAAGAAAGGGTGGGAGGGCGGGAAAAACAAAGACAACTTGGAAGGGGAAATCGACGAATATCTTGAAGAGAAAAAAAAACACCGGTTGAAATCATTGAGGAAAGAAAGCAAAGACTTCGCACGAGTAGGATGGATACTCGATTACGGACTCCGGTTCCGAGAGGAAGAAGGGAGGGCAGGTGGGAAAATAAAACAACTGAGGATTTAACTTGGCAAAAATGAAGATGCTCGAGTCAACATGACGAGAAATGCACCGGATAAAGAGGATGGACAACTCACAAAACTAACCATGTGAACCTAAAGAAAATTTTGAATGGGAAGAGGAGTAATTCAAAACACCTACGTCAAGATTCCTCACCAGAGCGACGAAGAGGCTGAGGAGTAAAAAGAATTCCTACTCTCCGATATAACTAGACTCCAAAAACAATTTTCTTCTAGACTCAACAACGGCCAACAATCAAGGGGGCTCCTAAGGTCGGTCGAGGCTCTGATACCAACTTGTCATGCCCAATATGCGACCCTATCCAAAAGAAACTCGAAGTTCCCACCAAGGATAGACCCACATATTGGAACGCTTTTGCAAGGTGGATATCATTACATCAACATTACATAATAGTTGGGGATACATACAAGAGGCATACAATGCCACACGAATACAACATCACATCATACAAGAGATCAACATCCGACTACGGATGATACATAAACAGAAACTCAGACAATATCCACCATGCTATCCTAGGCTGCCGACCTGGAACCTATCCCCTGATCGAAGAAGCAGAAGAAAAACTCAACTCAAGCAAGCATCGCTCTCACGTCATGATCATCACATAACCTGTACCTACAACTGTTGTTGTAGTAATCTGTGAGCCACGAGGACTCAGCAATCCCATTAACATGGGTATCAAGACTAGCAAAGCTTAATAGGAAAGGAAGGGGTAAAGTGGTGAGGTTGCAGCAGTGGCTAAGCAAGATATGGTGGCTAACATACGCAAATGAGAGCGAGAAGAGAAACAAGCGGAACGGCCGTCAACTAGCAATGATCAAGAGGTGATCCTGAACTCCTACTTACGTCAAACATAACCCGAAGACCGTGTTCACTTCCCGGACTCCGCCGAGAAGAGACCATCATGGCTACACACACGGTTGATGCGTTTTAATTCAGATCTGGTGTCAAGTTATCTATAACCGGACATTAACAAATTCCCATCTGCCACATAACCGCGGGCACGACTCTCGAAAGTTTATACCCTGCAGAGGTGTCCCAACTTAGCCCATGACAAGCTCTCGCGATCAACGAAGGAATAGACCTTCTCCCAGGAAGACCCGATCAGTCTCAGAATCCTGGTTTACAAGACATTTCGACAATGGTAAAACAAGACCAGCAAGACCTCCCGGCGTGCCGATATCCTGATAGTAGCCGCGCGTATCTCGTCTCAGGCCACGACCGGATGAGCAGTCCGTACAACTAAAACCAGACCTCAAGTTTCCCTGAGGGGGCGCTGCAAAGGGCTCTAGTTTGGACCAACACTTAGACAAGCATTGTCCCGGGGGGGCTGAATAAAGATGACCCTTGGGTTAATTACTCCCAAGGGAAATATAGGTGGTGGTGAGGCAAATGGTAAAACCAATGTTGGGCCTTGCTGGAGGAGTTTTATTCAAAGCGAACTGTCAGGGGGCTCCCATAAATCACCCGACCGCGTAAGGAGCGCAAAATCCGGGAACATAACACCGGTATGACGGAAACTAGGGCGGCAAGAGTGGAACAAAACACCAGGCATAAGGCCGAGCCTTCCACCCTTTACCAAATATATAGATGCATTAATAATATCAGAGATATTGTGATATCCCAACAAAACCCTGTCCACCATGGAGCAATCTTCAACTTCACCTGCAACTAGCAACGCTATAAGAGGGGCTGAGCAAAGCGGTAACATAGCCAAGCAACGGTTTGCTAGGAAGGTGTCAAGGGTTAGAGGTTCATGGCAATATGGGATGGCTTGATAAACAGGTAATAGGTAGCGCAGCATAGCGATAGAACGAAGCAACTAGCATAGCAATGATAGTAGTGAGATCCAGGGTAGCGGTCATCTTGCCTGAAATCCCGCAAGGAAGAAGAACGAGTCCATGAAGAAGATGAAGCCACGAAGACGAACCACACGTAGACAAACGCATCCTCACGATCGCAACAAAACGGGAACTATCGAGAAGAAGCACACAACATCGTAAACACACCACACATGAACAAGACATGATGCACAACAAGCATGATGCATGACAAAGTCTACATGAAGCTACTCATGGCAAGAGATGATGCAAACAAAAACAACACACCAAGGCAAGTTTTAATAAGGCCGGAAACAACATATAACAATTCCGGTAAGTCCTCATATGCAAATTTCGAAATTGGTCCAGATCTGAATAAACCTTATGTTCAAGTTGTTAAACAGCAAGTTAAGATGCACCAAGATGATCTACACGAAATTCTAGTCAAGTTACATATAAAGTTCATTAGATTTGGAGCTACGGCCTAGAAGATATGAGCAAAACAAGTTAAACATGGCATTGATGCAAAATGCAACCAAACATCAAGCAAACACACCAAAACAAGGATGCAACATGGTAATATGAAGCTACATGCAAAAACAAGCAAGTTTCATATAGCGCACACTCAAAACGGAGCAACGGTGCAACACATACACTCTATACAAGTCATAACAACAATCTGTCCAAAACAACAACTAGGCATATTGCAAGCATCAAAACAATAGGCTACAGCACCCCAACATAATAACAAAAGGCATGGGCATGAAGTACACGTAGAGCATAACAAAACATGAACACTGAGCTATCTCTAGAAATCACTAGAACATGCTCAAAAGGACATGGGAAGATTGCAAATAATAACAGTTTCAGACTTTAGCAGAAATAACATCAGGTTGCAATGTTTAGAGCTATCAAACAACATGTTACAGGAACTTATCATGGCAAACAAAGGCATGACATGAATCTACTAATATCATAGATCAAAAGACCCTTACTGACCATGAGCCAAAAAGGCATAGAAAATATGATGGCACCCATGTAAACATGGCAAGTTATATTACAGATTCATACATGGCAGCAACAACAATAAGTAGGCATGTGGTGAGCTTGAACCACTCACCACAGAGCAATACATGGAATGCCAAGGCAACCAACAGTAAGAAGACATGTTTAAGAAGCTATACATGGCAAGATCAAGTTCATAGGGTTCATGGATCACTAGGAAACAATCATGGAAACATTGAACTTAATGTTAACAGGCTGACAGCAACATTTTCAAGCAACTTTGGAGTAAGATAACAACATGTCCCAGAAGGCTATAATTTCAACCAAGGGCATGAATGGATAGAGTAAGACATGTAGATCAAAACATGTTTATAGAGCATCTCCAGATTATGCATAGAATGATTAGTAGAAGCATGTTAACATAGCAACAAAATATAACAGAATCTGTCTGGAAAACAGCAACAGCAACTACCCTACTTAGCAAGCTTGATACACTCAGCACACAACTCACAAAAATACATGGTTGGCACCAATGGAAAGATGGCATGGCATAGATCAAAACACATGAAGACATCAACCTCATAGGATGCACACATCAATCATGGCAAAAATGATAAATGAGCAAGTTATAACAGTTTCAACAGATTAACATCAACATGCACTCTTCCAACAGCATTTAGGGCATCAAGATGAGCTCAAATGAAAATGATGCAATCGAATGAAATGATGTACTCGTCGAGACGAACAGTTTGACATATTACACACATGAAATGGAGCTACGGATGGAGAGATACAGCAGGATGAACATGACATGATGAAACTGGAATCTGGGGACTTGGTGGAAAACGGGTCAACCTTCGGGTTTGCTGCACTGATTACGAGGTTCACCGGGGTTCGCCGGAGCTCGCGAGGGAAGGCCGCCGGAGTCGAGGGAAGGCTCACCGGAGCACGGGGGAGCCGGATCCGGCCCTCCCGCGGCCGGATCTGGCCGTTAGCGGAGGAGAGGAGGCGCGGGGGCGCCGGACGCGGGCGGCGGCCGCGGTCGCCGGGCGGCGGCTCGGCGGCGAGGTCGAAGGCGCGCCGGCGGCGGTTGGCGGGCGGAGGGCGCGCGACGGGGCGGCGCCGGTCGGGAGCGGCCGAGGCGCCGGGCCAGGCGCGGGCCAGGCGGCGCGGCGGCGACGCGGAGGCCGGCGGAGGCGGGGCCGATCCGGGGACGAGCGGCGGAGGACGCCGGCCGGCGGAGGGGACGGGCGCCAGCGGGCGGAGGCGCGCGCGGGCCCGGGCGGGCCTGCCCCGGGCTCGCGGGCCGGCGGGAGGCGCGGGGCGGCGGGCGCCCACGTGGCGGCGGCGGAGTGGACGCACGCGGTGGCGGGGTGACGTGGCGCGGCGCTATTGGCCGGCGCGACGTGTCCGGCGGACACGTCCGCGCGGACGGACGTGTCCGGCGGCGCGAGGAGGAAGACGCTATGGTTTGATCTGTGGGATTTTCTGGGAGAGCACATAGATATAGGTAGAGGGAGCTAGGAGAGTCCAAATGAGGAGCGGTTTTCGGCCACGCGATCGTGATCGAACGACCGAGAGCATGGATGGGAGTTAGATGGGTTTTGGGCCACTTTGGAAGGGGTGTTGGGCTGCAACAAAAGAGGCTTTGCGGTTACCCGATTAATCGTTGGAGTATCAAACGACCTCCAAATGGCACGAAACTTGACAAGCGGTCTACCGGTGCTATACCCAGGCCGCTTGGCAAACGTCGGGCCATTCCGAGAAAGTTTAACACCCACTCACAACGAGAGACAAAAAGGGGACGCCGGGGAACATAGGAGTGCCGGATTGTAAAACGGACAACGGGGAAAATGCTCGGATGCATGAGATGAACACGTATGCGAAAAGAGATGCACATGATGACATGATAAAATGCAGATGATGACATGGAAAAATGCAACACGCAAGCAAATGACATGGCAACGACGGCGAATAACTGGCGGACACCTGGCGCATCGGATCCGGGGCGTTACATGAAACCTACGGCCCCCGGGTCTCTTTTCATCATATTTGCCTTTGCGATCTGTTTTTCCTTGCATTTATTTTCAGATCTATCAAACCAAAAATACAAAAATACCTTGCTGTAATTTATTTGTCCCGTGATCTATTTATCCTATCTACCACTTTTACCTCATGTTATTTGTCTATCTTGAGGCGCCGTACCCGAAAGAGATTGAGAACCCCTTTACCACGTCGGGTTGTGAGTATTTGTTATTTGTGTGCAGCTGCTGTTTCCATGGTGTGAGGAGGTTCTCCTACTGGTTCGATAACCTTGGTCTCATCATTGAGGGAAATACCTACCGTCGCTATACTGCATCATCCCTTCCTCTTTGGGGAAATACCGACGTAGTTCTAGCAGACATCTGTTACATACTTGGAGTCCTGTCAGGTATATCATGCTCTGCCTTTCCTTGGGAAGGATATACTTTCGGTACTCCGGTATCATCACCTTTTCCTTTCCATTGGTCTGATTAATATACTAATCACATTTTCCTTTCCACTATTTCTTTAACCTTCCTTATGATCTATATGACATAGGCGATAATATTTCCCTGCTTATGTAAACACCTTGATGTACAACTTGGTCAGAATAACCCTATTACTATTTGGTGACATTTCGGTAACCACCGATTGACGAGAACTTTGCATGTTGGTCTGCCTTTTCAACGAGCAGGAAAATGGTTCTCTTCGTCTCTTTGCCTGTTGGTCTGCCTTGGTACCGACGTTGTTGCTAACATAACTAACTGGCTATCCTCTGACCTGTCTTGCTATCATGGCCGTGCAAGACGTCAACGCCCTTCCTACTTTTAACCGACATGGTGGGCCCATAACCCACAGTCCCACAGGATCGAAACCTGACTCTCCTGTACGTCCCTGTTTCCAAAGTTATTCCTCGCGCTTGGCTTCTCATGTGAATCACGAGCCACATTCCTAGGGATATACTCTAGTATCAAACGCAATATTTATTTTCATGGCTCTGAACTGTTCACCTTCTTGTTAGGCATCGAACAATTGCCTGCCCGTTCGAAACTTCTCATGGTACCTTTTTATTTTGCTCTCAATATTTTATTAAGTTTCAATTCGAGAGTTACTTTCCACCACCTTCCCTGATGTTATCTACCAGATAAGCAACCTTGTAGAGGTCCGATCTTCCGGAGCTACCCCTTAACCTTTTCATAAGTACGATCGAGTTCCCGAAGAAAGGATGACAACTTCTTAATGACCTGAAGCAGAGAAATGGAGACATCAATGAAAGGAATCAACTTCTTTGAGAAGACAGCCAAGAACGAGAAGATCAGTTAGAATTTTGTAACCAGACCTTTCCCCCTTACTCCACGTCTAAAATCTCAGGACGAGTTTCTTGTAGTGGAGGAGATTTGTAACACCCCGGTAGTTAAGTTATAGTGACCTCACACTAATGGTTCCAGGTCATCAAGATTGACTAAGCCAATTTTCCCTTAATAAAATCAAAGTCATTTAAAAAAATTAAATTGCAACTCGAAATAATATTTCTTCAAAACGCAAAATAAAAATGTTGTTCATCTCCCATAAATCTCCAATGAACTTTCATGAAGAAATCAATCCTGTTTGGATTACTAAAATGCCCCTAGAAATATTTAAAGTGGTCCAACGATAACTAAATTGGATTTTTCAATATTAAACAAATACTTAGACCTTCCCCAAATGGCCTAAAACATTTTGTGGAGCTTTGTTGTATTGCAATAGATATATGTGGCACTTTTCACATTTAACAAAATTTGAGTGCTAGCAGAAAGAATTTAGAAACAGGAGGAAATAAAAAGAAAACATAAATTGTAAAAAAGAAGAAGGAAAAAAGAAACAACCCACCCCTGGGCCTTGGCCCACTACAACGATCCAGCCCACCCCTGCCTCCTCCTACCTCTCGCTACAGTGAGGCAGGGAGGCGTGGCAACCATCTGTGGCCGCGCCTGGAGTCATGGAGGCCATCCAGCCCCTTGCCCTGCATACAAACCAGCCCCGAGGCCCTCCCCAAACCCTAGCAAATCCAGTCCCCTCGCTGACCTCTCCCCCTCTCAAATTTTTCCGCGCCCGAGTGTAGCCGTCACCGCCGCCTTCGTCGATCCCGCAGCCACCGGACACCCCGAGCTGCACAACAGCTTCCAGGCGGCTCGTCGTCGTTGTCTACTTCCTCTCCGCCCTCTGGATCGAGCCGAGCGCCTCTCCTGTGACCGGAACGAGCTCGTCTTCAACCTTCGGATCACCGGCGTTCATTGCCGATTCCGGCTACCTCGCATCCACCCCGAGCTCACCGGCACTCCCTACAGCTCCGTTGTGAGCTCCCGATTCTCCTTCCCCTTTTTGTTAGCTTGCCCGCGATCCGTAGTCGCCGATGCCATCGACGACCGAACGCACTACCACCTCGCACTCGTCGCACCCGCGAACCCCGTAGCTTTGCCCGGAGTGTTGGCACAGGCCCGACCTCGACGTTGCGATCCGCCGAGTACTTTCTGGCGAGACGCACGTACGAGCAAACTGCGACCGATTACTTTCCGGTCGATCGAGTTGTAGCACACAACAAGCAACTAGACAGGCAAGTCGATTGATCCTACGTGGTCTAGCACATGCACGTACGTATACGTAACAATACGCCACCGGCTAGACCGACAGAACTCACGCACGCGAGAACACACGAGTGGATGGCAAACAGAGCCGTGTCGGTCCTGTGATTTGTATTGCTTTGTTTGATCTTCTCACGGTGTTGTTTACAGGGGGTCTACATGGGTATAAATATCAGCTAGGCTGCCGTAGTTCCTAGACCGAATCAGCCAAGAATACTAATCCTACAAGGATACTAATTGGTGCACTAGTTGAACACGTACACACACATGTAGTCGGACTGGACGTTGGGTTTACGTCGAACAATCACCCCCTAAACACGCCCTAAACACGACGTCGTCACGTTACAGCTCCGACGCCAATCCTTTCTTGCATCTCCAAGAATTTCTCTCGGTCCAAAGACTTGGTTAGCATATCCGCCAGCTGATCTTCGGTGCAAACGTAGTTGACCTTCATCTTAACTTCTTCCACGCAGTCTTTTATGTAGTGATACACCGTATCAGTGTGCTTGCTTCTATCAGGCCGCACTGGATTCACGCGTAGAAAACTTTCAGACTTGCTATCAACATTAAGCACCACTTGTTCCAGATCTCGATCCATGAGATCACCGTGTAGCCTCCCTAGCCACACACCTTCACACGCCGCAGTGGCAGCTGCAATATACTCTATTACATTAACTGCGGGTGCTTTACTCTTCTTGTTCAGCTCAAGACGAGGTTTCGTTGGAGCGTCAATTGGATTGCAATCTTTCATGCCACGGCTTTCAAGTACCTTCCTTCTGTATGCCTCCTGGCATAGTGTGATCCTCTCCATCTTTTGATGTACCTTTATCCCTGGGTAGTAGCTCAAAAGACCTAGATCATCCATCTTGAAAAGCTCTTTCATTTGTAGCTTGAATTCTGCAATCACCTCTTCATCTGCTCCAGTAATCAATAGGTCGTCGACGTAGATGCCAACTAGTAGACGATCCCTTCCTTCACCTCTCTTGTACATCGTATGCTCTAGTGGGGCTTCCTCAAATCCAAGAGAAATCAATGTCTGATCAAGTTTGACGTTCCACTCCTGAGGTCCTTGCCATAGCCCATACAAGATTTTTCGAAACTTCAGTACCTTGTGCTCTTCTCCCTCTTTGATGAAACCCGGTGGTTGATTCACATACACATCTCCTTCTATCTCGCCGTTCAAAAACGCGGAGTTTACATCCATGTGATGTATCTTCCATGATTCCTGAGCCGCTAGAGCGATGAGTAATCTCACCGACTCCATCTTTGCAATGGGAACGAACACTTCTTCGAAGTCCACACCTTCCTCTTGCACATACTCTTTGGCTACAAACCGCGCTTTGTGCTTCATGCACCCTTTAACATCTTTCTTGACCTTGAATTCCCACTTGAGCTCCATAGCCTTTTCATTGTTGGAAAGATCCACAAGCTCCCATGAATTATTGTCGTGGATCGACCCCAACTCTTCTTTCATAGCATGACGCCAACACTCATCTGTATTTGCGTCCTCAAATTTCGCCAGTTCCTCGGCGCTTGCTAGACACCGTCGCCCACTCCTTTTCACCTTTACCGGGTCAATCGTCCGAAGAGTATTCCTCGGATATGGGTGTAACACCGGCTGTGGATTTATCGATGTAGGTGACGTTGTCCTTTCCTCCAGTGCTTTCGGAGGTGATGCAGGTGCCAACAGGGCATCCTCCCATGCGTACGCATCACCAGCACATGGGCAGCGTCCAGCCGTTGCTGTTGCCTCTTTCCATGACTCACACACTACTTGTGAGCCGGCCTGGCCACTAGGCCGTGTGTCCACTTCTGAGTTGCTCGGTTGGCTGGGTAGGCCGTCTCCTTTCGGCCCGTCTGCTGCGACGGTGTAGCAGCTGCATCCAGAACGTCCTGGTCGAGCGCTCGCAACACTCACTTCACCAGAACAAGCTGCGCCACCACCTAGCTTGCCTGTTCTGCTCAGCGACACAACTCCAGTACGCCTCCCTTCGTGAACTTTTGATGCTACGTACGCCTGAGTTGCATCCGTGTCCGTCTTTGCATCAGCATCAACATCAGTTGCACTTACGTATGTTGTTTCATCATGGACTTCGGGCGCCACGTAAGCCTTTGTTTTCTCTGGGTGCAATGCACGAAGACTGCTTCTCCATGGCCGAGCACACGCAGCTATCGCTTCTTTCGCTCCAGCAAAGATAGCACTTACGTCTATAGCACTGACATAAGTTTCGGAATCACTCCCCGCATCTGTAGCTTCGACACAGGTTTCCGACCCACGATCATGATGACAAATTTTTTCTTCCGCAAGCTCGACAAAATTTTTAGTCAATGCTTGAGAGTCTGGATCCTCCTCGTCCACCAGTTTACACATCAACATCATGTCACCATCATCTCCTTGCTGGGCAATGAGCGCCTTCTGCTTCGGTGCTTCCTCGCAGTCAGCCTTGAAGTGACCAAGGAGGCCACAGTTATAACACCTCACTTTCCTGATGTCAAACTTTCTCCTTGGCGGTGGTGCAGCCTCATCCTCTGAGTCGTCATCCGAGTTGGCGAATTTCTTTCTCGACGAACGCTGCTTCCCCTTCTTTTTGCTGCTGCTCGTGGATCCGCCTTGCTTTTCTAGGGCAATCCACTGTGCCTTCGTGAGCATCACAAGCTCGTCATTCCTCCCATCCCCAAGAGTGTACCGCATCCGCTCATCGTGAGCCTTGTACCGTCCGACAAGATCATCGATGGAGAGAGTCGCGAGATCAACGCACTGCTCGATTGCCGTGACAATTTGCAGATACCGGGGAGGGGCCGCGCGTAAGAACCGCCGGACAACCGAGGCCTCCGTGAGATTCTCTGCAAGCGCGCGAATCCGATTGACGAGAGTAGACACCCGTGAAGCGAACGCATCCACGGTCTCATCATCGCCCATGACCAAAGTCTCGTAGTTTCTTAGGAGAGTTTGGAGATTGGCTTGCTTGACACGGGTGTGTCCCTCGAACATGAGCTTCAGCGAATCCCACACCTCCTTCGCCGTTGCTTTGGCGATTAGGTGCTGGAGGACATCCATCGGCATCACCGAGTAAATCGCCGACGCCGCCTGCCGATCCTTCCGGTGCTCGGCTCCCTCCTTCTTGAACGCGTCGCCTCCGGGATCCACTGCGTCCCATAGCTCGTTGGCGCGGAGACCACACTCCATGAGGGCCTTCCAGACCCCGAAGTTGTCGCGATCAAACCGTGGATACGATGAACTCGCCGGAGCAGCAATTACTTTAGCCGCACCGGAATACTCCGCCAGCTGCTTGGTCTTCTCGTCGTCCGCCATGATCCTCCGTTACTAGAAGAGCAAACTGCGACCGATTACTTTCCGGTCGATCGAGTTGTAGCACACAACAAGCAACTAGACAGGCAAGTCGATTGATCCTACGTGGTCTAGCACATGCACGTATGTATACGTAACAATACGCCACCGGCTAGACCGACGGAACTCACGCACGCGAGAACACACGAGTGGATGGCAAACAGGGCCGTGTCGGTCCTGTGATTTGTATTGCTTTGTTTGATCTTCTCACGGTGTTGTTTACAGGGGGTCTACATGGGTATAAATATCAGCTAGGCTGCCGTAGTTCCTAGACCGAATCAGCCAAGAATACTAATCCTACAAGGATACTAATTGGTGCACTAGTTAAACACGTACACACACATGTAGTCGGACTGGACGTTGGGTTTACTTCCAACACGGAGCACCGCTCCCCGTGCGTGCTCTCGCTGCCCTACTGCTCCCGGTCGAGCCCCGTGCTCGTCCCACTGCGGCCCCGCACACGCTCACCCGTGCGTCGCCGTGGCCCTGCCGTCCCACGCCGCGCAAGCTCCGGTCGAGCTCACGGTCAGCCCAATCATCCGTGCACGCGTAGCCCGTCTACAGCCGCACTGCTTTGCATAGCTGCTGCTCGCCTGCTGCCGCTGCTGCATCTGGCGGCCGCCTGATGCTGCCGTTGCCGCTCGCCCCGTCCCCAGCCCGCGGCTGGCCGCCGGCCCGCGCCAGCTCCTCCTGCCAGCCGCGAGCGTTTGCTTGCGTCGCCGTGCTCCGCCTCCCCCGCACGCGCCCGCTTCCGCGCCTGCCTCGCCGCGCCTTTGCTCACTGTCTGCAAATGCTGCTACTAGTGCAGCGCTGCTACAGTAACATTCATTTACTGTAGCACCTGCTAGCTTTTATAAAACAACACTGACTAGCCCTCTAGAAAGCACTTAAACAGCAGCAAAAAAAGCTTGAACATAGGTAAAAAATTATATGGGCGTGTAGTACACTTGGCAGGGTTCAATTCTTTCCATTGGACCAAATTCAAAAGTCGCCTAGATTAATTCCTATAAAAATGACAAAAGTCTATGTTATGTTAACTGGAAGAACTGAAAAACAGATTCTGGAATTGGCATCCAGTAGCACTTTTCAAACAAAGATTTGGACAAGCAAATGGACCCTAGTGTAGATGAACTTGAAACTGTCATGTAGATCATAGAAAGATGATAAAATTGGTAAAGGGCACTAAGCCATAGGATGGATAGAACTACAGTTATAGCCTTCGGAAAACAGCTAAGTGGTGTTAAAACTGAGCGGTTCTTAGACAGCCAATTTTCAGGAAATTTCCAAATCACTGTTTAAAACTTTGAAAAATCATAGAAAATAAACCGTAACTCGGATGAAAATGTTTTCTACATGAAAGTTACTCAGAACAACGAGATGAATCCGAATACGCCCTCCTCATACCTGTCACATGCCCCTAGCATGCTGAACATGGAATCGTCCCCTCTCTTTTCATTTGTCCGGAAAACGTCAGACGCCGGAAAAACCCCTCCGGATGTTTTCCCTCTTCATGTGCAACGTTTAGCACTGTGTTAGGTTACCCTAGAACCGCGTATTGCCATGTTATGCTTTGTGATGCTTTGATTGCTCTATTATTTATTGTGTTTCCCCTTCGTTACTTCTTTCCAGTAGACCCCGAGACCGCGGTTGAACCAGTGATCGACTACTTCACCATTGAAGATCCGTATCTGTCTGCCGAGCTTCCAGGCAAGCAAACCCTCCTTGTTCATTCCGATATCACCCATTTCTTTCCCTATCTTGCTTGCATTAGAACTTCTGCCATTTTTGTATGATCCTATTCTGATGCATAGCCTGTTCTCGTTACCTTCTTTCATACCTTACATGCTTATCCTAAACTGCTTAGTATAGGCTGGTTAGAGACCCATCAGAGACCCCACCTTATCCCTACTGCCCCGCTGGATCTCCAGAAGACTCGGACAACGAAATGGACAACCAGGCCCCGACACCGCACATCACCCCCCCCTTTGTTATACGACACTACTGGGTTACTATCAAGTGCCTAGGGTGATACCTCGCCAACACTTCTGATGTTAACCTTATAGGTTAGTTCATCGGTTATGGTCATCGAGGGTGATTCCTCCTTCACCACTCCCGATAACGACGCCGTCGTGCAACTCTTCAAGAGTGGACCTCGAGGGTGATTCCTCCTAGGTTCACCTTGACGATTACATCAGGTGGAAATCCATCGAGGGTGATTCCTCAGGTTTCCCCTTATCGTCTCAGACACATGGTTACTTTGACTTACCACAGAACCATGATGACATCGGGTCGGCCCCGAGGGGTACCCGAGAGTGATGTGAAGTCGGGTTGATCTGGAGGATACCCACAAGTTTTCCTCGCGGTGCGGCAGGGCATTCTTAGCCCTTGCCGCAAGTCCGTGGATGGGGCGATGGGGTCACATGATCGTGTCTCTGCTCATTACCGCACACTACCAAGACACTAACGGTTTGGATATTTGATACGAGTAGGCCTCTAGCCTTTTCGCACTAACCACCACGCGGGAATAAGTAGGGGCACTCCGCGTCGTATGTATCAGCCGAAAGCTCTACGGACGTCAGCGATGGAGCGGCGCGCGCCGTGTTGGACTGCGTAAGCACCTGCCTTATTTTAAGGAGGTATCTAGGTCTGCTCACTGGCCGCCCATGCAACATGCAGGATTGCAAAGGGCGATGGCCCATGAACCCTTCGCATTTAGGATGTAGACCGGCGTGCTGGCCTCTCTGTTGAGTCTAGGTAGGACTAAGGTGTGTCGATCGGCCGAGGCCGGTCATGACCTGATGGTGTGTCCGGACGGAGTTGATCAAGCATGTTGGGTAAGTTTGTGCACCCCTGCAGGGAAGAAAACATCTATCGATAGTCTGTCCTACGGTAACGGACGCTCGGAGTTGTATCCCGATCGATACAACTGGATACTAAATGCTGAGGCATGTAATGGATATGTGGCTCCGAGATTGCTTTCCCGTAGGGAGTCGGGGAAGGATCTCTGGGCGTTATTTCTATAACATGTTTGTTAAACATAAACTGCTATTCTATACTCTTCTGATTGCTGCAAGATGCTTGGAGTTGTTTGAAGATGCTAGTCTTCGATAGGCTAGGCTTTCCCCTTATCTTCTGGCATTCTATAGTTCAGTCCACAGATACTACCCATTTCATTGATACCGATGCATATGTAGTGTAGATCCTTGCTTGCGAGTACTTTGGATGAGTACTCACGGTTGCTTTGCTCCCCTTTTTCCACCTCTTTCCATTCTTCTCGGATGTTGCAACAAGATGGTGGAGCCTAGAATCCAGACGTCACCTTCGACGACGACTGCTACTACAATGAGGGTGCCTACTACTACATGACGGACGCCGACGACCAGGAGTAGGTAGGAGGCTCCCAAGCAGGAGGCCTTGCCTTTTCGATCGATGTTGCTTTTGTGCTAGCCTTCTTAAGACAGACTTGTTTAACTCATGCCTGTACTCAGATAATGTTGCTTCCGCTGACTCATTTGTACTCGAGCTTATGTATTCGAGCCCTCGAGGCCCCTGGCTTATAATATAAAGCTTGTATTATTTTAATTTGTGTCTAGCGTTGTGTTGTGATATCTTCCCGTGAGTCCCTGACTTTGATCGTACACATTTGCATGATGATTAGTGTACGATTGAATCGGGGGCGTCACAGGTGCTTAGTTTTGGGTTCAATCGTGCAGTGTCCTCACCCAGTGACAAAGTAGGGGTAGCAAGGCACGTATTTGTATTGTTGCCATCAAGGGTAAAAAGATAGGATTTTCATCATATTGCTTGAGTTCATCCCTCTACATCATGTCATCTTACTTAAGACGTTACTCCGTTCTTATAAACTTAATACTCTAGATGCATATTGGATAGCGGTCGATGTGTGGAGTAATAGTAGTAGATGCAGAATCGTTTCAGTCTACTTGACACGGACGTGATGCCTATATACATAATCATTGCCTTGGATATCATCATAACTTTGCGCTTTTCTATCAATTGCTCGATAGTAATTTGCTCACCCACCGTATTATTGTCTTTCAAGAGAGAAGCCTCTAGTGAAACCTATGGCCCCCGGGTCTATTTTCCACCTTATATTTTCATACTATAAAACAAATAAAATCTAAAAATACTTTGCTGTAATTTATTTACTTTTATTTTATGTTTTACTAATTTTTTATATCTATCTCTATGAGATCGCACCTTTGCAAATGACCGTGAAGGGATTGACAACCCCTTTATCGCGTTGGGTGCAAGTGTTTGATTGTTTGTGCAGGTGTATGGATTGGGTACTTGCTTGTATCTCCTACTGGATTGATACCTTGGTTCTTAACTGAGGGAAATACTTATCTCTACTTTGCTGCATCACCCTTTCCTCTTCAAGGGAAAAACCAACGCAAGTGTTGGAAATATGCCCTAGAGGCAATAATAAATTAGTTATTATTATTATATTTCCTTGTTCATGATAATCGTTTATTATCCATGCTATAATTGTATTGATAGGAAACTCAGATACATGTGTGGATACATAGACAACACCATGTCCCTAGTAAGCCTCTAGTAGACTAGCTCGTTGATCAATAGATGGTTATGATTTCCTGACCATGGACATTGGATGTCGTTGATAACGGGATCACATCATTAGGAGAATGATGTGATGGACAAGACCCAATCCTAAGCCTAGCACAAAGATCGTGTAATTCGTATGCTAAAGCTTTTCTAATGTCAAGTATCATTTCCTTAGACCATGAGATTGTGCAACTCCCGGATACCGTAGGAATGCTTTGGGTGTACCAAACGTCACAACGTAACTGGGTGGCTATAAAGGTGCACTACGGGTATCTCCAAAAGTGTCTGTTGGGTTGGCACGAATCGAGACTGGGATTTGTCACTCCGTGTGACAGAGAGGTATCTCTGGGCCCACTTGGTAGGACATCATCATAATGTGCCCAATGTGACCAAGGGGTTGATCACGGGATGATGTGTTACGGAACAAGTAAAGATACTTGCCGGTAACGAGATTGAACAAGGTATCGGGATACCGACGATCAAATCTCAGGCAAGTACTATACCGCTAGACAAAGGGAATTGAATACGGGATTGATTGAATTCTCGACATCGCGGTTCATCCGATGAGATCATCATAGAACAAGTGGGAGCCAACATGGGTATCCAGATCCCGCTGTTGGTTATTGGCCGGAGAGTTGTCTCCGTCATGTCTACGTGTCTCCCGAACCCGTAGGGTCTACACACTTAAAGTTCGATGACGCTAGGGTTATAAAGGAAGTTTTTATGTGGTTACCGAATGTTGTTCGGAGTCCCGGATGAGATCCCGGACGTCACGAGGAGTTCCGGAATGGTCCGGAGGTAAAGATTTATATATGGAAAGTTGTTGTTTGGGTTCCGGGAAAAGTTCGGGTTTTTCCGGTATTGCACCGGGAAGCTTCCAGAAGGTTCCGGAGGATTCTGGAGGGGTCCGGAGGTCCGGAAAATGTTCCACCACGTCCAATACAACATCATGGGATGTAAGGGAGCGCCCTAGCCTTAATGGGCCAGGGGCACCAGCCCCCCCCCCAAGGCCCATGCGCATGGGAGAGGAGAAACCCTAAGGGGGAGGGCCTCCACTTGACTTGGGAGGCAATCCTCCCCCCTTTGGCCGCCGCCCCCAACCCTAGATGAGATCTAGGGGGGCCGACCCCCTCTATCCCCACCTATAAATAGTGGAGGGGTGGGAGGGCAGCCGCACCCCAAGTTCTGGCGCAGCCCTTCCCCTCTCCCAAGTCCTCCTCCTTTCCCGCGGTGCTTGGCGAAGCCCTGCAGGATTGCCACGCTCCTCCACCACCACCACGCCGTCGTGCTGCTGCTGGACGGAGTCTTCCCCAACCTCTCCCTCTCTCCTTGCTGGATCAAGGCATGGGAGACTATTGGGGAACATAGTAATTTCAAAAATTATCCTACGCACACGCAAGATCATGGTGATGATATAGCAACGAGAGGGGAGAGTGTTCATCCATGTACCCTCGTAGACCGTAAGCGGAAGCGTTGGCACAACGCGGTTGATGTAGTCGTACGTCTTCACGATCCGACCGATCCAAGCACCGAACTTACGGAGCCTCCGAGTTCAGCACACGTTCAGCTCGATGACGATCTCCGGCCTCCGATCCAGCAGAGCTCCGGAGATGAGTTCCGTCAGCATGACGGCGTGGTGACGATGATGATGTTCTACCGGCGCAGGGCTTCGCCTAAACTCCAGGACGATATGACCGAGGTGGAATATGGTGGAGGGGGGCACCGCACACGGCTAAGGAACGATCCGTAGATCAACTTGTGTGTCCTGGGGTGCCCCCCTGCCCCCGTATATAAAGGAGCAAGGGGGAGGAGGCCGGCCAAGGAGAGGAGGCGCGCCATAGGGGGGCAATCCTACTCCAAGTAGGATTCCCCCCTCTTTCCAAGTCCTACTAGGAGAAGGGAAGGAAGGGGAGGAGAAGGAGAAGGAAGGAGAGGGAGGAGAAGAAGGAAAGGGGGGCCGGCCCCCTAGTCCAATTCGGTTTGGACTAGGGGGGCCGCGCGCCCTTCCTCCTCTCTTCCACCACTTGGCCCATGAGGCCCAATGCTTCTTCCTCGTATTCCCGTAACTCCCCGGTACCCCCGAAAATACCCAAATCACTTGGAACCTTTCCGAACTCCGAATATAGTCATCCAATATATCGATCTTTATGTCTCGACCATTTCGAGACTCCTCGTCATGTCCCCAATCTCATCCGGGACTCCGAACTCCTTCGGTACATCAAAACTCATAAACTCATAATATAACTGTCATCGAAACCTTAAGCGTGTGGACCCTACGGGTTCGAGAACTATGTAGACATGACCTAGAACCATTCTCGGTCAATAACCAATGGCGGAACCTGGATGCCCATATTGGTTCCTACATATTCTACGAAGATCTTTATCGGTCAAACCGCATAACAACATACGTTGTTCCCTTTGTCATCGGTATGTTACTTGCCCGAGATCTGATCGTCGGTATCCAATACCTAGTTCAATCTCGTTACCGGCAAGTCTCTTTACTCGTTCTGTAATGCATCATCCCATAACCAACTCATTGGTCACATTGCTTGCAAGGCTTATAATGATGTGCATTACCGAGAGGGCCCAGAGATACCTCTCCGACAATCGGAGTGACAAAACCTAATCTCGAAATACGCCAACTTAACATGTACCTTCGGAGACACCTGTAGTACTCCTTTATAATCACCCAGTTACGTTGTGACGTTTGGTAGTACCCAAAGTGTTCCTCCAGTAAACGGGAGTTGCATAATTCTCATAGTTACAGGAATATGTATAAGTCAAGAAGAAAGCAATAGCAGTATACTAAATGATCAAGTGCTAGGCTAACGGAATGGGTCACGTCAATCACATCATTCTTCTAATGATGTGATCCCACTAATCAAATGACAACACATGTCTATGGTTAGGAAACATAACCATCTTTGATTAATGAGCTAGTCAAGTAGAGGCATACTAGTGACTATAGTTTTGTCTATGTATTCACACATGTATTATGTTTCCGGTTAATACAATTATAGCATGAATAATAAACATTTATCATGAAATAAGGAAATAAATAATAACTTTATTATTGCCTCTAGGGCATATTTCCTTCAGTCTCCCACTTGCACTAGAGTCAATAATCTAGTTCACATCGCCATGTGATTTAACACCAATAATCATATCTGTATATGATTAACACCCATAGTTCACATCGTCATGTGGCCAACACCCAAAGGGTTTACTAGAGTTAATAATCTAGTTCACATCGCTATGTGATTAGCACCCAAAGAGTACAAAGGTATGATCATATTTTGCTCGTGAGAGAAGTTTAGTCAACGGGTCTGTCACATTCAGAGCCGTATGTATTTTGCAAATATTCTATGCTACAATACTCTGCACGGAGCTACTCTAGCTAATTGCTCCCACTTTCAATATGTATCCAGATTAAGATTTAGAGTCATCTGGATCAGTGCCAAAACTTGTAACGACGTAACCTTTTACGACGAACCTTTTGTCACCTCCATAATTGAGAAACATATCTTTATTCCACTAAGGATAATTTTGACCAATGTCCAGTGATCTACTCCTAGATCACTATTGTACTACTTTGCCAAACCAGGGCAGAGTATACAATAGGTCTGGTTCACAACATAACATACTTTATAGAACCTATGACTGAGGCATAGGGAATGACTTTTCATTCTCTTTCTATTTTCTGCCATGGTCGGGTCATGAGTCTTACTCAACTTCACACCTTTGCATTACAGGCAAGAACCTTTTCTTTGACTGTTCCATCTTGAACTATTTCAAAATCTTGCCAAGGTATGTACTCATTGAAAATCTTATCAAGCGTCTTGATCTATCTCAATAGATCTTGATGCTCAATATGTAAGCATCTTCACCGAGGTCTTTCTTTGAAAAAACTCTTATTCAAGTATCCTTTCATGCTTTGCAGAATAATTCTACATTATTTCCGATCAACAATATGTCACTCACATATACTTATCAGAAATGTTGTAGTGCTCCCACTCACTTTCTTGTAAATACAGGCTTCACCATAAGTCTGTACAAAACTATATGCTTTGATCAACTTATCAAAGTGTATATTCCAACTCTGAGATGCTTGCACCAGTCCATAGATGGATCGCTGGAGCTTGCACATTTTGTTAACACCTTTAGGATTGACAAAACCTTCTGATTGCATCATATACAACTCTTCTTTAATAAATCCATGAAGGAATGCAGTTTTGTCATCCATTTGCCAGATTTCATAAAATGTGGTAATTGCTAACATGATTCGGACAGACTTAAGCATCGATACGAGTGAGAAAATCTCATCGTATTCAACCCCTTGAACTTGTTGAAAACCTTTTGCAACAAGTCGAGCTTAGTGGATAGTAACACTACTATCAGTGTCCGTCTTCCTCTTGAAGATCCATTTATTTAACATGACTTGCTGATCATTGAGCAAGTCAATCAAAGTCCATACTTTGTTCTCATACATGGATCATATCTCAGATTTTATGGCCTCAAGCCATTTCGCGGAATCTGGGCTCATCATCGCTTCCTCATAGTTCGTAGGTTCATCATGGTCTAGTAACATGACTTCCAGAACATTATTACCGTACCACTCTAGTGCGGACTGTACTTTGGAAGACCTACAAGGTTTTGTAGTAACTTGATCTGAAGTTTCATGATCATCATTAGCTTCCTCACTAATTGGTGTAGGAATCACTGGAACTGATTTCCGTGATGAACTACTTTCCAATTCGGGAGAAGGTACAAATTACCTTATCAAGCTCTACTTTCCTCCCACTCACTTCTTTCGAGAGAAACTCCTTCTCTAGAAAGGATCCATTTTTAGCAACGAATATCTTGCCTTCGGATCTGTGATAGAAGGTGTACCCAATAGTTACTTTTGGGTGTTCTATGAAGATGCACTTCTCCGATTTGGGTTCGAGCTTATCAGGTTGAAAAACTTTTTCATATAAGCATCGCAACTCCAAACTTTAAGAAATGACAACTTGGGTTTCTTGCTAAACCACAGTTCATATGGTGTCATCTCAACGGATTTAGATGGTGCCCTTTTAACGTGAATGCAGCTGTCTCTAATGCATAACCCCAAAATAATAGTGGTAAATTAGTAATAGACATCATAGATCGCACCATATCCAATAAAGTGCGGTTACGACGTTCGGACACACCTTAACGTTGTGGTGTTCCAGGTGGCGTGAGCTGTGAAACTATTTCACATTGTTTTAATTGAATACCAAACTCGTAACTCAAATATTCATCTCCGCGATCATATCGCAGAAACTTTATTTTCTTGTTACGATGATTTTTCCACTTGACTCTGAAATTCTTTGAACCTTTCAACTATTTCAGACTTATGTTTCATCAAGAAGATATACCCATATCTGCTCAAATCATCTTGTGAAGGTCAGAAAATAACGATACTTGCCACGAGAATCAACAGTCATTGGATCACATACATCGATATGTATTATTTCCAATAAGTCAGTAGCTTGTTCCATTGTTCCGGAGAATGGAGTTTTAGTCATCTTGCCCAAAAGGCATGGTTCGCAAGCATCAAATGATTCGTAACCAAGTGATTCCGAAAATCCATCTTTGCTTCATGCGCTTTACACCGATATGACCCAAACGGCAGTGCCACAAATAAGTTGCACTATCATTATTAACTTTGCATCTTTTGGCATCAATATTATAAATATGTGTATCACTACGATCGAGATCCAACAAACTATGTTCATTGGGTGTATGACCATCGAAGGTCTTATTCATGTAAACAGAATAACAATTTATTCTCTAAATTTTAAATGAATAATCGTATCGCAATAAACATGATCAAATCATATTCATGCTTAACGCAAACACGAAATAACATTTATTTACATTTAACACTAATCCCAAAAGTATAGGGAGTGTGCGATGATGATCATATCAATCTTGGAACTACTTCCAACACTCATCGTCACTTCCCCTTCAACTAGTCTCTGTTTATTCTGTAACTCCTGTTTCGAGTTACTAATCTTAGCAACCGAAGAAGTATCAAATACTTAGGGGCTACTATAAACACTAGTAAGGCACACATCAATAATCTGTATATCAAATATACCCTTGTTCACTTTGCCATCCTTCCTATCCACCAAATATTCAGGGCATTTCCGCTTCCAGTGACCATTTCCTTTGCAGTAGAAGCACTCAGTTTCAGGCTTTGGTCTAGCTTTGGGCTTCTTCGCGGGAGTGACAACTTGCTTGTCATTCTACTTGAAGTTCCCTTTCTTTCCCTTTGCCCTTTTCTTGAAACTAGTGATCTTGTTATCCATCAACACTTGATACTCTTTATTGATTTCTACCTTCGTCGATTTCAACATCACGAAGAGCTCGGGAATCGTTTTTGTCATCCCTTGCATACTATAGTTCATCAAGAAGTTCTAGTAACTCAGTGATGGTGACTAGAGAATTCTGTCAATCACTATCTTATCTGGAAAATTAACTCCCACTTGATTCATGTGATTGAAGTACCCAGACAATCTGAGCACATGCTCACTAGTTGAGCGATTCTCCTCCATCTTTTAGCTATAGAACTTGTTGGAGACTTCATATCTCTCAACTCGGGTATTTGCTTGAAATATTAACTTCAATACCTGGAACATCTTATATGGTCCATGACGTTCAAAACGTCTTTGAAGTCCCGATTCTAAGCCGTTAAGCATGGTGCACAAAACTATCAAGTAGTCATCATATTGAGCTAGCCAAACGTTCATAACGTCTGCATCTGCTCCTGCAATAGGTCTTTCACCTAGCGGTTCATTAAGGACATAATTCTTCTGTGCAGCAATGAGGATAAACCTCAGATCACGGATCCAATCCGCATCATTGCTACTAACATCTTTCAACACAATTTTCTCTAGGAACATATCAAAATAAACTTATGAAAGCAACAACGCAAGCTATTGATCTACAACATAATTTGCAAAATACTACCAGGACAAAGTTCATGATAAATTTAAGTTCAGTTAATCATATTACTTAAGAACTCCCACTTAGACAGACATCTCTCTAGTCATCTAAGTGATCACGTGATCCAAATCAACTAAACCATGTCCGATCATCACGTGAGATGGAGTAGTTTCAATGGTGAACATCACTATGTTGATCATATCTACTATATGATTCACGCTCGACCTTTTGGTCTCCGTGTTTCGAGGCCATATCTGTATATGCTAGGCTCGTCAAGTTTAACCTGAGTATTCCGCGTGTGCAACTGTTTTGCACCCGTTGTATTTGAACGTAGAGCCTATCACACCCGATCATCACGTGGTGTCTTAGCACGAAGAACTTTCGCAACGGTGCATACTCAGTAAGAACACTTCTTGATAATTAGTGAGAGATCATCTTAAAATGCTACCGTCAATCAAAGGAAGATAAGATGCATAAAGGATAAACATCACATGCAATCAATATAAGTGATATGATATGGCCATCATCTTCTTGTGCTTGTGATCTCCATCTCCGAAGCACCGTCGTGATCACCATCGTCACCGGCGCGACACCTTGATCTCCATCGTAGGATCGTTGTCGTTACGCCATCTATTGCTTCTACGACTATATCTACCGCTTAGTGATAAAGTAAAGCAATTACAGGGCGTTTGCATTTCATACAATAAAGCGACAACCATATGGCTCCTTCCAGTTGCCAATAACTTCGGTTACAAAACATGATCATCTCATACAATAAAATATAGCATCACGTCTTGACCATATCACATCACAACATGCCCTGCAAAAACAAGTTAGACGTCCTCTACTTTGTTGTTGCAAATTTTACGTGGCTGCTACGGGCTTAGCAAGAACCGTTCTTACCTACGCATCAAAAACCACAACGATAGTTCGTCAAGTTGGTGCTGTTTTAACCTTCGCAAGGACCGGGCATAGCCACACTCGATTCAGCTAAAGTGAGAGAGACAGACACCCGCCAGCCACCTTTAAGCACGAGTGCTCGTAACGGTGAAACCAGTCTCGCGTAAGCGTACGCGTAATGTCGGTCCGGGCCGCTTCATCTCACAATACCGCCGAACCAAAGTATGACATGCTGGTAAGCAGTATGACTTGTATCGCCCACAGCTCACTTGTGTTCTACTCGTGCATATAACATCAACGCATAAAACCTAGGCTCGGATGCCACTGTTGGGGAACGTAGTAATTTCAAAAATTATCCTACGCACACGCAAGATCATGGTGATGATATAGCAACGAGAGGGGAGAGTGTTCGTCCACGTACCCTCGTAGACCGTAAGCGGAAGCATTAGCACAACGCGGTTGATGTAGTCGTACGTCTTCACGATCCGACCGATCCAAGCACCGAACGTACGGAGCCTCCGAGTTCAGCACACGTTCAGCTCGATGATGATCTCCGGCCTCCAATCCAGCAGAGCTCCGGAGATGAGTTCCGTCAGCACGACGGCGTGGTGACGATGATGATGTTCTACCGGCGCAGGGCTTCGCCTAAACTCCGCGACGATATGACCGAGGTGGAATATGGTGGAGGGGGGCACCGCACAGGGCTAAGGAACGATCCGTAGATCAACTTGTGTGTCCTGGGGTGCCCCCCTGCCCCCGTATATAAAGGAGCAAGGGGGAGGAGGCCGGCCAAGGAGAGGAGGCGCGCCATAGGGGGGAAATCCTACTCCAAGTAGGATTCCCCCCTCTTTCCAAGTCCTACTAGGAGAAGGGAAGGAAGGGGAGGAGAAGGAGAAGGAAGGAGAGGGAGGAGAAGAAGGAAAGGGGGGCCGGCCCATAGTCCAATTCGGTTTGGGCTAGGGGGGCCGCGCGCCCTTCCTCCTCTCTTCCACCACTTGGCCCATGAGGCCCAATGCTTCTTCCTCGTATTCCCGTAACTCCCCGGTACCCCCGAAAATACCCGAATCACTCGGAACCTTTCCGAACTCCGAATATAGTCGTCCAATATATCGATCTTTACGTCTCGACCATTTAGAGACTCCTCGTCATGTCCCCAATCTCATCCGGGACTCCGAACTCCTTCGGTACATCAAAACTCATAAACTCATAATATAACTGTCATCGAAACCTTAAGCGTGCGGACCCTACGGGTTCGAGAACTATGTAGACATGACCTAGAACCATTCTCGGTCAATAACCAATGGCGGAAACTGGATGCCCATATTGGTTCCTACATATTCTACGAAGATCTTTATCGGTCAAACCGCATAACAACATACGTTGTTCCCTTTGTCATCGGTATGTTACTTGCCCGAGATCTGATCGTCGGTATCCAATACCTAGTTCAATCTCGTTACCGGCAAGTCTCTTTACTCGTTCTGTAATGCATCATCCCATAACCAACTCATTGGTCACATTGCTTGCAAGTCTTATAATGATGTGCATTACCGAGAGGGCCCAGAGATACCTCTCCGAATATCGGAGTGACAAAACCTAATCTCGAAATACGCCAACTCAACATGTACCTTCGGAGACACCTATAGTACTTCTTTATAATCACCCAGTTATGTTGTGACATTTGGTAGTACCCAAAGTGTTCCTCCGGTAAACGGGAGTTGCATAATTCTCATAGTTACAGGAACATGTATAAGTCATGAAGAAAGCAATAGCAGTATACTAAACGATCAAGTGCTAGGCTAACGGAATGGGTCACGTCAATCACATCATTCTTCTAATGATGTGATCCCACTAATCAAATGACAACACATGTCTATGGTTAGGAAACATAACCATCTTTGATTAATGAGCTAGTCAAGTAGAGGCATACTAGTGACTATAGTTTTGTCTATGTATTCACACATGTATTATGTTTCCGGTTAATACAATTATAGCATGAATAATAAACATTTATCATGAAATAAGGAAATAAATAATAACTTTATTATTGCCTCTAGGGCATATTTCCTTCAAAGACGTCACAGGGCTGCATGTGTGTTGAACGCGGAGGTGCCGTCCGTTCGGCACTAGGATCATCGGTGATTTGGATCACGACGAGTACGACTCCATCAACCCCGTTCACTTGAACGCTTCCGCCTAGCGATCTACAAGGGTATGTAGATGCACTCCCCTTTCCCTCGTTTCTAGATTACTCCGTATATTGATCTTGGTGATGCGTAGAAAATTTTGAATTTCTGCTACGTTCCCCAACAGTGGCATCATGAGCTAGGTCTATGCGTAGTTACTATGCACGAGTAGAACACAAAGAAGTTGTGGGTGTAGATGTTGTTAATTTTCTTGCCACTACTAGTCTTATCTTGCTTCGGCGGCATCGTGGGACGAAGCTGCCCGGACCGACCTTACACGTACGCTTACGTGAGACAAGTTCCACCGACTGACATGCACTAGTTGCATAAGGTGGCTAGTGGGTGTCTGTCTCTCCCACTTTAGTTGGAGCGGATTCGATGAAAAGGGTCCTTATGAAGGGTAAATAGAAATTGGCATATCACGTTGTGGTTTTACATAGGTAAGAAACGTTCTTGCTAGAACACCTATAGAAGCCACGTAAAAGCTTGCAACAAAAATTAGAGGACGTCTAACTTGTTTTTGCAGCAAGTGTTTTGTGATGTGATATGGCCAAAGGATGTGATGAATGATATATGTGATGTATGAGATGATCATGTTCTTGTAATAGGAATCACGACTTGCATGTCGATGAGTATGACAACCGGCAGGAGCCATAGGAGTTGTCTTTATTTATTGTATGACCTGCGTGTCATTGAACAACGCCATGTAATTACTTTACTTTATTGCTAACCGGTAGCCATAGTAGTAGAAGAAATAAGTTGGCGAGACAACTTCATGGAGACACGATGATGGAGATCATGATGATGGAGATCATGGTGTCATGCCGGTGACGATGATGATCATGGAGCCCCGAAGATGGAGATCAAAAGGAGCAAAATGATATTGGCCATATCATGTCACTTTTTGATTGCATGTGATGTTTATCATGTTTATGCATCTTATTTGCTTAGAACGACGGTAGTAAATAAGATGATCCCTCGCAATAATTTCAAGAAAAGTGTTCCCCCTAACTGTGCACCGTTGCGAAGGTTCGTTGTTTTGAAGCACCACGTGATGATCGGGTGTGATAGATTCTAATGTTCGAATACAACGGGTGTAAGCCAGATTTACACACGCAATACACTTAGGTTTACTTGACGAGCCTAGCATGTACAGACATGGCCTCGAAACACGGAAGACCGAAAGGTCGAGCATGAGTCGTATAGGAGATACGATCAACATGAAGATGTTCACCGATGTTGACTAGTCCGTCTCACGTGATGATCGGACACGGCCTAGTTGATTCGGATCATGTAATCCCTTAGATGACTAGAGGGATGTCTATCTGAGTGGGAGTTCATAAGATGAACTTAATTATCTTGAACATAGTCAAAAGATCTTTGCAAATTATGTTGTAAGCTCGCGCTTTAGTTCTACTGTTTAGATATGTTCCTAGAGAAAATTTAGTTGAAATATGATAGTAGCAATTGAGCGGACTGGGTCCGTAAACTGAGGATTGTCCTCATTGCTGCGTAGAAGGCTTATGTCCTTAATGCACCGCTCGGTGTGCTGAACCTCGAACGTCGTCTGTGGATGTTGCGAACATCTGACATACACGTTTTGATAACTACGTGATAGTTCGGTAATGTTAAAAGTTTAGAGTTGAGGCACCGAAGACGATTTTGAAACGTCGCAAAACATGTGAGATGTTTCGAGGGCTGAAATTGGGATTTCAGGCTCGTGCCCACGTCAAGAGGTATAAGACCTCCGACGAGTTTCTTAGCCTGCAAACTAAGGGAGAAAAGCTCAATCGTTGAGCTTGTGCTCAGATTGTCTGAGTACCACAATCACTTGAATCGAGTGGGAGTTAATCTTCCAGATGAGATAGTGATGTTTCTCCAAAGTCATTGCCACCAAGCTACTAGAGCTTCGTGATGAACTATAACATATCAGGGATAGATATGATGATCCTTGAAATATTCGCGATGTTTGACACCACGAAAGTAGAAATTAAGAAGGAGCATCAATTGTTGATGGTTAGTGAAACCACTAGTTTCAAGAAGGGCAAGGGCAAGAAGGGATACTTCATGAAATGGCAAATCAGTTGCTACTCTAGTGAAGAAACCCAAGGTTGAACCCAAACCCGAGACTAAGTGCTTTTGTAATAAGGGGAACAGTCACTGGAGCAGAATTACCCTAGATACTTGGTAGATGAGAAGGCTGGCAAGGTCAATAGAAGTATATTGGATATACATTATGTTAATGTGTACTTTACTAGTACTCCTAGTAGCACCAGGGTATTAGATACCGGTTCGGTTGCTAAGTGTTAGTAACTCAAAATAAAAGCTACAGAATAAACGGAGACTAGCTAAAAGTGAGCTGACGATATGTGTTGGAAGTGTTTCCAAGGTTGATGTGATCAAGCATCGCATGCTCCCTCTACCATCGAGATTGGTGTTAAACCTAAATAATTGTTATTTGGTGTTTGCGTTGAGCATAGACATGATTGGGTTATTTCTATCACAACACGGTTATTCATTTAAGGAGAATAATGGTTACTCTTTTTATTTGAATAATACCTTCAATGGTCTTGCACCTAAAATGAATGGTTTATTGAATCTCGATCGTAGTGATACACATGTTCATGCCAAAAGATATAAGATAGTAATGATAGTACCACCTACTTGTGGCACTGCCATGTAAGTCATATTGGTATAAAACGCATGAAGAAGCTCCATGTTGATGGATCTTTGGACTCACTCGTTTTTGAATCACTTGAGACATGCAAATCATACCACATGGGCAAGATGACTGAAAGCCTCGTTTTCAGTAAAATGGAACAAGAAAGCAACATGTTGGAAGTAATACATTTTGATGTGTGCAGTCCAATGAGTGCTGAGACACGCAGTGGATATCGTTGTGTTCTTACTTCACGGTTGATTTGAGTAGATACTGTATATTTACTTGATGAAACGCAAGTCTGGATTATTGAATGGTTCAAGTAATTTCAGAGTGAAGTTGAAGATCATCATGACAAGAGGACAAAATGTCTATGATATGATCATAGAGATGAGTATCTGAGTTACGAACTTTGGCACGCAATTAATACATTGTGGAAATTGTTTCACAATTAATACCGCCTGAAACACCATAGTGTGATGGTTTGTCCGAACATCATAGTTGCACCCTATTGGATATGGTGCGTACCATGATGTCTCTTGTCGAATTACCACAATCGTTCATGGGTTAGGCATTAGAGACAACCGCACTCACTTTAATAGGGCACCATGGAATTCCGTGGAGACGACACCGTTTTAACTATGGTTTGGAGAAACCTAAGTTGTCATTTCTTGAAAGTTTGGGGCTGCGACGCTTATGTGAAAAAGTTTCAGGCTGATAAACTCGAACCCAAAGCGGATAAGTGCATCTTCATAGGACACCCAGAATAGTTGGGTATACCTCCAGTCTCAGTTCCGGAAGCAAAAGGGATTGTTTCTAGAATTAGGTCATTTCTCGAGGAAAAGTTTCTCTCGAAAGAATTAAGTGGGAGGATGGTGGAGACTTGATGAGGTTATTGAACCTTCACTTCAACTAGTGTGTAGCAGGGCACAGGAAGTTGTTCCTGTGGCATCTACACCAATTGAAGTAGAAGCTTATGATAGTGATCATGAAGTTTCGGATCAAGTCACTACCGTACCTCGTAGGGCGACAAGGATGCGTACTACTTCAGAGTGGTACAGTAATCCTGTCTTGAAGGTCATGTTGCTAGACAACAATGAACCTACGAGCTATGGAGAAGCGATGGTGGGCCCATATTCTGACAAACGGTTAGAAGCCATGAAATCCGAGATAGGATCCATGTATTAGAACAAAGCATGGACTTTGGTGGACTTACCTGATGATCGGCAAGCCATTGAGATAAATGGATCTTTAAGAAGAAGACGGACGTGGACGGTAATGTCACCGTCTATGAAGCTCGACTTGTGGCGAAGAGTTCTTCACAAGTTCAAGGAGTTGACTACGATGAGATTTTCTCATCCGTAGCGATGCTTAAGTCCGTCGGAATCATGTTAGCATTAGCTGCATTTATGAAATCTGGAAGATGGATGTCAAAACGAGTTTCCTTACCAGTTTTCATAAGGAAAGGTTTGTATGTGATACAATCAGAAAGGTTTTGTCGATCCTAAGGATGCTAAAAGGTATGCTAGCTGCAGCGATCCTTCCTTGGACTAGAGCAAGCATCTCGGAGTCAGAATATACACTTTGATGAGATGATCAAAGATTTTGGGATTACACAAAGTTTATGAGAAACCTGTATTTCCAAAGAAGTGAGTGGGAGCACTATGGAATTTTTGATGAGTATATGTTGTTGACATATTGTTGATCAGAAATGATGTAGAATTTCTGGAAAGCATATAGGGTTATTTGAAAGTGTTTTTCAAGGGAAAACCTGGATTAAGCTGCTTGAACATTGAGCATCAAGATCTATGAGGATAGATCAAAAACGCTTAATGGTACTTTCAAATGAGCACATACCTTGACATGATCTTGAAGGTGTTCAAGATGGATCAGTCAAAGAAGGAGTTCTTGCCTGAGTTGTAAGGTATGAAGTTAAGACTTAAAGCTCGACCACGGCAGAAGAAAGAGGAAGGACGAAGGTCGTCCCCTATGCTTTTGTCATAGGCTCTATACGGTATGCCATGCTGAGTACCGCACCTGATGTGTGCCTTGCCACATGTCTGGCAATAGGGTACAAAGGTGATCAAGGAGTGGATCACCAGACAGCGGTCAAAATTGTCCTTGGAGTAATAAGGACATGTTTCTCGATTATGGAGGTGATAAAGAGTTCGGCGTAAAGGGTTACGTCGATGCAAGCTTTAACACCTATCTGAATGACTCTGAGTAGCAAACCGGATACGTATAGTGGAGCAACCATTTGGAATAGCTTCAAGTGGAGCGTGGAAGCAGCATTTACAATATGACCTAGAGATTTGCGAAGTACATACGGATCTGAATGTTGCAGACCCGTTGACTAAAACCTCTCTCACAAGCAAAACATGATCAAACCCTAGAACTCACAGAGTCTTAATCACATGATGATGTGAACTAGTTTGGTGACACTAGTGAACTCTTTGGATGTTGGTCACATGGCGATATGACCTGTGAGTGTTAATCACATGGCGATGTGAACTAGAATATTGACTCTAGTGCAAGTGGGAGACTGTTGGAAATATGCCCTAGAGGCAATAAAAAATTAGTTATTATTATTATTATATTTCCTTGTTCATGATAATCGTTTATTATCCATGCTATAATTGTATTGATAGAAAACTCAGATACATGTGTGGATACATAGACAACACCATGTCCCTAGTAAGCCTCTAGTAGACTAGCTCGTTGATCAATAGATGGTTACCATTTCCTGACCATGGACATTGGATGTCGTTGATAACGGGATCACATCATTAGGAGAATGATGTGATGGACAAGACCCAATCCTAAGCCTAGCACAAAGATCATGTAGTTCGTATGCTAGAGCTTTTCTAATGTCAAGTATCATTTCCTTAGACCATGAGATTGTGCAACTCCCGGATATCGTAGGAATGCTTTGGGTGTACCAAACGTCACAACGTAACTGGGTGGCTATAAAGGTGCACTACGGGTATCTCCGAAAGTGTCTGTTGGGTTGGCACGAATCGAGACTGGGATTTGTCACTCCGTGTGACGGAGAGGTATCTCTGGGCCCACTCGGTAGGACATCATCATAATGTGCACAATGTGACCAAGGGGTTGATCACGGGATGATGTGTTACGGAACGAGTAAAGAGACTTGCCGGTAACGAGATTGAACAAGGTATCGGGATACCGACGATCGAATCTCGGGCAAGTACTATACCGCTAGACAAAGGGAATTGAATACGGGATTGATTGAATCCTCGACATCGTGGTTCATCCGATGAGATCATCCTGGAACATGTGGGAGCCAACATGGGTATCCATATCCCGCTGTTGGTTATTGGCCGGAGAGTTGTCTCGGTCATGTCTACGTGTCTCCCGAACCCGTAGGGTCTACACACTTAAGGTTCGATGATGCTAGGGATATAAAGGAAGTTTGTATGTGGTTACCGAATGTTGTTCGGAGTCCCGGATGAGATCCCGGACGTCACGAGGAGTTCCGGAATGGTCCAGAGGTAAAGATTTATATATGGAAAGTTGTTGTTCGGGTTCCGGGAAAAGTTTGTTTTTCCGGCATTGTACCGGGAAGCTTCCAGAAGGTTCCGGAGGGGTCCGGAGGTCCGGAAAATGTTCCACCACGTCCAATACAACATCATGGGTTGTAAGGGGGTGCCCTAGCCTTAATGGGCCAGGGGCACCAGCCCCCCCAAGGCCCATGCGCATGGGAGAGGGGAAACCCTAAGGGGGGGGGGCCTCCACTTGACTTGGGAGGCACTCCTCCCCCCTTTGGCCGCCGCCCCCAACCTTAGATGAGATCTAGGAGGTGTTGGGGAACGTAGTAATTTCAAAAAATTTCCTACGCACACGCAAGATCATGGTGATGATATAGCAACGAGAGGGGACAGTGTTCGTCCACGTACCCTTGTAGACCATAAGCGAAAGCGTTAGCACAACGCAGTTGATGTAGTCGTACATCTTCATGATCCGACCGATCCAAGCACCGAACGTACGGGGCCTCCGAGTTCTCCACACGTTCAGCTCGATGACGATCTCCGGCCCTCCGATCCAGCAAAGGCTCCGGAGATGAGTTCCGTCAGCACGACGGTGTGGTGACGATGATGATGTTCTACCGGCGCAGGGCTTCGCCTAAACTCTGCGACGATATGACCGAGGTGGAATATGGTGGAAGGGGGTACCGCACACGGCTAAGGAACGATCCGTAGATCAACTTGTGTGTCTATGGGGTGCCCCCCGCCCCCGTATATAAAGGAGGGAGGGGGGAGGTGAGGCCGGCCCCCTAGGGGTGCGCCTGGAGGAGTCCTACTCCCACCGGGGGTAGGACTCCCCCTCTTGCCTTGGTCGACAAGGAAAGGGGGGAGGGGAAAGAGGAAAGGGGGGCGCCGCCCCCCCCCCCTTCCTTGTCCTATTCGGACTAGGGGGGGAGGGGGCGCGCGGCCTGCCCTGGCCGGCCCTCCTCTTCTCCCTCTTGGCCCACTAAGGCCCAATATCCCCCGGGAGGGTTCCGGTAACCCCCCGGTGTTCCGATAAAATCCCGATTTCACCTGGAACTATTCCGATGTCCAAATATAGGCTTCCAATATATCAATCTTTATGTCTCGACCATTTCGAAACTCCTCGTCATGTCCGTGATCACATCCGGGAATCCGAACAAACTTCGGTACATCAAAACTTATAAACTCATAATAAAACTGTCATCGAAACGTTAAGCGTGCGGACCCTACGGGTTCGAGAACTATGTAGACATGACCTAGAACCATTCTTACTCAATAACCAATAGCGGGACCTAGATGCCCATATTGGTTACTAAAGGAAATATGCCCTAGAGGCAATAATAAAGTTATTATTTATTTCCTTATATCATGATAAATGTTTATTATTCATGCTAGAATTGTATTAACCGGAAACATAATACATGTGTGAATATATAGACAAATAGAGTGTCACTAGTATGCCTCTACTTGACTAGCTTGTTAATCAAAGATGGTTATGTTTCCTAATCATGGACAAAGAGTTGTTATTTGATTAACGGGATCACATCATTAGTTGAATGATCTGATTGACATGACCCATTCCGTTAGCTTAGCACCCGATCGTTTAGTATGTTGCTATTGCTTTCTTCATGACTTATACATGTTCCTATGACTATGAGATTATGCAACTCCCGTTTACCGGAGGAACACTTTATGTGCTACCAAACGTCACAACGTAACTGGGTGATTATAAAGGTGCTCTACAGGTGTCTCCAAAGGTACTTGTTGGGTTGGCGTATTTCGAGATTAGGATTTGTCACTCCGAATGTCGGAGAGGTATCTCCGGGCCCTCTCGGTAATGCCCATCACTTAAGCCTTGCAAGCATTGCAACTAATGAGTTAGTTGCGAGATGATGTATTACGGAACGAGTAAAGAGACTTGCCGGTAACGGGATTAAACTAGGTATTGGATACCGACGATCGAATCTCGGGCAAGTAACATACCGATGACAAAGGGAACAACGTATGTTGTTATGCGGTCTGACCGATAAAGATCTTCGTATAATATGTAGGAACCAATATGGGCATCCAGGTCCCGCTATTGGTTATTGACCGGAGACATGTCTCGGTCATGTCTACATTGTTCTCGAACCGTAGGGTCCGCACGCTTAAGGTTTCGATGACAGTTTTATTATGAGTTTATGAGTTTTGATGTACCGAAGGAGTTCGGAGTCCCGGATGAGATCGGGGACATGACGAGGAGTCTCGAAATGGTCGAGACGTAAAGATCGATATATTAGACGACTATATTCGGAGTTCGGAAAGGTTCCGAGTGATTCGGGTATTTATCGGAGTACCGGAGAGTTACGGGAATTCACCGAGGAGAAGTATTGGGCCTTATTGGGCCATACGGGAAAGAGAAAGGGGCTGCCTAGGGCAGGCCGCGCCCCCCCCCCCCCCCCCATGGCCTAGTCTGAATTGGACTAGGGGGAGGGGCCGCACCCCCTCCTTCCTTCCCTTCTCTCTTCCCCTTCCTTGTCTCCTACTCCTACTACTTGGAAGGTCTCCTAGTTGGACTAGGAAAGGGGGAATCCTACTCCCGGTGGGAGTAGGACTCCCCTAGGGCGCGCCATAGAGAGGGCTGGCCCTCCCCTCCTCCACTCCTTTATATACGGGGGCAGGGGGCACCCCATAGACACACAAGTTGATCATTGTGATCGTTCCTTAGCCATGTGCGGTGCCCCCCTCCACGATATTACACCTTGGTTATATTGTAGCGGTGCTTAGGCAAAGCCCTGCGACAGTTGAACATCAAGATCGTCACCACGCCGTCGTGCTGACAGAACTCCACCCCGTACCTCTGCTGGATCGGAGTTCGGGGTGCGTCATCAAGCTGTACGTGTGTCAAGAACTCAGAGGTGCTGGAGTAACGGTGCTTGGATCGGTTGGACCGGGAAGACGTACGACTACTTCCTCTACATTGCGTCAATGCTTCCGCTTCGGTCTACGAGGGTTAGACAACACTCTCCCCTCTCGTTGCTATGCGTCACCATGATCTTGCGTGTGCGTAGGAAATTTTTTGAAATTACTACGTTCCCCAACAGTGGCATCCGAGCCTAGGTTTTATGGTTTGATGTTATATGCACGAGTAGAACACAAGTGAGTTGTGGGCGATATAAGTCATACTGCTTACCAGGATGTCATACTTTGGTTCGGCGGTATTGTTGGATGAAGCGGCCCGGACCGACATTACGTGTACGCTTACGCGAGACTGCTTTTACCGCCGTGCTTTGCACACAGATGACTAGCGGGTGTCAATTTCTCCAAGTTTAGTTGAACCGAGTGTGGCTACGCTCGGTCCTTGCGAAGGTTAAAACAACATCAACTTGACAAACTATCGTTGTGGTTTTGATGCGTAGGTGAGATTGGTTCTTGCTTACGCCCGTAGCAGCCACGTAAAACTTGCAACAACAAAGTAGAGGACGTCTAACTTGTTTTTGCAGGG
Source organism: Triticum timopheevii (assembly GCA_963921465.1). Taxonomy (NCBI): domain Eukaryota; kingdom Viridiplantae; phylum Streptophyta; class Magnoliopsida; order Poales; family Poaceae; genus Triticum; species Triticum timopheevii. The sequence continues at coordinate 284,150,407 of OY997262.1, forward strand.
CATGTTGTGATGTGATATGGCCAAGACGTGATGCTATATTTTATTGTATGATATGATCATGTTTTGTAACCAAAGTTATCGGCAACTGGCAGGAGCCATATGGTTGTCGCTTTATTGTATGAAATGCAAATGCCCTGTAATTGCTTTACTTTATCACTAAGCGGTAGCGATAGTCGTAGAAGCAATAGATGGCGTAAACGACAACGATGCTACGATGGAGATCAAGGTGTCGCGCCGGTGACGATGGTGATCATGATGGTGCTTCGGTATGATGGAGATCACAAGCACAAGATGATGATGGCCATATCATATCACTTATATTGATTGCATGTGATGTTTATCCTTTATGCATCTTATCTTGCTTTGATTGACGGTAGCATTTTAAGATGATCTCTCACTAATTATCAAGAAGTGTTCTCCCTGAGTATGCACCGTTGCCAAAGTTCGTCGTGCCCAGACACCACGTGATAATCGGGTATGATAAGCTCTACGTCCATCTACAATGGGTGCAAGCCAGTTTTGCACACGCGGAATACTCAGGTTAAATTTGACGAGCCTAGCATATGCAGATATGGCCTCGGAACACGGAGACCGAAAGGTCGAGCGTGAATCATATAGTAGATATGATCAACATAGTGATGTTCACCATTGAAAAACTACTCCATCTCACGTGATGATCGGTTATGGTTTTGTTGATTTGGATCACGTGATCACTTAGATGACTAGAGAGATGTCTGTCTAAGTGGGAGTTCTTAAGTAATATGATTAATTGAACTTAAACTTATCATGAACTTAGTCCTGGTAGTATTTTGCAAATTATGTTGATCAATAGCTCGCGTTGTTGCTTTCATATGTTTATTTTGATATGTTCCTAGAGAAAACTATGTTGAAAAATGTTAGTAGAAATGATGCGGATTGGATCCGTGATCTGAGGTTTATCCTCATTGCTGCGCAGAAGAATTATGTCCTTGATGCACCGCTAGGTGACAAACCTATTGCAGGAGCAGATGCAGACGTTATGAACGTTTGGCTAGCTCAATATGATGACTACTTGATAGTTTTGTGCACCATGCTTTATGGCTTAGAATCGGACTTCAAAGATGTTTTGAACATCATGGACCATATGAGATGTTCCAGGAATTGAAGTTAATATTTCAAGCAAATACCCGAGTTGAGAGATATGAAGTCTCCAACAAGTTCTATAGCTAAAAGATGGAGGAGAATCGCTCAACTAGTGAGCATGTGCTCAGATTGTCTGGGTACTACAATCGCTTGAATCAAGTGGGAGTTAATCTTCCAGATAAGATAGTGATTGACAGAATTCTCTAGTCACCATCACCAAGTTAGTATAACTTCGTGATGAACTATAGTATGCAAGGGATGATGAAAATGATTCCCGAGTTTTTCATGATGATGAAATCGATGAAGGTAGAAATCAAGAAAGAACATCAAGTGTTGATGGTTAACAAGACCACTAGTTTCAAGAAAAGGGCAAAGGAATAGAAGGGAACTTCAAGAAGAACGGCAAGCAAGTTGCTGCTCAAGTGAAGAAGCCCAAGTCTGGACCTAAGCCTGAGACTAAGTGCTTCTACTGCAAAGGGACTGGTCACTGAAAGCAGAACTACCCCAAGTATTTGGCGGATAAGAAGGATGGCAAAGTGAACAAAGGTATATTTGATATACATGTTATTGATGTGTACTTTACTAGTGTTTATAGCAACCCCTCGGTATTTGGTACTGGTTCAGTTGCTAAGAGTAGTAACGCGAAACAGGAGTTGCAGAATAAACAAAAACTAGTTAAGGGTGAAGTGACGATGTGTGTTGAAAGTAGTTTCAAGATTGATATGATCATCATCGCACACTCCCTATACTTTCGAGATTAGTGTTGAACCTAAATAAATGTTATTTGGTGTTTGCGTTGAGCATGAATATGATTTGATCGTGTTTATTGCAATACGGTTATTCATTTAAGTAAGAGAATAAACTGTTGTTCTGTTTAGATGAATAAAACCTTATATGGTTACACATTCAATGAAAATGGTTCATTGGATCTCGATCGTAGTGATACACATATTCATAATATTGAAACCAAAAGATGCAAAGTTAATAATGATAGTGCAACTTATTTGTGGCACTGCCGTTTAGGTCATATTGGTTTAAAGCGCATGAAGAAACTCCATGCTGATGGGATTTTGGAATCACTTGATTATGAATCACTTGATGCTTGCGAACCATGCCTCATGGGCAAGATGACTAAGACTCCGTTCTCCAGAACAGTGGAGCGAGCAACTAACTTATTGGAAATAATACATACTGATGTATGCGATCCGATGAGTGTTAAGGCTCGCGGCGGGTATCGTTATTTTCTGACCTTCACAGATGATTTGAGCAGATATGGGTATATCTACTTGATGAAACATAAGTCTGAAATAGTTGAAAGGTTCAAAGAATTTCAGAGTGAAGTGGAAAAATCATCGTAACAAGAAAAATAAAGTTTCTACGATCTGATCACAGAGACAAATATTTGAGTTACGAGTTTGGTCTTCAATTAAAACAATGTGGAATAGTTTCACAAATTCATGCCACCTGGAACACCACATCATAATGGTGTGTCCTAACGTCATAACTGTACTTTATTGGATATAGTACAATATATGATGTTTCTTACCGATTTACCAATATCGTTTTGGGATCATGCATTAGAGACAACTGCATTCACGTTAAAAAGGGCACCATCTAAATCCGTTGAGACAACACTATATGAACTGTGGTTTAGCAAGAAACCAAAGTTGTCGTTTATTAAAGTTTGGGGCTGCGATGCTTATGTAAAAAAAATTCATCCTGATAAGCTCAAACCCAAATCGGAGAAGTACGTCTTCATAGAATACCCAAAGGAAATTGTTGGGTACACCTTCTATCACAGATCCTAAGGCAAAACATTTGTTGCTAATAAATGGATCCTTTCTAGAGAAGGATTTTCTCTCGAAAGAAGTGAGTGGGAGGAAAGTAGAACTTGATGAGGTAACAGTACCAGCTCCCTTATTGGAAAGTAGATCATCACAGAAATCTGTTCTTGTGACTACTATACCAATTAGTGAGGAAGCTAATGATGATGATCATGTAACTTCAGATCAAGTTACTACCGAACCTCGTAGGTAAAACAGAGTGAGATCCGCACCAGAGTGGTACGGTAATCCTGTTCTGGAGGTCGTGTTACTTGACCATGACAAACCTACGAACTATGAGGAAGCGATGATGAGCCCAGATTCCGCAAAATGGTTTGAGGCCATGAAATCTGAGATATGATCCATGTATGAGAACAAAGTATGGACTTTGGTGGAGTTGCCCGATGATCGGCAAGCCATAGAAAATAAATGGATCTTTAAGAGGAAGACGGACGCTGATAGTAGTGTTACTATCTACAAAGCTAGACTTGTCGAAAAAGGTTTTTGACAAAGTTCAAGATGTTGAATACAATGAGATTTTCTCACTCGTATCGATGCTTAAAAGTCTGTCCGAATCATGTTAGCAATTGTCACATTTTTTGAAATCTGGCAAAAGGATGTCAAAACTGAATTTCTTAATGGATTTATTAAATAAGAGTTGTATATGATGCAACCAGAAGATTCTGTCAATCCTAAAGGTGCTAACAAAGTGTGCATGCTCCAGCGATCCATCTATGGACTGATGCAAGCATCTCGGAGTTGGAATATACGCTTTGATGAGTTGATCAAAGCATACAGTTTTTTACAGACTTGCGGTGAAGCCTGTATTTACTAGAAAGTGAGTGGGAGCACTACAGCATTTCTGATAAGTATATGTGAATGACATATTGTAAATCGGAAATAATGTATAATTATTCTGCAAAGCATAAAGGAGTGTTTGAAAGGAGTTTTTCAAAGAAAGACCTCGGTGAAGCTGCTTACATATTGAGCATCAAGATCTATAGAGATAGATCAAGACGCTTGATAAGTTTTTTCAATGAGTACATACCTTGACAAGATTTTGAAGTAGTTCAAAATGGAACAGTCAAAGAAAGAGTTCTTACGTGTGTTACAAGGTGTGAAATTGAGTAAGACTCAAAACCCGACCACGGCAGAAGATAGAAAGAGAATGAAAGTCATTCCCTATGCCTTGGCCATAGGTTCTATAAAGTATGCCATGCTGTGTATCAGATCTATTGTATACCCTACACTGAGTTTGGCAAGGGAGTACAATAGTGATCTAGGAGTAGATCACTGGACAGCGGTCAAAATTATCCTTAGTGGAATAAGGATATGTTTCTCGATTATGGTAGTGACAAAAGGTTCGTCGTAAAGGGTTACGTCGATGCAAGTTTTGACACCAATATGGATGACTCTAAGTCTCGATCTAGATACATATTGAAAGTGGGAGCAATTAGCTAGAGTAGCTCCGTGCAGAGCATTGTAGACATAGAAAATTGCAAAAAATACATAACGGATCTGAATGTGAAAGACCCGTTGACTAAGATTCTCTCACAAGCAAAACATGATCACACCTTAGTACTCTTTGGGTGTTAATCACATAGCGATGTGAACTAGATTACGGAATCTAGTAAACCCTTTGGGTGTTGGTCACATGGCGATGTGAACTATGGGTGTTAATCACATGATGATGTGAACTATCGATGTTAATCACATAGTGATATAATCTAGATTATTGACTCTAGTGCAAGTGGGAGACTGAAGGAAATATGCCCTAGAGGCAATAATAAAGTTATTATTTATTTCCTTATATCATGATAAATGTTTATTATTCATGCTAGAATTGTATTAACCGGAAACATAATACATGTGTGAATATATAGACAAACAGAGTGTCACTAGTATGCCTCTACTTGACTAGCTTGTTAATCAAAGATGGTTATGTTTCCTAACCATGGACAAAGAGTTGTTATTTGATTAACGGGATCACATCATTAGTTGAATGATCTGATTGACATGACCCATTCCGTTAGCTTAGCACCCGATCGTTTAGTATGTTGCTATTGCTTTCTTCATGACTTATACATGTTCCTATGACTATGAGATTATGCAACTCCCGTTTACCGGAGGAACACTTTGTGTGCTACCAAACGTCACAACGTAACTGGGTGATTATAAAGGTGCTCTACAGGTGTCTCCAAAGGTACTTGTTGGGTTGGCGTATTTCGAGATGAGGATTTGTCACTCCGAATGTCGGAGAGGTATCTCTGGGCCCTCTCGGTAATGCACATCACTTAAGCCTTGCAAGCATTGCAACTAATGAGTTAGTTGCGAGATGATGTATTACGGAACGAGTAAAGAGACTTGCCGGTAACGAGATTAAACTAGGTATTGGATACGGACGATCGAATCTCGGGCAAGTAACATACCGATGACAAAGGGAACAACGTGTGTTGTTATGCGGTTTGACCGATAAAGATCTTCGTAGAATATGTAGGAACCAATATGGGCATCCAGGTCCCGCTATTGGTTATTGACCGGAGACATGTCTCGGTCATGTCTACATTGTTCTCAAACCGTAGGGTCCGCACGCTTAAGGTTTCGATGACAGTTTTATTATGAGTTTATGAATTTTGATGTACCGAAAGAGTTCGGAGTCCCGGATGAGATCGGGGACATGACGAGGAGTCTCGAAATGGTCGAGACATAAAGATCGATATATTGGACGACTATATTCGGAGTTCGGAAAGGTTCCGAGTGATTTGGGTATTTATCGGAGTACCGGAGAGTTACGGGAATTCGCCGAGGAGAAGTATTGGGCCTTATTGGGCCATACGGGAAAGAGAAAGGGGCTGCCTAGGGCAGGCCGCGCGCCCCCCCATGGCCTAGTCCGAATTGGACTAGGGGGAGGGGCCGCACCCCCTCCTTCCTTCCCTTCTCTCTTCCCCTTCCTTGTCTCCTACTCCTACTACTTGGAAGGTCTCCTAGTTGGACTAGGAAAGGGGGAATCCTACTCCCGGTGGGAGTAGGACTCCCCTAGGGCGCGCCATAGAGAGGGCCGGCCCTCCCCTCCTCCACTCCTTTATATACGGGGGCAGGGGGCACCCCATAGACACACAAGTTGATCATCGTGATCGTTCCTTAGCCGTGTGCGGTGCCCCCCTCCACGATATTACACCTCGGTTATATTGTAGCGGTGCTTAGGCGAAGCCCTGCGACAGTTGAACATCAAGATCGTCACCACGCCGTCGTGCTAACGGAACTCCACCCCGTACCTCTGCTGGATCGGAGTTCGGGGTGCGTCATCGAGCTGTACGTGTGTCAAGAACTCAGAGGTGCCAGAGTAACGGTGCTTGGATCGGTTGGACCGGGAAGACGTACGACTACTTCCTCTACGTTGCGTCAACGCTTCCGCTTCGGTCTACGAGGGTACGTAGACAACACTCTCCCCTCTCGTTGCTATGCGTCACCATGATCTTGCGTGTGCGTAGGAAATTTTTTGAAATTACTACGTTCCCCAACAGTTCCTACATATTCTACGAAGATCTTTATCGGTCAAACCGCATAACAACATACTTTGTTCCTTTTGTCATCGGTATGTTACTTGCCCGAGATTCGATCGTCGGTATCCAATACCTAGTTCAATCTCGTCACCGGAAAGTCTCTTTACTCGTTCTGTAATGCATCATCCCGTAACCAACTCATTGGTCACATTGCTTGCAAGGCTTATAATGATGTGCATTACCGAGAGGGCCCAGAGATACCTCTCCGACAATCGGAGTGACAAAACCTAATCTCGAAATACGCCAACTCAACATGTACCTTCGGAGACACCTGTAGTACTCCTTTATAATCACCCAATTACGTTGTGACGTTTGATAGTACCCAAAGTGTTCCTCCGGTAAACGGGAGTTGCATAATCTCATAGTTACAGGAACATGTATAAGTCATGAAGAAAGCAATAGCAACATACTAAACGATCAAGTGCTAAGCTAACGGAATGGGTCAAGTCAATCACATCATTCTTCTCATGATGTGATCCCGTTAATCAAATGACAACTCTTTTGTCCATGGCTAGGAAACATAACCATCTCTGATAAACGAGCTAGTCAAGTAGAGGCATACTAGTGACACTATGTTTGTCTATGTATTCACACATGTATTATGCTTCTGGTTAATACAATTCTAGTATGAATAATAAACATTTATCATGAAATAAGGAAATAAATAATAACTTTATTATTGCCTCTAGGGCATATTTCCTTCAGGAGGGCCGGCCCCCTCTCTCCCCACCTATAAATAGTGGAGGGGTGGGAGGGCAGCCGCACCCCAAGTTCTGGCGCAGCCCTTCCCCTCTCCCAAGTCCTCCTCCTTTCCCGCGGTGCTTGGCGAAGCCCTGCAGGATTGCCACGCTCCTCCACCACCATCACGCCGTCGTGCTGCTGCTGGACGGAGTCTTCCCCAACCTCTCCCTCTCTCCTTGCTGGATCAAGGCATGGGAGACGTCACCGGGCTGCATGTGTGTTGAACGCGGAGGTGTCGTCCGTTCGGCACTAGGATCATCGGTGATTTGGATCACGACGAGTACGACTCTATCAACCCCGTTCTCTTGAATGCTTCCGCCTAGCGATCTACAAGGGTATGTAGATGCACTCCCCTTTCCCTCGTTGCTAGATTACTCCGTAGATTGATCTTGGTGATGCGTAGAAAATTTTGAATTTCTGCTACGTTCCCCAACAGCAAGCTCAAGAAGTAGCAGCAGGGGCCTTACCCTTGCCGAAGAAGAAGCCCATGCCGGAGAAGAAGGGGTGGCTAGGGTTTGTCGCCGACGGGGGAGCACTGGGTGGCGAGATGGGGATGAGGGCATCTGGAAGCGGATGAGGACGGCCCTCCACCGCACGCTCGGATTAAAAAAGGCCGACCGCTATCGCCGACGCGTGGGCCGGAGGTTGGCGGTCATCATTAATAAAGACGTCCGCCAGGTGGGACACAACGGACATCGAGAGGACGTGACGCATTTCAGCAGCAAATTTGAGCCGCAAATGCGAACGCAAAGCTGACACGTTTTGAGAATGGGTCGGCACGTTGGGCCAACACATTTGTCCACGGCGACCCAAACGGACTGCCGCGGACAAAATGGGTCGCCGGGCGGAGTTGCTGTAAGGGCATGGAATCATTTCCGGTGTGTGGTTTTTCCACGTCGACCGGCACATCGATCATGTAGCACAGCATATATTAAGAGAAGAGCCGGCAACATGATCTGTTCAAAGTATGGAAGAAGGATTAACAAATGACAAATCACGCCCGGAATCTGCTTCCCTGTCGATGCAAAAGCAGTGGCTGCGCTCGAGCCAGTTGTTAATGGTCGTCAGTGATGGCGCACCTCGTCCCATATGGCTGGCACGTCGGCGTACGCTGCCCTCCTCTACATATACACGGACCGTGTAACGCAGCAGGTAGGCAACAACGCACGAGCAGAACCGCGACGCGATCGAGTGATCGAGTGCACGGTCGGTCGGCGATCATGGCGAGCAGGACGGTGGATGTCACCCTTGTCTCCGCGAGGGACCTCAGGGACGTCAACCTCGTCTCCAAGATGGAGGTCTACGCGATCGTCTACATCGCCGGCGACCCCATCTCCCGGGAGCGGGTCCTCGCCGACCGCACCGGCGGCCGCAACCCCACCTGGAACGCCACTGTCCGCGTCACGGTCCCAGCCTCCGGCTCCGGCAGGGCGCTCTGCGCGTGCTCCTCCGCACAGAGCGCCCCCTTGGCGACCGCGACGTGGGCGAGGTGATCCTCCCGCTTACCGAGATCCTAGCCGGCGCCGGCGACGAGCCAACTGGCGCCACGCAAGGCGCCTACAAGGTGCGCAAGGTCGGCTCTAGCAAGGTTCACGGCGTGCTCAACCTCTCCTACAAGCTCGGAGGAGTCATCCACCCACCCGCCGGCCAGTACCAGCAGGTGGGAGCGACGGGGTACCTGGCGGCGGCCGCTGCGCCGTACGCGTCTGCTCCGCCGCCGCAGCAGCTCAGCTACCCGTACCCGTGCCCACCCCCGACAATGGTTCGGCCGCTGCGCATCAGCAGCCGGTAAAAGCGCGGCGATACCGGAAAGAAATAAAGCGCGCGCGCGGCGCGGCAAACCACTCTTTCAGTGGCATGGCATGGCAACCTTTGCTCTGTTCTGCCCCGCTCATACAGAGAAATGGTGGCTTGGTGAGTGGGTTAGCCACTACCCACTTGTGGAGCGACGGCGAAAAGCTGTGTACCAATAAATCTGAACGAAATGTATAATATCCGCAGCAACTTTTTGTATGCTGCGTGCTAACTAATATATCTGAACGGACTATGTTGTGTCAATACTAAAATGAAAGACCGCATGGAACATGTGGTTAGCAAAATCAAAATTCATATAGAATTTTTTAATATTCAAAATGAATGTTGGTTTATATTATAAAAGAAATTATATGTGCATAAATTTAGTGAGAGTTTTTTTCTTTTTGAAGAAAAAAATTAGCGAGAGTTGTGTGTGCAAGCACAACGCCTCATGCTGCACTTAAATTTTCCAGCCGTGTTGGCTCGTCGTGTGGCTTCTCTTTTATTTCTCATTTCTCAAGGGATAAATCAGATCAGCATCTCAACCTCTGCTTATCAATTTTCACAATTGCTTCTTGATACCCAAGGTAACTCCAAGACGTACATAATTAGTGAAATTTAATCTAGTAAACTAAGGTGAGACTATTCAACGTGTGAACAAACATAAAAAGGCAGATTATAGGGCTGTTGGGCCTTGGGCTGAATGAAACAGCTGATGCTAGAGAGAAGCAACGTTTTCCGTATTTTTAAGGAAAAAAGCAGTATCACATGCATGTGAAGGGCAACATCGTATGGGGTGATGTGGCGTTTATGTATAAATATATTGAGTCAATTACACTACTCGTGCCACAACTTGACACGAAAAGTCAGTTTGCTGCTAAAACTTGTGGTATACATTGAACTGGTGCCACAACTTGGCTTTGGCGTGCATATACGATGCAAATTACGTTTCTATATGAAGAGGGTGCTGATTAGGCATGCCAATGTGGCATGGCCCCGCTGTCAGCGAGGCAAAGAGGACGTGTGGCCTGCTATTTTGCACACAAAAAAACTTGGAAAATTTTCCTCACGAAAAAGCTCTTGCCACGGCCACAAGGGTCCACTTGTCAGCGTCTCAAAACAAATTGAAAAAATGGCACCTGCAAGGATTCAAACCGCTGTCCTGTAGCTCACAGCCGCGCGCCGCTAACCGCCTAAGCGAGGACAAATCCTATATATCTAAGAGATTCATTCCCACTACTACTATTTATCTTAACATGCAGCCTGTCCACCTCAGCAAGCTTGCCAAATCATCAACTCTAAACATGCAAATGTGCAACATCATTCCTTCAGTTTCCACTTGTTCATGTAACAACTGGACGCTGCCCCTATATATTCTTTGAATATTATGCGGGCTACAGTCCCTACAACCCATTTTACACTGTTCTTTTATGAACTTATAGGATATTTGTAAATTATAATCGTGCGTTATAAATAATATACATATTAATAAATTAAATTAAATTATAAAATAAGCATTTATCAATTTAATATTATCCAAATAATTAAATTATAAATAAAGAACTGTTCATGTAATAATTTGCATATTGAATAAAAACATATACTCAATAAATGCTTATATAATTTTAATTTTTGTCACAGTTTTAAATAAATATTAATGTAATATACAAAAGTATTCATGCTTTAAAAAAACTCTTTATTTTTATACTATATTTTAGTAAATGCTTTTATAAGTTAAAAAATGTTCACAGTTTAAAAAAATCATGTAAGTACATAAAAGTGCTCATGCTGCAAGAAAGTTTTTAGTTTTCTATATATTTTCATAAATTCTTATATAAATTTTAAATATTCACAGTTTACCAAACTATTCATGCAGTATATAGAAGTTTTCATGCTTTAGAAAACATATATCCGTATACTGTAATTTTTTTACACGTATAGTGTAAAAATAGTTGGCTGGGATTCGAAGCAGCAATATCTGGGCATTAGGTGTGAGTGGCCACCGCACCACCCAGCCATGTTACTTTTTGCAGGAATTTATAAAATATATGTAAATTATATTCTTATATGATAAATAATGATAATATAGAATAATATTATGTTATAAAAATATTCAAGTATTATTTAAAACTTATCTATATAATTAAAAATATTTATGTAGTATATAAAAGTGTTCATTGTTATTTTGAAATTTATTTTATTTATAGCACATTGTTACAATAATCAGGTATTATAAAGTGTTTTTAAATAACAGTGCAAAATGGGCTGCTGTGACTCCGTTCCTCTTAAGATAGAAAGTTTATATATGTTACGTATCAATTTTATCATAAGGAACGTTGACAGGTGTACTGGTGTGGCATTTGCTCCTCCAGGTCACAGGATCGAATCTCATTGGCGACAATTTTTGCAAAATGTTGTGGGTTGCTGACAGATGGACCCCGCGCATCTCCATCTGTGAGAAAAATGAAAAAAATTCTGAGGTGTTTTTTGCAAGATAAGCAGGCACACGTCCTCCTCGTCACCCTGTCCCTAACAGCGGGCCCGTGCCACATTGGCGTGCCTAGTCAGCACTGTGTTCGTATAAAAACGTGATTTGCACCGTATATGCACGTCAAAGCCAAGTTGTGTCACCAGTTTAATGCATGCCGCAACACTAAACTGACTTCTCATGCCAAGTTGTGGCACCAATGGTGTAATTGATTCTATTTGTGCTCTCCTTATTATAGGTATAGAAACAGTTGCATGGTCTCGTGGCTAACCCATGTTGCTGTTAGTGTGTTGGTTGCAATTAAAAAATTATATATACTTTGGGCCTGGTAGAGGTTTGGGGTTGTGACCTCCTCTTCTCTTCATGGATGATATCTAGCTCAGCTGGCCGAAGTTTTAAGGATGGGATGGTAGGTCCCAAGTTTGATTCTCCGCTCTAGCAATTATTTTTGCCTCATTTTCCCTGACGGTGTTGTTGGGCCAGCTTCGTTCGGGCACATGGCAGGCTACGGTTGAGGCCCACGCACAGATGAAGAACTCTACGAATTGTTTTTCACTTAAAATTGTCTGGACTATTGGTTGATTATCCTATAAGCTAGGGGTTTCTCTACAAAATGCCATGGCGGATTAAGAATATCACCTCCCTTTATTAGAAGGTATAGATATATATTTTAATTGGTTTTGTTTGTTTGATGTTCCTCTTTATGCAAACACACAAAGCTTGTGTATCTTTTCATTTATAGAAGAGAATCGAAAAAGTACAAGGAAGGGTAGAACACACTACACGCACACAAAAAGGCACGAGTATGATGCACAGAGCTGAGAGATAGGGGATGCTCAGCCTGAACAGAGGACACAACACAACAAAACCTGCCTAGCCCGGCCTTCGGCCATAGAATGCAACGAGGCAGGGCTCACGGCACCCAGAACGTGCCCACGACCAACACGAGGCAGCAGCTCCGAGCGGCCACGACTTCGGACTCGACCGAATCAACGTACTCCCACCTAGAGCGCCTAGATATCACCGAGTGAGCTGCATGACCCAGACGAGCGAGAGGCGAAAGCCATGGGGGAAGCATCGACGAGGACGTACACAACACCCCGGATGTCCACACCTTGAGAGATAGGCCAAACCAAGGTGACGGCCCATATCTCGAGATCCAACATCGGGGACGCGGAGCGAACAAAACAACACCTTGAAGAAGGGGAACAACGTCGTGCCGATTTGTCTGATCCAGTGAACCGGACCTAGTGTTCACCGCGGCGCTTGAAGGGGCACTGACGACGAGTATATTTTTACGCTCATCACATCATTGTTTGAACTGGTTTATTTCATAAAATCTAAGATATTCCCTCCGATTGCCACTAGTGACTAATGAATGCAAGAAATTGTACAATTCTCTCTTTATTTTGTTTTCATAGGAAAAATGCTATGTATGGTAAAAATCAATCATATACATGGAAAAAAGCAAAATGAAGATAGAACAAATTAAATGGGAGGCGCACCAGCACCAAAATAACACATAACACAAGACAACATCTGGTATGAGCGCACGCGCTCGTACCAGCCGTCACCAGCACTATGACATCCACCCCAACAACTTTTATAAAGGGACCCATACATGATTCTCAAAGAGCAGACGCCAGGATCTGCATCACCGCAACAGAAGTTGTTCTTCAACCCTAACCGCCGCCATTTCCCATCTTACCTCCATAGCCACCACCATAACCATCACCGCAACAAACCAACTTCAAATTAGTCATACTTGTAATCGTGTATCACATCCGGCAACCATTGTAAGACATATTATCAACAAAGCATTCAACTTTATGTCTTCTCTAATGATTTTTTCTTGTGATCTGATTGTCATGTATGAGTAATTCGGTAAGGAAATGGGTTGAGGCATAGCCATGCAACCTGACATATTTGTATAAGGGATCGATGGAATGACTTTGAATTAACATCATGTATGTGTATTAATTACATCGTAGTTGTATCCTGTATCTTTCTCGTTCTTCAACCCTGTAGGTACCCAGGATCATGGAGTTTGATCAAGGAGGAGGTTTGGAGCTGGGAGGACGCATAACGCTATTCTAAAAACCAGTGACAGAAAATTTTAGTATGCAATGGAAATTCAATCCTTGGGGATACATGAGGGGTAGTCATTAAATGCCCAATAATTTTGTCCGATTTATCTTAATTACTGAGGTAACCCCACGCGACGCTAAGAGCATGCAGTTGGACATCATGATTATCCCAATCACAAATATATGATTGTAAGAAACAAGTCCTCATACCCATGCCTATTTTAATTATAAGTATTTACACCTTAAGGTTGTTAAGGCCCCGTTGTAAAAACTGAAATTTAATTCTCTTACAAATACTTGATCGAGCCTCGTAGTAGCCTTTCTTTCATGGGTTCGATAAACTTAGAGTCATTCCTTGAGGAAAGAGCGGGAATACCTTTGTTATTCAACCGATCTCAAAGAACGATTGTCCAGACGGTTTTTGAAGATGCATGATGCACGCCCCAGTGTGCTACATCGCGGAATGGATATGGATGTTCATTTTTGTTTAAATTGGCTATCAGGGATTTCCGCTATTGGGATGGTCATTTTGCTCTCGGGTGCATGTGCTCCTTGATGAACATGAATTTTAGATAAATAGTAAATAAATTTTAAAGTTTTCTGACTTTTTAGACGTTCTTGGTAGTGTAACAAGCGTGCTAAATAATTTTCATGCGAAACGGGATAGCAGTGCGTCATCGATAAGAAAATCAATGAATGCATCTATTTTTTTTTAAAATACCCAAAACATTTTTGATGCGCAGGAGCATATGCTCCTAAGAGTTTAAATGGATTTCCTCTACCAAGACCAGTTCATTAGTTGCCACGACGACATCGCGGTGGCCTTCTTCTCACTCTGCACCACCATAGCACCTAGCGAAGCGATACAATACTACACATCCCTGCTCCCATGATGCGTCCCGCGACACGCATCACAGGAGGACCCCTACCCGCCGCCACCCACCCTCCCTCCCTCTCCTGGCCGCCCTCCCCCGCCGCTACCAAGCGGTGCCGCGGGGCTTGCTCGTTCGACGTAGGCAATGGGGGGGGGGGGGTTGTCTCTTTCCCCTCCGCTTGGATCTTGGAGGGCGCGAGACTTCCTGTGAGCGGAGGCGCTGGCTGATGCAGGGCCTAGCGGCATGGCGGCGGGTGATACGTCCATTTTGCATCATGCTTTTATATCGATATTTATTGCATTATGGGCTATTACTACACATTATGTCACAATACTTATGCCTTTTCTCTCTTATGTTACAAGGTTTACATGAAGAGGGAGAATGCCGGCAGCTGGAATTCTGGGCTAGAAAATGAGCAAATATTAGAGATATATTCTGCACAACTCCAAAAGTCCTGAAACTCCACGAATGTCAGTTTTGGAATATATTAAAAATATTGGGCAAAGAAAGCACCAGACGGGGGCCACCCACCGTCCACGAGGGTGGAGTGCGCGCCCTACCCCCTCTGGGCGTGCCTGTCGGTGTCAAAACCGGCGGATCTCGGGTAGGGGGTCCCGAACTGTGCGTCTAAGGCTAATGGTAACAGGAGGCAGGGGACACAATGTTTTACCAGGTTCGGGCCCTCTCGATGGAGGTAATACCCTACTTCCTGCTTGATTGATCTTGATGATATGAGTATTACGAGAGTTGATCTACCACGAGATCGTAGAGGCTAAACCCTAGAAGCTAGCCTATGATTATGATTGTTGTTGTCCTATGGACTAAACCCTCCGGTTTATATAGACACCGGAGGGGGCTAGGGTTACACAGAGTCGGTTACAAAGAAGGAAATCTACATATCCGAATATCCAAGCTTGCCTTCCACGCAAAGGAGAGTCCCATCCGGACACGGGACGAAGTCTTCAATCTTGTATCTTCATAGTCCAACAGTTCGACCAAAGTATATAGTCCGGCTGTCCGAGGACCCCTTAATCTAGGACTCCCTCAGTAGCCCCTGAACCAGGCTTCAATGACGATGGGTTTGGCGCACAGATTGTCTTCGACATTGCAAGGCGGGTTCCTTCTCCGAATACTCCATAGAAGATTTAGAACACAAGGATCGTGTTCGGCTCTGCAAAACAAATTTCACATACCACCATAGAGAGTACAATATTCCACAAATCTAATCTGCCGACAGCTTTTTATAGCATGACATCACGCCACGGTCCGGTCATTATTCGAACCGTTTTTCACAACCAGTTATTGCATGTAATGCGAGGCGGTTTCCTTGACACGTCTTGTCGAAGTAGAGATCGTGTCCCCTTATCACGGGATTCTCATCAATACGGGTATGGGTAACCCAACCGTGCCATTAATCGTGGCGCTTGGAAATAAGCGATTTTAACGGGCAAGTGGGGAGGCGCACAGTTTCTACCGCCTTTATAAAGAGATAAGGATTCCCCTCTTTCACCCATGCCTCCTTCCTTCTTCGCTCATCCATTCTCGCACGCTCGAGCTCCAGTGCCCCAGTTCTCACCTTCTCCGCACAGCGAAACATGTTTGGAGCGGGAGGCAAGTGGATGGCCTCCTCCGTCACGGAGGAGGACATTACGAAGCTCCGGGCGGCCGGATACTTGGCCGCAGACATCGCGCACCAGCTCCCGGATGCAGGGCAGGTCACTCCGACTCCGGGACCCCATGAGAGGGTCGTGTTCCTCGCCCACTTTGTCCGCGGACTAGGATTCCCCCTCCACCCATTTGTCCGCGGGCTCATGTTTTATTACGGGCTGGATTTTCCTAATCTGTCCCCTAATTTCATCTCAACATCTTGGCGTTTATCGTCGTGGGCGAGGCTTTTCTCCGCATCAGGCCCCACTTCGGCCTGTGGCTAAAGATCTTCAATGTGAAGCCGAAGATAGTGGTCGGCCAACAGGCGGAGTGTGGAGGCGCCATGGTGGGCAAGATGCCCAGCGTCACCTGGCTCGAAGGCTCCTTCATGGAGACCATGAAGGGGTGGCAATTGGGGTGGTTCTACATCACCAAGCCGCGTGACGCCAACTGGGTGGCGGCCCCCGAATTCCGATCCGGCATCCCCATGCGGCTCACCTCCTGGAAGAAGAAGGGCCTAACCTGGGGCGCGTCCGGGGAGCTAACCGGACTCCAGAACTGCCTCAAAAACATGACAACCAAGAAGATCAAGCTGGTCAACGTGGTCCAGGTCATGCTATTTCGCCGGATTCTCCTGTGTCAAAGACGGGCATTCAACCTGTGGGAGTTCGACGTGGCCCAACACCAAACACTGCAAGAGCTCTTCGACACGATGCACAAAGACATCTGGAAGGTGTTGTTCAAGGCCAGCGAAGTTCCTCCTCCCACCACCGAGGACCGCGGACTCAGTGCCAAGCGCCACGCCAATGCGGTAATCATTCTACATTTCACAAGATGTGCCTTTCCTCAGTATATTCGTGGGAGGAACTTAAGCCACCGTACTGATCTAACAGGATTATGTGGCAACGGCGGAGCGGATCGACTGTCCTGCTCTGTTGTCTGAAGATCCAGCAACCGCTCTCCTGACGGAGATGCTGGTTCCGGCGCCTTATGAGGTGCCGGAGAAGAAGGCCACGGGGACCAGGAAAAGTCTCCGGCGCAAGGTGGTGTCGGACTCATCGTCCGAAGACACCGAGGCGCACTCCTCCAACGACAATGAGGAGGAGGAGGAGGAAAACCCTCTCCCCCAAACCGAGGGGGAGAAGAAAAGGAAGGCCGCCCCTTCCGCGGAGGCCGAAGGGTCCAAGAAGGGAAGGACCCTCCCTCCGGACCACTCCACAACCGCCGCCTACAGCGAGGAGAAGTGGCTACCCAGGGCCAAGCCCCTGGCAAAGTCGTAAGTATTCGGATGCCATAATACCTCTTGCATGTTTTAGCTTTATGGCTTCTTATTATGCCGAGATTTGTTTGTGCAGTCTGTCCAAAGCCCACATCGACTTATCCTCCTCGGATGGGTCTTTGAGCTTGTCGGAGATGAACAGCTATTCGCTCCCGACGGCTTCCACTCCCCGGCCCGCGGATGACACTGAGGTGTTATCTCCGAGGATACCAGGCCAGGAGGAGGTAGTCGTGGAGACGCCCCAAGGCGAGACTCCCGATGCGGGGCTCATGGGGGGGGGGGGGAAGATCCCCATGGATTCGGATAAGGAAGGCCGCAACAAGCTTGGCCCCCAGCCGGATACTGCATCGGAACCTCCGGTGGTTCTGGATTCAGACAGGCGGCCCCCCGCCAAGGGGGGCGAGCCGTCTGTGCCGATGACCTCTGTCCACCTAGAGGCATCGGATAACTTGGTGGAAGCGCTTCAGAGCGCTTCCCTTGATGAAGGACACCGTACTCTTATGAGTACAGTGATTGCGAAGGTTCAGTCCGCCAAAAGCGGATTAACCGAAGCCTGCGCTAGCCTCCTGACAGACTTTGAGGTAAGTAATTTGAATTATGAGAAAGTATCATAGTAAAGACAGTAGCCCCTGATGCTTTGTTTGGTGTTCGGGAAGAAAAGCCGAACAGAGGATCAAATAATATTCCCAGGAGTCTAATCACATTATGTCTATGTGAATAAGCAGGTGTCGCTGCTGGCCGCCGCCGCTACCACTGAGGAGGTCTCCGGACTGAGGCAGAGCCTCGGGTGGGCCGAAGAGGAGCTCAGCCTCGTGAAGAGGCAGCTCGAGGAGAACAAAGGTAAGTAATACCCCGTCTGACTGTTATATAAAGGAAAAAATCATTGGTGCTAATAGAGGCACGATGAATTTTACTAGGGGCCATGACCGAAGTGGCGGCCCTTAAGAAGGCGCTGTCCGAGGCCGAAAACAAAGCGGCCAAGGAGCACACCGAGCGCGAAAAACAAGAGGCTCGGGTTGATGAGGTCCAGCAAGAGCTCCAGGATTTCGTCAAAAAATTCAAATCCTTGGAGCGTGACTCCAAGACGCAAGAGTCGGAGGTTGTGAAGGCCCGTCAGAGCGCACAAGACGCCAAGGTAGAATCCCAGAAGGCCCTCCAGGAAATTGAGGCGGCCAAGAAGATAGCTGCGGGTAAGGCTTTCATTATGCAAAGCAAGTATGTTAAGGAGACTTTCCTTTTACTTACCTGAGTTCGGAGCTCTCCAGGAGCATTCGCAGATCTGCCGCGTAGCATCTCTGATGCTGCAGAGTTCTACCGGTCTGAGGAGGGGAGCTCGACGGAGAAGCTGTTTTGGTCCCAGTATATTGGGGCCGAACATTCGATGCCCTTGAGCGACCAGCTAAAGCAATTGGTCGAACTTCACAAGGCGGCCGAACTGGCCATGAAGGACTTCATAGTCCAGCTGTGGCCTGGCGAGCCCCTGCCCAGTAGCTACTTTGGCTTTGTCAAGCGGATGGTGAATGCCTGTTCGCGGCTTGAAGTCTTTAAGCGGTCCGTCTGCATTGAGGGTGCACGCAGGGCCTTGGCCCGTGCGAAGGTGCACTGGGGGAAGATGGACGCCGAGAAGCTGCTGACAGAGGGGCCGCCGAAGGGCAAGGAGCATCGCCACCCCGAACAGTACTATGACAATGTCATTAAGGGTGCCCGCCTTGTGGCGGATGAATGTACTAAGGATGTGATATTTGAATGAATGTACTCATGTCATCCTGTATTATGAAAACCAGTTCATGTGCGCTATGTAGCGCTTGTTAATTTAAAATATTACCTTCTGTGCGGTTGTTTAAAAAATCTTGAGAGTTGGCTAGTCGTCGGCTTCCGCCCCCATGTAACTAGTACTGGGGTGTTCGGGATAAATATAAACACTCTTTATCCAAGTTTTTGGTCCTTTTAAGGAGGTGTTTAGCGCCACGAACGAGGCAATCGTACTATACGGCTTTATCTCCCTCACTTAGCCATGGAAGTCTACAATTTTAAATTTTGGCGAAGCCCCTAGTATCCGTAAAGCCGGACTCAGGGCGCTATACACGCCTAAATTGGACAAGGCCGATTCCTCGCCTAAAGCCGAAAAAATCTTTAAGGATTTGAGACCTCTCGAACAGCGACCAGCTCTCTCCTTATCATGACAGTCAGTTTTCGGCTTTCTCTACTGAGGTGCTCGTCCAGAAGAACCGGGACACAATCGCAGTAGTTCTCCCTGCGCTACCTTAGCCGATATAGCGGAACATAAGGTACCAAAACATAGGAGCCGGGCAAACCCAACTATTGACCCAAGACATGATTCGGAGCTGATGCATATAGTGTTATAAGTTCGGGGTGCCGCACTGTCGAAAGTGTTCGGACTTGTCTTGCCAGGTTATGGGGTACTGAAGCCCCTAGCAAACTGGTCGTGCCAAAATGCACGGGTATAATAAATAAGCAGTAAAGAAAAAGGGATAAATAAACATAATAGCAAGCTGACACTATATAGTATTTTCCCTTGTTATTCAAATGATACGTCAAAGTGAACATATACAAGTAGTGCATAAGCAGAGTGGGACTGTTTGACACGTCCTGACCAGGAGCGGGCAGTATGCGGGTATGTAAAACAGGTATAACGATCGTTATCAGAGACCACCTGAGGATTCCCTCGTACGCCAAAGCTTCTTGTCCTCCTGGTGTGTCCGTCCCGCTATGTGTCCGATAGCCGGTCTTTCGGAAGAGCCTCCTGAAGATAGGGACCTAAAAGAAAAAGGGGTGCAAAAATGCGTGTGTCCCAGGGCGGTCGAACCGCATTGTGGACCATGTCATGGCCGTGCCTCCGCCTATGCCCAGGGTATTTTAAGTGTGTAGTTGTGTACGCGCGGCATGAATGCCACCGCTTGACTGGGACTAGGGCGGAGGCCGAATTGCTAGTCAAGCTCTAGACGTGCCGGACGATCCTGTTGTGGAGTACTCCGGACTCGCTTGACGGTATCTTGTTCTTTATCGCCGAATTGGCTGTTTGACTAAGAAGGCTGTTTTGTACTTCCGCCGCGAGGGCCGCAGTGTGCTCCTCCGTGCGAAGTGAGCGCTCTGTGTTTCCATTAACTGTAATAACCCCGCGAGGTCCCGACATTTTGAGCTTGAGGTATGCATAATGCGGTACCGCATTGAATTTGGCGAATGCGGTTCATCCGAGCAGTGCATGATAGCCACTGCGGAAGAGGACGATGTTGAAGGTTAACTCCTCGCTTCGGAAATTGTCCGGAGATCCGAAGACCACTTCCAGTTTGATTGAGCCCTTACAACAGGCCTCCACACCGGGTATGACACCCTTGAAGGTGGTTTTTGTGGGCTTGATCCTTGAGGGGTCGATGCCCATTTTGCGCACTGTATCCTGATAGAGCAGGTTAAGGCTGCTGCCACCGTCCATGAGGACTCGTGTGAGATGGAATCAGTCAATGATGGGGTCAAGGACCAATGCGGCCGAACTGCCATGCCGGATACTGGTAGGATGGTCCCTGCGATCGAAAGTGATCGGACAAGAGGACCATGGGTTGAATTTTGGGGCGACTGGCTCCATCGCATAGACGTCCCTTAGTGCACGCTTCCGTTCCCGCTTGGGGATGTGGGTTGCATATATCATATTCACTGTTTTCACCCGGGGAGGGAATTTCTTCTGTCCCCCCGTGGTCGGCGGCTGGGGCTCCTCGTCGTCTCGCTATGTAGCCCCTTCTCCTTGTTCTCAGCATTCAACTTGCCGGCCTGTTTAAACACCCAACATTCCCTGTTTGTGTGGTTGGCTGGTTTATCGGGGGTGTCGTGAATTTGACACGAGTGATCGAGAATCCGTCCAAGCTGGACGAGCCCAGACTATTTATTTTGAATGGCTTTTTCCGCTGTCCGGATTAAAAGCCTCTGAATCCGGCGTTGACTGCCGTGTCTTCGGCATTGTCGCCATTATTGCGATGCTTATGTCTATTTCATCGTGGCTTGCCGTTGCTATCCCTGGTGTCTAAATCGCCTGAGTTTTTGGGTGTGATGTTGATACGAGCCAGCCAGCTGTCCTTGCCCGCGCAGAAGAGGGTCATGAGTGTCGTGAGGGCTGCCATGGACTTTGGCTTCTCTTGGCCGAGATGTCGGGCGAGCCATTCGTCGCGGATGTTGTGCTTGAAGGCCACTAAGGCTTCGGCATCTAGACAGTGGACAATTTGGTTCTTTTTAGTTAGGAACCGAGTCCAGAACTTCCTGGCTGACTCTCCGGGCTGTTGGGTTATGTGACTTAAGTCATCAGCATCTGGTGGTCGCATGTAAGTGCCCTGGAAGTTATCGAGGGACGCATCTTCCAGATCCTCCAAACTTCCAATGGAGCTTGCTGGCAGGCTATTCAGCCAATGCCGTGCCGGTCCTTTGAGCTTAAGTGGTAGGTACTTTATGGCATGTAAGTCATCGCCACAGGCCATGTGAATTGGAGAAGAAATCTTTGATCCATACCGCGGGGTCTATTGTGCCATCATATGATTCGATGTTTACGGGTTTAAACCCTTCTCGGAATTCGTGAGCCATAACTTCATCAGTGAAGCATAGGGGGTGTGCGGCGCCTCTATGCCGGGCTACATCTCGACGTAGTTCAAATGAATCCGGTCTATTGTATTCGGCCCAGCCTGACTTTGGTTTATTGTATCCGGCATGACGGTCATCGTCACGTCTTGTGGCACGCCCCCGTGATCCGTAGATCGATCTTGACGGTCCTGCTTTGTTTTCCAAGACATCTCGCAGGTCCTTCGTGTAGCCCCGGGCCTTAGTATTATCATTTGATTGGCGACGGAGTGCGGTCTGGACTTCGGGCTGGTACGCCGCTTTGTCGCGGCCACGGGGTGGCCGGTCAGCCACATCATGCGCTGGTAGTGTGGGCTTTAAAGCCTCCTCCTCGAGTTGAGGTAGCAGCCTGCGCTTTGGGTAGCTTTTGCTAGGGCGCTCGAGTCCGTATTCCTTGGCAGCCAGGACCTCAGTCCATCTGTCAGTTAGCAGATCTTGATCAGCTCGAAGTTGTTACTATTTTTTCTTCAGGCTTTTTGCAGTGGCTATAAGCCGGCGTTTGAAGCGCTCCTGCTCGACGGGATCCTCAGGCACGATGAATTCTTCGTCGCCAAGGCTCATCTCATCTTCGGAGAGAGGTATGTAATTATCGTCCTTTGATTCTCCATCAGTTGCCTGTTCTTTAGGGCTAGCTTGCCCATCCTCTTGCTCGGCCTGCTCGAAGCCTGGCTGGGCAGGATTATGTTCGTCTTCGACACCATCCGGATTGTTATCTCTTGTGCCGGTATCACTATTTTTGCTATGGCGGGGTTTGGAGCGGCGCTGATGACGCCGGTGTCTAGATTGCTTCTCCAACGGGTTATCTTCCATTGCCTCATCGCCATTGCTTTCTTTAGGTGTGTCCACCATATATATATCATATGATGAGGTGGCAGTCCAGCGCCCAGTGGGCGGTGGTTCCTGTTCTTCTCCTGCATCGTCGTCCATACCGTCGATGTCTTCGGAGTTGAAGTCAAGCTATTAAGTGGGTGGTGGGTGGGAAACAAATTTATTTGTCGTCCGCTTACCACTTGAGCCGAACATAGTTCGGCCAAGAATCTCTCGACAAGGAGAGAGACCTTAATGAGTTTAGCACGTCATCCAAGGGCGAGTGCTGGAAAATGTCCGCGGCAGTGAACTCCATGACCGGTGCCCAATCAGATTCTATAGGCACGGACGCACGCGGTTCGGATCCTGTAGTTGGAGATGAGTCCGAGGGTCCGATGACACCACTCTCACAGGAGGTGGGATCAGTGTTAGGCTCCGACGCCGATGAGTGTGTAGCCTGCATGGCGGGGTCCATCCACCCGCCCTCGGAAGGCATGATCTGCTCCGAATTGATTCTCGGCGCCACCGCAGGCGCGATCTCCCGAACACTGCCTGATGGCAGATCAAGGTCATGCCCGTCGTGACCGTTTGGCGCACCTGGTATGGGCTCGAATCCATCGAAGATCAAGTCTCCGCGGATGTCGGCAGTATAGTTCAAGCTTCCAAACCTGACCTGATGGCCAGGGGCGTAGCTGTCGATCTGCTCCAGATGGCCAAGCGAGTTGGCCCGCAGTACGAAGCCGCCGAATACGAAGATCTGTCCGGGGAGGAAAACCTCCCCC
Source organism: Triticum timopheevii (assembly GCA_963921465.1). Lineage (NCBI taxonomy): Eukaryota > Viridiplantae > Streptophyta > Magnoliopsida > Poales > Poaceae > Triticum > Triticum timopheevii. The sequence goes on from OY997262.1 coordinate 284,174,032, forward strand.
TGGAGCGCATCGTTGAAGATGATCGAAGGAGCCATCAAGCCTTATCACGACGACACAGTGTAACTCTCAATGAAAGCACCAATGTCGGTGTCAAAACCGGCGGATCTCGGGTAGGGGGTCCCGAACTGTGCTTCTAAGGCTAATGGTAACAGGAGGCAGGGGACACGATGTTTTACCCAGGTCTGGGCCCTCTCGATGGAGGTAATACTCTACTTCCTTCTTGATTGATCTTGATGATATGAGTATTACAAGAGTTGATCTACCACGAGATCGTAGAGGCTAAACCCTAGAAGCTAGCCTATGATTATGATTGTTGTTGTCCTACGGACTAAACCCTCCGGTTTATATATGAAGGAAATATGCCCTAGAGGCAATAATAAAGTTATTATTTATTTCCTTATTTCATGATAAATGTTTATTATTCATGCTAGAATTGTATTAACCGGAAACATAATACATGTGTGAATACATAGACAAACATAGTGTCACTAGTATGCCTCTACTTGACTAGCTCGTTGAATCAAAGATGGTTAAGTTTCCTAGCCATAGACATGAGTTGTCATTTAATTAACGGGATCACAGAGAATGATGTGATTGACTTGACCCATTCCGTTAGCTTAGCACTTGATCGTTTAGTATGTTGCTATTGCTTTCTTCATGACTTATACATGTTCCTATCACTATGAGATTATGCAACTCCCGTTTACCGGAGGAACACTTTGTGTGCTACCAAACGTCACAACGTAATTGGGTGATTATAAAGGAGCTCTACAGGTGTCTCCAAAGGTACATGTTGGGTTGGCGTATTTCGAGATTAGGTTTTGTCACTCCGATTGTCGGAGAGGTATCTCTGGGCCCTCTCGGTAATACACATCACTTAAGCCTTGCAAGCATTGTAACTAATGAGTTGGTTACGGGATGAAGTATTACGAAACGAGTAAAGAGACTTGCCGGTAATGAGATTGAACTAGGTATTGGATACCGACGATCGAATCTCGGGCAAGTAACATACCGATGACAAAGGGAACAATGTATGTTGTTATGCGGTTTGACCGATAAAGATCTTCGTAGAATATGTAGGAGCCAATATGAACATCCAGGTTCCCCTATTGGTTATTGACCGAAAAAAGTTCTAGGTCATGTCTACATAGTTCTCGAACCCGTAGGGTCCGCACGCTTAACATTACGATGACAGTTATATTATGAGTTTATGAGTTTTGATGTACCGAAGGAGTTCGGAGCCCCGGATGAGATCGGGGACATGACGAGGAGTCTCGAAATGGTCGAGACGTAAAGGTTCCGAGTGATACGGGTATTTTTGGAGTTCGGAAAGGTTCCGAGTGATACGGGTATTTTCGGGGGTACCGGGGAGTTACGGGAATACGAGGAAGAAGCAATGGGCCTCATGGGCCAAGTGGTGGAAGAGAGGAGGCAGGGCGCGCGGCCCCCCTAGCCCAAACCGAATTGGACTAGGGGGCCGGCCCCCTTTCCTCCTTTTCCTCCCTCTCCTTCCTTCTCCTTCTCCTTCCCTTCCTTCCCCTCTCCTAGTTGGACTAGGAAAGGAGGGAGTCCTACTCCCGGTGGGAGTAGGACTCCTCCTGGCGCGCCCTCCCTTGGCCGGCCGCCCCCTCCCCCTTGCTCCTTTATATACGGGGGCAGGGGGCACACCATGACACACAAGTTGATCATCGTGATCGTTCCTTAGCCGTGTGCAGTGCCCCCATCCACCATATTCCACTCCGGTCATATCGGCGTGGAGTTTAGGCGAAGCCCTACGTCGGTAGAACATCATAATCGTCACCACGCCGACGTGCTGACGGAACTCATCCCCGACACCCTGCTGGATCGGAGTCCGGGGATCATCATCGAGCTGAACGTGTGCAGAACACGGAGGTGCCGTACGTTCGGTGCTTGGATCGGTCGGATCGTGAAGACGTATGACTACATCAACCGCGTTGTCATAATGCTTCCGCTTTTGGTCTACGAGGGTATGTGGACACACTCTCCCCTCTCGTTGCTATGCATCACCATGATCTTGCGTGTGCGTAAGAATTTTTTTGAAATTACTACGTTCCCCATCAGTGGTATCAGAGCCAGGTTTTATGTGTTGATGTTATATGCACGAGTAGAACACAAGTGAGTTGTGGGCGATACAAGTCATACTGCTTACCAGCATGTCATACTTTGGTTCCGCGGTATTGTTGGATGAAGCGGCCCGGACCGACATTACACGTACGCTTACGCGAGACTGGTTCTACCGACGTGCTTTGCACACAGGTGGCTGGCGAGTGTCAGTTTCTCCAACTTTAGTTGAACCGAGTGTGGCTACGCCCGGTCCTTGCGAAGGTTAAAACATCACCAACTTGACGAAGTATCGTTGTGGTTTTGATGCGTAGGTAAGAACGGTTCTTGCTTAGCCCGTAGCAGCCACGTAAAACTTGCAACAACAAAGTAGAGGAGGTCTAACTTGTTTTTGCAGGGCATGTTGTGATGTGATCTGGTCAAGACGTGATGCTATATTTTATTGTATGAGATGATCATGGTTTGTAACCGAAGTTATCGGCAACTGGCAGGAGCCATATGGTTGTCGCTTTATTGTATGAAATGCAAACGCCCTGTAATTGCTTTACTTTATCACTAAGCGGTAGTGATAGTCATAGAAGCAATAGATGGCGTAAACGACAACGATGCTACGATGGAGATCAAGGTGTCGCGCCGGTGACGATGGTGATCACGACGGTGCTTCGGAGATGGAGATCACAAGCACACGATGATGATGGCCATATCATATCACTTATATTGATTGCATGTGATGTTTATCCTTTATGCATCTTATCTTGCTTTGATTGACGATAGAATTTTAAGATGATCTCTCACTAAAAATTATCAAGAATTGTTCTCCCTGAGTATGCACCATCGCCAAAGTTCGTCGTGCCCAGACACCACGTGATGATCAGGTGTGATAAGCTCTACGTCCATCTACAACGGGTGCAAGCCAGTTTTGCACACGCAGAATACTCAGGTTAAACTTGACGAGCCTAGCATATGCAGATATGGCCTCGAAACACCGAGACCGAAAGGTCGAGCGTGAATCATATAGTAGATATGATCAACATAGTGATGTTCACCATTGAAAACTACTCCATCTCACGTGATGATCGGTTATGGTTTAGTTGATTTGGATCACGTGATCACTTAGATGACTAGAGAGATGTCTGTCTAAGTGGGAGTTCTTAAGTAATATGATTAATTGAACTTAAATTTATCATGAACTTAGTCCTGGTAGTATTTTGCAAATTATTTTGTAGATCAATAGCTTGCGTTGTTGCTTTCATATGTTTATTTTGATATGTTCCTAGAGAAAATTGTGTTGAAAAATGTTAGTAGCAATGATGCGGATTCGATCCGTGATCTGAGGTTTATCCTCATTGGTGCACAGAAGAATTATGTCCTTAATGCACCGCTAGGTGACAGACCTATTGCAGGAGCAGATGCAGAAGTTATGAACGTCTGGCTAGCTCAAAATGATGACTACTTGATAGTTTAGTGCACCATGCTTAACGGCTTAGAATCGGGACTTCAAAGACGTTTTGAACGTCATGGACCATATGAGATGTTCCAGGAGTTGAAGTTAATATTTCCAGCAAATACCCGAGTTGAGAGATATGAAGTCTCCAACAAGTTCTATAGCTAAAAGATGGAGGAGAATCGCTCAACTAGTGAGCATGTGCTCAGACTGTCTGGGTACTTCAATCACTTGAATAAAGTGTGAGTTAATCTTCCAGATAAGATAGTGATTGACAGAATTCTCTAGTCACCATCACTAAGTTACTAGAACTTCGTGATGAACTATAGTATGCAAGGGATGACGAAAACGATTCCCGAGCTCTTCGTGATGTTGAAATCGACGAAGGTAGAAATCAAGAAAGAGCATCAAGTGTTGATGATTGACAAGACCACTAGTTTCAAGAGAAGGGCAAAGGGAAAGAAAGGGAACTTCAAGTGGAAAGACAAGCAAGTTGTCACTCCTGCAAAGAAGCCCAAAGCTGGACCATAGCCTAAAACTGAGTGTTTACACTGCAAAGGAAATGGTCACTGGAAGCGGAAATGCCCTGAATATTTGGTGGATAAGAAGGATGGCAAAGTGAACAAGGGTATATTTGATATACAGATTATTGATGTGTGCCTTACTAGTGTTTATAGTAGCCCCTGAGTATTTGATACTTGTTCGGTTGCTAAGATTAGTAACTCGAAACAGGAATTACAGAATAAACAGAGACTAGTTGAAGGGAAAGTGACGATGAGTGTTGGAAGTAGTTCCAATATTGATATGATCATCATCGCACACTCCCTATACTTTCGGGATTAGTGTTAAACCTAAATAAATGTTATTTGGAGTTTGCGTTGAGCATGAATATGATTTGATCGTGTTTATTGCAATACGGTTATTCATTTAAAATCAGAGAATAATTGTTGTTCTGTTTACATGAATAAAACCTTCAATGGTCATACACCCAATGAAAATAGTTTGTTGGATCTCGATCGTAGTGATACACATATTCATAATATTGAGGCCAAAACATGCAAAGTTAATAATGATAGTGCAACTTATTTGTGGCACTGCCGTTTGGGTCATATCGGTGTAAAGCGCATGAAGAAACTCCATAAAGATGGATTTTCGGGATCACTTTGTTATGAATCATTTGATGCTTGCGAACCGTGCCTTTTGGGCAAGATGACTAAAACTCCGTTCTTCGGAACAATGGAACGAGCTACTGACTTATTGGAAATAATACATACTGATGTATGCACACCAATGAGTATGAAGGCTCGTGGCAAGTATCGTTATTTTCTGACCTTCACAAGATGATTTGAGCAGATATGGGTATATCTACTTGATGAAACATAAGTCTAAAATAGTTGAAAGGTTCAAAGAATTTCAGAGTGAAGTGGAAAAATCATCGTAACAAGAAAATAAAGTTTCTGCGATCTGATCGCGGAGACGAATATTTGAGTTACGAGTTTTGTCTTCAATTAAAACAATGTGGAATAGTTTCACAGCTCACGCCACCTGGAACACCACAACGTTATGGTGTGTCCGAACGTCGTAACCGCACTTTATTGGATATGGTGCGATCTATGATATCTCTTACTGATTTACCAATATTGTTTTGGGGTTATGCATTTGAGACAGCTGCATTCACACTAAAAGGGCACCATCTAAATCCGTTAAGACGACAACATATGAACTGTGGTTTAGCAAGAAACCCAAGTTGTCGTTTCTTAAAGTTTGGGGCTGCAATGCTTATATGAAAAAGTTTCATCCTGATAAGCTCGAACCCAAATCGGAGAAGTGCGTCTTCATAGAATACCCAAAGGAAATTGTTGGGTACACCTTCTATCACAGATCCGAAGGCAAGATATTCGTTGCTAAAAATGGATCCTTTCTAGAGAAGGAGTTTCTCTCGAAAGAAGTGAGTGGGAGGAAAGTAGAGCTTGATAAGGTAATTTGTACCTTCTCCCGAATTGGAAAGTACTTCATCACGGAAATCAGTTCCAGTGATTCCTACACCAATTAGTGAGGAAGCTAATGATGATGATCATGAAACTTCAGATCAAGTTACTACAAAACCTCGTAGGTCTTCCAAAGTACAGTCCGCACCAGAGTAGTACGGTAATACTGTTCTGGAAGTCATGTTACTAGACCATGATGAACCTACGAACTATGAGGAAGCGATGATGAGCCCAGATTCCGCGAAATGGCTTGAGGCCATAAAATCTGAGATATGATCCATGTATGAGAAAAAAGTATGGACTTTGATTGACTTGCTCGATGATCAGCAAGCCATGTTAAATAAATGGATCTTCAAGAGGAAGACGGACGTTGATAGTAGTGTTACTATCTACAAAGCTCGACTTGTCGCAAAAGGTTTTTTGACAAGTTCAAGATGTTGAATACAATGAGATTTTCTCACTCGTATTGATGCTTAAGTCTGTCCGAATCATGTTAGCAATTGCCACATTCTATGAAATCTGGCAAATGGATGTCAAAACTGCATTCCTTAATGGATTTATTAAAGAAGAGTTGTATATGATGCAACCAGAAGGTTTTGTCAATCCTAAAGATGCTAACAAAGTGTGCAAGCTCTAGCAATCCATCAATGGACTGGTGCAAGCATCTCGGAGTTGGAATATACACTTTGATGAGTTGATCAAAGCATATGGTTTTATACAGACTTTTGGAAAGGCCTGTATTTACAAGAAAGTGAGTGGGAGCACTAGAGCATTTCTGATAAGTATATGTGAATGACATATTGTTGATTGGAAATAATGTAGAATTATTCTGCAAAGCATAAATGAGTGTTTGAAAGGAGTTCTTTAAAATAAAGACATCAGTAAAGCTACTTACATATTGAGCATCAAGATCTATTGAGATAGATCAAGACGCTTGATAAGATTTTCAATGAGTACATACCTTGACAAGATTTTGAAGTAGTTCAAAATGGAACAGTCAAAGAAAGAGTTTCTTGCCTATGTTACAAGGTGTGAAATTGAGTAAGACTCAAATCCTGACCACAGCAGAAAATAGAAAGAGAATGAAAGTCATTCCCTATGCTTCAGTCATAGGTTCTATAAAACTATGCCATGCTATGGACCAGACCTATTGTATACTCTGCCCTGGTTTGGCAAGGGAGTACAATAGTGATCTAGGAGTAGATCACTGGACATTGGTCAAAATTATCCTTAGTGGAATAAGGATATGTTTCTCGATTATGGAGGTGACAAAAGGTTCGTCGTGAAGGGTTACATCGATACAAGTTTTGGCACTGATCCAGATGACTCTAAGTCTTAATCTGGATACATATTGAAAGTGGGAGCAATTAGCAAGAGTAGCTCCGTGCAGAGCATTGTAGACATAGAATATTTGCAAAATACATACGGCTCTGAATGTGATAGACCCGTTGACTAAACTTCTCTCACGAGCAAAACATGATCATACCTTAGTACTCTTTGGGTGTTAATCACGTAGCAATGTGAACTAGATTATTGACTCTAGTAAACCCTTTGGGTGTTGATCACATGGCGATGTGAACTATGGGTATTAATCACATACAGATGTGAATATTGGTGTTAAATCACATGGCGATGTGAACTAGATTATTGACTCTAGTGCAAGTGGGAGACTGAAGGAAATATGCCCTAGAGGCAATAATAAAGTTATTATTTATTTCCTTATTTCATGATAAATGTTTATTATTCATGCTAGAATTGTATTAACCGGAAACATAATACATGTGTGAATACATAGACAAACATAGTGTCACTAGTATGCCTCTACTTGACTAGCTCGTTGAATCAAAGATGGTTAAGTTTCCTAGCCATAGACATGAGTTGTCATTTGATTAACGGGATCACATCATTAGGAGAATGATGTGATTGACTTGACCCATTCAGTTAGCTTAGCACTTGATCGTTTAGTATGTTGCTATTGCTTTATTCATGACTTATACATGTTCCTATGACTATGAGATTATGCAACTCCCGTTTACCGGAGGAACACTTTGTGTGCTACCAAACGTCACAACGTAACTGGGTGATTATAAAGGAGCTCTACAGGTGTCTCCAAAGGTACATGTTGGGTTGGCGTATTTCGAGATTAGGTTTTGTCACTCCGATTGTCGGAGAGGTATCTCTGGGCCCTCTCGGTAATACACATCACTTAAGCCTTGCAAGTATTGTAACTAATGAGTTAGTTACAGGATGAAGTATTATGAAACGAGTAAAGAGACTTGCCGGTAACGAGATTGAACTAGGTATTGGATACCGACGATCGAATCTCGGGCAAGTAACATACCGATGACAAAGGGAACAACGTATGTTGTTATGCGGTTTGACCGATAAAGATCTTCGTAGAATATGTAGGAGCCAAAATGAACATCCAGGTTCCACTATTGGTTATTGACCGGAAACAGTTCTAGGTCATGTCTACATAGTTCTCGAACCCAAAGGGTCCGCACGCTTAACGTTACGATGACAGTTATATTATTAGTTTATGAGTTTTAATCTATCGAAGGAGTTTGGAGCCCCGGATGAGATCGGGGACATGACGAGGAGTCTCGAAATGGTCGAGACGTAAAGATCGATATATTGGACGACCATATTCGGAGTTCGGAAAGGTTCCGAGTGATTTGGGTATTTTCGGGGGTACCGGAGAGTTACGGGAATACGAGGAAGAAGCAATGGGCCTCATGGGCCAAGTGGTGGAAGAGAGGAGGCAGGGCGCATGGCCCCCCTAGCCCAAACCGAATTGGACTAGGGGGCCGGCCCCCCTTTCCTCCTTTTCCTCCCTCTCCTTCCTTCTCCTTCTCCTTCCCTTCCTTCCCCTCTCCTAGTTGGACTAGGAAAGGAGGGAGTCCTACTCCCGGTGGGAGTAGGACTCCTCTTGGCGCGCCCTCCCTTGGCCGGCCGCCCCCTCCCCCTTGCTCCTTTATATACGGGGGCAGGGGGCACCCCATGACACACAAGTTGATCATCGTGATCGTTCCTTAGCCGTGTGCGGTGCCCCCCTCCACCACATTCCACCTCGGTCATATCAGCGCGGAGTTTAGGCGAAGCCCTGCGTCGGTAGAACATCATCATCGTCACCATGCCGACGTGCTGACGGAACTCATCCCCGACACCCTGCTGGATCGGAGTCCAGGGATCATCATCGAGCTGAACATGTGTAGAACACGAAGGTGCCGTACGTTCGGTGCTTGGATCGGTCGGATCGTGAAGACGTACGACTACATCAACTGCGTTTTCATAACGCTTCCGCTTTCGGTCTACGAGGGTACGTGGACACACTCTCCCCTCTCGTTGCTATGCATCACCATGTTCTTGCATGTGCGTAGGAATTTTTTTGAAATTACTACGTTCCCCATCAATATAGACACCAGAAGGGGCTAGGGTTACACAGAGTCGGTTACAGAGAAGGAAATCCACATATCCGAATATCCAAGCTTGCCTTCGACGCAAAGGAGAGTCCCATCTGGACACGAGACGAAGTCTTCAATCTTGTATCTTCATAGTCCAACAGTCCGGCCAAAGTATATAGTCCAGCTGTCCGAGGACCCCTTAATCCGGGACTCCCTCAACGCCCCCTGCCTCCTGGGCTACTTGGCAGGCCCCCGATGCCCATCTTCTGCTATATGGTGTCTTTTGCCCTGAAAAATCATAAGGAAGCTTTCGGGACGAAGCGCTACTGTCTCGAGGCGGAACCTTGGCGGAACCAATCTAGGGCTCCGGCGGAGCTGTTCTACAGGGGAAACATCCCTACGGGAGGGGGGAATCGTCGCCATCGTCATCACCATCGATCCTCTCATCGAGAGGGGGTCAATCTCCATCAACATCTTCACCAGCACCATCTCCTCTCAAACCTTAGTTCATCTCTTGTATCCGATCTTTGTCTCAAAACCTCAGATTGGTACCTGTGGGTTGCTAGTAGTGTTGATTACTCCTTGTAGTTGATGCTAGTTGGTTTATTCGGTGGAAGATCATATGTTCAAATCCTTTATGCATATTAACACCCCTCTGATTATGAACATGAATATGAATATGATTTGTGAGTAGTTAAGTTTGTTCCTGAGGACATGGGAGAAGTCTTGTTATAAGTAGTCATGTGAATTTGGTATTTGTTCGATATTTTGATGTGATGTATGTTGTCTCTCCTCTAGTGGTGTTATGTGAACGTCGAGTACATGAAACTTCACCATTGTTTGGGCCTAGGGGAAGGCATTGAGAAGTAATAAGTAGATATTGGGTTGCTAGAGTGACAGAAGCTTAAACCCTAGTTTATGTGTTGCTTCGTAAGGGGCTGATTTGGATCCATATGTTTCATGCTATGGTTAGGTTTACCTTAATTCTTCTTTCATAGTTGCGGATGCTTGTGAGAGGGGTTAATCATAAGTGGGATGCTTGTCCAAGGAAGGGCAGTACCCAAGCACCGGTCCACCCACATATCAAATTATCAAAGAAACGAACGTGAATCATATGAGCATGATGAAAACTAGCTTGACGATAATTCCCATGTGTCCTCAGGAGCGCTTTGCTTTATATAAGAGTTTGTCCAGGCTTGTCCTTTGCTACAAAAAGGATTGGGCCACCTTGCTGCACCTTGTTACTTTTGTTACTTGTTACCTGTTACAAACTATCTTATCACAAAACTATCTGTTACCGATAATTTCAGTGCTTGCAGAGAATACCTTACTGAAAACCGCTTGTCATTTCCTTCTGCTCCTCGTTGGGTTTGACACTCTTACTTATCGAAAGGACTACGATAGATCCACTATACTTGTGGGTCATCAACGGGCGCGAGCCTGCGGTGCGGTCTGATAATCCCGAAGTGCAAGGAATCATCATAGCAATTTACAAAGGTGGAAGTGATAAGTATGGAGTGTCGAACCCACAAGGAGCTAAAGGTAAGTTAATTATTCTCTCAAATCCTATCTTCCATTGATACGACTCTACGTACAACGAACGTTTTCTTCCAACTAGAAACAAGAAATAAAACTACGTTGTGGGTATAAAGAGGATAGCTTTGCATGATATCGGAGAACTAAAATATAAAAGTAGGTGCTGTTAATATAAAGTTAGAATATATTACTATATATTATAAATAGCGAGTGTGGAATAATGATGGATCGGTGTACGGAATTATCCTAGGCAATTGTTAACAAGATCGGTAGTCGTCATTGCAATTTCATATGAGGGAGAGGCATAAGCTAACATTCTTTCTCTTCTAGGATCATATGCACTTATGATTGGAACTCTAGCAAGCATCCGCAACTAATAAAGTGTTGGGAAACATAGCATGCAATTTCAAACTCTTCCTACGCACATGCAAGATCTGTCTAGGAGATGCATAGCAACGATAGGGGAGAGTGTGTCCACGTACCCTCGTAGACCAAAAGCGGAAGCGTTAACTTAACGCGGTTGATGTAGTCGAATGTCTTCTCGAATCATCTGATCAAGTACCGAACGTACGACACCTCCGAGTTCTGCACACGTTCAGCTCGATGACGTCCCTCGAACTCTTGATCCAGTAGAGGCACAAAGGAATCAATGAGTTATATTAGCATGACAGCATGGTGACGGTGTTGGTGATGTGACCCCGCAGGGCTTCGCCTAAGCACTACGACAATATGACCGGAGGAGTAAACGATGGAGGGGGGCACCGCACATGGCTAAGAAATAAGTGTTGTGTTTTCGGGTGCCCCCTACCCCCTGTATATAAAGGAGGAGAGGGGAGGCCGCTGGCCCTAGGGGGCGCGCCAAGTGGGGGGAGTCTAACTAGGATTCCCAATCATAGTCAGCCCCCGGTCCCTTCCTTTCCAATGGAGGGGGGAGATGGAAAGAGAGGGAGAGGGAGAAGGAAAGGGGGGTTGCGCCCCCTTCCCCTTGTCCAATTCAGACTCCCTTGGGGGGCACCACCTCTTGTGGCCTGGCTCCTCCTCTCCACTATGGCCCAATAAGGCCCAATACTTCCCCGGGGGGGTTCCCGTAACCCCTCGGTACTCCGAAAAATATCCGAACCTCTCTGGAACCATTCCGGTGTCCGAATATAACCTTCTAGTATATCAATATTTACCTCTCAACCATTTCTAGACTCCTCATCATGTCCGTGATCTCATCCGGGACTCCGAACAACCTTCGATCACCAAAACACATAACTCATATAATACATATCGTCATCGAAATTTAAGCGTGCGGACCCTACGGGTTCGAGAACTATGTAGACATGACCGAGACACCTCTCCGGTCAATAACCAATAGCGGAACCTAGATAGCTCATATTGGTTCCCACATATTCTACGAAGATCTTTATTGGTCGAACCGCAATGTCAACATACATTATTCCCTTTGTCATCGGTATGTTACTTGCCCGAGATTTGATCGTCGGTATTCTTATACCTAGTTCAATCTCGTTACCAGCAAGTCTATTTACTCGTTCTGTAGTGCATCATCCCGTAACTAACTCATTACTCACATTTCTTGCAAGGCTTCATATGATGCGCATTACCGAGAGGGCCCAGAGATACCTCTCCGATATTCGGAGTGACAAATCCTAATCTTGATCTATGCCAACCCAACAAACACCTTCGGAGATACCTGTAGAGCATCTTTATTATCACCCAGTTACGTTGTGACATTTGATAGCACACAAGGTATTCCTCTGGTGTCCGGGAGTTGCATAATCTCATAGTCGGAGGAATATATATTTGATACGAAGAAAGCAGTAACAATAAAACTGAACGATCAATATGCTAAGCTAATGGATGGGTCTTGTCCATCACATCATTCCACTAATGATGTGATCTCGTTTATCAAATGACAACTCATGTCCATGGCTAGGAAACTTAACCATCTTTGATCAACAAGCTAGTCTAGTAGAGGCATACTAGGGACATGATGTTTTGTCTAAGTATTCACACATGTATAAAGTTTCCGGTTAATACATTCTAGCATGAATAATAAACATTTATCATGAATAAGGAAATATAAAATAACAACTTTATTATTGCCTCTAGGGCATATTTCCTTCATAAAGATCATTAAGGTAAAACCCAACCATAGCATTAAAGCATCAAGTCCCCTTTATCCCATACGGAACAACCCCCTTACTCGGGTTTAAGCTTATGTCACTCTAGCAACCCACTATAAGTGAATCATGAATGTATTGCAACACCCTACAACGGGAATCCTTCACGTGTGTGTGTCAAGGAAGGCACCATAGGACAGCACCAAAATAAAACATACAACTCAAACCAATCTAGATCATCAATAGACCCAAAAGACAAAGGAAATCTACTCAGAACATCAAAGGATGGCAGCACATCATTGGATCATAATATGTGGCATGAAGCACCATGTTCAAGTAGGGGATTACATCGCGGTGCGGGAGAGTGGACCGCTTAAAAGAGATGAGGAAAGTGATGAAGATGGTGATGTTGATCAAGACGATCACCGCGGCGATGGTTCCCCCGGTGGCACTCCGGCGCCACCGAGAGAGAGGAGAGAGGGTCTCCCCCTTGTGCTTCCTCCTCCATGCCCCCCTAGATGGGAAGAGGTTATCCCTCTGGTCCTTGGCCTCCATGGCGATGATGGCCCCTCCGGCTTCCTCCTCCATGGCCTCCAATGATGTTGGCCCCTCCAGCAGGGTGCCATAAAGGGCCTAGATTGATTTTTCGTGGCTACAAAGGCTTGCGGCAGCGGAACTCCCGACCTAGGTTTCTTTTCGGGGGTTTCTGTATTTATAGGATTTTTTGGCGTTGGTTTCACGTCAGGGGGGTCCACGAGTCAACCACAAGGTTGGAGCACCCTCCCGGGGGTAGGGCGCGCCCTCCAACCTTATGGTTGGCTCGGGACTCTTCTGGCCAAACTCTTTTTCTTTGGGGGCTTCTTCTGGTCAATAAAAAATCACTGTAAATTTTTAGGTCATTTGGACTCCGTTTGATATTCCTTTTCTGCGAAACTCAAAAACAAGGAAAAAACAAAAACTAGCACTGGGCTCTAGATTAATAGGTTAGTCCCAAAAATCATATAAAATAGCATATAAATGCATATAAACATCCAAGATAGATAATATAATAGCAGGGAACAATCAAAACTTATAGATACGTTGGAGACGTATCACGGTCGCCTGGCGGTGGCTCGGTGGTGCTCTGGCATTCTTCTAAAGTGAGGAGGCTGCGGGGATTCCTCCTTAGTAGGTGCGGGAAGGCCGAATCCTGGCCAGATCCGGCCATCCGGTAAGTTATGGATCTAGGGTCCCGGCAGGCAGCGCGTGATACGTCTCCAACGTATCTATAATTTTGATTGTTCCATGCTATTATATTATCTGTTTTGGATGTTTAATGGGCTTTAATATGCTCTTCTATATTACTTTTGGGACTAACCTATTAACCGAGGGCCCAGTGCGAGTTTCTATTTTTTGTGCCAATTTTAGAGTTTTGCAGAAAAGGAATACCAAACGGAGTCCAAACGGAATGAAACCTTTGCAATGATCTTTCTTGGACCAAAAGCAAACCAGAAGGCTTGGAGATGAAGTCAAAGACGTAACAAGGAGGCCACGAGGCAGGAGGGCGCGCCCAGGGGTGTAGGCTCGCCCCCGCCCTCGTGGGCCCCTTGTAGCTCCCCTGACCTAGTTCCTTCGCCTATATATACTCTTATACCCTAAAAACATCAGGGGGAGCCACGAAACCACTTTTCCATTGCTGCAACCTTCTATACCCGTGAGATCCCATCTTGGGGCCTTTTCCGACGTCCTCCCGGAGGGGGATTCGATCACGGAGGGCTTCTACATCAACACCATTGCCTCTCCGATGAAGCATGATTAGTTTACCACAGACCTTCGGGTCCATAGTTATTAGCTAGATGGCTTCTTCTCTCTCTTTGATTCTCAATACCGAGTTCTCCTCGATGTTCTTGGAGATCTATTAGATGTAATACTCTTTTGCGGTGTGTTTGCCGAGATACGATGAATTGTGGATTTATGATCAAGATTATCTATGAATATTATTTGGTTCTTCTCTGAATTCTTATATGCATGATTTGATATCTTTGCAAGTCTCTTCGAATTATCGGTTTAGTTTGGCCTACTAGATCTATCTTTCTTGCAATAGGAGAAGTGTTTAGCTGTGGGTTCAATCTTGCGGTGTCCTTTCCCAATGACAGTAGGGGCAGCAAGGCATGTATTGTATTGTTGCCATCGAGGATAACAAGATGGGGTTTTCATCATATTGCTTGATTTAATTCCTTTACATCATGTCATCTTGCTTAATGTGTTACTCCATTCTTTATGAACTTAATACTCTAGATGCATGCTAAATGGTGCTCGATGTGTGGAGTAATAGTAGTAGATGCAGGCAGGAGTCGGTCTACTTGACACGGACGTGATGCCTATGTTCATGATCATTGCCTTAGATGTCATCATAATTATGCGCTTTTCTATCAATTGCTCGGCAGTTATTCGTTCACCCACAGTAATTTATGCTATCTTGAGAGAAGCCACTAGTGAAACCTACGCCCCCTGGGTCTCTTTTCCATATTATTGAATCTCGTTTGGATCTTGCTAGTTTCCAATATATAAACCAAAAATACAAAAAATATTTACTTTACTATCTCTAATAGATCTCACTTTTGCGAGTGACCGTGAAGGGATTGACAACCCCTTTATCGCATTGGTTGCAAGTTCTTGATTGTTTGTGCAGGTATTCAGTGACTTGTGCGTCGTCTCCTACTGGATTGATACCTTGATTCTTAAAACTGAGGGAAATACTTATGCTACTTTGCTGCATCTCCCTTTCCTCTTCAAGGGAAAACCAACGCAAGCTCAAGAGGTAGCAAGAAGGATTTCTGGTGCCGTTGCCAGGGAGATCTACGCCAAGTCAAGCCATACCAATTACCCATCATAAACTCTTCTCCCTTGCATTACATTATTCGCCATTCGCCTCTCGTTTTCCTCTCCCCCACTTCTAAAATGATTTTCGAAAACCTTTGCCTTTTCTTTGCCCCTCTGCCGTTCGTCTCTTCTCGCTTGCTTCTTGTGTGCTTGTGTGTTGGATTGATTGCTTGTCACGATGGCTCAAGATAATACTAAATTATGTGACTTTTCCAATACCAACAATATGATTTTATTAGCACTCCGATTGCTCCTACTACCAATGCTGAATCTTGTGAAATTAATGCCGCTTTATTGAATCTTGTTATGAAAGATCAATTTTCTGGCCTTCCTAGTGAAGATGTCGCATCCCATCTAAACAACTTTGTTGATTTGTGAGATATGCAAAAGAAGAAAGATATGGATAATTATATTGTTAAATTGAAACTATTTCCATTTTCGCTTAGAGATTGTGCTAAAACTTGGTTCTCATCTTTGCCTAAAAATAGTATTAATTCATGGAATAAGTGCAAAGATGCTTTTATCTCTAAGTATTTTCCTCCCGCTAAGATCATCTCCCTTAGGAATGATATTATGAATTTTAAACAACTAGATCGTGAGCATGTTGCACAAGCTTGGGAGAGAATGAAATTAATGATACGTAATTGCCCTACACATGGTTTGAACTTGTGGATGATTATACAAAAAATTTATGCCGGGTTGAACTTTGCTTCTAGAAATCTTTTAGATTCGGCCGCGGGAGGCACTTTTATGGAAATCACTTTAGGAGAAGCTACTAAACTCCTATATAGTATTGTGGTTAATTATTCTCAATGGCACACTGAAAGATCGACTAGTAAAAAAGTTCATGCGATTTAAGAGATTAATGTTTTGAGTGGAAAGATGGATGAACTTATGAAATTATTTGCTAATAATAGAAGTGTTTCTTCTGATCCTAATGATATGCCTTTGTCCACTTTGATTGAGAATAATAAAGAATCTATGGATGTGAATTTTTTTGGTAGGAACAATTTTGGTAACAGCGCGTATAGAGGAAGTTTTAATCCTAGGCCATTTCCTAGTAATTCCTCCAATAATTATGGTAATTCCTAAAACAACTCTTATGGAAATTTTAATAAGATGCCCTCTGATTTTGAGAATAGTGTTAAAGAATTTATGAGTTCGCAAAAGAATTTCAATGCTTTGATTGAAGAAAAATTGCTTAAGATTGATGAGTTGGCTAGGAACGTGGATAGAATTTCTCTTGGTGTTGATTCTTTGAAACTTAGATCTATTCCACCAAAGCATGATATCAGTGAGTCTCTCAAAGCCATGAGAATTTCCATTGATGAGTGCAAAGAAAGAACCGCTAAGATGCGTGCTAAAAAAGATTGGTTTGTAAAAGCTTGTTCTTCTAGTTTTCATGATAATAATGATGAAGATCTAAAAGTGATTGATGTGACTCCTATTAAATCTTTGTTTTCCAATATGAATCTTGATAAATATGGGACTGGATATGAGTCAACTTTAGTTAAAAGGCATCCCAATGATTCAGAGCTTTTAGATCTAGATGCAAAAATTGATAAAAGTGGGATTGAAGAGGTCAAGACTTTAAGTAGCAATGAACCCACTATTTTGGATTTTGTCGTGGGAAACGAACACCTATGGGGCAGGGCCCCTTTCGGTCTGGCAAGGGAGCGGAGATCGCATGAAGAGCGGATCGAGGCGAAGCGCGCGAGCGATTTTACCCAGCTTCGGAGCTCTCCGGAGAGATAATACTCCTACTGCTGCTTTGTGGTTGTATTATGTTCTTGCCCGAGAGCGTGGGAGTGTTCTGATTTCGAATGAGTCGAACCCCTTCTCCGTTGCGCATGGGCCTCCTTTTATAGGATAAAGGGGTCACCAACAGGTGGCAACGCATGCAGGGGTAAAAGTGTAAAAAAAGGGTGGTTCGTACAACTGCTTCTACAGTGCACCCTACCTAACTCTGACGACAGGGGACAAGAGCATTTAATGCCCGTCCGCATCGCCTAAACAGTGCAAAAAAGTGACCGTTAGGGGCGCCACCGCTTGCCACGATGGCCATCTCATCATCTCCGCTTGCCACCTCGCACCGCTGGGCTACACAGCTTCCCGCCACGTGCGCCTGGAACGGTCCCAGGGAGACACGTCAACGGATGCGCTGGAGCGTGGACACAAAGAGGTGGCTTGCCGTGGCAAGTGCCTTGCCGCGGCTGTTGTCTTGTCGCGCCCGGAAGCTTGTCGCTCGCCGGGTCTTGCCGGGACGCGCGGCGCGTCGCGGCAAGTTCCTTGAAATGCTTTAGTTAGCCTTCCCGGCAAGCTCCTCTTGCCGGGGCCTTGACCTTCCCGGCAAGCTCCTCTTGCCGGGGCCTTGTCTTCTTAGTTAAAACACTTTGTTCTTGAATGGCTCCAATAGGAACTATGGAGGATCTTGGCGGGCACCCGGCAAGCCTTGCCGCGGGGCGCTGCGACTGCCCGTGCACAAGTTCGGGATACTAAGGTACCCCCTACTTTAGTACACCGACAGGAGCCCCCGGGCCTGGGCAACACACGGTGCCGAGCACTGTTGGGCCAGGCCCAAAACAGGGCACGGGCACGCGCGGCCTGGGTCCACACCGTATCTAACTCCGTATCCACCGCGCCCTCCCGTAACGGCACGCGTCGAACGCGGTGTCGTGGGAGAGATCGTGGGTGATTCTTTATTCGGAAAAAGCGTAACGTTCGCCTCCTCCTCTTTATAAGCAGGGGAAACAGGGGCCGTTCCCCCACCTTCGCCACTTGCGGTTCCAACCTCAGAAATCTCTGCCGCTCCCCTCCGCTTCCCAAAGCCGAAAGAGAGCGGCGCTTCGCCCCCCGTCGCCGCCGTCGCCGCCAACGCCCTTGCTCTCCCCCACCGCCTCCGCCATGGCTCCGAAGACCGGGAAGGGCACGAAGTCGTCTGAGGCGCTGCGGAAGGAGCGGGCACTCTTCCCCCTTGAGCTCTCCGCGAAGGAGCTGAGGGAATGGTTCTACCTCTTCTGGTCGACGGAGACGCGGACGCATCCGCGCACGCAGGTACTCTCCGCTGAAGCTTCTACTTCGAAACGGTGTCCAAAAGGATACCCCTTCTTCACACTGTTCTTCTATTGCGGGCTCTGCCCGCCCTTTTCCGATTTCTTCTGTGACATCATGAACACATACCGGTTCCATCTCCTTGATTTCACCCCCAACGCCATTCTGACCATGGCGGTTTTCGCACATCTCTGCGAGAACTTCGTCGGAATCCACCCAAACGTAGCCCTTTTCTGCCACTACTTCATGCCCCGGGTCGAGAAAGGAGAGCCCTTAGCTGGCGGGATTGCCTGGATCTCGAGAGCCGGTATGAAGGAGGTCTATCTGGAGGGGGAGCTCCGTAGCAAATGGGAGGAGTGGAGAGCGGAATGGTGTTGGATTGTTGATGAGAACCCGCAGCCATTCACCAACTTGCGCCAAGCCCGAGTAGTGCGCGGCGGCGATTGGAGCGCCCTGGCGGCGGACGATGCTAGACTGAAGATCGCCACCACCCGGATCTTGCGGCTCAGGCTTGCCGGGCTCACTGTAGGTGCTGTTGGCGCGGACTTTCTTCGCCGCCGCATCGCCCCTCTGCAGGAGAGGGGGAGACCTGCCTGGCTGTTCGGGGGTCCGGCGGATATCATGAGGCTGCGCCCAGGCCTCAACTTCAATTTTACTGTCTTGGAGTTGGATGGGACGCTCAAGGAGCTGTTCAAGCACGACCCCAACCATCCCGAGTGGTTCAGGCTGCCGCAGGGCGTCGTCCCATTGTGCAACAACTCCTCGCTCGATCGCATCCGCGCAATGATGCCGGAGTGCGACTCGCATGGGATTATCCCAACTTGGCAGGAGCCCGCTGACGACGTCGTGCAGCAGTTCTTCGACAGCTTGGCGGAGGTAGCGGTCCGCGCCGACGAACAGAGGATCCTCACCCGCGACACCACTGATGATGAGATGCGGCGCATCGCCACCAGGGCGGAGGAGGCGGCGGCAGCTGCCACCGCGGGCGAGTTTGGTTTTACTGTGGAGGAGGCAGAGGCGGCCGAGGCGGCAAGCCTTGCCGACCGAGACGAGCTTGCCGGGAGATCGCCGGCGAGGGAGAGCCCAAAGTTGGGTCGGGCGAGCCCGCTGAAGGTGCTAGTGGCCAGCCGTCTTTAAGCAACTTGCCGCAGGCGGAGCTCCCAGCGCAGCCCCCAGCTCCACCAAGAAGGCGCCTCCGCAGGACCGGAGACATAGTAGGGCGGCAGACGGGCCAACAGCCGCCGCGCCGTGGGACACGCTCCACCGCGACAAGCACTGTTGCCGCGGGAGCATCTCACGCCGCGCCGGCAACTGGAGCGGGGTCTTCCCGGGCCGCCGCTTCTGATCCTGCCGCAGCTCCCGCCAAGCGGCCAAGGGAGCCTACTCCTCTGCCTCATCGCGCTGAAAGAGTACCGGACTTCGACCTCTCTGCGCTCAGATCCGACGAGGAGGAAGAAGAGGAGTAAGTTTTTCTATTGTACTTATTTTTCTTCAATTCTTGATGATTCTTGTCTTGTATCTGATTTGCTTTCTTCTGAACCTTGTTCCTTTCCCCGTGGTTGTCATCGAGGACGATCCTGCTGTGACAACAGAGGGCGCGTCCGAGACCACCTTGTCGGACCCGGCAACTACTCCTCGAAGCAGCCCCCAGCGCAGCCCCCAGCGTAAGTATTTGTTCACTTCCTATTGTGGGGCGCGCATGAGTGCTCTTTCCTTTACTGACTGTTGGTTTGCTTGTATAGGAGCAGAACAGGCTCACCAGGAGCAACCGGAAGCCGTTCCTGAGGTGACATCTGCTTCAACTACGCCGCCGAGGGCGGATTCCCCGGCGAGGGAGCGCTCTCCGGCAAGGGAGAGGTCCCCGGCAAGGGAGGAGTCTCCGGCAAGGGGCAGCACCAGCGACTCTCCGATGGTGGAGCCCATGGCCGTGGATCCCAGTACTGGTAATTTCCCTTGCTTGAAAACCTCCCTTGGG
Source organism: Triticum timopheevii (assembly GCA_963921465.1). Lineage (NCBI taxonomy): Eukaryota > Viridiplantae > Streptophyta > Magnoliopsida > Poales > Poaceae > Triticum > Triticum timopheevii. Next base: position 284,194,500 of record OY997262.1, read on the forward strand.
TTCTTCTTCTTCTGATCTTCTTTTTGGAAATTTGCTTGACTTTTTCTCCCTCTTCCTGTCATCAGATCCTCCTTCCACGGAGCCGATGGAGACCGAGGCCACCGGCGAGGAGAACGTGCACGGCAACACTGACGATGCCCCTGCCACCGAAGAAGAGGCCGGCGCTGATGATCCCGCAAATGAAGAGGCCGCCAAGGCTGCTAACGCAGGAGCTGGCGAGGAATCCGGTGATTGCACTGACGACCCTGGGGCCGCAGGAGCGCAAGGCGCTACGCCGACCGCCGATCCCTCCGCCGCCGACGCAGCGCCAGGCTCCGAGGAGCCCCAGCCCGGCGCCTACTTAAAGGCTGGCGAGGGTGTCTTCATCAAGATCCCCTGGGCGTCAAGCTCCAGGGCGCCGGTTGAGAGAGAAGCTTTTGATGGAGAAGTGCTCGCCTCCGCTGGGCTGACAGCGGTTGACGCGCCGAGCAGTAGCAGCGGCAAGTCTGAGGAGGAGCAGCTGCTCCGGAAACTGGTGTCGCTCTACCGTGCCCGACAAGCCAAAGTGGAATCCCGGGAAGCGCTTGTCGCGCAGGCGGGAGCAGATATTGAGAAGCACGCGGAGGAGCTCCGGGAACGCAATCAGGAAGCTCTCCGGTCAATTGCAGAAGAGAGGGCGCAGCTTGTTGAGGCGCGGAAGGCCTTCCTCCTTGAGAAGGCTAAAGCTGAAGAGCAACAGCGGCTTGCCGCCGAGGAGCAGTCCACGCGAGAAGGCAAGCTGACACAGCGGAAAGTCAATCTGGACAGTTATGAAGAGGAGCTGGCTGCGCGCGAGCAAGCACTTGGCGGGGCTCTCAAGGAGGCAAAAGATGCTGCCGCAGCTGCCAAGGTCGCCAAGAAGGAGCTGGAGGTGAAGATGACGCAGCTAGAAGCCACTCTCAAGGCAAAGGATGAAGAGCTTGGCGCGCTCCAGCGTGAGCGCGAGAAGGACGCCCTTGCCCATGGTGAGCTGCAGGGTTGTCTCCTCGAGAGGGGCAAAGAGCTGAGCGCCGCCAAAGACTCAAATGCTGATCTGGAGCTGAAGCTGGCCACGCTGACTGAGACACTGGACGGCGCCAAGAAGCGGGAGGAGGACTTGAAGGGAGAGATCAAGGCCAACGAGGCGCTGCTAACAAGAGCCACCGAAACCCAGAACACCTTCAGGGCTACTGTGGAGCTCTGGGCGGAGGGCCTCGTCAACATCGCTGCGGTCATCAATGAGGAACTGGCGCAGCTGGAACTGGAGGGTTTCGGGTACTCCTCCGATGAGAACCTCCAGCCCAGCGCCAAGCTCACTCTGTTCTTCAAGGGCGTGGCGACGGCTCTCCAGCAACTCCGGGAAAGGATCCCAAAGCAGCTGGCCGACGAGTCGCGCACGATCTGTGCCAGAGTCCTGGAGAAGGTGTTGGTGAAGGTGGTCTTCCACAACCCAGGCCTCAACCTCACCAACGTCCTCAAGAAGCTGCCGGCGGATGCTGATCTTGAAGAGCTCAAGGCCCTTGTCGCACCCATTGTGGACAAGGTGAATGAAGTCAGGAGGATCGACGGTGAACGCGTGGATTAGGCCGCCTGTTTTCTTCTTTTCTTGCCACTTCTAGACATGTTACAGGAACAATCTATTAGAGCGCGGCAAGTTATCTTTGTAATATAACTTTATCTTGGGCAGTATTTGCTATGTTATCCCCTTTACTTGATTCCTTCCTTTGTATGTTTTCCCCCTACGCTTTTAGGGAACTTGCCAGGGCAGACACCCTTGCCGCAAGCGCTGAGTGCGGGACATCAGCAGCCTGCTGGCGGTGCTGCCTCCGGCAAGAAACCTTGTCGCAACTAGTTGCAGCACACTTAAGTTGTTGAGCGGACTCGAAACAAAGTAAGGGCGCAACTAGCTACGAGTTGGTTCCTCCGCGCACAGGTTTTCCATACAAAGCACGGTCGTTCAAGGAAGATAACTTAAAAAATTTAAAACTGATTGTGCTCAAACTTTGGCCACTTAGCTTTTCTGTCGCTCGTGTCCCGGCAAGGCGATACTCTCTTGAACGACGCCTGGTCCACATCATTATCTCCTCCTCCCCCCTGGCAAACTTGTGGGCGAGGGAACCTTCCTTTTGAGAAAAAGAAAGAAGAGAAAATAAAGATATGGGGCCTTAAGGCTCGTTATTGCTTACCGGGGGTAGGTACTGCACAAATTGTCAGATAACACAGGCAAAAAATAGAAAGCATGAAATTGACAAGATGTGCGGAGCATATGTTCTTTATTTATGCACGGGATCTGCGCCCGGCTTTGTACAAAGGGTTACATGCGACAGCGGCAAGGCTTGTACAAAAGGTGGTTGCCGAAACAGGTTCCGGCAACCGCGCCTTATGGGTAAAACTTACGAAGATGCTCAATGTTCCTGGAGTTGCTCACCGGAAAGCCATCTTCGGTCTCAAGGCGGACAGCGCCAGGCCTAGTGACTCGCTTTACCCGATAAGGGCCTTCCCACTTCGGCGTCAACTTGTTGGAATTCTTGGCGGATTGAACGCGCCGAAGAACAAGGTCGCCTTCCTCGAGACTTCTGGCATTAACTTTGCGGCTATGGTAGCGGCGCAAAGCTTGCTGGTATCGAGCAGCTCGTACAGCAGCCTGAAGATGATCTTCCTCAAGGAGCAGCACGTCATCTTGTCGCAGCTGCTCTTGCTCAAGCTCATCATATGCGAGCACTCGAGGCAATCCGTATACGAGTTCTGTGGGGAGAACTGCCTCTGCTCCGTAGACTAGAGCGAAAGGTGTCTAGCTAGTGGCTCGATTTGGCGTCATCCTGATCGACCAAAGAACCACCGGCAGCTCCTCAATCCAGTTCTTTTCGCACTTGTGCAGCCTGTCGAAAGTCCTGGTCTTGAGCCCGTGCAGCACTTCAGCGTTTTCCCTCTCCGCTTGACCGTTGCTTGTCGGGTGAGCAACAGAAGCGAAGCAGACCTTGGCGCCAAGATCTTGGACGTACTGCATGAAGGTGCGGCTCGTGAACTATGTGCCGTTGTCGGTGATGATCCTGTTAGGGACTCCGAAACGACAAACAATCGACTTGAAGAACTTGACCGCTGAATGTGCTGTCACCTTCCTCACTGCTTCCACTTCCGGCCACTTTGTGAACTTGTCGATTGCTACGTACAAGTACTCAAAGCCCCCGACAGCTCGGGGAAAGGGGCCGAGGATGTCGATCCCCCAGACCGAAAATGGCCAGGATAAAGGGATCATCTGGAGAGCTTGAGCTGGCTGGTGTATCTGTTTGGAATGGAACTGGCACGCTTCACACTTTGTTACTTGTGCAGTTGCATCCTGGAGGGCTGTCGGCCAAAAGAAACCTTGTCGGAAAGCTTTGCCAGCAAGTGCTCTTGCGCCAATGTGGTGACCACATATGCCGCCAAGTATCTCCGCCAACAGCTTTTGTCCATCTTCCTGGGGAATGCACTTCAATTTCACTCCGTTGAATCTTCTTCTGTACAGAATGTCATCGACAAACTGGTACATACTTGATTGCCGGGCTACTCTCTCCGCTTCTTCTTGCTCTTCGGGAAGTTCTCCTATCTGAAGGAAATGGACAATCTGCTGTGCCCATGCTGGAGCTTGCGGCTCAACAACAAGAACTAAAGGCACATATGCTGCCGCGGGAACATCCGCTTCTACGGCAAGAACCTGTGGCTCAGCCGGAGCTTGATGTTCTCCGGCAAGCTTGCCGGAGCAAAACTTGTCGGGAGCGTCTGCTTCAATGGAACAAACCCTAGGGCTTGTCGGAGCGGACTGCCCCTCAACACTCTTTGTGTTGATCTTAGGGACCTTCTTGGCGGCGGCTTCGGGGAGCTCTGCCGGAAAGTAGTCACCAGAAATCAAGTTCCTCTTCTTGCTCTGTCCAGTTGATGGTGTTACAGATGGTTGAGTTAGCTTGAGCACAACGATCCCTGGTTCCACAGGTAACTTGAGTGCGGCGCACTTTGACAGGCCATCTGCAATGTCGTTCTGAGCTCTCGGAACATGTTCCATCTGTAGGCCATCAAAGTGCTCTTCTAACTTTCTCACTTCATCAATGTAGGCTTCCATCAACGGACTCTGATAATCTTTGTTAACTTGGCGGACGACAAGCTGCGAGTCACCCCTAACGATAAGCTTCTTGATCCCAAGGTCTGCTGCAATCCTGAGTCCGGCAAGCAAACCTTCATACTCTGCAGTATTGTTTGTTGCTTGCTCCTTGGGAAAGTGCATCTGGACCACGTACTTGAGGTGCTCTCCGGTGGGTGCGACAAGTAACACGCCCGCACCGGCGCCTTGCAGCGAAAAGGCACCATCAAAGTACATGACCCATTCTTTGCTTGCTTCCTTGACGGGGACGCTCGTTTCTGGAATTTTTTCATCAGGCGTTGGCGTCCATTCTGCTATGAATTCTGCCAATGCTCGGCTCTGGATAGTTGAGGTACTCTCAAACTTGAGGCCAAAGCTCAACAGTTCCAGTGCCCACTCGACAATCCTGCCTGTTGCTTCTGGATTCTGCAGTATCCTCTTCAGCGGAAAGCGAGTGACAACTGTAATCTCATGTGCTTGGAAGTAATGGTGCAGCTTTCTCGAGGCCATGAGAAGGCTGAAAAGCAATTTCTGCACACCAGAATACCTTGATCTAGCCCCTTGTAGAAGGGAACTGACAAAGTAAACTGGGCGCTGCACCATTTTCTTCTGCACCTCCTCCTGCACAGATTCATTCTTGTCGGGACCAGAGCTTGTCGGGGAAGCCCCCTGCTTGTCGCTAGATGCGCTTGCCACGGCCGCTGGCTCATCATCTGCCTCCCTCTCCGCTACTAACGCAGCACTAACCACTTGATTGGTTGCCGCTAGATATAGCAGCAACTTCTCTTGTGGCTTAGGTGCGACAAGTATTGGAGTGGAGGACAAATATCTCTTCAAGTCCTGTAGTGCAGCCTCCGCTTCTGGAGTCCATTTCATTGGACCTGTCTTTTTTAGTATTTTGAAAAACGGCAGGGCGCGCTCAGCGGACTTAGAGATAAACCTGCTTAGAGCAGCCACGCAGCCGGCAAGCCTTCGTACATCCTTGACGCGCTTCGATGCTTCAATCTGCTCAATGGCCTTGATCTTGTCGGGGTTGGCTTCAATCCCCCGCTGAGACACAAAGAACCCGAGAAGCTTGCCGGAGGGGACTCCAAACACGCACTTCTCGGGGTTAAGCTTGAGGTTGATCTTGCGCAGATTTGTGAAAGTTTCGTCCAAATCCTGAATCAGAGTTGCTCTGTCCTTGCTTTTGACCACTATGTCATCCATGTAGGCTTCCACATTCCTGTGTAACTGTGGCTCAAAAGCATGACTGACTACTCTTGCAAACGTTGATCCTGCATTCTTCAAACCGAAGGGCATTCGTACGAAACAGTACGTGCCACATGGAGTGATGAATGCGGTCTTCTCTTCATCCTCTTCTGCCATGAAGATCTGATGATATCCTGAATATGCATCAAGAAATGAAAGCAAATCACATCCTGCCGTGGAGTTGACAATCTGGTCAATGCGCGGCAAGGGAAATGGATCTTTGGGACAAGCTTTATTAACATCAGTGAAGTCAATACAAAGCCTCCATTTCCCATTTGCCTTGCGCACGACTACAGGATTGGCCAACCACGTAGGATGGAGCACTCCTCTGACAAGGCCTGCTGCTTCCAACTTCTTGATCTCTTTAGCAATGAATTCTTGGCACTCCACTGCTTGCTTTCTGACTTTCTGCTTGACGGGCCGCGCGTGGGGACAGACGGCAAGGTGGTGCTCAATTACTTTCCTGGGAACACCGGGGATGTCAGATGGTTGCCATGCAAACACATCGACATTCGCCCGCAGGAAAGCAACGAGCGCGCTTTCCTATTTAGGGTCAAGCGTGGCACTGATGGTGAAGGTACCACCAGTGCCGTCCTCCTTGGCGGCCACTTTCTTGGTTTCTGGCGGAGTTGCCTTCGCCTTCTTACACTTGCCGGTGGAGCTCGATGGTGCATCCCCGACGGTAGCGCAGCACTCCAAAGAGGTGCGCTTGCCGGAGTGGGCATCAGAGCTCTTGCCGGACTTGGTCTTCTTCTTCCCCTCGGGAGCTTCAGCGGCAAGTGTCTTGCGATTTGCTGCGGCTGCTGCTTCCCGGTAGATCTTGTCGGTGCAGATAAGGGCATCTTTCTTGTCGCCAGGGACAGAGATGACACTTATCGGACCTGGCATCTTGAGCATGTTGTAGGCATAGTGAGAGGCTGCCATGAACTTGGCGAGCGCTGGACGGCCGAGTATCCCATTGTAGGGCAATGGGAAATCAGCAACGTCAAAGGTGACTTTCTCTATCCTAAAATTCAGCTCGCTGCCAAATGTCACTGGCAACGTGATCTTCCCCTTCGGCTTGCTCCTTCCCGGATTGATTCCTTGGAATGTACCAGTCTCTTCGAGCTCGTTGTCGGGGATCTGGAGCTTCTTGAGTACCGCGGAGGAAATCAGATTCAAGTCGGCCCCGCCGTCAACCAGCATCTTTGTGACCTTGAGGTTGTGGATAGTTGGTGAAACCAACATCGGCAAGCACCCGACCACAGTGATGCGATCAGGGTGGTCCTCAATGTCGAAGATGATAGGCGTGCTGGACCACTTCAGGGGCTTGCGTGACTCAGCTGGTGGTTCTGCTGCATTAACTTCCCGTACCCACTGTTTGAGCTGGCGGTGCGAAGTATGCAGAGAAGCACCGCCTCCAACGCACAGAACCTCTGTTGCTTTCTGAAACTCCTGCTCATCGGCCTCGTCATCTTCCATATCCTCATCTTCGTCTTCATCTTCATCCTTGTCGCGGCCGCGGGGAGGCCTGTCTCCTTGCCGCTGCTTGGCCTTGCCGCGGCGTCCTCCCCTGCCGGGATGCTTCTTGCCGGACCCGCCAGTACCTTCCTGGGCCTTCTCCTTGTCGTGTCGCTCGTACTCAGCTTTCTGCTGTTCGACAAGCTGTTCAACCTTCTTGCAACTTTGGAGATCATGGCCCTTGGTGCGATGAATCTTGCAATATTGCTTGTCGGAGCCGCCCTGCTTGTCGGCGGCCGCCACAGGTTCGGCTTCCTTGGCGCCACCTCCGTTGCCGGACTGCTCGATGGCTACCACATCTTTGCCTTTCCTTCTACTGTTGTTCCGCCGCCGGTTTTTCTTTGCCGGGGCAGCATCCTCACTGTCAGACCCCCCTGCTCCCGTGTTCTCTCCGGGGAGTTTCCTCCCTTCCTCAGCATGTGCACACTTGTTGGCCAGGGCGTAGAGCTCACTGACGTCTCTTATCTTACACATCGCCATCTCCTCCCGCATCCTGCGGTTACGCACGTTCTGATGGAACGCGCTGATGACCGCGGCAGGGTGGACATCTGGGATGTTGCGCTGCACTTGGCTGAACCTTTGAATGTACTTGCGCAGAGGCTCTCCTTCCTTCTGGGCGAGCAGATGAAGATCGATCTCCTGGCCATGGGGCTTGTGGCCGCCTGTGAAGGCGCCGACAAACTGATGGCACAGATCCGCCCATGAAGAAATGGAGTCGTCCGGCAAGTGCATGAGCCAGGATCTGACATTGGGCTTGAGCACCAGTGGGAAGTAGTTGGCAAGGATCTTCTCGTCGCGCCCCCCGGTAGCTTGCACCGCGATGGTGTAGATGCTGAGGAACTCCGACGGATGCAACCTGCCATCATACTTTTCTGGTACATCTGGCTTGAAGTTCTTCGTACTGGGCCACTGGACTTGCCGCAGCTCACGAGTGAACGCAGGGCAACCTACCGCGTATGGCAAGTCGCCTGGTTCCCCTGGCGCATGCATGTCAACAGTGGGCCCAGCGCGCTGGTCTGACTGACGCCGCGCTTCTCTTCGAAGCTCGATGCGAGTACGAGCGTCTTCTTGTTGTCGTTCTTGAAGAACTTGGCGCTGATCACGACAAGCTCGTGGGTATGATGACGCTGTGGAGTCGGTGTCGAGGTTGACCCGGCGAGTCGGCGATCTTGGCCTTCGGGGCAGGGAGTGCACGGTGGTTGCACCCCCACCAGTCTTGTCGCCATCGGCTTGCGTCCGGCAATCTTGCCGCGGCTGCAACGCATTCGGCTGCCGTGGGGTGTCGCCGTTGGCGAAGCCGATGAGGCTTTGGATGGTGGCCCTCCAACCGTCGATCTTGTCCGCCGTCGGAGGGTAATCCAGGAGCAGTTGGGCTCAAGCCAACGCTTCTTCTGGAGTCTTCGGCGGCGGTGGCGAACGGTGCGAGGAGCGAGATATGCTCGGACTTCTAACTATGTTAGAAGGAGCAGGATCCCGTCCAGGCGACCGTGTTTTGCTCGTGCCAGCAGGCTAGCGTGCGTGCTGGTCTTGAGCATCTCAAGATCCACCAGCTCGACCTTGATCCAACGAGCGTATGGTACTGCGAGTACCATGACGCTGTCGGTCTAGCGCCTCCTGAGATGGGCGCGGTGCGTGTACGGACGCCGAGGTTTGTGCGGCCTTGTCCTTGGACCTGGCGGCAGCTTGAGCTTCCTCGTCGGCGCCCGTTCGTCTGCCGGCGTCTATCCCACCGCCCGTTTGCTCCGGTGGCGGTGGAATCGACTCGGACGGAGCAGCCACTTCCGAAGCCTTCTTCTTCGGTGGCATGTCGATGAAGATGATGAAGAAAATGAAGATCTGGCCCGCGCGAACGCCGGATCGGGTTCACACAACCTCGACGCAGCCCCTACCTGGCGCACCAAAGATGTCGTGGGAAACGAACACCTATGGGGCAGGGCCCCTTTCGGTCCGGCAAGGGAGCGGAGATCGCACGAAGAGCGGATCAAGGCGAAGCGCGCGAGCGATTTTACCCAGCTTCGGAGCTCTTCGGAGAGATAATACTCCTACTGCTGCTTTGTGGTTGTATTATGTTCTTGCTCGAGAGCGTGGGAGTGTTCTGGTTTCGAATGAGTCGAACCCCTTCTCCGTTGCGCATGGGCCTCCTTTTATAGGATAAAGGGGTCACCGACAGGTGGCAACGCATGCAGGGGTAAAAGTGTAAAAAAAGGGTGGTTGGTACAACTGCTTCTACAGTGCACCCTACCTAACTCTGACGGCAGGGGACAAGAGAATTTAATGCCCGTCCGCGTCGCCTAAACAGTGCAGAAAAGCGACCGTTAGGGGCGCCACCGCTTGCCACGATGGCCATCTCGTCATCTCCGCTTGCCACCTCGCACCACTGGGCTGCACAGCTTCCCGCGACGTGCGCCTGGAACGGTCCCAGGGCGACACATCAATGGATGCGCTGGAGCGTGGACACAAAGAGGTGGCTTGCCGCGGCAAGTGCCTTGCCGCGGCTGTTGTCTTGTCGCGCCCGGAAGCTTGTCGCTTGCCGGGTCTTGCCGGGACGCGCGGCGCGTCGCGGCAAGTTCCTTGAAATGCTTTAGTTAGCCTTCCCGGCAAGCTCCTCTTGCCGGGGCCTTGACCTTCCCGGCAAGCTCCTCTTGTCGGGGCCTTGTCTTCTTAGTTAAAACACTTTGTTCTTGAATGGCTCCAATAGGAACTACGGAGGATCTTGGCGGGCACCCAGCAAGCCTTGCTGCGGGGCGCTGCAACTGCCCGTGCACAAGTTCGGGATACTAAGGTACCCCCTACTTTAGTACACCGACAGATTTCAAGGATTTTAATTATGATAATTGTTCTTTAATAGATTGTATTTCCTTGTTGCAATCTGTGTTAAATTCTCCTCATGCTTATAATCAAAATAAAGCTTTTACTAAACATATCGTTGATGCTATGATGCAATCTTTTGAAGAAAAGCTTGAACTAGAAGTTTCTATCCCTAGAAAACTTTATGATGAGTGGGAACCTATTATTAAGATTAAGATTAAAGATTATGAATGTTATGCTTTGTGTGATTTGGGTGCTAGTGTTTCCACGATTCCAAAAACTTTGTGTGATGTGCTAGGTTTTCGTGCATTTGATGATTGTTCTTCAAATTTTCATCTTGCGGATTCCACCATTAAGAAACCTATGGGAAGGATTAATGATGTTCTTACTATTGCAAATAGGAATTATGTGCCCGTAGATTTCATTGTTCTTGATATAGATTGCAATCCTACATGTCCTACTATTCTTGGTAGACCTTTCCTTAGAACGATTGGTGCAATTATTGATATGAAAGAAGGAAACATTAGATTCCAATTTCCGTTGAGAAAGGGCATGGAACACTTTCCTAGGAATAAAACTAAATTTCCTTATGAATCTATTATGAGAGCCACTTATGTATTGCATACCAAAGATAGCAATACCTAGATCTATTCGTGTTTTTATGCCTAGCTAGGGGCGTTAAACGATAGCGCTTGTTGGGAGGCAACCCAATTTTATTTTTGTTCTTTACTTTTTGCTCCTGTTTAGTAATAAATAATTCATCTAGCCTCTGGTTAGATGTGGTTTTATGTTTTAATTAGTGTTTGTGCCAAGTAGAACCTCTGGGAAGACTTGGGTGAAGTCAATGTGATCTTGCTGTAAAAAACAGAAACTTTTGCGCTCACGAGAATAGCTGTAATTTTTTACAGAAGAGTGATTTGAGGTTGATTCTTTTTGCAGAATATTAATAGACAATTCCTCACGTCCACCAATGTATTTCAGAATTTTTGGAGTTACATAAGTATTCGAAAGTTACAGATTGCTACAGACTATTCCGTTTTTGACAGATTCTGTTTTTCGCGTGTTGTTTGCTTATTTTGATCAATCTATGAGTAGTATCGGGGGGTATGAACCATAGAGAAGTTTGAGTACAGTAGGTTTTACACCAATATAAATAAATAATGAGTTCACAACAGGACCATAAAGTGGTGATTTATTTTCTTTTACTAACGGAGCTCATGAGATTTTTTGTTGAAGTTTTGTGTTGTGAAGTTTTCAAGTTTTGGGTAAGGATTTGATGGACTTTGGAATAAGGAGTGGAAAGAGCCTAAGCTTGGGGATGCCCAAGGCTCCCAAGGTAAAATTAAAGGACAACCAAAAGCCTAAGCTTGGGGATGCCCCGGAAGGCATCCCCTCTTTCGTCTTCGTCTATCATTAACTTTACTTGAGGCTATATTTTTATTCACCACATGATATGTGTTTTGCTTGGAGCGTCTTGTATGATTTGATTATTTGATTTTTAGTTTACAACAATAATACTTGTTGTACACACCTTTTGGGAGAGACGCGCATGAATCAGGATTTATTAGAATTCTCTTTGTGCTTCACTTATACCTTTTGAGCTAGACAATATTGCTGTAGTGCTTCACTTATATCTTTTTAGAGCACGGCAGTGGCTTTGTTTTATAGAAATTTATGAAATCTCATGCTTCACTTATATTATTTTGAGAGTCTTTCATTACAGCATGGTAATTTTCTTTGGTTATAAAACTAGTCCTAATATGATGGGCATCCAAGATGGGTATAATAAAAACTTTCATATGAAGTGCATTGAATACTATGAGAAGTTTGATTCTTTATGATTGTTTTGAAATATGAAGATGGTGATATTAGATTCATGCTAGTAGAGTAGTTGTGAATTTGAGAGATACTTGTGCTAAAGTTTGTGATTCCTATAGCATGCACGTATGGTGAACCGTTATGTGATGAAGTTGGAGCGTGATTTATTTATTGATTGTCTTCCTTATGAGTGGCGGTCGGGGACGAGCGATGGTCTTTTCCTACCAATCTATCCCCCTAGGAGCATGTGCGTAGTACTTATTTTCGATAATAGATTTTGCAATAAGTATGTGAGTTCTTTATGATTAATGTTGAGTCCATGGATTATACGCACTCTCACCCTTCCACCATTGCTAGCCTCTCTTGTACCGCGCAACTTTCGCCGGTACCATACACCCACCATATACCTTCCTCAAAACAGCCACCATACCTACCTATTATGGCATTTCCATAGCCATTCCGAGATATATTGCCATGCAACTTTCCACCATTCCGTTTATTATGACACACTCCATCATTGTATATTGCTTTGCATGATCATGTAGTTGACATCGTATTTGTGGCAAAGTCACCATTCATAATTTTTTCATGCATGTCACTCTTGAATCATTGCACATCCCGGTACTTCACCGAAGGAATTCACATAGAGTCATATTTTGTTCTAAGTATTGAGTTGTAAGTAAATAAAAGTGTGATGATTTTCATTATTAGAGCATTGTCCCATGTGAGGAAAGGATGATGGAGACCATGATTCCCCCACAAGTCGGGATGAGACTCCGGACGAAAAAAAGGAGGCCATAAAAAAGGAGAAGGCCCAAATAAAAAATGAGAGAAAAAGGGAGAAGGGGCAATGCTACTGTCCTTTTACCACACTTGCGCTTCAAAGTAGCACCATCATCTTCATGATAGAGAGTCTCCTATGTTGTCACTTTCATATACTAGTGGCAATTTTTCAGTATAGAACTTGGCTTGTATATTCCAATGATGGGCTACCTCAAAGAGCCCTAAGTCTTCATGAGCAAGCAAGTTGGATGCACACCCACTTAGTTTCTTTTTGAGCTTTCATACACTTATAGCTCTAGTGCATCCGTTGCATGGCAATCCCTACTCACTCACATTGATATCCATTGATGGGCATCTCCATAGCCCGTTGATACGCCTAGTTGATGTGAGACTATCTTCTCCTTTTTATCTTCTCCACAACCACCCTTCTATTCCACCTATAGTGCTATGTCCATGGCTCACGCTCATGTATTGCGTGAAGATTGAAAAAGTTTGAGAACATCAAAAGTATGAAACAATTGCTCGGCTTGTCATCGGGGTTGTGCATGATTAAATATTTTGTGTGATGAATATAGAGTATAGCCAGACTATATGATTTTGTAGGGATAGCTTTCTTTGGCCATGTTATTTTGAGAAGACATGATCGGTTTGTTAGTTTGCTTGAAGTATTATTGTTTTTATGTCAATATTAAACTTTTGTCTTGAATCTTTTGGATATGAACATTCATGCCGCAATAAAGAAAATTACAATAAATATGTTAGGTAACATTCCACATCAAAAATTATGATTTTATCATTTACCTACTCGAGGACGAGCAGGAATTAAGCTTGGGGATGCTTGATACATCTGCAACTTATCTATGATTTTTGATTGTTCTATGCTATTATATTATCTGTTTTGGATGTATAATGGGATTTAATATGCTCTTTTATATTAATTTTGGGACTAACCTATTAACCGAGGGCCCAGTGCCAGTTTCTATTTTTTTGCCTATTTTAGAGTTTTGCAGAAAAGGAATACCAAATGGAGTCCAAACGGAATGAAACCTTCGCAATAATCTTTCTTGGACCGAAAGCAAACCAGAAGACTTAGAGATGAAGTCAGAGACAGAACGAGGAGGCCACGAGGCAGGAGGGCACACCCAGGGGGTAGGCGCGCCCCCACCCTCGTGGGCCCCTCGTAGCTCCCCTGACCTAGTTCCTTCACCTATATATACTCTTATACCCTAAAAACATCAGGAGGATCCACAAAACCACTTTTCCACCACCGCAACCTTCTATACCCGTGAGATCCCATCTTGGGGCCTTTTCCGGCGTCTTGCTGTAGGGGGATTCGATCATGGAGGGCTTCTACATCAACACCATTGCCTCTCCGATGAAGCATGAGTAGTTTATCACAGACCTTCAGGTCCATAGTTATTAGCTAGATGGCTTCTTCTCTCTATTCGATTCTCAGTACCAAGTTCTCCTCGATGCTCTTGGAGATATATTCGATGTAATACTCTTTTGCGGTGGTTTGCCGAGATCCGATGAATTGTGGATTTATGATCAAGATTATTTATGAATATTATTTGGTTCTTCTCTGAATTCTTATATGCATGATTTGATATCTTTGCAAGTCTCTTCGAATTATTGGTTTAGTTTGGCCTACTAGATCTATCTTTCTTGCAATAGGAGAAGTGGTTAGCTTTGGGTTCAATCTTGCGGTGTCCTTTCCCAGTGACAGTAGGGGCAACAATGCACATATTGTATTGTTGCCATCAAGGATAACAAGATGGGGTTTTCATCATATTGCTTGAGTTAATTCCTCTACATCATGTCATCTTGCTTAATGCATTACTCCATTCTTTACGAACTTAATACTCTAGATGCATGCTGGATAGCAGTCGATGTGTGGAGTAGTAGATGCAGGCAAGAGTCGGTCTACTTGACACAGACGTGATGCCTATGTTCGTGATCATTGCCTTAGATGTTGATACGTCCATTTTGCATCATGCTTTTATATCAATATTTATTTCATTATGGGATGTTATTACACATTATATATCAATACTTATGGCTATTCTCTCTTATTTTACATGGTTTACCATGTAGAGGGGGAATGCCGGCAGCTGGAATTCTGGCTGGAAAAGGAGCAAATATTGGAAACCTATTCTGCACAGCTCCAAAAATCCTGAAACTCCACGGAAGTCAGTTTTGAATTAATAAGAATTATTGAGCGAAGAAAACACCAGAGGGGGCCCACACCCTGGCCAAGAGGGTGGGGACGCGCCCACCCCTACTGGGCACACCCCCTGTCTCCTGGGCCCCCTGTTGGCCCTCCGGTGCCCATCTTCTGCTATATGAAGGCTTTTACCCTGAAAAAAATCAGAGGCAAGCTTATGGGACGAAACTCCGCCGCCACAAGGCGGAACCTTGGCGGAACCAATCTAGGGCTCTGGCAGAGCTGTTCTGCCGGGGAAACTTCCCCCCGGGAGGGGGAAATCATCACCATCGTCATCACCAACGATCCTCTCATCGGGAGGGAGTCAATCTCCATCAACATATTCACCAGCACCATCTCCTCTCAAAACTCTAGTTCATCTCTTGTACCCAATCTTGTATCAAAACCACAAATTGGTACCTGTGGGTTGCTAGTAGTGTTGATTACTCCTTGTAGTTGATGCTAATTGGTTTACTTGGTGGAATATCATATGTTCAGATCCTTAATGCATATTATTACTCCTCTGATTATGAACATGAATATGCTTTGTGAGTAGTTACATTTGTTCCTGAGGACATGGGTGAAGTCTTGCTATTAGTAGTTATGTGAATTTGGTATTTGTTTGATATTTTGATGAGATGTATGTTGTCTTTCCTCTAGTGGTGTTATGTGAACGTCGACTACATGACACTTCACCATTATTTGGGCCTAGAGGAAGGCATTGGGAAGTAATAATTAGATGAGGGGTTGCTAGAGTGACAGAAGCTTAAACCCTAGTTTATGCGTTGCTTCGTAAGGGGCTGATTTGGATCCATATGTCTAATGTTGTGGTTAGGTTTACTTTAATACTTCTTTTGTAGTTGTGGATGCTTGCAATAGGTGTTAATCATAAGTGGGATGCTTGTCCAAGTAAGGGCAGTACCCAAGTACCGGTCCACCCACATATCAAATTATCAAAGTAACGAACGTGAATCATATGAGCATGATGAAAACTAGCTTGACGATAATTCCCATGTGTCCTCAGGAGCGCTTTGCTTTATATAAGAGTTTGTCCAGGCTTGTCCTTTGCTACAAAAAGGATTGGGCCACATTGTTGCACTCTATTTACTTTCATTGCTTGTTACCCGTTACAATTTATCTTATCACAAAACTATCTGTTACCTACAATTTCAGTGCTTGCAGAGAAAACCTTACTGAAAACCGCTTGTCATTTCCTTCTGCTCCTCGTTGGGTTCGACACTCTTTCTTATCGAAAGGACTATGATAGATACCCTATACTTGTGGGTCATCAAGACTCTTTTCTGGCGCCTTTGGTGAGTGGAACTTGGTAAGGAAACATTTATATAGTGTGCTGAAATTTTCCGTCACTTGTTACTATGGAAACTAATCCTTTGAGGGGCTTGTTCGGGGTATCTTCACCCTGACCAGAAGGGCAAAGAGTTGCTCCTCAACCTACTGAACCTACTGAAAATATTTACTTTGAGATTCCTTCGGGTATGATAGAGAAACTGCTAGCTAATCCCTTTGCAGGAGATGGAACATTGCATCCCGGTTTACACCTTATCTTTGTGGATGAACTTTGTGGATTATTTAAGCTTGCAGGTATTCCCGATGATGTTGTCAAAAGGAAGGTCTTCCCTTTATATTTGAAGGGAGATGCATTGACATGGTATAGGCTATGTGATGACACGAGATCTTGGAATTATAAACGATTGAAGTTGGAATTTCACCAGAAGTTCTATCCTATGCATCTTGTTCATCGTGATCGTAATTACATATATAATTTCTGGCCTCGCGAAGGAGAAAGCATCGCTCAAGCTTGGGGGAGGCTTAAGTCAATGTTATATTCATGCCCCAATCATGAGCTCTCCAGAGAAATGATTATTCAAAAAATTTATGCTCGTGTTTCTCCCAATGATCGCAACATGCTCGATACTTCCTGTGCTGTTTCTTATATGCTGAAGACTATTGAATTCAAATGGGATTTATTGGAAAGAATTAAACGCAACTCTGAAGATTGGCGTTCCGATGATGGTAAGGAGTCAGGTATGACACCTAAGTTTGATCGTGTTAAGTATTTTATGGATACCGATGTTTTTTGTGGATTTAGCGCTAAGTATGGACTTGACTCTGAGATAGTTGCTGCTTTTTGTGAATCTTTTGCTACTCACGTTAATCTCCCTAAGGAGAAGTGGTTTAAATATAATCCTCCCATTGAAGTAAAAGTAGGTTCACCTATTACAGTTGAAGAAAAGACTGTCACTTATAGTGATCCTATTGTTCCTACTACTTATGTTGAGAAACCTCCTTTTCCTGTTAGAATAAAGGATCATGCTAAAACTTTGACTGTTGTTTGTAAGAGTAATACTAGGACTTATACACCTCCTGAGCAAATCAAAGTTGAACCTAGTATTGCTATGGTTAAAGATCTATTGGATGATAATTTAGATGGGCATGTTATTTATTTCTGTGGTGAGACTGCTAATATCGTTAGACCAGATGCTAAGATACATAGACCTGTTGTAGGCATGCCTGTTATTTATAGGAGATCATTGTTATCATGGCTTATGCGATATGGGTGCTAGTGCTAGTGCAATACCCTATGACTTATATAAATAAATTATGCATGATATTGCACCCATTGAATTGGAAGGTATTGATGTTACTATCAAGCTTGCCAATAGAGATACTATTTCACCAGTTGGGATTGTTAGAGATGTTGAAGTCTTGTGTGGGAAGGTTAAATATCCTGCTGATTTCCTTGTTCTTAGTTCTCCACAAGATGATTTTTGTCCCATTATTTTTGGTAGACCCTTCTTGAATACTGTTAATGCTAGGATTGATTGTGAAAAGGATATTGTTGAAACTGGCTTAGGGGATACGTCTCATGAGTTTAATTTTGCTAAGTTTCGTAGACAACCCCGTGATAAAGAATCACCTAGTAAGGATGAGATTATTGGTCTTGCTTCTATTGTCGTGCCTCCTACTGATCCGTTAGAACAATATTTGCTAGACCATGAAAATGATATGTTTATGAATGAAAGAAGGGAAATAGATAGAGTGTTCCTTCAACAGGAACCTATTCTGAAACACAACCTACCCATTGAAATTCTAGGGGATCCCCCTCCACCCAAGGGTGATCCCATGTTTGAACTCAAACCATTACCTGATAATCTTAGGTATGCTTATCTTGATGAAAATAAAATATATCCTGTTATTATTAGTCCTAACCTTTTAGAGCAAGAAGAAGAAAGATTATTGAAAACTCTCAAGAAGCACCGTGCTGCTATCGGATATACTCTGGATGATCTCAAGGGCATTAGTCCTACGCTATGCCAACACAAAATTAAATTGGAGGAAGATGCCAAACCAGTTAGAGATCCTCAACGATGATTGAATCCTAAGATGAAAGAAGCGGTAAGAAAGGAGATACTAAAGCTCCTTGAGGCAGGTATAATTTATCCCATTGCTGATAGTGATTGGGTAAGCCCTATCCATTGTGTTCCTAAAAAGGGAGGTATTACTGTCGTTCCTAATGATAAAGATGAATTGATCCCGCAAAGAATTATTGCAGGTTATAGGATTGTAATTGATTTCCGTAAATTAAATAAAGCTACTAAGAAAGATCATTACCCTTTACCTTTTATTGATTAAATGCTAGAAAGACTATCCAACCACACACGTTTCTGCTTTCTAGATGGTTATTCTGGTTTCTCTCAAACACTTGTGTCAGCGGGGGATCAATCAAAAACTACTTTTACTTGCCCTTTCGGTACTTTTGCTTATAGACGTATGCCTTTTGATCTATGTAATGCACCTGCTACCTTTTAAAGATGCATGATGGCTATATTCTCTGACTTTTTTGTGAAAAGATTTGTGAGGTATTCATGGATGATTTCTCCATTTATGGATCCTCTTTTGATGATTGCTTGAGCAACCTTGATCGAGTTTTGCAGAGATGCGAAGAAACTAGTCTCGTCTTGAATTGGGAAAAGTGCCACTTTATGGTTAATGAAGGCATTGTCTTGCGGCATAAGATTTCTGAGCAAGGTATTGAAGTTGATAAAGCTAAAGTTGATGCTATTGAAAAGATGCCATGTCCCAAGGACATAAAAGGTATAAGAAGTTTCTTTGGTCATGCCGGTTTTTATAGGAGGTTCATTAAGGACTTCTCTAAAACCTCTAGGCCTCTGACTAATTTATTGCAAAAATATATTCCTTTTGTCTTTGATGATGATTGTGTAGAAGCTTTTGAACTACTTAAGAAAGCTTTGAGCACTGCACCTATTTTTCAGCCACCTGATTAGAATTTACCCTTTGAAATTATGTGTGATGCTAGTGACTATGTTGTAGGTGCTGTGCTAGGGCAAAGAGTTGATAAGAAATTGAATGTTATCCAGTATGCTAGTAAAACCCTTGATACTACCCAGAGAAATTATGCTACAACTGAGAAAGAGTTCTTAGCAGTTGTGTTTGCATGTGATAAGTTTAGACCTTATATTATTGATTCCAAAGTTACTATTCACACTGATCATGCTGCTATTAAATACCTTATGGAAAAGAAAGATGCTAAGCCTAGACTTATTAGATGGGTTCTCTTGCTCCAAGGATTTGATTTGCATATTATTGATAGAAAGGGAGCCGAGAACCCCGTTGCAGACAACTTGTCTCGGTTAGAGAATGTTCTTGATGACCCACTACCTATTGATGATAGCTTTCATGATGAACAATTAGCGGTAGTTAATGCTTCTCGTACTGCTCCTTGGTATGCTGATTATGCTAACTACATTGTTGCTAAATTTATACCACCTAGTTTCACATACCAGCAAAAGAAAAAGTTCTTTTATGATTTAAGACATTACTTCTGGGATGATCCACACCTTTATAAGGAAAGAGTAGATGGTGTTATTAGACGTTGTGTACCTGAGCATGAACAGGAACAGATCCTACGCAAGTGTCACTCTGAATCATATGGAGGACACCACGCTAGAGATAGAACTGCACATAAGGTATTGCAATCCGGTTTTTATTGGCCTACTCTCTTCAAAGATGCTCGTAAGTTTGTCTTATCTTGTGATGAATGTCAAAGAATTGGTAATATTAGTAGACGTCGACAAATGCCTATGAATTATTCTCTTGTTATTGAACCGTTTGATGTTTGGGGCTTTGATTATATGGGACCTTTTCCTGCCTCTAATGGTTATACACATATTTTCACTACAAAAAAAAGACACATCCGTGACATTTTGGGCCGAATGAATTTTTTTCTGTCATACATATGACACTTCTATGACGATAATTGTGACAAAACCCGCTATCATCATAGATGTGGTGGGCTCCTACTTCTATGACAAAAAATCATGACAGAAAATGGGCTTTTTGTCCTGGGCGGGCCGGAGACGCAGCTGCATGACATTCTTTGGGCCGTCCATGACGGAAAAAACCGTGGTAGGCGAGGGCGAGGAAAATTTCGAGGAGTTCCCGGTTACGGTGGGAGGTCGGGGGCCGAGTGATGTGCGTTTCTCTCGTAGAAGTACGCGCGTGTGTGCGTGGCGTTGGCTCTAACTGAACCCGAGCAAGGCGTTGGGCTCTAACTGAACCCGAGCGATTGCACTGCAGGCTACACGTTACTGAACCCGAGCGATCGATCGATGGCTGTTAACTGAACCTGATCGAGCGATTCCTTCGCTACTGCTGCTAACTGGAGCCGATATATTGGATGAACAGTGAGCGTTACCGGGGGGGGGGGGGGGGTTGGATGAACAGTGAGCAGTGGCGATGCCTCTGGATGAACATGACCCCGTGGCGTGGAGGGCTGGATGAATAGTAGACGGTGGAGGGGTGCCCGTGGAGGGGTGGTTGAACAGTAGCCGGTGGAGTAGCGCGCGGTGGAGGCTGGATGAACAGGAGCCCGTGGAGGCTGGAGGAGGTCGACGGTAGCCCGTGGAGGCTGGAGGAGGTCGACGGTGGAGATGAACAGTATCCCATGGGGTCCCGTTTCGCGGTACGCCACACCCCTCCCGATCAACAGGACCCCCGTTTCGACCGTAGCGCTCCAACACAAGTCTGTTTCGTCCGTTTTGCGGTACGCCACACCCCTCCCGATCAACAGGACCCCCATTTCAACCGTAGGAGGTCCGTTTCCTCCGTTTTGCGGTACACCACACCCCTCCCGATCAACAGGACCCCCGTTTCGACCGTAGGAGGTCCGTTTCCTCCGTTTTGCGGTACGGCACACCCCTCCCGATGAACAGGATCCTAATTTGAACATGGCCAGTCGAACACAAGGCCGTTTCCTCTGTTCTGCGGTACACCAGGCCTCGTTTCCATCGCCTGTTCTGTCCAAGCCCTCCCAATGAACACGATGACGCATTCTGTTCCGACCCAGCCGGTTGGCTCCCACGCGTTCTGTTGTCTCCCGATGAACACGACACATTCTGTTGCCTCCCCATGAACACGATGCATTCTGTTGCCTCCCCATGAACACGACGACGACACTGTTTCTCCGTTCCAACCCAGCCATGTACACAAGCCCTGGCCGTACGTATGCGCGAGTAGGCGTTCGAGACCCTGCCCGTATGTACATACATGTCCGTATTTTCTTTCTTGCACCCTGGCCGATGTACGTAAGTGTACATGCTACGTGTGCCTCTACTATGACACGTACGCGCCTCTACTATGACACGTGCGCGCCTCTACATCGACCAGTATATATGTGCGTACACATTCGCGACCAGAATGACAACACTACGTACGCTTCGACCAGGTGGGTCCCGACTGTCAGGCACTTCCTTGCGTGCGAAGATGTAGCTGGTGGGTCCCAGCAGTCAGGGGGGCGAATCGTTTTTTTTTTACCCGGACGCACTTCCTTGCGTGCGAAGATGTAGCTGGTGGGTCCCAGCAGTCAGGGGGGCAAATCGTTTTTTTGCCCGGACGCACTTCCTTGCGTGGGAAGATGTAGCTGGTGGGTCCCAGCAGTCAGGGGGCGAATCGTTTTTCTTACCTGGACGCACTTCCTTGCGTGCGAACATGTAGCTGGTGGGTCCCAGCAGTTAGGGGGGTGAATCATTTTTTTTGCCCGGACGCACTTCCTTGCGTGCGAAGATGTAGCTGGTGGGTCCCAGCAGTCAGGGGGAAACGTTTTTTTTTTTTGCGAAATACAGTGGCCCGTCCGGTAGGTCCCAGCTGTCAGGTGGAGGAATCAGTAATTTCCACGTAATAAGGAGGCACTTCCTTGCTGCGGCCGTGGACCCAGCTGTCAGCCTCTCGACGTACAGTCCACGTCCGATGGAAGTCGTTCCTTGACCACGTTGACTAGGCCACGCCGAGAGCACCACGACGGTGGATTATAGCGAGGCCTAGGAAGGGGACGACGCGGAGCCGGGGAAGACGCAGTAGTGGAAGCCCGCACGGAGAGGAGTACGAGGGTTCACTGGTTCGGCTGCGGTGTGAGGCTTCCGTCACCGCAGGGCCTGGCCAGCGGTGGGAATAGTAGGGGGCGGTGAGGCCTCCGCGGTAGCACAGCTGACCACGGGAGGCAGGAGCATGCGGCACGACCTGCGCTGCTTTGGGTGGCTGGAGCAAGAAGACCAGAGGTTGAAGAAGCACTACGGTCGTTGGATGGACATCGTACGGTCACTAGAGCTAGAATCGTTCATATTGACTAAGTTGACAAAGCCCTCCATCCCTGTCAACTTAGTTGGCCCACAAGTCATCCTCCCACTATGGTGGGTCCCAGCTAGCAGGGGGTATTCATTTTTTTGTGCGTAATAAGGAGGCACTTCCTTGCGTGTGAAGATATAGCTGGTGGGTCCGCCATGTCAGCGGGGGGAACGTTTTTCAGGAAATACAGAGGCCCTTCCGGTGGGTCCCAGCTGTCAGATGGAGGAATCATTATTTTGCACGTAATAAGGAGGCATTTCCTTGTGTGCGGCCGTGGACCCAGCTGTCAGCCTCTCCACACATAGTCCACGGCCGATGGATGTCGTTCCTTGACCATGTTGACCAGGCCGCGCCGAGAGCACCATGGCGGTGGACGACGGCGAGGCCTAGGAAGGGAACAACACGGAGCCAGGGAAGACTCGGCAATGGTTTCCCACGCGATGGGGAGTACGAGGGTTTACTCGTCCGGCTGCCGTCGCCGGAAAATAACAGGAGGTGTGGGTGAGTAGAGGAATGGCCTGGCCAACAATGAAGTAGGGTAGGGCGGTGCGGCCTGTGCGGCAGCATAGCCAGCCATGGGAGGCGGGAGCAGGCAGTCCCACCGGAGTTGGTTTGGGCGGCTGGAGCAAGAAGATCAGATATTGAAGAAGCAGCACAGCCGTTGGATTAACATCCAACAGTCACTGCTGCTAGAATCATTTGTGGACTAAGTTTACAAAGCCAAAGTACACTTCAACCTAGTAGACCCACAAGTCAGCCTCCAAATCTGTCCCAAACAGCATACAGCCTGAAATTTCTAGCCAGATTCAAATTATTTTTAAATCTAAATATACCTTATTTTAAATTCAATGAAATTTTACCCGCACAAAAACCATGAAATTTAAAATATCAAAATCCGAAAGAAAACAATATTTTGGAACTAATTGCCTGTTTGCTGTATTTTTCATTTTACAACCCATTTTTTATTACTTATAGCCCATTTCTTATTACTTATAGCCCCTTTCTTATTACTTATAGCCCATTTTCTGGGCAAAGTGCATCCCTCCTTGTCTTGAAAGATTTCCGGCCCAGCAGGGCGTAGAAAAGCAAGTAGGCCTATGTTGGTTATTCTGCAAAAAAACAAAAAAGCTGGCTAGCCATTTTTCAGAAAGGAAAAAAACAAACTGGGCTGGTCATGTGCTAAACATATGAAATAAAAGCCTGGGCTAGACGGGCCACGGGTCCTGCACAACCCAGTTGATACCCTTCTCCGTCCCGAAAAAACAAAATTACTGCGCACGCTGCTGGGTCCCTACTGTCATCCTCACCATGTACAGTCATCTCCTTATTCCTCTCGGTTGTTGACAATGTTGACAACACCGGAGGGCGGCGCCGCAGCGAGCGAACCAAGACGGAGGACGATGGTGAGGCCTCGAACGGGAATGAACAGGAGCCGGGGAAGATCACAGCCAGCCATGGGAGGCGGGAGCAGGCGGTCCCGCCGGCGCTGGTTTCGCTTTGGCGGCCCGAGGAAGAAGAGACTGAAGAAACGCGACAGACGTTGAATGTCAATCCAACGGTCAAGGTTGGCACAGTCGTTTGTTGACTAAGCGGACACCAAGTAGCATACTTTTTTATATATAGGAAGAAAACTGCGAGGAAAATGCGTTTGTTTGCCGTCCTCCTCACAGAGAACGTTCGCCACATAAGTGACTAGCACCCTTGGTTTTCAACCGAGAGGTCTTGGGTTCGAGTCCCAGGAACTCTCAATTTTGTCCTCCTTCCTTCCTTGCAAGAAAAAGGGAAAGAAAATCAAAGACTTGGGAAGGCGTACAGAACAAGCTAGTGTACCAGTAAAGAGACGTTGCCGAGTTTTAGAAAAAAGAGAGACGTGCTCCTGTAGCTGGTTCGAATCCAAACCTAGACTATGACTATATATGGAGCTATGCTACTCTGCAAGTAATGAAACTGACATATCCAACGTTCGCTTCTCCTCTTCTCTACTTACTCTGCCTAGCATCAGAAGCTCTGGCCGCAGCAACCATGTCCGCTGGCTGCTCGTCCACCTGCTCTTCAGCAGGCAACAACCAGATATGCGCCAAGTCGCCACCTGTACCATCGCCTGTGGGTCTCATCACACCCCCGCCGGCACGTGCACCGCAGCCGATTGCTCATCGCAACCAGCTGCCGTTGGTGTGGTGCCACTGCTGCAAATCACGCAGAGTCATCCGTCGCGTCTCAACCACAATCCTCAACCCTGGCCGAGTCTTCTACAAATGCCCGAATCATGGGGTAATAATATGTTTAAGTGTTGTTCTGCTGCTTTCAGTTGCTGATTCTTTTAATAGTTTGGTTGATGATCTTCCAATTTGATTCGTGCAGAAAAGGGAAGATTCGTGTGATTTGTATTTCTGGGAAGTTGCTGATGTGGGGGAATGCAACTACGCTGATTATTTGGTTAGCAGAGGAATCCCAATACCAGCAGGTTGGGGTGTTGGACAAGTAACTGAAGGAACAGCAGAAGAGGAAGATGCAGAGCAGAAGGTTAAAGATGCAGTTCCTCTGATCATGGCCAAGCAACAACTGCTGAACGGCCTTGACAGCAATGAGGAGATGAAAGAGCTTGTGAAGATAATGGGCAAAATCGATGTGCTCTGTAGGATGATTGTCTCTTTATTTGAAGTGTATGTAGCACTCATGATGTATTCAGTGGCTACGACATGAGCACTTTGCTGAAACTAGTAATGAATGAAACCGCCATAGCAGGCTGGGCGTAGTGTTATGAACATCTAATGATTTCTATTAACGGAAATCAGGGGTATCCCCTTTTGCTCACAGATAAATAAATGGTAGAGGCCCTGTCGGGTCAGCTTTGTTCTCATTCGAAGACGTCGAGCAAATTGCAATCCAACAGCAAACTATGTCATCAAATTCAAGTTTCACAGCCAAATATGAGTACAACTAAACAACAATGTCATCATGTTTTAGTTGTCATACAATCACCAAACACAAATCAGCATACATAACAAGTGATGTTCTCACAGCAAAATACTAAACAACATGTTCATCAGGTTTAAGTTGTCATAGCAAACACAATTTCACATAGTAGATAAAAAACGTCTTCTGACAGGCAAATATGAAAAAAGCAATGTAATCATCATCCGCAGCAGCATCATCAACATCTTCGCCATGTGTATCAATCCGAATTGTAATTCCCCACGGTGTCATCTTCTTCTTCGTCCTCAACGTCCTCGAACATTGGCTTCTTCTTGATCAACTCTTGTATGTCCACAACACGACAGGCAATCTTTTCGCCAGCGTCATTAACGTGATGGTTCTCAAAGATATTAGGAACATCTGTGTTATCTTGTACATCAGGAGCAGTGTAAGCATCATCTTGTTGTGCAACTTCATTAAACGAATTCCTCTGCTCAAACCTTTGCAATACTCTCCAGTCATCGCTACGTGCAAATGTGTCTTCCAAGAAAAATATCTGTGTTGCTTGATTTGCCAAAATAAAAGGCTCGTTGGTCTGGTACGCTACCTTGACATTGATGGATTTGAAATAATCATTAGCTCTGGGTTTTGCGATCCTGGAAAACAGGTTATACCAACGACAACACAACAGAACCACACACCGATGATCCTCGAAACTAGAGATATACTGCAACTAAACAATGTCTGTTATGTTAGCATACATTTCAGTTGTCTCTTTGTCATACGTATCCGTGCTCATGATGGCACTGTTTTGTGTCTTCCTGCCTTCGTCTCGTGCAAGGGTGTTGTAGCGCACATCTCCAACAACGCAAGATTCATAATGTCTTACCCGAGTATCAGGACCCATTGCTAGTGAGTAAAGGGCATCATCAACTGCCTGCCCATCCTCCCACATCTTCTTAACCTATGGTTAGAAAATAGACAAGCTGATCATCTTATGTACTCAATATATTAAAAAAACTGACAGTGCACTTCAAAAGCTTACATGGTTCTTGAACCATTTCGCAAATCCTGCCATAACCAGTTTGTCAATGTTTCTTGGATTTTGCGGCAGTAACTCCTCTTTGTAGATGCTGCACAACATAGTGATCGCGTCAAACATCTAAATATAAGAATGTGCTGCAAGTTTAGTAGATTATGATGTATAAGCTGTAGTGCTGCACTTACTTGATATAAGGTAGTATCTTAGGACAGTTATTCAACACATACCAAACCATTTTGTCCAAATCTTTAGGTTTGTCCTCTTGTCGACTCTTCCCTATAACTCGAACAGAATAATCGAAAACATTGAGCCCGGGATTGTCTTCACCCACCTATTTGCTAAGCTGATCAGCTGTTTCAATGTATTTTGATCAGAATGTCAACGCTTCTATAGCAATGTAGGCCTCTGCAATGGAATCCTTGGGTCTAGCTCTGTTCCTAACATAGCCCTTGAAAGTGCCTAGCCACCTTTCAATAGGGTACATCCTGCCATACTGTACTGGACCTCTAAGTAGTGCCTCATCAGGTAGATGAACAACCAAATGCACCATCACATCAAAGAAGGTTGGAGGATATATCTTCTCAAGGTCGCATAGGATAGTTGGTATCTTGTCTCTAAGACGCTCCAAAGCATCTATCCTGATATTTCTACTTCAGAGTTCCCTGAAGAATTGTCCCAACTCTGCAACTGCTCTGTATAAGTTAGGGCGGCCCAATCCTCTAAGGATAACAGGTAAAACCCTTTGAATTAGGACGTGGCAGTCATGAGTTTTCAACCCTTGTACCTTGTTTCCATCTGCACTGACTCTCATTTCAGGGTTGGAAGCAAATCCATGTGGGAATCTCACACTTGACAGGACCTTGCAGAATTCTTTTCTTTTTACCTTGTCCAAGACGTACACAGCTGGTGCCATATCCCATGGTTTACCTTCATCTTGCACCAGCAAATCCTTTCTGATACCCAGGTGTGTCAAATCAATCCTAGAATTTAAGGTATCTTTCATCTTGCCATCAATATTAAGAAGTGTGCCGATAATGCTGTCACATATATTTTTCTCGTTGTGCATCATATCAAGATTATGCCGCAGATTCAAATCTTTCCAGTACTCCAAGTCCCACAAAGTGGACCTGCGGGTAAACAATAATCTCTCTTCTGCCTTGCAACGCTTCCTTTTCCCGCTACCATTACCAGGATGGTTTCCTGGTGTAATATGCCTGACCTTCTCTAATTCCACTTGCAACTCATCGGCGGTGAGCCTCTTTGGCGCATCATGGTTTTCATGCTTTGCATTGAACACATGTCTTTGGTATTTTCTAGGATGCGGCTTGTCCTTGGCAAAGAAACGGCGGTGTACAATGTAACAGATCTTGCTAAGTATTGCGTATGACAGCGGATTCCTGTCACAGCTAACACATGCATTGTAACCATGTGTCGTTCGCCCTAACATAGTGCCCAAAGCCGGATAATCATGGATGCACCAAATTATAACAGCACGCAGAAAGAAATCAGCTGGTGGGCTGCTATATAGGTCTCGAGTGAGAACACCCTTCCATAGCTGTTGAAGTTCCTCCACAAGAGGCTCCATGAACAAACCAAAATCCTTTCCAGGACTTTTTGGACCTGGGATGAGCAAGGCCATCATGTAGTTTGATTCTTTTGTGCAGACATTTGGAGGCATGTTGTAAGGGATAACAAGCACTGGCCACATGCTATATGTGGCGCTCTGGTGGCCAAATGGGTTAAATCCATCTGAAGCTAAGCCAAGTCTAATGTTTCTTGGGTCAGCAGCAAACTCTTTGTGTTTATCATTGAAGCTTTTCCAGTCACTACCATGAGATGGATGGCTCATTACATTCTGATCTCTACACTCCTGGTTCCTAGAATGCCACAGTACATCCTCTCTTGTTTCAGCATCATGAAACAACCTCTGCAATCTTGGTGTAATTGGAAAATGTCTCAGAACATTATGAGGAATCCTCTTCACAGCATCGCCATCTTTCCATCTTGATGATTTGCATTTCGGGCATTCACTTAAGTTGGCATAATCCTTCCGGAACAGAACACAATTATTCTTACAAACATGGATCATATCATATCCAATTCCAACTACACGAAGGAAATTCTTCATTTTACTGTAGGTGTGTGGCAGCTCAGACGCATCTGGGAAAGATTTGCAGAAAGCAGCCAACATCGCATCGAATGTTTTGTTGGTCATCTGCTCAGATGTCTTCACCTGAAGAAAGGTGACCATAGCTGAGAATACTGACAGCTTATTTCCTGGGGTGACAGCAATGTTGCATTGTTCCAACATGCGGGCCCGCCATTTTTCTTCTGTAGGTGAAAGTTCACGGAATGCACTAGCATTTCGTAGCATTGTTTCAATGTTGGTCAAACTCACTAGCTCCGCCACCACCACCTCCTCCTCCTCTTCCACCCGAGCATTAGGCAGATCAAGATGATGATCTGCTGCTTCCACGTACTCAATAACATTGACGTTCACAGCTTCACCATGATGAACCCACCTAGCATATGTGACCGACATCCCATACAAATGTAGATGATTTTGCACAGTTGACTGGGGTCTTGTAACCGAATTCATACAACTGCTACATGGGCAGAGCACATCTGATTTTGGACCACCGTACTCAGATCTGATAAAGTTCATGAAGTTTTCAACCCCCTCGACATATGCATCAGAGAATCTTCAAGCAGAAGTTATCTAAGTCCTGTCCATCTGTTAGACATACAAATTAGTTCTTCTACTAGATAATACATGAAAAACATATATGCCTTTTTATGAAGTCCAAAAAAAATACCTAGGTCAATGTCTAAAGCTATGGCAAGATATTTGAATGAGTAGATCTAAGTAACGAAATATATGTAAAGCTAATTCAGCAAACAGATTTGAGTGCTAAATTATGGCAGGCTGTTTCAGCAGTCAATGAGGCCGAGCACACAGCCATCGAACTATCGAAGGCCATCGTAGCAACAAAGATCGAGTATAAAACGGTGTAGAGCTATTTCACCTAACAGATTGGCTACTAGACCATGGCAATCTACGTCACAATAAATATATGGCATGATATTTTAGCAACTAATCGGCCTTGGCATGCCATCTCAGCTAAGCAGATTGAGTGCAGAATAGGGCAAGGAAGCTTCTTAAGAAGAGCATATTGACAGTAAACTACTTCGGCAAACAGTGAGATTAACAGCGTCTATCAGCTAACATTCAGCGCTACACCGACATGAACGGGGCCTCAATCTAGAATGCGCATACCGTGGGAGAAGATGACCGCCATGCGTCTCCACACGAACGTCGCTAGCGGTGGCGGCGCTGACCGCCATGCGCCTCCACAAGAACGTAGCCAGAGGTGGCGGCGCGGCTAGAGGAAGGCATTCTATGAGAGCGTACTGTGGGAGCGAGAGGATCGCCGTGCATCCCCTTGATGAACCGTGGCGCCGATGTATCAGCACGGCGGGGACGGTGGCTTTGGCGGAGTGAATGGAGTGAAGGGGGGCGGGGGGGGAGGGGGGTTTGGGGAATATTATTGGCTAGTTGGCCGAAGGGCAGTTGAATCGGATTTGGGGGGAATTTTTGTGTGGGGGGGGAGGAAGGATTTTCGTGCGGTGGGCGGGGGGAGTTTGGTGCATGGTCAATTTCTCCAAGTGCAGTCCCACGTGTTAGTGAAGAGGCAGGCCGAAGCGTGTTCCGTTTGCGTGAGCCGTGTGCAGGACCGAACGTGTGTGGGGGTGCAATGCGACCCCGCCAGGAGTGTTGTGAGTGTACCACCTTTTTTCCTTTTAAACTAGGTGCTTCGCCCCCTCAAAAAATAAATTTTGTTGCTTCACGCAATCCATCGATACTACGACTAGTAATCCGGTAATCCCGACTAAAACGATGCGGCCGGGTCTTTTCCCGCGCGATATGCTAGGAGGTTGGCTTAGTTGGGTTTTTTAGGATGAGTAATGCTATGTGAAACATGTGAGCTATTGATTCTAGATTGGGGGAGGGAAGGGCCCACCACCATGAAAATCAGGGGAGGAGAGAGAGAGGCAATTTACGTTAACCCTTTCGTAGGTTCCCGTAGATGTAGAAAGATGTGAAATGCGTGAATGTGTGTGGACGTACTATTGGAGTGCCTAAGATAATTTGTGTATGTATAGACCCTATGTGTTTATTTTACTTCGCATGTTAGATTTGTCTCAGTTCAATAAAAAGCAGAGTTGGTGATGATGGTGTGCCTGTCATCCTGCAATATAGGTCGTCCGATCTATATCTAACGGATAGGAAGGAAACTATGACAATTTACCCGCACTCCTCTCCACATTTGCAGATAAAGGCTTTCCCTCGTTCATCCTTTTCTCCCACAAGATCTTGATCTTCCGTGCAACGCACGGGCATCTTGATAGTACTCCTACAATATGTATATTATTGTGAAAGTTCATATACACCGGCCGATATTAATGCAAACACGACAAATTTTCATTACATTTCGAACTTTTATAGGACAGAAAAATAGAAGAAACCCGAACCTAAACCTATTCTACGGCGGTGACCGACGTCCTCCATCTGCGATCTCTATGTATGGAGGCGGGGTTCAAGACCCGTGAAGTGAAGGTGCAGTCTCCGACGAGGAAGAGTAGAACACAGGATACGGACCGGCCAGTTGGCACACCATGCCCTACCGCCTCCCATTCCCTACTCATCCTCAGAGGAGTCCCCGACCTCGGCGGTGCCGGATGTTGGACGGTGGCAAGTAGGACGCGTGGCTGACGATGCTCCTATCGTTGGCCGCCAGCGTGGCCACTGCTTGTGCGGTCGCGTCCGCGTCCGGCTACGCCGCTATTGCGTCGCGAGAGGCGACTTGAGCGAGGGCGGCGACCTCGAGCTTCATCCCCAAAGACAAGCTCTCCCACAGAGCGTTCGCACTTGCGGTCATGGCGGATGTGGTGCCAGGGAGGAGGACGATGCGCAATGGTGTGGAGGTTAGCTGGGCGTTGCCGCTTCAAGTAGCGCATTCCGGTCAGGCCAAGCGTCCGGGTGCGTCATTAAGTCACCGGAGTTGGTTCCTCGGGCACCGAGCCTCTTAACAACGACATACGAATGGACGACATGAATGCGGGCAGCTGGCGCCGGCTGGGAACGCACCGCGCGACGGTGCGAGGGACGAGGGTTTTGGTGTGCCAGGGTAGTCAGCTGCGGTCGTGGCAACGTTGGAGATGCCCTTTGCTCACATGCGATCCCCGCATGTCATTGAAAAAGCAAGACGACCCGGCATGGTCTTGATACATCTCCAACGTATCTATAATTTTTGATTGTTCCATGCTATTATATTACCCCTTTTGGATGTTTATGGGCTTTATTTTACACATTTATATCATTTTTGGGACTAACCTACAAACCGGAGGCCCAGCCCGTATTGCTGTTTTCTTGCCTATTTCAGTATTTCAAAGAAAAGGAATATCAAACGGAGTCCAAACGGAATGAAACCTTCGGGAGCGTGATTTTTGGAACGAACGTGATACAAAGGACTTGGAGTGCAAGTCAAGAAGCAGCCAAGGCTCCCACGAGATAGGAGGGCGCCCCCCCTATAGGGCGTGCCCCCTATCTCGTGGGCCCCTCGGGCGTCCACCGACGTACTTCTTCCTCCTATATAAGCCTACGTACCCCGAAAACATCCAGGGAGCAGACTAAACACAATTTCCACCACCGTAACCTTCTGTATCCGCGAGATCCCATCTTGGAGCCTTCGTCGGTGCTCTGTCGGAGGGGGAATCGACCACGGAGGGCTTCTACATCAACATCCTTGCCCCTCCGATGAGTTGTGAGTAGTTTACCACAGACCTACGGGTCCATAGTTATTAGCTAGATGGCTTCTTCTCCCTTTTTGGATCTCAATACAATGTTCTCCCCCTCTCTTGTGGAGCTCTATTCGATGTAAACTCTTTTTGCGGTGTGTTTGTCAAGATCCGATGAATTGTGGGTTTATGATCAAGTTTATCTATGAATAATATTTGAATCTTCTCTGAATTCTTTTATGTATGATTTAGTTATCTTTGCAAGTCTCTTCGAATTATCAGTTTGGTTTGGCCTACTAGATTGATCTTTCTTGCCATGGGAGAAGTGCTTAGCTTTGGGTTCAATCTTGCAGTGTAATTACCCAGTGACAGAAAGTGTTGCAAGGCACGTATCGTATTGTTGCCATAGAGGATAACAAGATGGGGTTTATATCATATTGCTTGAGTTTATCCCTCTACATCATGTGATCTTGCTTAATGCGTTACTCTGTTCTTATGAACTTAATACTCTAGATGCAGGCAGAAGTCGGTCGATGTGTGGAGTAATAGTAGTAGATGCAGGCAGGTGTCGGTCTACTTGTTGCGGACGTGATGCCTATATACATGATCATGCCTAGATAATCTCATAATTATTCGCTTTTCTATCAATTGCTCGACAGTAATTTGTTCACCCACCGTAATACTTATGCTATCTTGAGAGAAGCCACTAGTGTAACCTATGGCCCCCGGGTCTATCTCTTATCATATTTGCTTCCAATCTACTTTTATTTGCATCTTTACTTTTTGCATCTTTATTATAAAAATACCAAAAATATTTATCTTATCATACTATCTTTATTAGATCTCACTTTCACAAGTGGCCGTGAAGGGATTGACAACCCCTTTATTGTGTTGGTTGCGAGTTCTTTGTTTGTTTGTGTAGGTGCGTGGGACTTTTGAGGAGCCTCCTACTGGATTGATACCTTGGTTCTCAAAAACTGAGGGAAATACTTACGCTACTATTGTTGCATCACCCTCTCCTCTTCGAGGAAAACCAACGCAAACTCAAGACGTAGCAAGAAGGATTTCTGGCGCCATTGCCGGGGAGGTCTTCGCTCAAGTCAAGACATACCAATTACCCATCACAAACCCATCTCCCTCGCATTTACATTATTTCCATTTGCCTCTCGTTTTCCTCTCCCCTGCTTCACCCTTGCCGTTTTATTCGCCCTCTCTTTCCCAATCTCCTCCTCTCTTTTTTGCTTGCCCTTTTTTCTATTTGCTTGTGTGTTGGATTACTTGTTGCCATGGCGCAAGATAATACCAAATTGTGTGATTTCTCGAATACCAATAATAATGATTTCCTTAGTACTCTGATTGCTCCTCTTAATGATGTTGAGTCTTGTGAAATCAATACTGCTTTGCTGAATCTTTTTATGAAAGATCAATTTGCCGGCCTTCCTAGTGAAGATGCTGCTACTCATCTAAACAACTTTGTTGATTTGTGTGATATGCAAAAGAAGAAAGATACGGATAACAATATTGTCAAATTGAAGTTATTTCCGTTTCCACTTAGAGATCGTGCTAAAGTTTGGTTTTCGTCTTTGCCTAAAAATAGTATTGATTCTTGGAACAAGTGCAAAGATGTTTTTATCTCTAAGTATTTTCCTCCCGCTAAGATTATCACTCTTAGGAACGATATTATGAATTTTAAACAACTTGATCATGAGCATGTTGCCCAATGTTGGGAAAGAATGAAATTGATGCTTCGCAATTGCCCTACTCATGGTTTGAATTTATGGATGATCATACAAAAATTTTATGCCGGTTTGAACTTTGCTTCTAGAAATCTCTTAGATTCGGCCGCGGGAGGCACGTTTATGGAAATCACGTTAGGAATGCTACAAAACTTCTTGATGATTGCTCAATGGCACACCGAAAGATCTTCTAGTAAAAAAGTTCATGCTATAGAAGAAATTAATGTTTTGAGTGGAAAGATGGATGAACTTATGAAATTGTTTGCTACCAAATATACTCCTCTTGATCCCAATGATATGCCTTTGTATTCTTTGATTGAGAATAATAATGAATCTATGGATGTGAATTTTGTTGGTAGGAATAGTTTTGGAAAAAATGCTTATAGAGAAAACTTTAATGCTAGACCGTTCCCTAGTAATTCCTCTAATATTTATGGAAATTCCTACAATAATTCTTATGGTAATTTTAATAAGATGCCCTCTGATTTTGAGAATAGTGTGAAAGAATTTATGATTTCTCAAAATAATTTTAATGCTTTGCTTGAAGAAAAATTGCTCTTAGTTGATGATTTGGCTAGGAACGTTGATAGACTTTCGCTTGATGTTGATTCTCTTAAACTTAGATCTTCTCCTCCTAAGCATGATATCAATGAGTCCCTCAAAGCCATGAGGATTTCCAATGATGAGTGTAAGGAAAGACCCGCTAGATTGCGTGCTAAGAAAGATAGCTTTATAAAAGCGTGTTCTTCTAGTTTCCATGAAAATAATGATGAGGATCTTAAAGTTATTGATTCATCTCCTATTAGATCTATGTTTTGCAATATGAATTTTGATGATTATGGGACTGATGATGAATCAACTTTGCCTAGAAGGCGTCCCAAGAATTCGGAGTTTTTAGATCTTGATGCTAAATTTGGTAAAAGTCGGATTCGAGAGGTCACAACTTTAAATAGCATTGAACCCACTATCTCGGATTTCAAGGAATTTGATTATGATAATTGTTATTTAGAAGGTTGTATTTCCTTGTTGCAGTCCGTTGTTAATTCTCCTCATGCTTACAGTCAAAATAAAGCTTTTACCAAACATATTGTTGATGCCTCGATGCAATCTTATGATGAAAAACTTAATTTGGAAGTTTCTATACCTAGAAAACTTAATGATGAGTGGGAACGTACTATAAATATTATAATTAAAGATCATGAGTGTTTTGCTTTGTGTGATTTGGGTGCTAGTGTTTCCACGATTCCGAAAACTTTATGTGATATTCTAGGTTTCCATGATCTTGATGATTGCTCCCAAAATTTGCACCTTGCGGACTCCACCATTAAATAGCCTATGGGAAGGATCAATGATGTTCTTATTGTTGCAAATAGAAATTTGGTGCCCGTAGATTTTATCGTTCTTGATATAGATTGCAATCTTTCTTGCCCTATTATTCTTGGTAGACCTTTCCTTAGAACGTTTGGCGCGATTATTGATATGAAGGAAGGGAATATTGGATTACAATTTCCATTAAAGAAAGGCATGGAGCACTTTCCAAGAAAGAAAGTCAAATTACCTTATGAATCTATCATGCGGGCTACTTATGAATTTAGTGCCAAAGATGGCACTCGTTAGATCTATCTTCGCTTTTATGCCTAGCTAGGGGCGTTAAACGATAGCGCTAGTTGGGAGGCAACCCAATTTTCTTTATGTTTTTTGTTTTTTGCTCCTCTTTAGTAATAAATCTTGCATCTCCTTCTGTTTAGATGTGTTTTTATCTTTTAATTAGTGTTTGTGCCAAGTGGAACCTATAGGATAACCTATGATGATAGTGGATTTGATTTTGCTGAAAAACAGAAACTTTGCGCGC
Organism: Triticum timopheevii; assembly: GCA_963921465.1. NCBI lineage: Eukaryota > Viridiplantae > Streptophyta > Magnoliopsida > Poales > Poaceae > Triticum > Triticum timopheevii. Next base: position 284,229,981 of record OY997262.1, read on the forward strand.
ACGAATATAATTTTGTTAAATCACAGAAACATGATTTTGAGTTTACTCTTTTTTCTGCTCATCAATAAAAAAATTGTCCAGGACTTCCTATTTTGTTAGGATTTTTAGAGTTCCAGAAGTTTGCGTTAGTTACAGATTGCTACAGACTGTTCTGTTTTTGACAGATTCTGTTTTTCATGTGTCATTTGCTTATTTTGATGCATCTATGGCTAGTAAATTAGTTTATAAACCATAGAGAAGTTGGAATACAGTAGGTTTAACACCAAAATAAATAAAGAATGAGTTAATTACAGTACCTTATGTGGTGGTTTTGTTTTCTTTCACTAACGGAGCTTATAAGATTTCTTGTTCAGTTTTGTGTTGTGAAGTTTTCAAGTTTTGGGTAAAGCTTTTATGGACTATGGAGTAAGGAGTGGCAAGAGCCTAAGCTTGGGGATGCCCAAGGCACCCCAAGATATTCAATGATATCCAAAAGCCTAAGCTTGGGGATGCCCCGGGAAGGCATCCCCTCTTTCGTCTTCGTTCATTGGTAACTTTACTTGGAGCTATATTTTTATTCGCCACATGATATGTGTTTTGCTTGGAGCGTCGTGTATTATATTAGTCTTTGCTTTTTAGTTTACCACAGTCATCCTTGCTGTACACACCTTTTGGGAGAAGCCTATTTGATTAGGATATGCTAGAATACTCTATGTGCTTCACTTATATCTTTTGAGCTTGATAGTTTTTGCTTTAGTGCTTCACTTATATCTTTTAGAGCATGGTGGTGTCTTAATTTTGAAGAAATTGCTAGTCCCTCATGCTTCACTTATATCTTTTTGAGATTCTTTTAGAACAGCATGGTATTTGCTATGGTCATAAATTTGGTCCTAGAATGATGAGCATCCAAGTTGGGTATAATAAAAACTATCATAGAAAAAGAATTGGATGCTATGATCAATATGATGCTTGATAATTGTTTTGAGATATGGAGGTAGTGATATTAAAGTCATGCTAGTTGAGGTGATTATGAAAAATACTTGTGTTAAGGGTTGTGATTCCCGTAGCATGCATGTATGGTGAACCGCTTTGTGATGAAGTTGGAGCACAATTTTATTTATTGAGTGTCTTCCTTATGAGTGGCGGTTGGGGATGAGCTATGGTCTTTTCCTACCAATCTATCCCCCTAGGAGCATGCGCTTAGTGCTTTGGTTTTTGATGACTTCTAGATTTTTGCAACAAGTTCATGAGTTCTTTTGACTAATGTTGAGTCCATGGATTATACGCACCCTTTCACCCTTCCACTATTGCTAACCTCTCTTGTGCCGCGCAACTTTCGCCGGTACCATACACCCACCATATACCTTCCTCAAAACAGCCACCATACCTACCTATTATGGCATTTCCATAGCCATTCCGAGATATATTGCCATGCAACTTTCCACCGTTCCATTCATATGACACGCATTACTTTTGTCATATTGCTCTCTGCATGATCATGTAGTTGACATTGTATTTGTGGCAAGGCCACTTTCATAATTTTCATACATGTCGCTCTTGATTCATTGCATATCCCGGTAGACCGCCGGAGGCATTCATATAGAGTCATATCTTGTTCTAATTTTGAGTTGTAATTCTTGAGTTGTAAATCCATAAAACTGTGATGATCCTTATTATTAGAGCATTGTCCTAGTGAGGAAAGGATGATGAAGACTATGATTCCCCCACAAGTCGGGATGAGACTTCGGACTTTACAAAAGAAAAAAAAGAAAAAAAAGAGAAAGTCCAAAAGAAAAAAAGGAAGGCCAAAGAAAAAAAGGAAAAAAAATAAAAGGAAAAAAATAAAATGAGAGAAAAGAGAGAAGGGACAATGCTACTATCTCTTTTCCACACTTGTGCTTCAAAATAGCACCATGATCTTCATGATACAGAGTCTCATATGTTGTCACTTTCATATACTAGTGGGAATTTTTCATTATAGAACTTGGCTTGTATATTCCAATGATGGGCTTCCTCAAAGTGCCCTAGGTCTTCGTGAGCAAGCGAGTTGGATGCACACCCACTTAGTTTCTTTTGTTGAGCTTTCATATATTTATAGCTCTAGTGCATCCGTTGCATGGCAATCCCTACTCACTTACATTGATACCTATTAATGGGCATCTCCATAGCCCGTTGATACACCTAGTTGATGTGAGACTATCTTCTCCTTTTTCGTCTTCTCCACAACCACCATTCTATTGCACATATAGTGCTATGTCCATGGCTCACGCTCATGTATTGCGTGAAAGTTGAAAGATTTGAGATTATTAAAGTATGAAACAATTGCTTGGCTTGTCATCAGGGTTGTGCATGATTAAATACTTTGTGTGATGAAGATAGAGCAACAGCCAGACTATATGATTTTGTAGGGATAACTTTCTTTGGCCATGTTATTTTGAGAAGACATGATTACTTTGATTAGTATGCTTGAAGTATCACCATTTTCATGTTAATATGAACTTTTATTTTGTATCATTTGGATCCAAACATTCATGCCACAATAAAGAAAATTACAATGAGAATCATGCTAGGTAGCATTCCACATCAAAAATTTCTTTTTTATCATTTACCTACTCGAGGACGAGTAGGAATTAAGCTTGGGGATGCTTGATACGTCTCGAACGTATCTATAATTTTTGATTATTCCATGCTATTATATTACCCCTTTTGGATGTTTATGGGCTTTATTTTATACATTTATATCATTTTTGGGACTAACCGGAGGCCCAGCCCGTATTGCTGTTTTTTTTGCTTATTTCTGTATTTCAAAGAAAAGGAATATCAACCGGAGTCCAAACAGAATGAAACCTTCGGGAGCGTGATTTTTGGAACGAACGTGATCCAGAGGACTTGGAGTGCAAGTCAAGAAGCAGCCGAGGCTCCCACGAGATAGGAGGGCGCCCCCCTATAGGGTGCGCCCCCTGTCTCGTGGGCCCCTCGGGCGTCCACCGACGTACTTCTTCCTCCTATATAAGCCTACGTATCCCAAAATATCCCGGGAGCAGACGAAACACAATTTCCACCACCGTAACCTTCTGTATCCGTGAGATCCCATCTTGGAGCCTTCGTCGGTGCTCTGCCAGAGGGGGAATCGACCATGGAGGGCTTCTACATCAACATCCTTGCCCCTCCGATGAGTTGTGAGTAGTTTACCACAGACCTACGGGTCCATAGTTATTAGCTAGATGGCTTCTTCTCTCTTTTTGGATCTCAATACAATGTTCTCCCCCTCCCTTGTGGAGATCTATTCAATGTAAACTCTTTTTGCGGTGTGTTTCTCGAGATCCAATGAATTGTGGGTTTATGATCAAGTTTATCTATGAATAATATTTGAATCTTCTCTGAATTCTTTTATGTATGATTGAGTTATCTTTGCAAGTCTCTTCGAATTATCAGTTTGGTTTGGCCTACTAGATTGATCTTTCTTGCCATGGGAGAAGTGCTTAGCTTTGGGTTCAATCTTGCGGTGTCCTTACCCAGTGACAGAAATGGTTGCAAGGCACTTATCGTATTGTTGCCATCAAGGATAACAAGATCGGGTTTATATCATATTGCTTGAGTTTATCCCTCTACATCATGTCATCTTGCTTAATGCATTACTCTGTTCTTATGAACTTAATACTCTAGATGCAGGCAGGAGTCGGTCGATGTGTGGAGTAATAGTAGTAGATGTAGGCAGGAGTCGGTCTACTTGTTGCGGACGTGATGCCTATATACATGATCATGCCTAGATAATCTCATAATTATTCGCTTTTCTATCAATTGCTCGACAGTAATTTGTTGACCCACCGTAATACTTATGCTATCTTGAGAGAAGCCACTAGTGAAACCTATGGCCCCCGGGTCTATCTCTTATCATATTTGCTTCCAATCTACTTTTATTTGCATCTTTACTTTTTGCATTTTTATTATAAAAATACCAAAAATATTTATCTTATCATACTATCTTTATTAGGTCTCACTTTCACAAGTGGCCGTGAAGGGATTGACAACCCCTTTATTGCGTTGGTTGCGAGTTCTTTGTTTGTTTGTGTAGGTGCATGGGACTTTTGAGGAGCCTCCTACTGGATTGATACCTTGGTTCTCAAAAATTGATACTTACGCTACTATTGCTGCATCACCCTCTCCTCTTCGAGGAAAACCAACGCAAGCTCAAGACGTAGCAAGAAGGATTTCTGGCGCCGTTGCCGGGGAGGTCTTCGCTCAAGTCAAGACATACCAAGTACCCATCACAATCCCATCTCCCTCGCATTTACATTATTTGCCATTTGCCTCTCATTTTCCTCTCCCATGCTTCATCCTTGCCATTTTATTCATCCTCTCTTTCCCAATCTCCTCCTCTCTTTTTTGCTTGCCCTTTTTTCTGTTTGCTTGTGTGTTGGATTACTTGTTGCCATGGCGCAAGATAATACCAAATTGTGTGATTTCTCAAATACCAATAATAATGATTTCCTTAGTACTCCGATTGCTCCTCTTAATGATGTTGAGTCTTGTGAAATCAATACTACTTTGTTGAATCTTGTTATGAAAGATCAATTTGCCGGCCTTCCTAGTTAAGATGCCGCTACTCATCTAAACAACTTTGTTGATTTGTGTGATATGCAAAAGAAGAAAGGTACGGATAACAATATTGTCAAATTGAAGTTATTTCCGTTTTCACTTAGAGATCGTGGTAAAGTTTGGTTTTCGTCTTTGCCTAAAAATAGTATTGATTCTTGGAACAAGTGCAAAGATGCTTTTATCTCTAAGTATTTTCCTCCCGCTAAGATTATCACTCTTAGGAACGATATTATGAATTTAAAACAACTTGATCATGAGCATGTTGCCCAATCTTGGGAAAGAATGAAATTGATGCTTCGCAATTGCCCTACTCATGGTTTGAATTTATGGATGATCATACAAAAATTTTATGCCGGTTTGAACTTTGCTTCTAGAAATCTCTTAGATTCGGCCACGGGAGGCACGTTTATGTAAATCACGTTACGAGATGCTACAAAACTTCTTGATAATATTATGGCTAAATATTCTCAATGCCACACCGAAAGATCTTCTAGTAAAAAAGTGCATGCTATAGAAGAAATTAATGTTTTGAGTGGAAAGATGGATGAATTTCTGAAATTGTTTGCTACTAAAAATACTCCTCTTGATCCCAATGATATGCCTTTGTCTTCTTTGATTGAGAATAATAATGAATCTATGGATGTGAATTTTTTTGGTAGGAATAGTTTTGGAAACAATGCTTATAGAGGAAACTTTAATGCTAGACCGTTCCCTAGTAATTCCTCTAATAATTATGGAAATTCCTAAAATAATTCTTATGGTAATTTTAATAAGATGCCCTCTGATTTTGAGAATAGTGTGAAAGAATTTATGATTTCTCAAAATAATTTTAATGCTTTGCTTGAAGAAAATTGCTCAAAGTTGATGATTTGGCTAGGAACGTTGATAGACTTTCGCTTGATGTTGATTCTCTTAAACTTAGATCTTCTCCTCCTAAGCATGATATCAATGAGTCCCTCAAAGCCATCAGGATTTCCATTGATGAGTGTAAGGAAAGAACCGCTAGATTGCATGCTAAGAAAGATAGCTTTATAAAAGCGTGTTCTTCTAGTTTCCATGAAAATAATGATGAGGATCTTAAAGTTATTGATGCGTCTCCTATTAGATCTATGTTTTGCAATATGAATTTTGATGATTATGGGACTGATGATGAATCAACTTTGCCTAGAAGGCGTCCCAAGAATTCGTTGTTTTTAGATCTTGATGCTAAATTTGGTAAAAGTGGGATTGGAGAGGCCACAACTTTAAATAGCATTGAACCCACTATCTCGCATTTCAAGGAATTTGATTATGATAATTGTTCTTTAGAAGGTTGTATTTCCTTGTTGCAATCCGTTGTTAATTCTCCTCATGCTTATAGTCAAAATAAAGCTTTTACCAAACATATTGTTGATGCCTTGATGCAATCTTATGATGAAAAACTTAATTTGGAAGTTTCTATACCTAGAAAACTTAATGATGAGTGGGAACCTACTATAAAGATTATAATTAAAGATCATGAATGTTTTGCTTTGTGTGATTTGGGTGCTAGTGTTTCCACGATTCCGAAAACTTTATGTGATATTCTAGGTTTCCATTATCTTGATGATTGCTCCCTAAATTTGCACCTTGCGGATTCCACCATTAAAAAGCCTATGGGAAGGATCAATGATGTTCTTATTGTTGCAAATAGAAATTTGGTGCCAGTAGATTTTATCGTTCTTGATATAGATTGCAATCTTTCTTGCCCTATTATTCTTGGTAGACCTTTCCTTAGAACAATTGGCGCGATTATTGATATGAAGGAAGGGAATATTAGATTCCAATTTCCATTAAAGAAAGGCATGGAGCATTTTAGAAGAAATAAAGTCAAATTACCTTATGAATCTATCATGCGGGCTACTTATGAATTTAGTGCCAAAGATGGCACTCGTTAGATCTATCTTCGCTTTTATGCCTAGCTAGGGGCGTTAAACGATAGCGCTAGTTGGGAAGCAACCCAATTTTCTTTATGTTTTTTGTTTTTTGCTCCTGTTTAGTAATAAATCTTGCATCTACCTTCTGCTTAGATTTGTTTTTATCTTTTAATTAGTGTTTGTGCCAAGTAGAACCTATAGGATAACCTATGATGATAGTTGATTTGATTCTGCTGAAAAACAGAAACTTTGCCTGCACGAATATAATTTTGTTAAATCACAGAAACGTGCTTTTGCGTTTATTCTTGTTTCTGCTGATCAATAAACAAATTTTCCAGGACTTCCTATTTTGGTATGATTTTTAGAGTTCCAGAAGTGTGCGTTAGTTACAGATTGCTATAGACTGTTTTGTTTTTGACAGATTCTGTTTTTCATGTGTTGTTTGCTTATTTTGATGCATCTATGGCTAGTAAATTAATTTATAAACCATAGAGAAGCTGGAATACAGTAGGTTTAACACAAAAATAAATAAAGAATGAGTTCATTACAGTACCTTATGTGGTGGTTTTGTTTTCTTTCACTAATGGAGCTTATAAGATTTCATGTTCAGTTTTGTGTTGTGAAGTTTTCAAGTTTTGGGTAAAGCTTTTATGGACTATGGAATAAGGAGTGGCAAGAGCCTTAGCTTGGGGATGCCCAAGGCACCCCAAGATATTCAAGGATAGCCAAAAGCCTAAGCTTGGGGATGCCCCGGAAAGGCATCCCCTCTTTCGTCTTCGTTCATTGGTTACTTTACTTGGACCTATATTTTTATTCGCCACATGATATGTGTTTTGCTTGGAGCGTCGTGTATTATATTAGTCTTTGCTTTTTAGTTTACCACAATCATCCTTTCTGTACACACCTTTTGGGAGAAGCCTATTTGATTAGGATTTGCTAGAATACTCCATGTGCTTCACTTATATCTTTTGAGCTTGATAGTTTTTGCTCTAGTGCTTCACTTATATCTTTTAGAGCACGGTGGTGTTTTAATTTTGAAGAAATTGCTAGTCTCTCATGCTTCACTTATATCTTTTTGAGAGTCTTTTAGAACAGCATGGTATTTACTATGGTCATAAATTTGGTCCTAGAATGATGAGCATCCAAGTTGGGTATAAAAAAACTATCATAGAAAAAGAATTGGATGCTATGATCAATATGATGCTTGATAATTGTTTTGAGATATGGAGGTAGTGATATTAAAGTCATGCTAGTTGAGGTGATTATGAAAAATACTTGTGTTAAGGGTTGTGATTCCAGTAGCATGCACGTATGGTGAACCGCTTTGTGATTGAGTTGGAGCACAATTTTATTTATTGAGTGTCTTCCTTATGAGTGGCGGTCGGGACTAGCGATGGTCTTTTCCTACCAATATATCCCCCTAGGAGCATGCGCGTAGTCCTTTGGTTTTTGATGACTTCTAGATTTTTGCAACAAGTACATGAGTTATTTTGACTAATGTTGAGTCCATGGATTATACGCACCCTTTCACCCTTCCACTATTGCTAGCCTCTCTTGTGCTGTGCAACTTTCGCCGGTACCATACACCACCATATACCTTCCTCAAAACAGCCACCATACCTACCTATTATGGCATTTCTATAGCCATTCCGAGATATATTGCCATGCAATTTTCCACCGTTCCGTTCATATGACACGCATTACTTTTATCATATTGCTCTTTGCATGATCATGTAGTTGACATTGTATTTGTGGCAAGGCCACTTTCATAATTTTCATACATGTAGCTCTTGATTCATTGCATATCCCAGTACACCGCCGGAGGCATTCATATAGAGTAATATCTTGTTCTAGTTTTGAGTTGTAATTCTTGAGTTGTAAATCCATAAAAGTGTGATGATCTTTATTATTAGAGCATTGTCCTAGTGAGGAACGGATGATGAAGACTATGATTCCCCCACAAGTCGGGATGAGACTTCGGACTTTACAAAAGAAAAAAAAGAAAAAAAGAAAAAAAAGAGAAAGGCCAAAAGAAAAAAAAGGAAGGCCAAGAAAAAAAGGAAAAAAAGAAAAGGAAAAAAATAAAATGAGAGAAAAAGAGAGAAGGGACAATGCTACTATCTCTTTTCCACACTTGTGCTTCAAAATAGCACCATGATCTTCATGATACAGAGTCTCACATGTTGTCACTTTCATATACTAGTGGGAATTTTTCATTATAGAACTTGGCTTGTATATTCCAATGATGGGCTTCCTCAAAGTGCCCTAGGTCTTCGTGAGCAAGCGAGTTGGATGCACACCCACTTAGTTTCTTTTGTTGAGCTTTCATATATTTATAGCTCTAGTGCATCCGTTGCATGGCAATCCCTACTCACTTACATTGATATCTATTAATGGGCATCTCCATAGCCCGTTGATACGCCTAGTTGATGTGAGACTATCTTCTCCTTTTTTGTCTTCTCCACAACCACCATTCTATTCCACATATAGTGCTATGTCCATGGCTCACGCTCATGTATTGCCTGAAAGTTGAAAGATCTGAGATTATTAAAGTATGAAACAATTGGTTGGCTTGTCATCGGGGTTGTGCATGATTAAATACTTTTGTGTGATGAAGATAGAGCAACAACCAGACTATATGATTTTGTAGGGATAACTTTCTTTGGCCATGTTATTTTGAGAAGACATGATTACTTTGATTAGTATGCTTGAAGTATCACCATTTTCATGTTAAAATGAACTTTTATTTTGTATCATTTGGATCTGAACATTCATGCCACAATAAAGAAAATTACATTGAGAATTATGCTAGGTAGCATTCCACATCAAAAATTTCTTTTTTATCATTTACCTACTCGAGGACGAGCAGGAATTAAGCTTGGGCATGCTTGATACGTCTCCAACGTATCTATAATTTTTTTATTGCTCCATGCTATTATATTACCCTTTTGGATGTTTATGGGATTTATTTTACACATTTATATCATTTTTGGGACTAACCTACTAACCGGAGGCCCAGCCCGTATTGCTGTTTTTTTTCCTATTTCAGTATTTCAAAGAAAAGAAATATCAACCGGAGTCCAAACGGAATGAAACCTTTGGGAGCGTGATTTTTGGAACGAACGTGATCCAGAGGACTTGGAGTGCAAGTCAAGAAGCATCCGAGGCTCCCACGAGATAGGAGGGCGCCCCCCTATAGGGCGCGCCCCCTGTCTCGTGGGCCCCTCGGGCGTCCACCGACGTACTTCTTCCTCCTATATAAGCCTACGTACCCCAAAAACATCCAGGGAGCAGACGAAACACAATTTCCACCACCGTAACCTTCTGTATCCGCGAGATCCCATCTTGGAGCCTTCGTCGGTGCTCTGCCGGAGCGGGAATCGACCATGGAGGGCTTCTAAATCAACATCCTTGCCCCTCCGATGAGTTGTGAGTAGTTTACCACAGACCTACGGGTCCATAGTTATTAGCTAGATGGCTTCTTCTCTCTTTTTGGATCTCAATACAATGTTCTCCCCCTCTCTTGTGGAGATCTATTCAATGTAAACTCTTTTTGCGGTGTGTTTGTCGAGATCCGATGAATTGTGGGTTTATGATCAAGTTTATCTATGAATAATAATTAAATCTTCTCTGAATTCTTTTATGTACGATTGAGTTATCTTTACAAGTCTCTTTGAATTATCAGTTTGGTTTGGCCTACTAGATTGATCTTTCTTGCCATGGGAGAAGTGCTTAGCTTTGTGTTCAATCTTGCAGTGTCCTTACCCAGTGACAGAAAGGGTTGCGAGGCATGTATTGTATTATTGCCATCGAGGATAACAAGATGGGGTTTATATCATATTTCTTGAGTTTATCCCTCTACGTCATGTCATCTTGCTTAATGTGTTACTCTGTTCTTATGAACTTAATACTCTAGATGCAGGCAGGAGTCGGTCGATGTGTGGAGTAATAGTAGTAGATGCAGGCAGAAGTCGGTCTACTTGTTGCGGACGTGATGCCTATATACATGATCATGCCTAGATAATCTCATAATTATTCGCTTTTCTATCAATTGCTCGACAGTAATTTGCTCACCCACCATAATACTTATGCTATCTTGAGAGAAGCCACTAGTGAAACCTATGGCCCCCGGGTCTATCTCTTATCATATTTGCTTACAATCTACTTTTATTTGCATCTTTACTTTTTGCATCTTTATTATAAAAATACCAAAAATATTTATCTTATCATACTATCTTTATTAGATCTCACTTTCGCAAGTGGCCATGAAGGGATTGACAACCCCTTTATTGCGTTGGTTGTGAGTTCTTTGTTTATTTGTGTTGGTGTGTGGGACTTTTGAGGAGCCTCCTACTGGATTGATACATTGGTTCTCAAAAATTGAGGGAAATACTTACGCTATTATTGCTGCATCACCCTCTCCTATTCGAGGAAAACCAACGCAAGCTCAAGACGTAGCAGGTCTCAGGTGTTGGGGTGTGTTTGGATTGTGGTCAAAGTGCACCTTACCAACATTTTGGTCATGACCCAAAGATTGGTCATTGTTTGGATGGTTTCCATTTTTTTGGCATGCCAATGAACTCTAGCCAACTCTAGTTCATTTTTCTTGCCAATGTCGGCCAAATCATGGGCAACCAATACCTCAACCAAAATTTTGGTCATGACCCAAAGATTGGTCTTTGTTTGGATAGTTGCCATTTTTTGGCATGCCAATGAACTCTAGCCAACTCTAGTTCATTTTTCTTGCCAACGTCGGCCAAATCATGGGCAACCAATACCTCAACCAAAATTTTGGCTACCCAATGCTTTGATGGGGCAACCTTGGGCACAAACCAAACATACTGTTGGTCGTGCCAGAGCACTAACGCCACCCTCGGCACACTGAAACCGACTGTGTCTAGCGACGATATGAGCGTGTTGCTCACCGCAGTCATCGTGTCCAGAGGCGGTGCTGGAGCTGCGCCCCGTTGTTGGCCCCAACGACCCACATGAACGGTTGTCGGTGGTGAGGAGGTCGTGGGCCGGCACCTCCATTGGACTAGTCTTCGCTAAGTCGTCCCGACGGGTGTGCCCCACATGTCGGTTTCCCTGTTTTCCCGGCCATATTCGAGCATCAGTGCTCCGGGTTCCGCATTAGGCCTTTCACTATGTAGGACAAGCAAGACAACTTATTGTTTATTTGAGCCGTTCAAGTATAATCATGTGGCGTTTGCTTATTTCTCATTCCTCTCCAACCCTCTTCTCCATCGATCATGTCGCCCTCCAGTCGAGTCCATCCTCCCGCATGCCTCATTTGAACATTTCGCCGAGTATCATTTGCATGTACCCACCCTAGTCCTCTTTCAATAGATCTCCGGACCTCGAGATGAAATCGAGAGGGAACGAGTGGGGGCACATGATACCTAAGGCGGATTCAAAATTTTGAACCGGTGATCATAGCATCCGCAAATCATATATAAAGGGTATTCAATGTTCTTTTCATTTTTGAACATACAATATACTCCCTCCTATCCTTTCTAGTTTACATATAAGTTTTATGTGTAGTCAAAGTATCTCTACTTTGATCAAAAAGGTATCAACATTCAACAATGCCCAATCAATATTGTTAGATTCGTACGTACTCCTAGATTTGTACTCAAGATGGTTTCCAATTTGACTATTGACAAGATTAATAGTACATGAGATGTATAATGTGAAAATTATATCATTGGAAACTCCTTTCACATACGAATATGACCGTATGCTTTGTGTAAGTTGCATGTCATATATTATTACTCTAACATTTGGTCAAAGTTAGCCTCGAAAAACGCATTAGGCCCTGTATAGTAAATGGAAGGAGGGAGTAGTAGTGGAAGTGGATCCTCTGACGTAGGTATCCCTGCCTTACCCTCCCTTTCGGTCACTTACTGGCAGACCCCATGCTTGCTAGGCCCCGCATGTCAGTTACTCAATGGGTTCGACCATGTCAGGGGATCCTCATCCGTACTATACTCCCTTTGTTTTTATTTACTCCGCATAAAATGAAGGGAGTGGTAGTGTAATAAATGACGCGAGCGGGAGAGGGGGAGGGACATCGGTTTGCTCTCAACTGCGGTCCCACAAGCGAGTGAAAATGCAAGACAAAGCGTGTTCCATTCGGTGAGCGACGTGGAGGGTCTAGCGTGCCGGGCTGCAACGCAAACGCGACAAGAGCGATGTACAGTCAAAACTGATTGACTGGTCGTCACCGGAACCACTATTCACACTAGAACCTTCGCTGCTCGGCCTACGCCAGCCACTGCCCTAAAACCACACCAAATCTCCAGCCCATTCCCCCACCTTTCAATCCCCTAGCACGCATCAAGTGTCCCCTAGTTCGCCGGAAAGCCATGGTGCGCCGCAAGATCACTTACTACAAGATGCTGACGCCAGAGCGCCACGCAGAAATCGCGGCAGAGGTTGGCGCCACAGACCTACGTTCCCAAGCTCGCTTTGCGGCGGGCCAATCCCCGAGTTCTCTGGAGCCAAGCTACGAGGAGGAGGAAGCCGATCCAATGTTCATGGCGGAGGTCGTGGCGCAGAAGGCCCCCGATGGGTATGAGATGATGGACGTCGACTTCATGTCGGCGTCCGAGTCCCCCATGGTGCAGGCGGACCAGCAGTTCAACATGGCGATACTAAAGGATGACCGGGAAGCAGAGGCTCAACTTGACGCGGAGCGCGCGCATGCCACTGCCATCGAGGCTCTCCTGCAGGTGGAAACGGATGTCGTGGATGTGAACCGGGCAGCGGAGGCTCCACTTGAGGCGGAGCGTGCGGATGCCGCTGCCATCGAGGCCCTCGTGCAGGCGGAACCGGACGTCCTGGACTTGAACAGGGCGGCAGAGGCTCGACTCGACGCAGAGCGCGCGGATGCCGCTGCCATCGAGGCCCTCCTGCAGGCAGAACCGGACGTCCTGGACTTGAACCGTGTGGCGGAGACTCGACTCAACGTGGAGCACGGATGCCGCTGCCATCGAGGCCCTCCTGCAGGCGGAACCGGACGTCCTCTCACTACAAAAAAATAAACTTCCGTGATGATATGTGTTTGTCATAGTAGGTCGCGTTTTTTGTCATGCATGTACATCCATGACAAATTTATGAGAGAATCAAGATAGTCATACCTGTGCTGTCGTAGAAGTGTTCCATGACATTACCAAAATTATCATCACGGAAGTGTCCACTTCCATGACGATAAATCGCGCGTCACAGAAGTGCTTTCGTCAAGGGTGACCGACACGTGGCATCCACCGTAACGGAACGCCATTAAGATATCGGGTCGGGTTTTGGATCCGATAACCCGTTAACAGCCCCGACCAATGGGGATTTTCCACGTGTAAAATCATCATTGGCTGGAGGAGACACGTGTCAGGTCTGCGCTGGCACAGGTGTCACTCATCCAATGGGCGAGACGCACCTATGATATGTTGACACGTGGACCGGCCCATCAAGTTTAAATGGGCCGGCACAACTAAAGGCCCACAAGATTTTGCGGACCATAATGGGCCGGCCCAGCTAAAGGCCCACAAGATTTTGCAGACCATAATGGGCTGGCCCAGCTAACGGCCCACATGATTTTGCGGGCCATAATGGGCCGGCCCAGGTAAAGGCCCACAAGATTTTTGTGTGCCATAATGGGCCGGCCCAGGTAAAGGCCCACAAGATTCTTGCGGATCATAATGGGCCGGCCCGGCTAAAGGCCCATGATGTTTCGCCGACATTAATGGGCCGGCCCAGCTGTAGGCCCACAAGAATTTGAGGACCCTAGTAGGCCGGCCCATTAACTGGCTGCCATGTTTTGGGCCAAATGCCGGCCCATATTTGATCCGGTCCATTAATGGCCTGCCACGTTCCGGGCCTAATAGTGGCCCATATGAGATCCGGCCCGTTAAAAGCCTACCACGTTCTGGGCCAAATTACGGCCCAGATCAGGTATGGCCCTTCAAGAGGCTATGGGCTCAATTATGGCCCATATCAGATTCGGCCCGCCAACTGGACACTATACTTTTGGGCCCACTTGCTAGAGGCCCACTTAGCAATTCGGCCTGACATTAGTTTTGGCCTCTTAAGGACCAATTTAACATTTCGGCCCTATATTAATTTCGGCCTGTTAAATGCCCGTCATATAGTTGGGCCTAACTACGGTCCGGTTTGCATCCGGCCTGCTCGCAGCCGATATCTGATTGGGCCAAACAAGGACCGAGACAATTTTGGCCTGTTAAAAGCCCGTGATTTGATTCGCACAATCATGGGCCGGGGTTCATTTCGGGCTGCTGCCGGCCCGTTAGCTGTTCGGCACGTTTCAGGGCCAACCTACATCGTGATTGCATGACGGCCCGATTATGTACCATAATTTTACGGTTTGGCCGGTTTACTGCGAAGACAGGATATATATACAATAAAATAACTGCAGCATCATGAATAAGAAAAAACCTAGACTATACAATAAAGAAATTATAGCATATTACATCCATTGGGCATCAAAGTTCGCCACTATGATAATAAAGCACAAGCAGACAGCAGATCACATACACTGGCATCAAAGATCGCCACCAGTGCAAATAAACACGCCGACAAAATAATATACAAAACCGACAGCACTTCAATAGAGTTCAAGAAAGGTTAGCCCTGCTGGGGAGCTGCAGCACAAGCAGCTGAGCAAGATGATGAGGCTGTGCTTGTTCAACACTTAAATCTTCCTCACTCTGAAAGATAAACAAGCAGACAGATGACCGGTTTTGCACATAAAAGTATCAGTGCTGACAATTCATCACATTTCTTACTGACGAATAAAGTGACACAGTTTAAAATTGCATTAACACAATATGGTATTGTTCAGGTCAAGACATGGCAGGAAATGACATTGTGAAGGAGTTGGCAGCTTCACGACACCACTGGATTACAGATCAAGAACTCATAAGTATCAATGGTTAGTGTGCTGTCAATTTATCCCATTTTAGATTGGCAAATAAAGAGACGGTTTTAATAATACTCCCTCCATCCGGAATTACTTGTCATCAAAATGGATGTGTCTAGAACTAAAATTGTCGGGTGGTAGGTGCGACGTATGCCAACGGATGGCTTATCATTGTGGGAGCAAGTAAGATATTGCCGGTGCCTGGAAACGGGATAAGGCGAAGACATGCACGCCGGCGAATCTTACCCAACTTCGGGGCTCTCCGGGGAGATAACACCCCTACTGCTGCTCTGCGGGGTCTTTGCATGATCACTAGATCAACAAGTAGCTATAAGATGCTCCTTGAGCTGTTCGGTGGTAGGAGGAAGAAGGGCAAAGCTAGCTCTCTCCTCTCCTGATAGTAGTGTCTAAGACTCTGTGAGATCAACCCTTTGCATGGGTGCCCCGGGGGGTTTATATAGGCCTACCCCCCGGGGGTACAACGGTAATCCGGCTGGGTGCGGGCCCAAGCCGTCAGTGTCTACGGCCGCCGCCTTCTCCGCCGCCTTCTGGGGCCCGCCGACTGGTGGGTCCCGCCGGCTGTCGGCTCGCTGGTCGACAGGCCGGCCCCACCGCCAGGGGGTCCTGTCGGGGGCTGGTTACTGTTGCCTCGCCTCTGATGATGAGGGCTTTGTCGCGGTAAGCATGGCTACAGTGCCGCCGCCTTGCGGGCTCCCACTGTAGCCTTACCGTGTCTCATCTGCTTAATGGTGCACGCGCCCCGAGGGGGAGCAAGCCGGCTACTGGAAGCCGGCCCGGCCTTGGGCCAGTTGGGGGAGGCCGGCCCGCCTTTGGATGTCTCTCTGACCGAAGGGGCCTACTGCCTGCGGGCCGTACTGGCGACCCGTCATGGATGGCGTCATGGCTCACATGGCAACAGTGCCGCGCCAGGCGGGGGATGGCTACCCCATACGGCGTACTGTAGCCACGCATTCTCCGGGATTCGAGGGTGACAGGGTTTGCTGTAGCCACGCCCTGTCCCGTCACCGTTATGGGTGATGGTCTTTGGAGGCGTCATTCGGCCGCTTGCTTCTGGGAGTCGGTCCCTCATGGGCCGGCTTCTGGGAGTCGGCCCGATCGAGGCGTCCTCCAAAGGTTGTTTTACGGCCGGGCCACCTTCGGCTAGCCGGCCTAGGTGATAGCCAGCCGGAGAAAGGCGGCCCCGTGTCTCAGGTACTTCGAGGTCCGATCGGCCCGTTGTATTTTCTGAGGGTCAAAGTGAGCCGGTTAGGCTACCCGTGGTCATTATCTCCGACAGTAGTCCCCGAAGCTAGTTGGGCTTCGCGGCTGAAGAGGCAATCGTGAAGCTCGGCCAGCTTCCTATCCCGAGGAGCCGACAGTCAGGAGCCAGCCTTCCTTGCGTGCCTTCTCGGCGAAGCTTTCCCAAACTCGAGGCAGGAACCAGTGGGCACGCCAGCCGAGCGGCGGGCTGACCGCCTGCCAGCCCACGCACATGACGGGACGCCGTTGCAGGCAGGGGCCCTCCACTCCCGCGCCTCGGCCCGTGTGTGAATCTTTTGTGGCCCGAACCGACAGCACGTCTTCCGGCGGCGGTTCCCACTAGCCATCAAGGCGCGATAATCACGGGGCGTGGGAGAGTGGGCGCAGTTAATCCCACGACCCCCCGCACCTCGCTTCCTCGGCTTCGCCGCGCGAGGCTATAAGTAGGGGCGGGGAGGTGGAGCAGCAGTAGTTCGCACGCTCGCCCTCGCCCTGCCTCCTTCTTCTTCCGCCTCGCCGCGGCAGCTCCTTGTCGTGCCCCTGCTTCGCCATCCTTCTTCTTCCCAGCGTGCCGCAGGCTTTGCTGCCCCCGCGCCGGGCGCTCCCCGTCGTCGCCCTCGCTGCCATGGCTCCGACGTCGAGCTCTTGGGACGGCTCCACCATCCGCGACGACCACATTGAGTTTCTCCGCAAGACGCGGCGGCTACCGAGCGAGGATCTTGTGCACGTCCGCCTCGCGCTAGCGAGGGAGATCTCGTCGGCGCCGGAGGAGGGCGAGCGGGTAATCTTCTACTCGCACTGCATGCGCGGCGTCGGCCTCCCCGCCAGCGGCTTCTTCCACGCGTTCTTGGACTTCTACCAGCTCTAGCTGCACCACCTCACCCCCAACACGGTGGTGCTGCTGTCGGCCTTCGTCTCTTTGTGCGAAGGCTTCCTCAGCGTCCTCCCCACCATCGAGCTCTGGGGGGAGTTCTTTCAATCTAAGCTCGGCACGGTCACGGCCGGCGTGCCAGCTCCGTGCGGTGCCTTCATCGCCATGAGGAGATCCACTGCTGTCGGTGTACTAAAGTAGGGGTACCTTAGTACCCCGAACTTGGGCACGGGCAGTCGCAGCAACCCGCGGCAGGGCTCGCTGGGCGTCCTCCAAGACCCTCAACGGCTACTTCGATGCCATCCAAGAACAGAGTACTCAAGCTAAAAGCCCCGGCAAGAGGAGCTTGCCGGGAAGGCCAACCAAGGCCCCGGCAAGAGGAGCTTGCCGGGAAGAAGACAAGACCCCGGCAAGAGAATCTTGCCGGGGAGGCCACTCAAGGCATTCCAAGAAAACTTGTCGCGGCGCCCTGCGCGTCCCGGCAAGGCCCGGTGAGCGGCAAGCTTGCTGGTGCGACAAGATAAGGGCCGCGGCAAGGCGCTTGCCGCGGCAAGGCTGCCACTATGCACCCGAGCTCCAGCGCATCCAACGACGTGTCACCCCAGGACTATCCCAGGAGCACATGGCAAGGCGCTGTGCAGCCATGCAGTGCGAGGTGGCAAGAGGAGCTGACAAGGAGGCCATCGTGGCGATCGGTGGCGCCTCTAACGGTCGTTTCCTTGCACCGTTGGGGCGACCGGACGGGCATTAAATGCCCCTGTCCCCTACCGTCAGAGTTAGGTAGGGGACATTGTTGGTAGCAGTTGTACCAACCCGCGTTTTTACCTTTCTACCCCTCTTTCTACGCTGCCACCTGTCGGCGACCCCTTTAGCCTATAAAAAGGAGGCCCATGCGCACGTAGAAGGGGTTCGGAATTTTGGTTCCACAGCTACGCCACACCCGCTCTCTCGAGCAAGAACAGAATACAAACACACAAAGCAGCAGTAGGAGTCTTATCTCTCCGGAGAGCTCCGAAGCTGGGTAAAAATCCCCCCCGCGCGCTCTCTCGCCTCGATCCGCTCTGCGTGCGCCATCTGCTCCCTTGCTGGACAAGAAGGGGCCCTCCTGCCCCATAGGTGCTCGTGCCCCCATTCCCCACAACATCTCTAGCGCGCCAGGTAGGGGCGCGTCGAGGTCGCGCGTATCTGATCCGGCGTCTGCGCGCGCTACATCAACATCTTCGTCGACATGCCACCAAAAAATAAGACTTCGGAGGTGGCCGCTCCGTCTGCGACTTCTCTACCGCCACCGGAGCAAACGGGCGGTGGGGCGGACGCCGGCGGAGGAGCGGGCGCCGGCCGGGGGACGCGCATCGTCACCCGGTCCAAGGACAAGGCCCCGCAAGGTTCAGCTTCTGCATATCCACCGCACCCCTCCCAGGAGGTGCAGGATCGACAACGCCACGATGCTCCTAGCACCGTACTTGCGTTGGAACAAGGCCGAGCTGGTGGGTCGCGGGACGCTCAAGGCCAACATGCGCGTCAACACGCTGGCGCGGGCGCGGTGCGGTCGCCTGGGCGAGATGTTACTCCTTCTAACACTGTTAGAAGTTTGAGCATGTCTTGCACCTCGCGTCGCTCGCCACTGCCACCCAAGACTCCAGAGGAAGCACTGGCCCGAGCCCAGCTGCTTCTAGATTACCCTCCAGTGCCGGACAAGATCGACGACTGGAGGGCCGCCATTTATAGCCTCATTGGCTTCGCCAACGGCGACAAGCCCCGGCGACCGAGCACATCGAAGCCCCGGCAAGACGCCCAGGCGT
This sequence comes from Triticum timopheevii, assembly GCA_963921465.1. Classification (NCBI taxonomy): domain Eukaryota; kingdom Viridiplantae; phylum Streptophyta; class Magnoliopsida; order Poales; family Poaceae; genus Triticum; species Triticum timopheevii. The sequence goes on from OY997262.1 coordinate 284,249,322, forward strand.
GAGCCAATGCCGACAAGACCGCTGGGGGTGCCACCACTGCGCACTCCCCGCCCCGAAGGCCAAGATCGCCGACTCGCCGGGCCAACCTCGACACCGACTCCACCGCGTCGTCGGCCCCGCGAGCTCGCCGCGATCAGTGCCAAGTTCTCCAAGAACGACGACACGAAGACGCTCGCACTCGCATCGAGCGTCGAAGAGAAACGCGACGTCAATCTGACCGGCGCGCTGGGCCAACTGTCGACATGCATGCGCCAGGGGAACCAGGCGGCTTGCTGTACGCGGCAGGTTGCCCTGCATTCACCCGTGAGCTGCGGCAGGTCTAGTGGCCCAGTACCAAGAACTTCAAGCCAGACGTGCCCGAGAAGTACGATGGCAGGATACATCCGTCAGAGTTCCTCAGCGTCTACACCATCGCGGTGCAGGCTGCCGGGGGGCGCGACGACAAGATCCTCGCCAACTACTTCCCGCTGGTACTCAAGCCCAACGTCAGATCTTGGCTCATGCACTTGCCGGTCAACTCCATCTCTTCGTGGGCGGACCTGTGCCATCAGTTTGTCGGCGCTTTCACAGGCGGCCACAAACCCCATGGCCAGGAGAGTGATCTTCACCTGCTCGCCCAGAAGGAAGGAGAACCCCTGCGCAAGTACATAGAGAGATTCAGCCAGGTGCAGCGCAACATCCCAGACGTCCACCCTGCCGCGGTTATCAGTGCTTTCCATCAGAACGTGCGTAACCGCAGGATGAGGGAGGAGATGGCGATGTGCAAAATCAGAGATGTCAGCGAGCTATATGCCCTGGCCGACAAGTGTGCACGGGCTGAAGAGGGGAGGAGACTCCCCGGAGAGAATGCAGGAGCAGAAGGATCTGACAGTGAAGACGCCCCTCCGGCAAAGAGGAACCGGAGGCGGAATAACAGAAAGAGAAAGGCTAAGGATGTGCTAGTTGTTGAGCAATCCGGCAGCGGAGGCGGTTCCGAGAAGGCTAGAGCTGGTAGCACCGGCGAGGCTGTGGTGGCCGCCGACAAGCAGGATGGCTCCGGCAAGCAGTATTGCAAGATCCACCGCACCAAGGGCCATGACCTCCAAGCCTGCAAGAAAGTTGAGCAGATGGCGGAGCTACAGAAAGCTGAATACGAGCGCCGCGACAAGGAGAAGGCCCGGCAAGGTGGCGGAGGATCCGGCAAGAAGTATCCCGCCCGGGGAGGGCGCCGCGGCAAGGCCAAGCCGCGGCAAGGAGACAGGCCTCCCCGCGGCCGCGACAAAGACGAAGACGAAGATGAGGATGATGAGATGGAGGAAGATGAGACTGACGAGCAGGAGTTCCAGAAGGCAACAGAGGTATTGTGCGTCGACGGCGGTGCTTCTCTGCACACCTCGCACCGCCAACTCAAACAGTGGGTGCGGGAAGTGACCGCAGCAGAACCGTCCGTTGAGTCACACAAGCCCCTGAAATGGTCCAGCACGCCCATCATCTTCGACATTGAAGACCACCCTGATCGCATCACTACGGTCGGGTGCTTGCCGATGTTGGTTTCGCCAACAATCCGCAACCTCAGGGTCATGAAGATGCTGGTTGACGGCGGGGCCGGCCTGAATCTGATCTCCCCCGTAGTGCTCAAGAAGCTCCAAATCCCTGACAGCGAGCTCGAAGAAACTGGTACCTTTCAAGGAATAAACCCGGGAAGGAGCAAGCCGAAGGGGAAGATCACAATGCCAGTGACATTTGGCAGCGAGCTGAATTTCAGGACAGAGAGAGTCACATTTGACGTTGCTGATTTCCCATTGCCCTACAATGGGATACTTGGCCGTCCAGCCCTCGCTAAGTTCATGGCAGCCTCTCACTACGCCTACAATGTGCTCAAGATGCCTGGTCCGATAAGTGTCATTTCTGTCCAAGGCGACAAGAAGGATGCACTCATCTGTACCGACAAGATCTACCGGGAAGCAGCAGCCGCAGCAGAATGCAAACCACTTGCCGCTGAAGCTCCCGGGGGGAAGAAGAAGACCAAGACCGGCAAGAGTAGCTCTGATGCCTACTCCGGCAAGCGCACCTCTTCGGAGTGCTGCGCTACCGTCGAGGACGCACCATCGAGCTCCACCGGCAAGTGCAAGAAGGCAAAGACAGCTTCACCAGAGACCAAGAAAGTGGCTGCCAAGGAGGACGGCACAGGTGGCACCTTCACCATCAGTGCCACGCTTGATCCTAAATAGGAAAGCGCGCTCGTTGATTTCCTGCGGGCGAATGTCGATGTGTTTGCATGGCAACCATCCGACATCCCCGGTGTTCCCAGGAAAGTAATTGAGCACCACCTTGCCGTCTGCCCTCACGCGCGGCCCGTCAAGCAGAGAGTTAGGAAGCAAGCAGTAGAGAGACAAGAGTTCATTGCAGAGGAGATCAAGAAGTTGGAAGCAGCGGGCCTGGTCCTAGGAGTACTCCATCCGACGTGGTTAGCCAATCCAGTAGTCGTGCGCAAAGCAAACGGGAAGTGGAGGCTTTGTATTGACTTCACTGATGTTAATAAAGCTTTTCCCAAGGATCCATTTCCCTTGCCGCGCATTGACCAGATTGTCGACTCCACGGCAGGATGTGATCTGCTTTCATTCCTTGATGCATATTCAGGATATCATCAGATCTTCATGGCAGAAGAGGATGAAGAGAAAACCGCATTCATTACTCCGTGTGGCACGTACTGCTTTGTATGAATGCCCTTCGGACTAAAGAATGCTGGTTCAACATTTGCAAGAGTAGTCAGTCATGCTTTTGAGCCACAGCTGCACAGAAATGTAGAAGCTTACATGGATGACATAGTGGTCAAGAGCAAGGACAAAGAGACTTTGATCCGAGATTTGGACGAGACTTTTGCAAATCTGCATAGGATCAACCTCAAGTTGAATCCCGAGAAGTGTGTGTTTGGAGTTCCTTCCGGCATGCTTCTCGGATTCTTTGTGTCCCAGAGGGGGATTGAAGCTAATCCCGACAAGATCAAGGCCATTGAGCAAATCGAAGCACCAAAGCACGTTAAGGATGTGCGAAGGCTTGCCGGCTGTGTTGCTGCTCTCAGTAGGTTCATCTCTAAGTCTGCTGAGCGCGCCCTGCCATTTTTCAGAATTTTGAAAAAGGCGGGTCCAATGAAATGGACTCCAGAAGTGGAGGCTGTGCTGCAGGACCTGAAGAGATACCTATCCTCTACTCCAACACTTGTCGCACCTAAGCCACAAGAGAAGTTGCTGCTATATCTGGGCAACCAATCAAGTGGTTAGTGCTGCGTTAGTAGCGGAGAGGGAGGCAGAAGGTGAGCCAGCGACCGCGGCAAGCGAGTCCAGCGACAAGCAGGGGGCTTCTCCGACAAGCTCTAGCCCGACAAGCCCTGATCCGGCAAGTTCCGGTTCCGGCAAAGATGGATCTGTGTAGCCACGAAAAGAGAAACAGAAGAAGATGGTGTAGCGCCCAATTTACTTTGTCAGTTCCCTTCTGCAGGGGGCTAGATCAAGGTACTCTGGTGTGCAGAAGTTGCTCTTCGGCCTCCTAATGGCCTCGAGGAAGCTGCGCCATTACTTTCAAGCACATGAGATCACAGTGGTCACTCGCTTTCCGTTGAAGAGGATATTGCAGAATCCAGAGGCAACGGGTAGGATTGTCGAGTGGGCACTGGAATTGTCAAGCTTTGGTCTCAAGTTCGAGAGTACCTCAACTATCCAGAGCCGAGCATTGGCAGAATTCATAACAGAATGGACGCCAACACCTGATGAAGAAACTCCGGAGAGGAGCATCCCCGTCAAGGAAGCTAGCAAGGAATGGATCATGTACTTCGATGGTGCCTTTTCGCTGCAAGGCGCCGGTGCGGGCGTACTACTTGTCGCACCCACCGGAGAGCACCTCAAGTACGTGGTCCAGATGCACTTTCCCAAGGAGCAAGCGACAAATAATACTGCAGAGTATGAAGGCTTGCTTGCCAGACTCAGGATCGCGGCAGAACTTGGGATCAAGAAGCTTATTGTCAGGGGTGACTCACAGCTTGTCGTCCGCCAAGTTAACAAAGATTATCCGAGTCCATTGATGGAAGCCTACATCGATGAAGTAAGGAAGATAGAAGAGCATTTTGACGGCCTGCAAATGGAGCATGTTCCGAGAGCTCAGAATGACATTGCAGATGGACTGTCAAAGTGCGCCGCACTCAAGTTGCCTGTGGAACCAGGGATTTTTGTGCTCAAGCTGACTCAGCCATCTGTGACACCGTCAACTGGACAGAACAAGAAGAGAAAGTTGGTTACCAGCGACTACTTTCCGGCAGAGCTCCCCGGAGCCGCCGCCAAGAAGGTCCCCAGGATCAACGCAGAAAGTGCTGAGGAGCAGACTGCTCCAGCAAGCCCCAGGGCTTGTTTCGTTGAAGCAAACGCTCCCGACAAGCTGTGTCCCGACACACTTGCCGGGGAGCATCACGCTCCGGTAGGATCCCAGATTCTTGCCGTAGAAGCGGATGTTCCCGCAGCAGCATTTGCGCCTTTAGTCCTTGTCGTCGAACCACAAGCTCCGGCATGGGCACAGCAGATCGTCCATTTCCTTCAGACAGGAGAACTTCCCGAGAAACAGGAAGAAGCGGAAAAAGTAGCCCGGCAATCAAGTATGTACCAGTTTGTCGATGACATACTGTACAAAAAAAGATTCAACGGAGTGAAATTGAAGTGCATTTCCCGGGAAGATGGACAAGAGCTGTTGGCGGAGATACATGGAGGCATATGTGGTCACCACATTGGCGCAAGAGCACTTGCCGGCAAAGCCTTCCGGCAAGGTTTCTTCTGGCCGACAGCCCTCCAGGATGCAACTGCACAAGTAACCAAGTGTGAAGCGTGCCAGTTCCACTCCAAACAGATTCATCAGCCAGCTCAAGCTCCCCAAACAATCCCTTTGTCCTGGCCATTTTCGGGCTGGGGGCTCGACATTCTCGACCCCTTTCCCCTCGTATACGGATCGCCTCGAGTACTCCCTTATGATGAGCTAGAGCGAGAGCAGCCGCGGAAAAGATGACGCGCTGCTCCTCGAGGAAGATCGTCTTCAGGCTGCGGTACGAGCTGCTCGCTACCAGCAAGCTTTGCGCCGCTACCATAGCCTCAAAGCTAACGCCAGAAGCTTCGAGGAGGAGAGGATAGAGGTGTGGGCCGGGTGTCATTCAAAGGAGCATGGCCCTGCCGGGACACAGACGACAGAAAAGATAAGTTGCCAAAGTTTGAGCAAGATCAAGTTTTAAATTTTTAAGTTATATCCTTTGAATGTCCGTGCCTTGTATGGAAAACCTGTGCGCGGAGGAATCGACTCATGGCTAAGTTGCGCCCTTGATTTGTTTCGAGTCCGCTCAACAATACAAGCGTGCTGCAACTAGCCCCGACAAGGTTTCTTGCTGGATGCGACACCGCCAGCGGGCTGCTGATGTTCCGCACTCAGCAAGTGTGCTTGCGCTGGCAAGTTTCCCTCAAAGCGTAGGGTGAAAACATACAAGGGATGTAACAGAGTAAAGGATATAACATAGCAAGCGTCGCCCAGGGCAAAGTTATATTCCTTGAACGACCGTGCCTTGTGTGTAAAACCTGTGCGCGGAGGAACCGGCTCGTGGCTAAGTTGCGCCCTTGATTTGTTTCGAGTCCGCTCAACAATACAAGCGCGCTGCAACTAACCCCGACAAGGTTTCTTGCCGGATGCAACACCGCCAGCGGGCTGCTAATGTCCCGCACTCAGCAAGTGTGCTTGTGCCGGCAAGTTTCCCTCAAAGCGTAGGGTGAAAACATACAAGGGGCGGAATCAAGTAAAGGAAGTAACATAGTAGATAGTGCCCAAAATAGAGTTATATTACAAAAGTAACTTGTCGCGGCACTGGCTAAGACGTTCTCATAACTAAAATGACAGCGACCAGGAAGAAGAAGAAGGGCGCGCCGGCACCTGGACCCCGGCAAGCCAGTGTTGCCGGGGGCCGCGAATACCAAGTTTCATCTGTGGCAAGCCAAAGTTGCCGGAGGCTACGATATCAGATAAATTTTTTGTCCCTCATCATGCATCCTCTTATGGACTGGGGAACGCGGAGCTGCGTCCTTGAACGATCGTGCCTTGTATGAAAAACCTATGCGCGGAGGAACCTCCTCGTAGCTAGTTGCGCCCTTGATTTGTTTCGAGTCGGCTCAACAACTTAAGTGAGCCGCTAAGCGCCCTTACTTTGCTTCGAGTCCGCTCAGCAACTTAAGTGAGCCGCTAAGCGCCCTTACGTTGTTTTTGAGCCCGCTCAACAACTTAAGTGCGCTGCAACTAGTTGCGGCAAGGTTTCTTGTCGGAACCGGCACTGCCGGCAGGCTGCTGATGTTCCGCACTCAGCGCTCGCGGCAAGCGTGCTCCGGCACTGCCAGCAAGCTGCTGATGTTCTGCACTCAGCACTTGCGGCAAGCGTGCCCGTGCCGGCAAGTTCCCTCAAAGCGTAGGGTAAAAACATACAAGGCATAGAATCAAGTAAAGGATATGACATAACAAGCTTCCCCTTTCCATTAAAAACATCCCACTCTGGTACAGTCCATAGAGGATGAAAAAGATGAAAGAGAGGATTACAAGTTTTAAATGCAGCTAAGGCCCGAAGGCTTACAAACTAAAAAGATAAGATGCCCGTAATCCTTTTCCTGTCCCTCTCTTCAGGAGGTAGATCAAGGAGGCGAGGAGGGCAAAAGGGGCGCCTAGGCGAACTACGGGTGCCAGAAGACACCAAGAGAACATCCAAGGGGCCGTCCGAAGGATGGATGGTGATGGCGGCGCCGGAAGCAGAGCTCGAAGACGGGGCGGCAGGACGTCAGCACGCTGTCGAGGGCACCGCGCCCTCGTACTCCGACTTGACGGCCTTGCCGCCAGCCCTCTTCCTCTTCCGCAGCCTCCCTACGCCAGCCGCCCAAGGAGACGACCCCGGAGAGTTCAAGGTGCCGGCGACGCGGATGATGGGGTCGCCGGTGACGCGCGGAGCGGCGCCCGACACCTAGTTGGACTCGCCACGCCGCCGCCCGCTACCCTCGTCGTCGCTGTCGCTCTCCTCTTCGTCACTCTCGCTCGAGGGGGAGTGTTCGCTATCGGAGGAGCTGTCCACGCAGCACCTCGCCCGGATGCCGGAGTCCCCGAAGACCTTGATGGAGAGGAGGTCGCCCTCCATTAACTTAAAATGGAGGGTAAACCCCGCCGTCAGGCTGTGGATGCGGGCGAACGTCTTCCATCCACGATCAAGATACATCACGCTAGGGGCTGGGGATACAACATGGACTCGCGTGCCGCTGATCCCACAGCCCCTCATGTGCAATCTCAACGTCTCGGGCGGTTCCGGCTCCATCGCGCTCGCAAACGGAGCTGGAAGACGGAGGCGACGACGAGGCGCCCAGCGCAGCTTGACGAAGAACTCGCAAGGGTCGTCCCCCGTATGGACCGCCGCGAGGGGAGGAATCGCCGGTGGAGGCGGAGATACTGTGCCGCCCCGACCGCCTCTTCCCCGAGCGCCCCTGCCTCGTCCTCGACCTCGCCCCCTCCCTCTTCCCCTTGTGGCTTGCTCTGCCACCACGGGCGTGGAATGGGGAGGGATGCGCTGCCTGGCGGCGACCCTCGCCGCCACCGATGAAGAACCAGGGTTCCCTTTCTCCATGGCGAATGGAAAGATGAGAGAGTGCAGGCTTCGACGCCCCCCCTCCCGCTCTTCTTAAAGGAGCGAGGTGGGGGCTCGACCGCCCTGCTCAACGAATCAAGGCACGGGAGGAGCAGGGAATCGGGGCCAACCCGCTGCCTCCGCCCGTGACGGCTCAGTTTTCCACTTCCACTGCCCACGACCCCGAGTGCATGGGATCCGCGTGGCGGGGATGCAGAACCAAGGCGACAGATGAGGTGACCTCGCCCCTCCTCGTGGTCACGGGTGGGGGATGGACGCCTCGAAAATCGCGCACGCCACCCATGTCTCCCACGACGCCGCGATTGACGCGTGCCGTTGCGAGGGGGGCGTGGTGGGTACAGAGATATGTGGTGTGACCTAGGCTGCGCGTGCCCGTGCCCTGTTTTGGGCCTGGCCCAACAGCGCTCGGCACCGTGTATGGCCCAGGCCCGGGGGCTCCTATCGGTGTACTAAAGTAGGGGTACCTTAGTACCCCGAACTTGGGCACGGGCAGTCGTAGCGACCTGCGGCAGGGCTCGCCGGGCGTCCGCCAAGACCCTCAACGGCTACTTCGATGCCATCCAAGAACAGAGTACTCAAGCTAAAAGCCCCGGCAAGAGGAGCTTGCCGGGAAGGCCAACCAAGGCCCCGGCAAGAGGAGCTTGCCGGGAAGAAGACAAGACCCCGGCAAGAGAATCTTGTCGGGGAGGCCACTCAAGGCATTCCAAGTAAACTTGCCGCGGTGCCCCGCGCGTCCCGGCAAGGCCCGACGAGCGGCAAGCTTGCTGGTGCGACAAGATAAGGGCCGCGGCAAGGCACTTGCCGCGGCAAGGCTGCCACTATGCACCCGAGCTCCGGCGCATCCAACGACGTGTCACCCCAGGACTATCCCAGGAGCACGTGGCAAGGCGCTGTGCAGCCATGCAGTGCGAGGTGGCAAGAGGAGCTGACAAGGAGGCCATCATGGCGATCGGTGGAGCCTCTAACGGTCGTTTCCTTGCACCGTTGGGGCGACCGGACAGGCATTAAATGCCCCTGTCCCCTACCGTCAGAGTTAGGTAGGGGACACTGTTGGTAGCAGTTGTACCAACCCGCATTTTTACCTTTCTACCCCTCTTTCTACGCTGCCACCTGTCGGCGACCCCTTTAGCCTATAAAAAGGAGGCCCATGCGCACGTAGAAGGGGTTCGGAATTTTGGTTCCACAGCTACGCCACACCCGCTCTCTCGAGCAAGAACAGAATACAAACACACAAAGCAGCAGTAGGAGTCTTATCTCTCCGGAGAGCTCCGAAGCTGGGTAAAAATCCCCCCCGCGTGCTCTCTCGCCTCGATCCGCTCTGCGTGCGCCCTCCGCTCCCTTGCCGGACAAGAAGGGGCCCTCCTGCCCCATAGGTGCTCGTGCCCCCATTCCCCACGACAACTGCCGACAACCCCTTCCCTTCAATCGCGCTGATCCAGTCGGTGAAGCTCTGGCAACGGTCTTACTTTTATGTAAAGAGCGTTGCCCCAAACGGCGACTACGTCAACTTGCCAGCTTACGTAGTCGGCCCGCCGCCTGGGAGGCCGGCCACGTGGCCCTATCGGGCCAGGTCGCTGACGCCAGCTGGGGCCGGAGCCGTCGCCCGGCTTCGGGTGCTCATCCAGTCAGACCGCCTGACCGGGCCCGACTTGATCGCCGCCTTCGTCGAGCACCGAGTTCTTTCGCTTCAAGGCCGCCCCCATCTGATCTGCTAGATGAGCGGCCGGTTCGACCCGAGCCGGCTCAGCACCAGGGAGATGCCTCACGACAAGGTGTCCTATATGGTGAACGACATCGCCAACTGCAAGCTCAAGCTGGACTGGCAGTATGGCATGGCGCCATTCTCTCGCGCCAATCCGCCACCAATGGTAAGTTTTCTTTCTTCATTTGTTGCCAAATTCCTTTCCGGGCCGACTCTTGACCAGTCGGTCTCTCCTTGATCAGAACCCCCTTCTTCACCCTCCGGCCGGGACCGTGGGGCAGGAGCGCAAGTTTGCCCCCGACCGAGCGGCAGACGATCCTGATGACGTCGACTTGGGGGCGGCCGCCTTGGACGAGGATGCCGCGGGGGGCAGCGGCGATGCAGGCGGCTCCGGCTTCACCACCAGCTTCGAAGACTCGCCCGATGATGACGAGGCCGACCCCACACCACGCCACCAGCCAGCGTCTGACCCCCAAGGCGCCGGCCCATCCGGCGGGCCAGCCGCACGAGGCGGCGTACTGAAGCGCCAAGCGGCACCGACTCGCTTCGGCGGCCGACTGAAGAGGCCTAAGGTGCCTGCGGCGGCAACCAAGCGGGACGAGGCGGCCGTGAAGGCGGCCCGCTTCCGCAAGGTGGTAAAGCAGCCGCAGGCGGTCTCCGTGTAAGTTCTGGTCTTTACGCAACTTTCTTTCTTTTCTTCGGTTGATGTTCTTCTAAGTCTTGTTTCCTGTCTTGTCATTCAGGGCTCCGCTAACTCTTGAGCGAACTACCGCCGCCTCCATAGTCGGCGGAGCTGGAGGGTCTACGGGCTCCCATCGCGTATATCCCCGCGCCGAGCTTCAGGCGGCGACAGAGCGGAACACGCGGGAAGCGCGGGAGGAGCAGGAGGCGGAGGAGAGAAGGGCGGCTGCCGCCGAGCCGGCCATGGAGACGACGGCGGAGTCGGTCGAGGCGCAGGCCGATGCGGTGACCAGGGCCCGGGCGGAGGCCGAGACCGCGGAGAAGACGGCGGAGGCCCTGTGAGGCCCGCCTCCGTAGCTCATCATCCCCCTTCGCTCCGCGCCCCCAGACGTCCCGTAGCCCCCGCTGGAGGAGATCAGCCGCGACCCGCCGGTGACGGAGAGGGAGGAAGGCGACGTGATCGTCCTGGAGGAAGGAGTGATGCCGCCTCCGTCGGCCGGGACCGGCCAATGCGGCCAGCCCGAGGTGCCGCCTGAGCAGCCGACTGCGCACGCGGATCTTGTGGTCTTGTCGCCGGCTCGCCGGTGTGCGGCGAGGGCGGCTTCAGAGCCGGATCAGTAGAGGGCGGCCGCCTCCAGCTCGTTGTCGCATGAACTGGAGTCGGCCACCGCCAGCACGCTGGGGTGGACGCAAGGCGGTGGGACGGCTGCGTTGAACTTGGCGGCGCAAGACGTCCGCAGCCGGCTTCAGGCCCAAGCCACCATGCTGCGGCAATGTACCCGAGAGTTTCTCGTGACGTGGGCGGTCGTTCGGGTGAGTTTTCTTGTTCTTGTTCTTGATTTCTCTCCGTGGGGGCGCGTCAGCGCACCCACTGGGTGTAGTCCCCGAGTTCCGAGCCGGCTGCTAAGCAGGCGGCTTCGAACTTCTGCGAAAACCTGTTTTACTGACTTGCTCTTGCTTGTTTCTTCGTCCTGTTTGCAGGATTACCACAACCTCCACGCCGCTACCTTCAACTCCCAGGTCCGGGAGGCAGACAAGAGGGCCGCCGATCTTACGGAGAGCCGACGTGAGTGACTTTGTCTTTTGTCTCATGTGGGGGTGCGTCAGCGCACCCACTAGGTGTAGTCCCCGAGATTCGGGCCGACTGCTGAGCAGTCAGGTCGGATCTTTCTTGCCGACTTCTTTTCTTAACTTCTTCTTTTTCGTGCTGTTAGGAGCCAACGCCAACTTGAGGCAGCAGCTGGGTGTCGCCCAGATCGCCTTCGCACCAAGGAGGGTGAGCTCAATGCCTTGGCCCAGGAGAGTGACCGCCTGGCCAAGAGGTTGGCTGACCAGGAGGAAAGCCACCAGGCGGCCCTAAAGGCGGCCCAGGACAGCGAGGCCGCCCTCAAAGCCGAATTTGAGACTGAGGCGGCGGGCTGGGCCGAGGCAAGGCAAGCTCTGAGCGAAGGTTACGGCCGTGTCGAGGACCTGATTGACGGTATGCCGCCTTCTTCTTCATTCTTTGCTTGTCTTTGCAAGTCAGCTTGTCTCCTGACTTGCTCCTTTTCCTTCTTCTTTGTGCAGAGTACTTTCCTGGCCATTCTGTTGCTGCCAACCAAGCCATCAAAGCCCACCGTGAAGCCCAGCAGCAGGCTAGGGTTGAGATCGCGCCGGACGCCAACCGGACGCTTGAGGAACAGCTTCTGGCGATCGATGCCCGCCTCCAGTCGGCCTACCGCATGCTCCGCCGGCTTCATTGTGCCGGGGCATAGGTGTTGGCCGCCCTCTGGCCCGGCGAATTAATTCCTCGCAGCCCCAGCCGTACTGCCGACTGGCTGGAGGTAGCCGTTGGCCGCCTCGAGGCCTGGAAGGCTTCTGCAGCTCGATCCGGCGCTCGACGGGCGCTAGAGTTCGTCCGGGCTTGGTACCCTGGGCTGAACTTGGATCAGCTGCGCACCTGGAGGCAGGAGGCCGACGAGGAGCTGGAGGCGGTGCGGCCGGCTATCATCCGGCGTGCTTCGGCGATCATCGACTTCACTGACACCAGCGCCTTTGCTCCTGAGGTGAACGAGGACGGCGTCGTGCAGCCGGATGACTGGTTCGGGCTGAACCCGGCCGACGGTGAGGACTCGGCAGAGGAGATTGACTCCAGCGACGAGGGCGAGGAGGAGGAGGAGGAAGACGGCGAAGATGCCGAGCTAGATGTCGGAGCAGCCGGCTAGCCTCAGCCTGACCGTGTCTCCAGCAACGAGGCACGCGCCAATGCGCCGCCTGCCACCGGTGACGACCAGGCCGAGACTCGCCAGGCGGCCACTCCTCCAGCCGACACCACCGTCTCCACCGTTCTTCCCGAGGCTCCAGGCGCTCCCACGGCTTGATTTATCATTTACCTTCCTGCTAGTTACTGTTTGGACAAAACTTGTTATTTTGCACAATTCCACCCACTGGGGGTGTATTCAAACTTAGTTGAATGCCGGCCTTTCGAAGGCTTTTGATGTAAATATCATTATGCATGTGTTTGGCTTCCGTTCCGACTTGCTTTTTATCTTTCAGCTTTCTTCCTTTGCCGCCTTCCCTTGGTTGCCGCCTTCCTAGTCGGACAGCTGCTCTGCAGTCTGTGCCCGGGTAAGGAATTCGGCCTTGTAGGAAGGCAAAGGTTCGAGCTTTCTTAGATTTTGGCACAGTAGGAAAGGAAGCCGGCCAGCCGACTGCTTCGACAGTCGGTTTGCGAGGGGGGAAGCCGGCTTGTGTTATGTAAGTTCATTAGTCCTTAGCCGTTTTTTCATGTGGGCATCCTTTCCGCCTTTAGTTATTGCTAGTCGGGCAGCTGATTCTTTGAGCTGCGACTCTCGCAAGAGAGGGCTTGGGTGCCGGCACATTACTTGTCTGACTGTAGGTAGAACTCGGACATAACTCAAGGCGGTGAGTCCCCAGGCCGATTAGTCGAACCCGGTGCCGGACGGAGAAAGTAAATGCAGTAGGGTAATCATGGGGGTTATACCAGGCATACATAGATAAAATAGGGCAGTCCCCGAGAACTTCTAGGGGGCCCGTTGTCTCATACTTAATACAAAAGGTAGCGTGATACATACTGCATTTCAACTGTAAAATCTTCGAAGAAGATTGGCGTTCCACAGGCACTCCGACTCCTTGCCGGAGTCGTCTCTCTTGCGTGCCTTCGGCTTCTGTGCATCGATTAGGTAATAGGAGTCGTTTCCCAGAGCCCGGCTGATGACGAAGGGGCCTTCCCAAGGGGCCGAGAGCTTGTGCTGGTTGGCTGTTCGCTGGATTTGCCGGAGCACCAGGTCTCCCTCTTGGAAGGTTCTTGGCTTCACTCTCCAACTATGATACCGGCGTAGCCCTTGCTGGTAGATGACGGACCGACTGAGGGCTAACAGCCGACTTTCTTCCAGCAAGTCAATGCCGTCTTCTCTTGCTTCCTTGCCTTCCGCTTCGGTGTACATGGTGACTCGAGGTGAGTCGAACTCGATGTCGGTTGGGATGACAGCCTCAGCGCCGTATACGAGGAAGAAGGGGGTGAAGCCAGTCGACTTGTTTGGAGTAGTGCGCAGACTCCAGAGGACGGCCAGTAGCTCGTCGAGCCAGTAGCCGGCCGAACGCTCCAGTGGCACGACTAGTCGGGGTTTGAGGCCGGAGAGGATGAGGCCGTTTGCTCGCTTGACTTGGTTGTTTGACTGCGGGTGGGCAACGGACGCCAAGTCCAGTCGGATGCCCTGTGTCGCGCAGAAACGTGCCAATGCTCCCTTGGCAAAATTTGTGTCGTTGTCGGTGATGATGCTGTGTGGTATGCCATACCGGGTTGTGATGTTGGCAATAAATGTCACGGCAGTCAGCCCGTTTAGTTTCTTGATCGGCTTTGCTTCAATCCACTTGGTAAATTTGTCTACGGCGACAAGCAGATGTGTCATGCCGCCGCGCGCTGCCTTGAATGGTCCGGCCATGTCTAGTCCCCAGACGGCAAAGGGCCAAGTGATGGGAATGGTCTTGAGTGCAGAAGCCGGGAGGTGTTGCTTGGAGCCGAAGACTTGGCACCCTTTGCAGTGTTTGACTAGTTCCTTGGCATCCTCCAATGCAGTCGGCCAGAAGAATCCATGGCGGAAAGCCTTGGCAACAAGCGCCCTGGAGGCGGCATGGTGGCCACACTCGCCTTGGTGGATGTCTTCGAGGATTGCTATGCCCTTCTCTTGCTCGACGCAGTGCTGGAAGACTCCGATAGCACTACGCCTAACTAGCTCTTGATTCATTACTGTGTAGGCTCCGGCTCAGCGTTGGACTTGTCTGGCCGAGATCTCGTCAGTCGGTAGTTCTCCATTCACCAGGAACCGGAGGATGGGCTGAGCCCATGATGGAGCTTTGATTTCTTCGATTGCCAAGACGGCTACAGCAACCAGGGTGGGCGGGCTGGGTTATGAGGAGTTGGAGTCGGCCTCCGCCTGCTGTGCCACTGCAGTCCCGGGGCCGGGTTCGGCTATGGCAGTCCCCGGGCCGGGTTTGACTATGGAAGTCCCCGAGCCGGCTGCCGAAGTCCCCGGGCCGCCTGCCTGGTCCCCGAAGTCGGATCCGACTGCATCGGGGTCAGGCGGCACGAAGATGGAACTGGATTCCGGAGACGGCTTGACAGATGGCTTGAAGAGGCGTTGGAGGGCGACGCCGGTTGGTATAGCTTGTCTGGTGGAGCCTATCCGTGCCAGGACATATGCTTGCTCATTATCAGCTCGTGGCACGTGAAGGAACTCGCACCCCTCGAAATATCTGCTGAGCTGCTGGACAAGGAAACGGTAGCTCGCCATGTTCGCGTCCTTGGCGTCCCAGTCGCCGGATGATTGCTGAACCACTAAGTCCGAGTCGCCATAACACAGGATCTGGCGGATGCCGAGTTCCTTGGCTAGCCGGAGCCCGTGTATGAGCGCCTTGTACTCGACCACGTTGTTGGAGGCGGCAAAGTGGATTTGTAATGTATATCTGAGTTTGTCGCCCTTGGGAGAGGTGAGGACGATGCCGGCTCCCAAGCCGGTGCGCATCTTGGATCCATCAAAATGCATCCACCAATGAGTGGAGTCCGGAGCCGGCGGCAGGTACTGGGTCTCGGCCCAGTCCATGAGGAAGTCGGCCAGTGCTTGGGACTTGATGGCGGTGCGGGGCTGATAGTAAATTGTGTACGGAGCCAGCGCAATGGCCCATTTCGCCACTCGGCCGGATGCATCTCGACTGCCTATGATTTAGGCAAGCGGGGCAGTGTATACGACCGTGATGGGATTCTCTTGAAAGTAGGGCTTGAGTTTCTTGGAGGCGAAGTACACACCATAGCACATTTTCTGATAGTGCAGGTAGTTCTGCTTTGAGGTGGACAACACTTCGCTCAAATAATATACCGGCCTCTGGACTAGCTGAGCTCGGCCTTCTTCTGGGCGCTGAACCACAATGACTGTGCTGACCACCTGGCTGGTGGCGGCGATATAGAGGAGCATGGGCTCCTTCTCAGTTGGGGCCGCCAAGACAGGCGGCGTGGACAACATCTTCTTCAACTCGTGGAAAGCTTGATCCGCCTGGTCATTCCACTCAAAGTGAGCGGACTTCTTCATAAGTAGGTAGAGGGGGAGAGCTTTCTCTCCGAGCCGGCTCATGAAGCGGTTCAAAGATGCCAGGCATCCAGTGAACTTCTGGACGTCTCGCAGCTTGGTAGGGACCTTCATTCTCTCTATGGCCTTGATCTTCACTGGGTTGCACTCAATGCCGCGTTCGGAGACCAGGAAGCCTAGGAGCTGGCCGGCTGGTACTCCGAACACGCATTTCTCCGGATTGAGCTTGATCTGAAACCGACGCAAGTTCTCAAAAGTTTCCTTGAGGTCTTCCAGCAGGGTGTCGTGTTTCTCCGTCTTCACCACAACATCGTCCACATAGACGTGGGCATTTCTACCGAGTTGCTTGAGGAGGCACTTCTGCATGCAACGCTGAAAAGTGGCACCGGCATTTCTCAAGCCGAATGTCATAGTCAGGTAACAGAAAGCTCCGAATGGGGTGATGAAGGCGGTCTTGAAGCGATCGGTCGGGTTCAGCTTTATCTGGTGGTAGCCGGAATAAGCATCCAAGAAACTCAACAGCTCGCATCCGGCTGTGGAGTCTATCACTTGGTCAATCCTTGGCAGGGCGAACGGATCTTTGGGGCAGGCTTTGTTGAGGCTGGTGTAATCGATACACATACGCCACTGCTTGTTCTTCTTTGGCATGAGGACCGGGTTGGCAAGCCATTCTGGAAAGAACACTTCCATAATGAAGCCGGCTGCAAGAAGCCGGGCTATCTCTTCTCCGACTACTCTTCTCTTCTCTTCTGATAGGCGGCGCAAGGGCTGCCTGACCGGATTCGCGTCAGATCGGACGTGTAGCTTGTGCTCGGCAAAATCCGTCGGGACTCCCGGCATGTCTTTGGGAGACCATGCGAAGATGTCTCGATTCTCACAGAGGAAATCGATGAGCTCGCCTTCCTATTTGCTGTCAAGGCCTGTGCCTATGACAGCGTGCCTCTTTGGGTGCTCCAGGTCCAGGGGTATCTTCTTTGTCTCCTTGGCCGGCTGGAAAGAACCCTGAGCTTCACATTCTTTGGAGTCAGGGGACAAAGCCGGCTGCTTGCCAGCCCAGGCCACAACACGGTCCAGCATCTTCTTTTCTTCGGCAATCACGAGGGACTCGGCCAGCCGACTACTGGCTGCTGCACACTCAGAAGACTTCTTATAGTCTCCGGCTATGGTGATAATGCCCTTGGAACTCGGCATCTTCATCTTGAGGTAGGCATAGTGGGGCACAGCCATAAACTTGGCCAACGCTGGTCGGCCAAGCAGTGCGTGGTACGGGCTCTCCAAATCCACCACCTCGAACCATATTGCCTCTCGACGATGATCCTTGTCTCCAAAGAGGACATCCATCTTGATCTTGCCGATTGGTGAGCAGGACATGCTGGGTACGATGCCATGGAACACAATCCGGCTAGGCATGAGTTGCTTTGGCTTGATGTTGAGCTTCTCCATTGTGTCTCGGTACAGTATGTTGATACTGCTCCCGCCGTCTATCAGCACGTGGGAGAAACGAGCGGCATGCCTCTCCGTTGCCAGGGTAGCGTCCAGAACAAGGGCATAGGAGCCCAGAAACGGCATCACCTCTGGGTGGTCGTCCCAGCTCCAGCTGATGGGCTTCTCCGACCAGTGCATGAACTCTGGATTACTGGAGGCGACCGCGTTGACTTCTTGGTGTTGTCGGTGCCGACTTCGCCAATCATCCGGTTGGCTCGTGAAGACAATGTAGGCGGTATGCTCATCAGGGAACTCGTCGTGGACGGCTCCGACTGCTGGCCGAGCGGCCGGCTGCTGGGGGGCAGGAGGCGGCTGGCCCGTAGGTGGAGGCGGCAACAGCCCTTCGCCCTTGGAGATTCAGGTGATCCAATGGCACTTCCGGGTTGTATGGTTGGACGGCTCCGCGCCACTGTGGAATTTGCAAGGGGCGTCGAGGGTCTACTCGTAGGAGAAACCCGACTGCCAAGCCAGCCTGCCACCCTTCTGTTTCTTGGGAGCCGGCCGTCCCTCAGGCTGCTCTTCTTCGACCGTCGCCACCTGCCGACTAGTGGAAGGTGGCATCGGAGCCTTGCGCTTGTTGTTGTTCTGGTACGGGCGCCGGGTGGACTCTCCAGCCGGTGTCTTGGGAGCCGGCGTAAGCACTTTCCTGGAGGCGTCGACTCGGAGCTTGGTCTTCATGGAGGAGTCGGCCGTGGCGTATTTGTCCGCGATGATCAACAGCTCGTCAAGGGTAGTCGGCTCGTTGCAGAAAAGTCGGTGCTTGAGGAGGGTGCCCTCTTGGCACCGGGCTGTGAAGTACTCGATAGCCTGAACCTCGTGCACCCCTTCGTAGGAGTTTCGGAGCTCGGCCCAACGCGTGAGGTAATCGTGAGTCGACTCGTTGGGTCCTTGTACGCACAAGGAGAGCTGTCGAGGCTTGGGAGCCCGCTTGTAAGTGCTGGTGAAGTTGCGGATGAAGGCTTCCGTGAAGTCGAGCCAGCTATTGATGCTGTAGGGCTTGAGGCTGTTGAGCCAGGTACGTACCGTGCCTTGGAGCATCAGGGGGACATACTTCACGGCAACGCGTCGGTTGCCGTTTGCTATGCGAACCGCGGTGGAGTAGTCGATCAACCAGTCCTCCGGCTTCACGGAGCCGTTATACTTGGGCGTGTCTCTTGGGAGCGAGAACCCTTTGGGAAAGGGCTCGTCGCGGATGCGGGGGCCGAAACAAGGCAGGCCGACATCGTCTTCTTCTTCCAGGGCCAAGGATTGAGCAAGGCAGTCGATCCGATGGCGGGCATCGTTCTCGCCGACTCCTTCGCGGCGACCAAGTCGGCCGCTGAGAGTCGGGTGCTCCATAGGCGGCGGGGTAGGATATCTCTCCCCGCGAAGCGGAGGAGGGGGCAAGTCGCCACGTCTCTCCACACCTCGAGGACGGCCCCCCGCGTCGCGCTCGATGGTGATTCGTGTCCGGCTGCGGCTGGCAGCCGGCTCCTTCTCGTGTCTCGCACGGGCGCCACCCATAGTCGGCGTGCGCGACGTCGCACTGTGCCCTCGGCGAGGGGCGCTTCCAGCTCGGACGACGGCTTCATGTCGCGCTGTAGCTGCGTCGATCAGCTGCTGGATGCGTCTGGTCATGTAGGGGAGCTCGTCGGCCCCCAGTCCGTTGAGCTCGTCAACGATCGACTGGGCGGCACGTAGATTCTCGAGGGGCGTGGCATAGACCGGACGGTCTGCCCCCGGCATGTTGGCGATGGCCGCGCCGTGTTTCTTGACGGCGCCGACTCGGCTTGGCCCTTTGGGAGGCGGTGTGCCGAAGGCGGCTCGGTCGACTTCGCGCTGGTGGGCTTCCGTGAGGCGTCTCATGGTGTTTATCTTCTGTCCTTCCATGACGAGGGCAAGGCGGCGAGCCTCCAGCGCCTCGGCGTCGGCGTCGGCCGGGATGGGGACGGACAAGTCCTGCAGCACCGCTTGCAGGGTGTCGTGGGTGTTCTCGCCGGAGGCGGCTTCGTGGCTGATGACTAGCACGTCGGTGACGGTGCTGCCGCCACTGTCAGCTCGCGGGAGAGGGTCGTCGAAGACGATTACGTCAATGGGGAAGGCGTCGAGCGATGCCGTGTCGAAGTCGACAAGCATCGGGTCGGTGGAGCCGACCGACTCCAAGTCCGCGGTAGGCTCGCCGGACACGTGGAGTTGGTCGAGGAGGCTGACGAGGCGGTTCTCGAGGCAGCCTGTGCCCGCGTCAGATGCGGGCTCGTCGGAGATGCAAACCTCGCCAAGGAGATCGGCGAGGCAGCTCGCCGCGCAGGCGTCGTCGATGCTTTGCAGCGCGTCGGGGCAAGCGCCATCGGGCGTGCCGGTCTGGCTATGCTCGCTGGGGAGAGAAAGGGTTCCCGTCCAGAGCAGGTCTCCGGACGACGGTGCACCTAGCCCCATGGTGGGCGCCAAATGTCGGGTGGTAGGTGCGACATATGCCAACGGATGCCTTATCATTGTGGGAGCCAGTAAGACATCGTCGGTGCCTGGAAACGGGATAAGGCGAAGACATGCACGCCGGCGAATCTTACCCAGCTTCGGGGCTCTCCGGGGAGATAACACCCCTACTGCTGCTCTGCGGGGTCTCCGCATGATCACTAGATCAACAAGTAGCTACAAGATGCTCCTTGAGCTGTTCGGTGGTAGGAGGAAGAAGGGCAAAGCTAGCTCTCTCCTCTCCTGATAGTAGTGTCTAAGACTCTATGAGATCAACCCTTTGCATGGGTGCCCCCGGGGGGGTTATATAGGCCTACCCCCCGGGGGTACAACGGTAATCCGGCTGGGTGCGGGCCCAAGCCGTCAGTGTCTACGGCCGCCGCCTTCTCCGCCGGCCTCTGGGGCCCACCAACTGGTGGGTCCCGCCGGCTGTCGGCTCGCTGGTCGACAGGCCAGCCCCACCACCAGGGGGTCCTGTCGGGGGCTGGTTACTGTTGCCTCGCCTCTGATGACGAGGGCTTTGTCGCGGTAAGCATGGCTACAGTGCCGCCGCCTTGCGGGCTCCCACTGTAGCCTTACCGTGTCTCATCTGCTTAATGGTGCGCGCGCCCTGAGGGGGGAGCAAGCCGGCTATTGGAAGCCAGCCCGGCCTTGGGCCGGCTGGGGGAGGCCGGGCCGCCTTCGGATGTCTCTCTGACCGAAGGGGCCCGCCGCCTGCGGGCCGTACTGGCGACCCGTCGTGGATGGCGTCATGGCTCACATGGCAACAGTGCCGCGCCGGGCGGGGGATGGCTACTCCATACGGCAAACTATAGCCACGCATTCTCCGGGATTCGGGGGTGGCAGGGTTTGCTGTAGCCATGCCCTGTCCCGTCACTATTATGGGTGATGGTCTTTGGAGGCGGCATTTGACCGCTTGCTTCTGGGAGTCGGTCCCTCATGGGCCGGCTTCTGGGAGTCGCCCGATCGAGACGTCCTCCAAAGGTTGTTTTACAATCGGGCCGCCTTCGGCCAGCCGGCCTAGGTGATAGCCGGCCGGAGGAAGGCGGCCCCGTGTCTCAGGTACTTCGAGGTCCGATCGGCCCGTTGTTTTTTCTGAGGGCCAAAGGGAGCCAGTTAGGCTACCCGTGGTCATTATCTCCGACAAAAATACATCTAGATACATCCATTTTAGTGACAAGTATTTTTGGACGGACGGAGTAGTAGAATGATATGACATTGTTCATAGTTAAGACATTGCAGAATATGACATTGTGCTGTAGTGGGCAGGTTCACCACACCACTGGATTACGGATGAAGAACAGAAGCATACATGTAGTGCAAAAGAAGATCACTTGCTCTGTATAGTTTAATTTACATGGTATGAATAAGGAACTTGGTTGTACAACTGAAATCTTAAATTGAGAAAGGACAAACTTTTGTTTATGAACTACATAATAAACTTTAAACATGCAATTTGATGCAAACACCAAAAATAAACAGATGCTGCAGTCATGCCTAACCAAATATATACAACAAAGTTTGAAGGCTTGAGATGGACAAACTTACATTATTGGTGAAGACAGGCTCTATAAAGGCCTTGTCCATGCTGATGGGGGCCAATTCAAGAAGTTTACCACAGAATCTTCTTCATAAGCATTGCCTTTATTCTACATTTTGTTAAGAGTAAATATAGATGTGATAATATACGAAAAAATGGAGAATATTTAAGATAAGATGAACAGTGATGCTACATAACCAAGTAGCTATAAATGTAAGTGCAGCGATACAGGAAAAAGGTACAGCCAAGAGCAATGCACAGCTAAACTTCTTCAGTACCAACCTTATGGTACGAGTAAATATAGATCTGATGTGTAGAAAATGGAGGGCAAAGGTAAATAAGCTGCAGAGTGATGGTACATGAACAACTATCTGACATTATAAGTACACTGATAAAGGACGGCATGTACTTACAAGAACAATGTAGAGCTAAAAAAACATTGGCATTGGATATATTCTACACTAATGTAACCATTCATACAGATCAGATAATTTGGAGTGAACAATTGATAAGCAAGCTATCATGCATACTGCTGTCACATAATGAACCAGGTATGTATGCAAGTACAGTCATACAGGACAACAGGTACTAACAAGAGCAAAGCAGCGGGCAGCATATTTGCGATATCCTGTCGTTCTTTTCAAACCGGAATTCTTCTTCGAGCAGATTTCCTGCAAACAAGATCTGTAAGGCACATGCGGAAAAGTAGAAGTTCAAATTGTCATGTGATTTCATAGACAGTACCTCATCCTGGGAACGAGACCAGTGCATAACAAGGTTTTTCCATTCAATGTCTTCTAAATTTAGCACAGGAGACTTCACCGGAAATTCGTTTATAGATTTGCCACCAAAGTGTGATTTCCTCAGGTAACACCGATACTGCTACAATGCTTCCTTGAAAAGCACAAGCAAGCTTTGCTCGTCGTGACTATCTAGATTGACCCTCGCCTAGTTACAACAATGTAATGTAAATCATTGATGTGTTCAATCAGCTGAAAACAGGAAAATAATAACCATGAATAATAGCACTTACACGTAAGTTGGATAGGAAGATGTGAAAATGGTGTTTGTCTTCACAATAATCTTCCCATGATGGGAATATATGCACGTAGTCCCTAACAACATTGAAAGCATTGTCTTTTAAACCGGGAAGAAATGGAATGGGGTTCCAATCTGCAGGAATTGGCCGTCTCTGCAGTTGGGATAGGTCTTCGGCTGGTGAACTTGCTGTACTTTTTGCTGGAGTGGGATTTTTCTGTGGTACAGCTGGTGCTATAGCAAATGAAATCGGTATAACTTTTGCTGGAGTGCAGGTCCTATGTGGTGGGGCTAGTGGTGTGGCCAGTGAAGTATGGGTACAGTCTGCTGAAGTCGGTCCTACGTTTTGTGTCACTGGTTGTACAGCAAATATAAGTGGGGTGCTGTCTGATTTCTCCGGCACCACCACGTTTTCAAGGACTTTGCTGGTGCTCCTTCAGGTTCGGCAATCACCCTCTTCCTTTTTGATGTCTGATGCACACGAACATCATTTGAGTGGAAAAACATGGTATGATGACAGATGGAATATGTATTGATAATGGATGGGCATGGCATCTCGACATATATGATGAGTAAACTAAGCAGATGGCGGTGCAACAAAGTAGAAGAAATGCAAGACAACATATGCAAGATACCCGCAATCAATAAAACATTGCCAAATTAGAACAAGCACCTTGATGGGTGAACAGGACAGGCCATCTGCCTTTGACTCCTCGAGGTTAGAATAGTCATTAGGATCATATTCTGAACAAGAGTCAACAGGTGGGGAGCGTATGAGTTGCATTGCATCCAGAATGGCACTCAATGCCATGGTGCCAATTTTGTAAGTCATTGCAGTGTTTAGCTTCAAGAGTGGACTGCTGCTAGTGCGACACAAAACAGCTACACAGATCATAGTGTAGATATAACGGGAAAACCATAAGCATCAGAGTAAAATCAACAAAGTGGAACTTGCTGGAATATATGTGCTAGTATTGCCGGTATGGCTAGTAAGGCTTCGGATACCAGCTCTCTTCAAGTGAAGGTGCGGTACTGTTAATATCAGTATAACTCTCAAAGGCGACACAGCTCCGTGCATTTCCTTGCTATTCTTATATGATTCAAGTGGGCAGGCCACTACAAATCCTATTCCTATGTTTACAAGATCCTACGAATCAAAGAGGCTCAAAGTGTCCATCACAACCGACCGTATAGACCTCTACATTGCAAATGTCCCTGCTCATCTTCAGTACAAGGAACATACTGTACTACTAGCATACTCCCTCCATTCCAAAATATAAGTCTTGGTAGAGATTTCCACTATGGATCACATACAGATGTATCCAGATACATTTTAGAGTGTAGATTCACTCATTTTGCTCCATATGTAGTTCATGGTGGAATCTATACAAAGACTTGTATTTAGGAACGGAGAGAGTACATATTAAAGAAGAACGGAAGAGGAACATGGTAAAGAAGAGCAAGCAGATTTTGGATAATAAAATGTTGGTTGCGCAGTTCCCACACATGATGAACGAGAGCGCATTAAGAATGCAACTCCCAGCTATCTCTCGACCATTTCAGGCAGTTGGATGAAGATCCAATGTCTCCTAACCCTTCTTCTTCCTCGTCTCTGATTCTTCCCATACAGAACACCGCACGGGCCGCCGGCCGGACCACCGGCCCCCACCGCCTGTGTTCCTCCGCCACCCCCACCCACGTCGAGTTTTCTTCATTCGGCGAGGCCCCGCAACCACCCGAGCCCCTTGGATCGCACCGGCGAACTCCGGCGAGCTCTGAAAAATCGACTGACCCAATTTTGAAATTTAGTCTACTGTGATTTAACTAGTGTGGAATATAAAAGGGGAAAACCATAAGCACTGGGAGTATAGTGTTGAGCGTGCCATGGTGGATCTGAAGGTGCAAACCGGACAAAGGCAACTTCGCAACCAAGACAAGAAATCAGAGTCAAGCAGTGGCGATCTATTTTCTTGCTGCGATAAATAAGTTGAGCAGATATGAAAGAGTACCACCTTTGGTGCGGCGCCGTGTATGCATCTGCTGAGAATTTGACGGTGCTGCGGTAGCGATGGCTGTCGGCAGCGTGGAAGCAGATCTAGGAGGATAGACCGTGGCGGCGGGGCACGGTGGACGAGATGGTCGTAGGAGCGGCGCCGGCAAGGTGGACGACGGCGGGGATGAAGCGAGAGGACGGGATGCAAGGATCCCGGTCCGAAGGCGTGGATGAGAGAGGTCGATCTCTTGTAATGGACGGCGGCGTCGGGGTATCAGCTCCGGCATGGTGGAGGAGGACGGCGGTGGATGGGCTGGCGGACGTGACGGACGGAGGAGGGTGGGGTGGAGAGGGTGTTTTGGCGCCCACGGAGTACGAATGGGGAAAAGGAAGGTAGAGAGGAAGGGGGGAAACCATGTATTCAGGGCGCACTTGTCTCAAATGCGAGGAAATTTACAAACTTAGCCCCTGTTTCAAATTTCTACTACATCACAACAACATTAGTCGGTTGGGGATAGGACGGTAATCTCGCATACACCGGATATTTGCCGACGAGAGTTTGTTTTTGGCGCCCACCATGTATGAATATGAATCAGGGAGGGAGTCGATTTCGGCCAAGGGCACACTGTGTTTTGGCGCCCACCGTGTATGAATCCGGGTGAGAGGCGGTTACGTCACGTTTGGGTGAAATTACAAACCTACCCCTATCGAAACCTATAGAAATCCAGCAGATAGGCTTTGCGTGGCAGGGATAGGCAGCAGTGATTTCCATCTCGCAGATTTTGGTTTCGGGCGGTTACTGCGACTTTCCCCGCTTCGTTCAAATTTTGCACAATGCACGTTTACCATGCCAACTCAATTCGAATCCCGTTTGTATTCCACTATTTTTTTCGGGCAGGATCCATTTTCAGTTGGAATTACATTCTATATACATCATTTTTTTATATATACTTTCAAAAGCACAACAAAGAATTCTGCTCCTTTATATGTATAATATGATTTACAAATACAATGATCTTGAAATCTTAAGGTTGAATTCGAAATTTTTTAACCAAGTTATGTTCTACTAAAATGTATGGATCAGTAATATCTACATATTAAATAACATAGATGTGCGTGAATTCATATGAGTATGCATGTTTGATAGATCAATTTTGGTTCGAGTATGGATTACATGTATCATCATCTCGAATTCAAATATTTGAATCCCTTTTTTGTTCACTCCTTTCACGCCCATCTCTCTCGCATGCATGCTCCTTCAGGTAGCTATCACTCTCTTTTCTCCAGCTCACCCGCACGCTCACTTCATGTTTCTCCTATCCTCGCAAACATGGTCTCTCGACGTCTCCCTTGAGAAGTGCCACACTCTCCCTATCATTATACATTACACGGTTTTCATTATCTCTCATGTCTCTACTGTTCTCTGGTATCACTCAGTACCTAAGCTTTCTTTTTCACCGCCACACACACAGTCTCCACTCGTCTTTAACTTTGTCTTTCTCTCTATGGGATTCTCTCACACACCCTATATGTCTCTACGTATGACTCATACCACTAAAATTACTCTCTCTCTCTCTCCTGTAGACACAACATTTGTTGCGGTCTCCTTTTCGTCTCCATCCCAGACTGACACAGATCAGACAACCCCGACTACCGTCTCCTCTCTCTCACACACACACAGACACACACACACAACTCCTGCTTCCACTCCCCTTCCCGACTACCTTCTCTCTCACACACACAAAACTCTCGCTTTCGCACCCCGACTCGTATTTCTCTCACAAACATTTATCGACTAGCTAGCCTCTAGATAGGTTTATACACCTGCACACTCATGCTTCCACCATCGCATACATGTCTCTCTCCCACTCCTTGTATCTATGTAGCTTTTTCTTCCCTTCTTGAGACACGCCCTCTCGATCGTGCACACACACACTATCACCTCATTTTAAGCTGATACCTATCGCACACACACTACTTGTGTCTTTGTCACACATGCACTCCGTCCTCCTCCACTCTCCCTCTCTCTCACACACACATGGGCTTTTTGCAACAACTAGCAAGATGCCCATGCGTTGCACGGAACATCAAGATGCATTTGTATGAGTAGTTTATCTTGTGGGGGGAAAGGATGAACGAGGGAAGGCGTTATTTGCAAATGTGGAGAGGGGTGTGGGTATCTTTTTGTAAAATTTCCATAGTTTCCTTCCTATCTGTCAGATATAGATCGGACGGCCTATATTGCAGGATGGCAGGCACACGATCATCACCGACAATGCTTTTTATAAGAGTAGGGATAAAAAATAGAGTTGGTGATGATGGTGGGCCTGCCATCCTACAATGTAGGTCGTCCGATTTATATCTGACGGATAGGAAGGAAAATATGGCAATTTACCCACACTCTTCACCACATTTGCAGATAAGGCCTTCCCTCGTTCATCCTTTTCTCCCACAAGATCTTGATGTTCCGTGCAACGCACGGGCATCTTGCTAGTAAGAGTAGAAATTAGACATATACCACTTCTCGAATCTTGAAACCAATAACATTCCTCCCTTATCTCATCAAAACCGCCAAAGGAATATATTTTGAGTGACACATAACATATTTTTAGTGATATACGTATTTCAAAACTAGACTCTTTTTTCTATCAAATCGGTGAATATGTATTAATCTACTTTGATCGTGTGGCAACGCATTGGCACATTGCTAGTAGTTATTATAATTTATTGGACACCAGACAAACGGTGGAGTAAATATACGAATAGAAGAGGCGCACGCACGCATTCGGCCTCTCGTTGTCTCGCACACATGTACGTAAAGGCGACGTTAACAAATAAACCCTAAAACCCTAGGTGCACGATTGCTGCATTCGCGGGTATCGGGTACGTGGTGGGGCACCTTTGTAGGAATTGATGGTCGGGACCACAGGTGAACGACTTGGAGCGCGGTGGCTCGCCAGTTGCCACAGATCGAGTAGCCACGTTTAAAATATCGTTTTTTTAGCAGGGTTAAGAGTTTCGATTTTCAATGGCACGTTATAAGTAGTAAGTAGTTTTTAGAACGATTGGTATGGAGCGAAAGTGGAATTCATAGTACTACGTACCTCCTTGGCGTATGGTTGTATGGGTTTATGTTACGAGATGTTGAACCTGGTAGTTCTAGGGCAAATACTATGGTTTAGATTTAGATGCTGGTTTTCAGTAATCGGAAGGGGAAACCCTTCTTTGATTAAAAAAACTACTACCTCCATTCTGGTTTACTAGTCCCCATCGTACTTTGGGTCAAAGTTTGTCCACAAATTTTACTTGTAAAATGTGAATGGAAAACGAGATTTTGTTATGCCCAAAAAAAAGGACTGGAGGGAGTGATTGCTGTGACACGGACGCGACCTCTCATAACGCAGGCATTGAACCGGCGCGCCGGCCAAGAGGGCCGCACTCGCTGCAGGCCCGGCTAAGCACGCCTCCTCGACGCGTGCAACCAGCTTAAGACTGCCCCGCCTGCCTTCATTGAATCCGCGCGTGTGCCGGCAAGACGTCCTTCCACGAGCCCGCAGGCATTTTAGAACACAAAAAATGACTAAAATATTATTAATTTACGCATGGTCTTGACTTGTTGTGCTCGCACTGGTAGCAGGAACTAGTAGAGGTTTTTCTTTATTTATAACTGTCCTCACATTTTTTTGGCTTTGAAGTGAGTCATGGTTGTGGACATTATGTATGAATGTGCAGATATCTGTGAAGATGAGTTTGATGTGGAAGTTGAACTTGGAATGTCGGGCTTGCGCGTGAACTATACCATGTCCAATGCTTCGTCTGTTATTGGTTGGAAAGTAATTGTTGTTATTACATGACCCGGAAAAAAAACATTTTGTGCCACATCAATAGATGCACAGACATCACAATAGGCATGCTGACTGGATAAACATTTGAACCTAGCTATTATGAAGGAAATTTTGTATTGACAACAGTTTTAGATAGCAGGAGACGCCTAGCCTGCTCTGCCTCTGCTAGCTTATTTCTGGCTTCTGCCATCTCTTCTTTGGCTTGGGTGAAGAGAGCATCTGATTGCTCTTTTCGCTTCTTCAGGAACTCAGCTACATTCTCAAGGGCTGCTGCATGCTTTCTTTCAGCCTTTACTAATGCCACGAGGACACGAACAGCTGACGACTCCACCTGGCTTGTGTGTAATCCAGCATCATCTGGGAATTTTCACCTTGTGTCTAATCCAGCATCATTAGGGAACTGGCACCTTGTGTGTAATCCAGCCTCATTTTGGAAACATGATCTTGAGGTTGACCATACTTTCCTCCTCGCAGGAACTGCATCCTGACATGAAGTTACTTCTTTTTAGATCAATACTCAGAGAAACCTAGATCCATTTAGTAGAAGCCAGATAAACAGAACTCGGAGAAGTGAATTCAAAAGGAAAAGAAATATAAAAACAGACTACAAGGTGAGAACACCCACTTCCTACATCAAGTTAAAAACAAAAGCATTAGGACGATTATGACTCTTCTTATTACACATCGAAGAACACCACGCTTAAGAGAAACAGAAACTACAACATATACACATCGAAGAACACGAGGCTAAACGAAAGTAATTGAAAGGGTGTTACTTACCAAAGCTTGTTTTATAGGTTAGGTGCAGCTCCTCTTTAACTTGCCATGCTCCTTGAAGATGTCCCGAATATCCCGTGTTTGGTCTTCATTGCTCCTCTGCATGTTCACACTCGTGGTTTTAAAATCTCAACATGGCAAGAAAAATACTACTAGTAATACTCGCGCATCTTGTGGGCAACATTAAAGCACTCGTCTGCCATGTTAGAGCATCTCCAACAGAATCGCAACGCGCAGCGATTTAAAAAAGCGTTTACAGTGCTCAGATCGAGAAGTAGATACTAGAGAGTAGAGGATAGTTCTCAGCATAGATAGATAAAAAAAGATAATTCAACTACTCCTCGTCGTCCGACTCCTCCTCGGTGATGTCCTCCTCCGACGTCTGATTGTAGGCGTGAAGATACCGATCATCATCGGATTCCTAGGGCGACGCTGCTCCTAGCCTCATGTTGAATTGCGCATCCACTTTTCGCCTACGCTTCTCCTCACGATAGGAGGCTTGCTCCGCCCTCCTCTTATCCCTCTCCGCCCTCCTTTGCGCGTAGAACTCGCGCTCGTTGATGATGTCCTGCAGGAAGTGTTGGCGCCACAACGCAATGGCTTCCTCGTCCATCTCGGTGATGCCGAGACGGTGCTCCCGCCTCCGGTTGTCGCGATGATCCTCGTCTGTGCTAAGCCGCGGTAGAGGCGCGAGCTCCTACGCCCGCTCCCGCATCGGCACGTTGGGGAAGTTCAATGTTCTATGAGGCCACCGGAGGTGCCACGCCGCCGCGTCGTACACGCGGGCGGCCTCGGTGGTGGTGTCGAAATTGCCGAGGCCGAGGCGCATCCCGCGGAACCGGATCTCAGCGGAGAAGCCGCCGGAGGGGCGCGCGCGGACGCCGCGGTATCCTCAAGTTTCCGGGAGACGCGGCGGCATGGTGGCGGCGGCGAGGCGAAAAAGAGCGAGGAGAGAGCGGTGGCGAGGCACAGAAAGGTGGCAAGGCACAGAGCGGTGGGAGGGCGTTGGATTTTATAAAGCGCGCCGGACGCCGCGCGCCAAAACTAGCGCAAGCCCGGCCGCTTTTTCCCGCGCGCGCGCGATCCTTTCCCGACGTCTCTGCTATCTCTACTCTCTTCTCTACGGTCATATTTATTTTATATTTAATATTTAATATTTATCTCTACTTCCTTTACTGTCTACTTTTTTTTCTCTATACTTTTTTTCTTGCAATATAGGCCGTCCGATTTATATCTGACAGATAGGAAGGAAACAAATGGGAATTTTACAAAAAGATACCCATACCCCTCTCCAGATTTGCAAATAAGGCCTTCCCTCGTTCATCCTTTTCTCCCACAAGATAAACTACTCATACAAATGCATCTTGATGCGTGCAACGCATGGGCATCTTGCTAGTTCTAAAAACCTTTCCATCATTTGCCACACTGCTGGTTGCAGATGAAAAACCTACCCAAGCAGAGCGCGATACAGGAGCGACGCACAATTACAAGCTGATATTCTGTTGGACAATGGAGGCTATAACCAATTACTTTTACGGGAACAATAGCACCCAGGAAAATTGAAGGGTAGGTATGAACAAAATTGGAACTGCACATGTACTGCTAAGTGATTCAATACACACATTACCAATCGAGGAGGAGAACGATGGTCGCGGCGGCCTCTGTGAGTCATGGTCGGCAACGGGAGTCAGTTCATTGTCCACGACGGTGGTAGTTCTGCGCTTGGCGTTGGCTTCCGGGAAGCAGATCCGAGACCGTGGAAGACGATGCAGAGGAAGAGGCTCCGTCTACGAAGACGACGGTGGACCGGCACCAGTGCGGCGTACGAGGTCATCGATGAGGCAGATGCGCTGCAGTGGACGAGTGCGCCGATGTAAAGGGGAGGAGCACGAAGGCTGCGGTGCCGTGGAGAAGTCTATTTTGCGGTGGGGATAGAAAATGGGGAGTATTCAGGTGTACTACTCTGGGTGCCGGGGTGGGACTGGCTGGGTACGGTGAACCTGAAGTTACGAAACAACCCCCTACCAAGCGTCGTCCGTAGGCCTGTTCCGAAGGCTATGATGGTAACTTCCCACTGCTCGAATCAGGGTCGCGGGAGATTTTCCCGCCGACCTCAAAATTTTGTGACAGTAGACTCCCCGTGTGGCGTGTTGAGTGATTCGGCTAAGCAACTAGTGAGTAGTAGTAGTAAACTCTGCATATTAGGTTTGACCAAGTTTATATAAAAATATAAACATTTACCATAACAAATATGTATGATGTGGAAGTACATTCAATAATGAATCTAATGGTATTTATTTGTTATTGTATATGTTAATATTTTTTGTTATAAGCTTTCTGAGAGTTTACAAAACTTGACTTTGACCAATGCTAATACGCGGACTTAAATAAAAACAGAGGGAGTACACATTTGTTTTCTTAGTTTGTAGTGAACTAATCATTTGTTGAAATTGTGAAATAAATATATTAGGCTATTGACTTCGAATGTAATGGTCTATACAATTCAATAGTTACAATCATTGTCAAATCCCAAGATGTATACAAGGTCAAATAGTACTTCACAACATGCTCAAACTCACACAATCCCAGTCAAATGAGAATCTAAATGCATTTCATAGTTATTACTTTGTAGGATGCAACAAAAACAACCAAAACTCTACAACAGCCATTATAGAAGCAACATTTTGACATATCCCATTGTGTGAATGAAATGTGTAGAGAGAGCTTTTGAAGATGGAGGAGATAGGGCGGGAAAGATTGTATGTATTTGGACGAGAGAGTAGGAGACAAACCTAACGAGACAGAGAGAGAGAGAGAAAGAGAAAGAGAGAGGAAGAAGTTAGGTCTGTGAGAAAGATGGAGACATGTAATATACGTGAGATGTGTGTGCATCTAGATTCTGTATACGTGGAAGGAGAAGAGACAACATGTTTGATGAGAGAGCTGGAAAAACATGGACAAGAGGGAAAGGATCTCATGGGTTGAGGGATTGACAATTTTGTGCGGGGGAGAGAGGGATTGGTAATTTTGTGCAAGAGAGAGAGAGGGTGGGGGGAGGAGTCAGTCAGCCATCGTCACATCACCCTGCTTCCAAATGACCCCGCATTCTCTAGCGCGGTGTGGTCGCCGTCTTTGACCTCTTCGATGCCCTCTTTGAAGATTGAGGTATTGTGCATGTTGGGGTGCAAAGAAGCATAAGCGAGAGTGGTCGCCGTATAACCTTGGATGGGGATGAATTGTGTGCTCGGGGGAGTGTGTGTGTGTGTTGTGCTGCGTGTGTGTGTGTGTGTGTGTGTGTGTGTGTCAGATATTGAGCGAAAACAAACCTAAGGAGAGAAATGGGTATTCATGAAGAGATTGTGCAGGCCTTGAGGTGGGCAGGGGCCGAGTGAGGGTGTCAAAATGTGCGCGTTGATGCATATGTTGCATGCGATCGTGCGAGGGACGGACGAATCGAGAAAGATGGATGTTGTGTTACGGATGCTCCTCTCTCTCTGTGTCTCTCTGTCTTTCTCTTTCTCTCTCTCTCACACACACACACACAAGTAAACTAGAAGACCGTTCTCTCATGTATACACAACGTATCGGCATCTGTCTATGTCTCACTCATGCATGATCATCTGCACATTCACACCTCTCTATGTCTGTATCACACGCACACCGTCTCCACATTGCCATTCCGCCACAACACACATATGGACACATACACACGTTCTCTCTCAGTCACACACAAAATAAGTATTAAAAAAATTGGGGCTCGCCTAAAACATCCAAACCCAAATAAACACAAACTGGAGCTAAATTCAAATATATGGAAATATTGCAGCGTCAAGAACTTTCCCAGGAAAAAAAAGTTGAGTAATATTCGAGGATTGTTTTCACACACACAAAAAGGTTCGGTGGATGTCCTTCGAGCGCGACACCGTGACGCACCATTCGATCGACCGCGCGGCTGAGGTTCACGCGCTTGCACAGGATTCTGTATCGTGGCTGTGGTACTAACTTCAAAAAAAAATTAATAAAAGCGCTGCCTAAGTCTAATGTTTACGTGTACTAGTACGGTTTTCTTTTAAGTTTGACCAACCTCATATAAAACTAAAGTAAGCTCCCATACGCGCACTCATCAATATGCCGCCGCCGCCGTTGCGCATGCCGGCGCCCGCCTGCTCCGGCCAACAATTTCTCGCTCATCACCGCCGTGTCGCCGCCATCCCTGTGCCATGAAGCCGAAGACTCGCCCGCTCACATCATCTGCAGTCCCTCCTCGCCATGCCGCCGCGCTGCCAAGCACACGAGCAGCTGGTGGAGCCGCGTCTATGCATGTAGTGTACGAAGAGGAGGACGAGCGCGTGCTCCAGCACGCCGGCGAGGAGGAACTAGCATGTCATTGTCGTCTCCGCCCGCATGAAGGAGGCGCGCATGGTGGCTGTCGCGACGGAAGCCGGTCACGCGCGCGTCGAGTCCGCAAACCGGGTGCGGACGTGGAATCTACCTTCAAGACCTTGAATGCCACGTGGATCCTGCAATCTGAAGGAGCAATTTGGGTCAGTCGACTCATGTGAGCCATTTGATGCAACATGGATGGCTAGAAGGGCTTCTTCCACCTCTTCTGCCGTCTTCTTCCTTCGCTCTGATGAACTTCTTTCACAAATCGACTGACCCAAATTATACTACTAGTACGAACGTATTAAGTACAATAGGAACACGAAGGTACGAGCAGTAGTACCAACTGCAAGAAGAACAGTAGTAAGACATAGTACTAGTACTACTCTACATACTAAAGAGTTCAAATAACGAGAAAGAACATAAACATAGTTCTGCTGGGGCCTCAGCACAACACACCCTTGAAAATAAACTAAGCAACTAGTCCGCTTGACACTGCAGTAGAACCAGCATGAGCGACGGCACTGCCACCTACTCGGAGTCTCAGTCCACGTCCTCGACTTCGTCCTCGTCCCTCTTCCTCTTCCTCTTCGCCGACGCTTATTTGCTTGAAGCGGACACTAGGCTCTGCTTCTTCATCCAACCCATGTAGATATTTAAACAACGGTATGCATCCATTGCTGTGTACAGGATGCGATCTTCATCTAATGTCTTCAACTCCCATGCATGATGAAACTCGTGATGAGGTTTCTTCAGTTTAGCGTACGAAGGATCAATCATGGTTGCTGCCAGGGTCAGCATTGAAGGTTGAGAGGAGGACACCAGGCTTGCCTTCTGGAGATCGAAGGGATGGCCTACAATGAGACCTATCCGACGTAGGACATCCCTGTCATTCTTAAAGCCTACAGTAACGAATTTCACTCTTTTGTCCTTGAGGAAGTTCTTAAAATCCTGGCACTCAACGTCGGCATGGCATATGTGGTAGACCAAGCAAACGTTATGTATGCAAACCTGGATCACGGCGGGCTTCTTCCTCTCTTCATCCTTTAGATCCTTCCCTCGTCCCAGGACTGTGGTGTACTCAACATCTAGCCCAGCGACCCACTCATCCATTGAACTGTTGAACATGCATAGGAAGCGAGCAAGCCATGCTTTCACCATCGCGGATCCACGTGTGTAGATGACGATGAACTGATCGCCGGTGATGGCTCTAACCTGGTACTCAGCAGCGACCATGGAGATTTGGGAGGCCATGGATTTTGGAGGAGGGTTAGGAGAAGTTGAACTGTTGTACCCCGCAAAAACTGGGAGCGAACTAATGTGAAAGGACGGGACGACTGGGAGCGAACTGTTGTGAGGTAGAAGACGGGGACGAGTAGGGCGTGCGAACTACGTGGGGTTGCTGGCTTGCCCGGTGGATAAACAGCTGCAAGCCCCCAAAGAGTTCTCGAGAGCTATGCGGGACCCACTAGATGTCATGTCTACTAGACCCATATCATAGGCCTGACGGTATAGCTTCTGCCTATTCGCACGCCACGCCGGCGCGTGGATGTAACTTCACTTAATTCCGTCAACCGTCGCGCCTCCCACGACCTTCGCCTCCCTCGCGCGGTCGCGCCCTTTGAGACTTCGACCGACTATAAATGAGCAAAAAAAAGTTGCCTACTCCGCATGCATGATACTCCCTCTGGTCCTTTTTACTCCCGTCAACCGTTTGCAAAGTGTTTGACCAAATATATACTTTTTTTTGAACACCACCTTATATTAATTAACCAACCACACCAGTAAACTCATTCGATACAATATTCACCACACAGGGCGGTACGTTATTTACAAGAATACCATCTAATCTATTGTCAAAGCTATACTTAGCGATTAAGTGTGCCACCTTATTGGCCGAACGGCTAATCTTTGACAATTGAAGATTGTTGGTCAACTTCGAGATGCTCAACGCTTTCATCTTCAGGTCACGCATAGCAGACCTGTCATAGTCCCCCGATGCAAGAGACGCTACCACAAAAGCGCAATCAGTCTCTAAAATTACAGGATTATGAAGAGAAATAGCTATGTAGAGACCGGCAATGCAAGCCCTAAGCTCCCCTTCCTCCACGCTTTGATAGGCATAAATGAAATCCCACGACCAAATTTATACTAAAAATATCAATATCTACAATACTGATTATAATGAGTATAAGAATTACGTTTTATAATGAGTGTAAAAATATTGATTTGACATTGTGAATGTTGATACTCCCTCCGTCTAGGTGAGTAAGTCATCTTAGGCTATGCACCGTGACCAAGGAGGAGGGGAAAACGAGAGACATTAATGTTTATTTGCTAATTAAATAGTATTGCATGCAATGAACTAACCACTGCATGTCATGTTTGATAGTCTCAGGTCATTAAAAGCATGCACACCCTCATCTCTTATTGGTTGATATGTCAAGAAACAAGAAACGAGGTAGAAGTTAATGCACCGCGCCTACGTGTTTTGGAATTATTTGGCTTTCGTAAGATGACTTACACACCTAGCTATTAGAGTACCACTACCTCCCTTCTAGTTTAAAGGGCTCAACTCAAAAATTTCACCTACTCTTAGCAAGATAGTAGAGGCGGTGGAATAGTTTTTGAAGTCTACAAAAGTACTCAACTAATGCTGTCGTTCTTCACAAAAAAAATGTGTTTACCAATGCATGCATGAACACTAGTTACTCTAACCCCCCTCTCTTCTTTAATTCTTTGCCACATCAGCATGTTTGCTATTCCTGTGTGCATGATACCAGCTAAGATACCACCATGATGGCCAGCCTTAATCATCGCATGCAATAATTTAGTGCACCTTGAAATATGAACATGTGTGGGGCGTGTATGTTTTAAATGACTTGAGACTATACCTAGCCTGGCATGCAAGATGACTTATTATGCACCGTTCCCTATACCTGCAGGAAGCCCGTTCGTCTCCAAATATTTTCCTCTCCATGTGTGGAAACAATAT
Source organism: Triticum timopheevii (assembly GCA_963921465.1). Lineage (NCBI taxonomy): Eukaryota > Viridiplantae > Streptophyta > Magnoliopsida > Poales > Poaceae > Triticum > Triticum timopheevii. Next base: position 284,285,466 of record OY997262.1, read on the forward strand.
GCCTGCCAAACTCTCCTTCTCCCTCCGGTGGTCCCACTACTCCACCCCGGCGTGAAAAAATCTGCATGCATGACTCTCCTCCCCCCACGCTCGTCCAATCCATTGTGACCAGCAATATTTCCACCCCTTCGCTCCCCCGTAATTTACTCCAACAAATATGCCCATGTAGCTTTTACTTAACTTCAGGTGCATTGGGTCACTGACATACGGGCCCAGCAGTGTACTAGCCCACATGTCAGTGACGCAACTGGACCTGCAGTTAAGTCAGTGCAGCTCAGTCCATATCTTACATAGGTGTGCCATTGCTCACTATAAATACTGAGCCTCCCACGACATCGCTGTCTCCTCCCCCTCACGTTCACGTTCATCGCTATCTCCTCCCCCTCCCTCTCACGTTGACCATCATGGCATCGCCCCTCCCAAGCCCTAGGAGCCCCTCGCTGCACCGCGCGGACAGTCACGCGTCGTTGTTCCGTTCCTCGCTGCCACGAGTCGAGGAGGACGCGTCGGCGTTCCGCTCCTCGCCGCCACTAGTCGAGGAGGACGCGTCGGTGTTCCGCTCCTCGCCGTGACGCGACGTGTCGCCGTTCCGTTCCTCGCCACCACTAGTCGAGGAGGACGCGTCGGCGTTCCGCTCCTCGCCGTGATGCGTCGAGGTGGACGCGTCGGTGTTCCCAATCTCGCCAGCACGCGCGTCGAAGGACGCGTCAGCTCCCCGCTACGAGGAGAACACCGCGCCGCCCGCCGAGCCCCCCCAGCCTTGAGGAGCTTTGGAAAGAAATGGATGTCGCCTTGTGGGAGGCTTTGCCTCCAGCGGAGTGCGCCAAAATAGAGGTGGAGAAGAAGGCCGAGGAAGAGAAGCGCACCACGCAACAAGTTTTCTGGGAGATCTATGTCACGTCCGAGAGAGTCAAGCAATTGGTTCTTTGGCAGAAGGCTCGTGCGAGGGCCGTGAGGGTGGCAGAGGATGCCCGTGCCGATGCCCTGAGTGCAGTCGGGCCCAAGCGCCTCATCTACGCTTGGCGGTACGTGGACCGGGTGCACGCTTCCAGCCAGGAGGAGTACCTGTTGGCGCCGGATCACCACACCGGTGAGATCGTGCTCGCCCATCGGCAAGCCGCCAATCAGCACCTCGCGAGTTGCGAGGCTGAGGAAGAGGCGCTGTGTTGGCGCGCTGGGAAACGGCCGCGCACCAGGGCACTCGTGGCACGCCGCAAGCGCTCCTGCGAGCGCCGTGGCTTTTAGGAGGAGTATAATTTTTGTTTCGTAAGGCGATCTCATTAGTTTTGGGACGCAAATGATAAATCTCGAACGTTCAGGAATTTTTAGCGTCCTTAATTAAGTATGTAAAAGAGAAAGTTTGGAAACATTGTGTATTATTACGCATTTTGCAAGTACGTGCATATAGCACAAACTTTACTTTATACTATCAGACTACACGTCTCTCTCGATATATGGTTGCAGACTGTGCTACTCCCTCCGTCCAGGTCAATAAGTCATCTTTGGTTGTGCACGGTGACCAAGAAGGAGGGAAGACTTGTACACCTAGACGGAGGGAGTACTACTATTACTTATGTACGTGCAAATGCACGTTTTAACATTACGATGCGGTTTTTGTAAAAGTATAAAAACAGCACTAGTCAAGCTTGTGAAACGATTCAATGCAAAACAAATGCAAAAATGCTCGTTTGATTGTTTACTTTTAGCTTCCTTCTCTGTGGTTATTTGTCTGTCATACTTTGTACGGAGTATCTCACTGGTTGGAAAGGCATGCAAATTCCCAAACCGCTTCCTGCACCCTGTATCGAATTTTTTGCCTAACAAGTTGTGCCGTGCAATTGGAATTCCAACTTGAGTACTACTACTAGTAGGAGTACCAGGGGCCAGTTCTTTTAGGCTTCTAGATTAGTAATCCCATAACTACTACCTCTGTCCTGGTTTATTGGTCCCCATTGTAATCTGTGTCAAATTTTGATCATAAATTTAACTAATGAAATGTTAGTGCATGTGACATGCACTACTCCATCCGTCTAGGTGAGTAAGTCATCTTAGACTGTGCACCGTGACCAAGGAGGAGGAGAAAACAAGTTAATGTTTATTAGCTAATTAATAGTATTGCATGCAATGAACTAACCACTGCATGTCGTGTTTGATATCTCAAGTCATTAAAAGCATGCACACTCTTTATCTCTTATTGGTCGATATGTCAAGAAACAAGAAACGAGGTAGAAGTTAATGCAGCGCGCCTAAGTGTTTTGGGATTATTTGGTTTTCGTAAGATGACTTACACACCTAGATGCACCGCGCCTAAGTGTTTTGAGTAACATTTATCAGTTAAATCTTTGGTCAAAATTTAGCACAAATTACAATGGTGAGGAATAAACCAGGACGGAGTAGTAGTTTAGAAGCCCAAATAGATGAGTGAGGCGCCTTATTGTTACTCTCCACTGTGACTAGTCTTGTAGGAAAAGCTGGGGAAGCCGCCAAAAGAACTGGCCCTAGGAGTAGTAGCTAGGGATCGAGTGTGGGAGATGAACTGGAGAAAGTAAATGCAGAGAGATGAAATGCAAAAAAGACGAACAGATGTGATGGTTGCTTGTCTGTTTATTTTACCAGGCCATTTATTACTAGGAGTGGTTGGGTTTTGTGATATGACGGCTTTGCTGCCGCGCCACGAGCAGCATGAGAGGTGAGACTCCCATGCAGCACCGCCCTCTACACTTGTACTACATCGGTCGTGGTTTATTAGTCCCCCATTGAATTTGACTGAAGATTTAACTGGAAAAATGTTAGTGCATGTCAACAAAAACTATATTGTTGGATTCATATTTGAACATAGTTTTGAATGATATAATTTTAGGTGACATGCATCTGTATTTATCGTACTATATATAATGTTAGTTCAATTTTTGGTCGTACTAATCTATAGTAGTAAGGTGCCCGTGCGTTGCACCGAAGAGTGAAATGCATTGATTGGGGAGTTGTTTATTTTGACAAAGGATGTGGGGGTCATCTCATGTGTAACGGGTATCGATAGGTTTCTTCGGATATTATCTCATCTCTAGAGCTCACAAACATCCGGGTGAAATAGATAAAAAGGTATCTTTTGCAAACAAAAGTGTTCAACTATTCAACCTGAATCCAAAACTTGTGAAGAAATAACACTTATTGTGCTTTGCAAGAAATGATCTTTAAGAATTAGTTTTTGAGTATCGATTGTTATACATGTTGGCTACAGATGACATGGCACTTTCTTATAGTCAACAGTTGGCTATATACTATTAAGTAATATTAACCATGCCCTTATACACCTAGACGGAGGGATTAAATCAGGATGACTTGCAAGGGGGCAGAGGAGATGTAAGAAATGGTTCATCGTAAGTCTTTCACCAGTACTGTAGTAAACATTCAAACATGGAAGATTCTAGACTAAACCATAAACGGATACACTTTTATTCATGCGCGATACTCCAATAGAGCAAGATCATGCATGGAAGTCTCCACATGCTTAGACAGTGGATTACATTGAGCGAAGACTAATGATCAACATTTAACTTGATAATGCGTATTTTTTTAGAAGAACCGGGAGGCTCCTCCCCGGTTCCATTATCAAATGAAACCCAAAGTGTCTTACATCAGCTCACTAAGAGGAGCAGTTCAAAGGAAGGACTGCGGCGAAAGCCACTCAAGTTTAACGACAAGCTTACAGAATCAAAAGCGGCAAAGACACGGGCCATAAGCGCCCACCCACACACTACATGTTTTCTAAGTGCACTTGATAATGCGTATGTCCAGGTGAACCTCCTTGGAGTCCCCGTGCACCGAGTCGGCGGGTAAAGGATGGAACGGATGCCATGGGTTTTCCAAGTCCATATTGGCGGGATAGTCCCAGCTCCCCAGAGTCCAAGTCTGTCCGATGAGGCTGGTGTCGCCGCCCACGCGACCCGGAGGGGTAGTAACATTGACCATGCACCCGTACATCTGCCTCGTGTTAGTGTCAGCGTCAGCGGCGACACCCCTAACGCACATTATAGAGACGGGGTGTCGGTGTACTAAAGTAGGGATACCTTAGTATCCCGAACTTGTGCACGGGCAGTCGCAGCACCCCGCGGCAAGGCTTGCCGGGTGACCGCCAAGATGCTCCGTAGTTCCTATTGGAGCCATTCAAGAACAAAGTGTTCTAACTGAGAAGACAAGGCCCGGCAAGAGGAGATTGCCGGGAAGTACAAGGCCCCGGCAAGAGGAGCTTGCCGGGAAGGCCAACCACGGCGTTTCAAGGAACTTGCCGCGACGCGCCGCGCGTCCCGGCAAGACCCGACGAGCAACAAGCTTCCGGCCGCGACAAGACAACGGCCGCGGCAAGGCGCTTGCCGCGGCAAGCCACCTCTCTGTGCCCACGCTCCAGCGCATCCGTCGACGTGTCGCCACGGGACCGTTCCAAGCGCACGTGGCGAGAAGCTGTGCAGCCAAGCGGTGCGAGGTGGCGAGTGGAGATGACGAGAAGGCCATCGTGGCAAGCGGTGGCGCCCCTAACGGTCGCTTTTCTGCACTGTTTGGGCGACACGGACGGGCATTTAATGCCTTTGTCCCCTGCCATCAGAGTTAGGTAGGATCCACTATAGAAGCAGTTGTACCAACCACCCTTTTTACACTTTTATCCCTGCATGCGTTGCCACCTGTCGGTGACCCCTTTATCCTATAAAAGGAGACCCATGCGCAACGTAGAAGGGGTTCGACTCATTCAAAACCAGAACACTCCCACGCTCTCGAGCAAGAACTAATACAACCACAAAGCACCAGTAGGAGTATTATCTCTCCGGAGAGCTCCGAAGCTGGGTAAAATCGCTCGCGCGCTTCGCCTCGATCCGCTCTTCGTGCGCTCTCCTTTCCCTTGCCGGACCGAAAGGGGCCCTGCCCCATAGGTGTTCGTTTCCCACGACATCTTTGGCGCGCTAGGTAGGGGGGCATCGAGGTTGTGTGAACCCGATCCGGTGTTCACGCGGGCCAGATCTTCATTTTCTTCATCATCATCATCAACATGCCACCGAAGAAGAAGACTTCGGGGGTGGCCACTCCGTCCACGTCGATCCCACCGCCACCGGAGCAAACGGGTGGTGGGGTGGACGCCGGCGGAGGAGCGGGCGCCGACGAAGGAACTCACGCCGCCGCCAGGTCCAAGGACAAGGCCGCGCAAACCTCGGCATCCGTACACGCACCGCGCCCGTCTCAGGAGGCGCGAGACCGACAGCGTCATGGTACTCGCAGTACCATACGCTCGTTGGACCAAAATCGAGCTGGCGGATCTCGAGATGCTCAAGACCAACACGCACGCCAACCTGCTAGCACGAGCAAGACACGGTCGCCTGGACGGGATCCTGCTCCTTCTAACATAGTTAGAAGTCCGAGCATATCCCGCTCCTCGCACCGTTCGCCACCGCCACCAAAGACTCCAGAAGAAGCGTTGGCTCGAGCCCAACTGCTCTTGGATTACCCTCCAACGGCGGACAAGATCGACGGTTGGAGGGCCACCATCCAGAGCCTCATCGGCTTCGCCAACGGCGACACTCCCCGGCAACCGAGCACATCGAAGCCGCGGCAAGACGCCCAGGCGCGAGCCGATGGCGACAAGACTGGTGGGGGTGCAACCACCGTGCACTCCCCGCCCCGAAGGCCAAGATCGCCGACTCACCGGGTCAACCTCGACACCGACTCCACGGCGTCGTCAGACCCACGAGCTCGTTGTGATCAGCGCCAAGTTCTTCAAGAACGACAACAAGAAGACGCTCGTACTCGCATCGAGCACCGAAGAGAAGCGCGGCGTCAGTCAGACCAGCGCGCTGGGCCCACTGTTGACATGCATGCACCAGGGGAACCAGGCGACTTGCGTACGCGGTGGGTTGTCTTGCGTTCACCCGTGAGCTGCGGTAAGTCCAGCGGCCCAGTACAAAGAACTTCAAGCCAGATGTACCAAAGAAGTATGACGGCAGGCTGCATCCGTCGGAGTTCCTCAGCATCTACACCATCGCGGTGCAAGCTGCCGGGGGGCACGACGAGAAGATCCTTGCCAACTACTTCCCACTGGTGCTCAAGCCCAATGTCAGATCCTGGCTCATGCACTTGCCGGACGACTCCATTTCTTCATGGGCGGATCTGTGCCATCAGTTTGTCGGTGCCTTCACAGGCGGCCACAAGCCCCATGGCCAGGAGAGTGATCTTCATCTGCTCGCCCAGAAGGAAGGAGAGCCTCTGCGCAAGTACATTCAAAGGTTCAGCCAAGTGCAGCGCAACATCCCAGATGTCCACCCTGTCGCGGTCATCAGCGCGTTCCATCAGAACGTGCGTAACCGCAGGATGCGGGAGGAGATGGCGATGTGCAAGATAAGAGACGTCAGTGAGCTCTACACCCTGGCCGACAAGTGTGCACGTGCTGAGGAAGGGAGGAAACTCCCCGGAGAGAACACAGGAATGGGAGGGTCTGACAGTGAGGATGCTACCCCGGCAAAGAAAAACCGGCGGCGGAACAACAGAAGAAGGAAAGGCAAAGATGTGGTAGCTGTCGAGCAGTCCGGCAACGAAGGTGGCGCCAAGGAAGCAGAACCCATGGCGGCCGCCGACAAGCAGGGCGGCTTCGAGAAGCAATACTGCAAGATCCACCGTACTAAAGGCCATGATCTCCGAAGTTGCAAGAAAGTTGAGCAGCTTGTCGAACAGCAGAAAGCTGAGTACGAGCGACGCGACAAGGAGAAGGCCCAGGAGGGTACTGGTGGATCCGGCAAGAAGCGTCCCGGCTGGGGAGGACGCCGCGGCAAGGCCAAGCAGCGGTAAGGAGACAGGCCTCCCCGCGGCCGCGACAAGGATGAAGATGAAGACGAAGATGAGGATATGAAAGATGACGAGGCCGACGAGCAGGAGTTTCAGAAAGCCACAGAGGTTTTATGCGTTGACGGTGGTGCTTCTCTGCATACTAAACACCGCCAGCTCAAACAGTGGGTGCGAGAAGTTAATGCAGCAGAACCATCAGTTGAGTCACGCAAGCCCCTGAAGTGGTCCGCAACTATCCGAAAGCCACAGAGGTCTTTGACATTGAGGACCACCCTGATCGCATAACTGCGGTCGGGTGCTTGCCGATGTTGGTTTCACCAACTATCCGCAACATCAAGGTCACAAAGATGCTGGTTGACGGCGGGGCCGGCTTGAACCTGATTTCCTCCGTGGTACTCAAGAAGCTCCAGATCCCCGACAGCGAGCTCGAAGAGACCGGTACATTCGAAGGAATCAATCCGGGAAGGAGCAAGCCGAAGGGGAAGATCACGTTGCCAGTGACATTTGGCAGCGAGCTGAATTTCAGGACAGAGAAAGTCACCCATGACGTTGCTGATTTCCCATTGCCCTACAATGGGATACTCGGCCGTCCAGCGCTCGCCAAGTTCATGGCAGCCTCTCACTATGCCTACAACATGCTCAAGATGCCAGGTCCGATAAGTGTCATCTCTGTCCCTGGCGACAAGAAAGATGCCCTTATCTACACCGACAAGATCTACCGGGAAGCAGCAGCCGCAGCAGATCGCAAGACACTTGCCGCTGAAGCTCCTGGGGGGGAAGAAGAAGACCAAGTCTGGCAAGAGCTCTGATGCCCACTCCGGCAAGCGCACCTCTTCGGAGTGCTGCGCTACCGTCGAGGACGCACCATCGAGCTCCACCGGCAAGTGTAAGAAGGCGAAGGCAGCTCCGCCAGAGACCAAGAAAGTGGCCGCCAAGGAGGACGGCACTGGTGGTACCTTCACCATCAGTGCCACGCTTGACCCTAAATAGGAAAGTGCACTCATTGCTTTCCTGCGGGCGAATGTCGATGTGTTTGCGTGGCAACCATCTGACATCCCCGGTGTTCCCAGGAAAGTAATTGAGCACCACCTTGCCGTCTGTCCTCACGCGCGGCCCGTCAAGCAGAAAGTTAGGAAGCAAGCAGTGGAGCGCCAAGAATTCATTGCTGAAGAGATCAAGAAGTTGGAAGCAGCAGGCCTCGTCAGAGGAGTGCTCCATCCTACGTGGTTGGCCAATCATGTAGTCGTGCACAAGGCAAACGGGAAATGGAGGCTTTGTATTGACTTCGCTGATGTTAATAAAGCTTGTCCCAAAGATCCATTTCCCTTGCCGCGCATTGACCAGATTGTCAACTCCACGGCAGGATGTGATTTGCTTTCATTTCTTGATGCATACTTAGGATATCATCAGATCTTCATGGCAGAAGAGGATGAGGAGAGGACCGCATTCATCACTCCATGTGGCACGTACTGTTTTGTATGGATGCCTTTTGGATTAAAGAATGCAGGGTCAATGTTTGCAAGAGTAGTCAGTCATGCTTTTGAGCCACAGTT